>JBBDHG010000043.1:1052500-2252500 GCA_037951165.1 Lophius americanus
AGTGGCCCAGGCCCATGCAATATGAACTTCTTAGTACAGAATAACATTTATTATTAAGTTATTTTACTCATAAAAATGTCTCTTTATTGCATGTTTTCAAATGATATACAGAATTAATCTGTCATTTGATTGTGAAGTGTTGTTGTTGTTTTTTCAGATTCATGACATTTGTTTTAAAATCAGAATGAATACCGTTGGGGACCGAATGACTTCATATTCTTTAATAATAATAAAGATAATAATGTGAACGGCACCAAGAGAGCGCTGAGATCCATTTAGACGACTGTGTCCCTGATGTGTTATTATGCCGTTCTTTTCTATTCCATCATAGTTTGACCCTCATAATTTGACTCCTTCGCTTTGAAAACCTAGAATTTGGGTGATATCATAATTAGCTTAATTGTTCATATTTCACTAATGGCAGTTTTCTTCAGGATCTACCTCGGCAATACGTGAGGAAACGATTTCAGCTCCTTTTCCCCGCAGCATTATTATGTTTTGTCTCAAAATAGCAAAATTTTCTATTAGCACTTAAAATTCAAACGTTCGGATTCTTCCGATCTGGAATATGTCTTGAATCCAGGTCGAATAAGAACCATGTGTGCCAGATCTCATGAGGATGTCATTGTGGATCCAGATGATGACCTGAATTACCGCCACAAATATAAAGTATTGTTCCCGGGACCCGCCCCTCTACCGCTCCAGAATTGTAATCCAAATCCCTTCAAAGGTGTTTTTTTTTATTAATCCTGCTGACAGACATTCATTAGAACCAACACAAAAATATCACCGCCTCGGCCGAGGTAATGATAAATCTTACTTATAAGCACCTTTCAAGTAACTCAAGGACGCTTTAAAAAGCAATACAGCCCCCAATAAATAACAGAAGAGCGACAATGAAATTAAGAGGAGCAAACAGCTACAATAAAACATATTACTAACAGAGAGCACAATCCAATTGTTTAAAGTGCTGACTTTTCAGTTGTGACCCGGGAGAAGAGAAAACATGTGCACTGGTGCAAATTCAAAGAGAGAGAATTCCAGAGGTTTGAGTCAGCTAAACTGTGGGTTGTGTCACCTCTGGAGTCTGGAGGGGATCGGAGAGGAGAAGTCGGGAGGGTGGAGGGGAAGCAGGGAGCCGAGCCGTAAGGAGATTTATGAACAAGTCGCAGGAAGTGTTTTAAAATAGATCGTAGAGGATTAATGTATGATGATCAGCCATAACATTATAACTACCGACTGACTGGAGAAATGAGTAACACTGGTAATCCCACTACAATAGGTGGATAGGTGGGTTTTACATGGACCGACTAATTCCCAATAGATTTGGGAAAAAAGACGCCTGATCGGGAAAAAAATGTTTCATGTAAACGTTCATGTCCAAAAAGTGTTTCATGTAAAAAACAGTTTCTGAAAGAGATTTCATTCCTTAACAAGGAGGTAGCCGCTGCATGTAATCGTGTTTCAGAAAGTTCCGTTTGAGTCGTAGCCGCACATGCCCCGCGTCGTGACGTAATGTTCTGGAGTTTTTTCAGCACCGCAACGCATTTCTAATACGACGACTTTTAAACGGTACCGGTCGGCGTTGGAGAGTCATTTGTTGGGCGGTTAGACGGACAAAAAGTCACTTTGGGTCATTGCTACTATGTTGTTGTCTTCTTCTTGGTGCTTGTTGGTCGGCACGTAAACACCGGGTCGGAAAAGATCAAAGGTCATGTTAACAGGCGACCGACATTTCAATCCTGAAAGGTTTAAAGTGTCCCAGATAAACCCACCTAATGTGGGATATATACGGCTGAACGTGGACATTTTGTGCTTAAAGTTGAGTGTGGAGCCAAGGAAAGTGGGGAAACGGGAAGACCGGGTCTAAACTATGATGGTTAGAAAACAGGGTCAGAGCATTTCAGAACTGCCGGTCTTGTCAGTACCTACTGAAGAGGTTTTAGGAAAGAGAACTGGTGAACGGTTGACAGTATCATCTGTGCCCCACATCGTCCAATCCCACAGAGGAGTTACTAGGACACCGATTACTGAAAAATTGTACGCTGGTTCTGATAAGGAGGCTGAAGAGAACTCAAGCCTTGACAAGGCCGCATAACAGCGTCAGGCCAGAACCACGAATCAGTGAAAGAAGGGGGGCCGGTCTGATGAGTCACAAATTCTTTAACATCATGTGGAGGGCCGGGGTTATGAGCGGTGCTGACCTGGTGAAGGGGTGTCACCAGGATTCCACGTACACAGTACACCGACGCGACCCGCAACACTGCGACTGTGTTCTTCAGGAATGGTCGGAGGATCAAAAGAATGTGTTTAGGTGTTGACTTGGCCTCCAAATTCCAAAGATCTCGATCCAGTTGATCGTCTGTAGGCTGTGAAGGACAAGAAGCTCCAATCCATGGAGGCCCCACCTCCTCACTTAAGACTTAAAGGTTCTGCTGCTCACGCCTCCGGAGGTCTTTCGGAACCCACGCCTTGAAGGGTCAGATACTAGGAGGGTGGTTGTAATTTTATGACCGGTTATACACTTCACCTCCCCTTCCTCCCACTCCTCCTCTGTTATGTAATATTTAAACACACACACACACACACTTTATTTCAGTCTTATGGAATGTGGTTCTGATGCTTGGGGTTACCAATATGACCCTCCCAGAACAAAGAAATAAATAAACTTAGTGCGCAACAGTCTTATCTTTATCTTTATCACTAGTGTCAGTAAAACTGTGGAACGTAAAGAAAATCTTTATGAAATAGATTTTTCTTCATAATCCACAACCTGTGGATTAAATGGATTTGTCTTCCCTCTAGATGCATTATTAAACTGGAAACCGGTGTGGGTGCTGAGGGTCGGTGTGATGTGGTCCCTACACCGCATGAGGCAGAGAAGTCTCCGGACCCCCTGGAGCCTTTTTAGCCCCCAGAGGATAACCCAAACCAAGGAGAGGGTCCAAATTGGATCTGACAACAGCATGGACTTGAGTCTCTGCCACCGATTGGGAGAGGAGAGGGCATCGTCTGGTGATGTTCTTCAGGTTGAGGAAAGCCGAGGATAGGATTTAAAATGAAGGGGGAAAAAAGTAGTTAAGTAAAGCAGAAATTAGCAAATTTATCATTTAAACAGCAAAGAAGGGAAATGGATTGAATTAAAATCTCCGGCCTGAGGGAAAACCCAAATCATCCCGGCTTATACACCCTTAACCATGTGCTATTGTCAGAACAAAACAATTAAACCCAGCACAGTGTGCTGTGATGTTCCTCTAATCAGCATGTCCTCCTCCAACTCCTCTTCGTTTGGACGTAGAGCGCTGAAATGCCGCAGGACAGCCATTGTACAGAATCCACATTAGCATAGAAACATTCCCTCTGCTTGATACTAAATGCTCTGATCCTAACAAGATGTAGCGTGTAGCCTATAGCTACGAAGCTTCATTAAGGACATTTATAGCTACAGTAATTCAGGTAGATTTCCCAGCATGCACGGGGTGTTATTTATAGACCCGTCACGAGTCGCGGTTTGTTTGTATTCTCGTGTTTGGAGCTGTTCCGTAACAGTAAAAAAAAAAAACCCGTCGAAAATATTGACATACATTTGCATTTTGACTGAAATTTTACAAAGCCAATTACCCTCAGACCTCGTCAGCTCCCACCACACCGTCTGACATCCTGAGCAAAGTGGAAGTGAGCTGAGACCCGGGAATATTCCTTCATTCTGGAAATCCTGCCGTGTCTCAGCATATGGAGACGGTGCCGTGGTTTACATAGTGATTAAAAAAAACAAATATAGACACACAACATGCTGAGGTGAGGCAGGTGTACATTGTTATTTCAGGGTCTGTCATATTACCTCAAGTGTATCTCCTGAGCAGTCGTTCAATCTGGACAAACATGTGGACCAAATTAAGATCTATCGAAAGTTCAGTCAGAAGGACTATCCTCTCGCTCACTCCAGCTACAGTTACTGCTTATTCCTCACCTGTCACACATGCTCAGTCTCAATTACCCGCTTCATGGTCTGGGGCATCAGTTGTTATCAGCTGTGTTCATCCAGGTAACCTCATCCATCCATCACTGTGTCACACCTGCATGTTCAGCCCGTTACCATCTGATGCTTTTAAATATGACACTCGCCATTCATCTTGTTCTTTCATGCTGGTGGTCCATGCGCCCTCCACCTCCCCACCTCGTCCTCACAGATCCATCAGCCTCGTCATTCAACTGCTTCGGGCGAGACATCGGCCACCAGCACCACCAATATCCAGACTCCAAAGAGGGGATATTTCCATGCTGCTGCTCAGAGGAGAAACCGTTCTCCCCGAAGAGTCTGAACCTCTCTCTATTAGACTAACTAGGCTTACGCTGTCATCCCTGAGAGAAAGGGTATATCCCCCCAAAAAGCCCCCAATCCCCTCGGTTGTACAAACAGTACCCCAAATTAAATGTGAAGAAATGTCCAAAAAATAGTGTTTTTATAAAAAATATTCCCCCTGATGAGTCAAATATGAACTATTAGTGTAAAATATACAGTAATAATTCACATTAAAGTGCAGAATAAGATCTCTTCAAGTCCATTTACATGCAACAAATATGAACCGAATCAGACCAACAGCTGAGGAAATTATGACTATACATTTTTTGAAGATAAAGCTCCCCCTAGTGTCGGAAATATACAGCTGACCTTTCCCAAAAGTAATTCACATATCCCTCGCATGAATGTCTGCGAGCTCAAAACTTGAAAATGATTCATGAAATAATATTTGCGTTAGACACGACGGTTGTAATGAAACAATCGTACTTTCTTTTTCTGATTGAAGTAAAGATAATTGTTTCCTACAGCGGATGATACGTGATAATCAGTCCATCAGAGACGGATCAAAATACTACTAATGATTTAGACTCATCAGGAGGATTGGGATCGAAAAGGCATCTGAACTAAGCAGAAGTAATATTTGGGAGTCCAGAAGCTGGTGGCGGCTGCGGCTGATGACCCTGCTGAGAGAGATGAGGATGATGATGTAACGCGGACGTGGAGGAGTGAACGTAACCGCAGTATGAAGGAACTTCAGGGTCAGAAAGAATGATATTTGAAACAACAGCTGCAAGATGGCGGCGTGTTGCAGGGCTTTTGGATTTATTTGACCAGCTGGTGAGAACAGCTGTTTGCCCAAGATGCTGACAGCAGGAAATAAAGTCTGCGTATGGGTGGGGAGGGGAGAGGATGAGAGGAGGGTGCGAGGGATAAAGCATGGCACAAAGAGAGAGCTGCATATCCCCAAACTGACTGATGGATGGAAAACCCTGAGGGCAGAGAGACGGTATATTAAAAGTCACATCTTCCTGCCACTATGCAAAAGCGGAGCTAAATAAGAGAATGTAATAGAGGCAGTTAGTATCTCTATATTTCCTCTGACTGCTCAGTTTAGATCATCTTGCCCGTTCAGTTGAGTGTGATGTTTTCAAATATTCATGAAATGAGTTTATTGATTTGATTTTTTTTTTTTTTTTGGGCCAAAAGCATTATTGCCTCAGTGTCTTACTTTTTTTTAAACTTTTTTTTAATTTCCCTGAGCGCGACAATGCCAGAACATGAACAATGATATTAGCTTTGCATCAACAGGCAGCGTTAAATCAAGGAAAGTAAGTAAAGTTGAAGCGGCGCTGGTAGAAAGCTTACCGTTTGTTTAAAGTTTGAATTGAGGCTTTAATGCTTGCTCAGCTGTTTTAAAAGTTGGCTAAAGCAATGTAGCACAAAAGAAAAGGTGGGGGCAAACGGCTTTAGGTGATTTAAGGAGAATAAAACAAAGGACGGAACAGCTATTAAAGATTATAATATACTGTAATATAATATGTGGTGGGTTGTGTGTATAACACTTAGGCCTTCAGTGGACTTCACCAGAACTTCACCAGAACAGGATATTCCTTCGCCACCCCCCCACGCTGTCACTCACTGAATCTGAGCATCGACACAGTGAAGACAATGAAGATGGTTCTGATGGTTGTAGTCTTCTAACTAAGCCACACCCACATCCATCACTCTGTGTGACACCCCCCCCCCCCCATCAGCGTTGGTAAGTCCTTCTGCTTCCTTCTGCTTCCTGAACGCAGATCGGCGCATCTCCCTCGGCGCAAACCCACAATTTAATTGGTTAGAAAATATGACGGACGTTGTTCCGTTTGATTCAACGCCAGAAGGGATTTCTTTTTTATTATTGAGGACTCTCTGGGACCATTTTGTCCCTCTGAGACATTACAGGTGGAATAGTCTTCTCATTTAAATGAGCAGCTCTGTAAACGGTGGAGCTGTGGAGAGAGTGTCACAAAAATACCAGCAAATAAAAAGACACTCAGTTGAATCTGTGGCACAAAAAAATAAAATCCACATATTTGCAGGTCATTCACGAATGGAAACCGTCAAACAACCTGCTCCTCATGTTCCAGCGCGGGAAGTGTCAGCTACGCTTTTGTACACAATTTGTTGGAGCGGGTCAGTGTCATGTAGATGGCGATGATGATTTTTTTTTCCTTCAGGATGAGATTGGGGGGTTTTATCCGTGATGACACCGTCGCCGTGTGTGAGCGCTGAGCAGCACAGCTTTCTCCTGCACACTCCCTCACACACACTCATCACAAAAAGGTCAAGTGTCTGCTGGTGGCTGCTTGACAAATGCATTGCCCGGCATGTCTTCCCAGCGGTCGGGTCAGCGGGAGTTACATTACAGCGGAGATTCAGAGGCAAGAAAAGAAAGAGAAAAGTCTGGATTAGTTTGTGTTTTCAAGCTGTTGTTGACATTCTTTTTCACTGACGTGACTCACTTTCATCCACGGTCAGAGTTTTAGCTTCTTGTGGCATTTCTTTGTCATGCAGCGTAGAGGGCGAGCGAGGAGGAGACGACCTTTTGCCCTTGAATTTCTGGCGTGTTAGAAATCGGGGTCGGCCGTCGTCGGGTTCTCACAGAGTTGATTCGGAGGCACGAATCGATCCTCCAGACTCTGTGACTATATTTGTTTTTAACCACACACAGTAACACACTGATTGTCTGAAACCGTTTCCTGACAACAATGTAGAATTGTTACAGTTTATTCCCTTACCTCAAACTCTGCAGAATTCACAAAGCCTACTGCCAACGTCTTCTCAGTACCATATGGACAAGTGCCTCGTTTCATTTTAGATGCAGCACAGGAGATGATCGGGACAGGATGTTCCTACCTTCAGGAAATTCTGCTTCTCTGTTGGTAAACAAACGTCTGCCATCCCGAAGGGACTTTAAAATGACTCGTTATTCACAATCATCAACAGCAGAGCGGGGAGGTTCACGAGGGGCTGATTCAGTTCACTCCATCAGGTTATAGCTGACTATAAAACTAGTGTGAGCGGAAATCCTGAGCTTTGATTTCTCATTGCAGACAGAGTTTGTAACATCGTACACTCAAAACGATGAATTATTCCATATGGCACGGTTTAATAGGAGCGAGTACGAGGGTCATGTTGACAAAATACCTTTGAGTGATAAAATGGAGATTAAATTAAGGTTAAAGCTGTAATGTTACAGCTCGCAATACAAGATCGCAATTTTACGAGAAAAGGTGGCGATTGTACGTGAAAAAAGGCGGCAATATTACCAGGAAAAAGAGTCGTAGTTTTACGAGAAAAATGTTGTGATTTATTGAGACCAAAGCCATAAGATTATAAGAAAACAGTCGTAATTTTAAGTGAAAAAAGTCGCAATCTTAGGTTACTCATTGGCAGGGAAAAGCGGAATGTGGACATTGTCAAGTTATATTTCAATTATTATGTATTTTACATATGAATAATTAAGGAATCTTTTGGCAGATTAACAAAGTATTATCTTAAATATCCGAACTTTGCGAACTCCAGCTGGTGTTCGCAAACTTCCCTCTCGCCAGTCTTAAAATGAAAAGTCTATTCTTGTAACATTAGATTTTTAGTTATTTTCTAGGTGGACCTAATACCACGTACTAAGTACTAATTAATAAGTACTTGCATCCATTTGATTTTATTTAAATAATCATATTATGAACATGAATTCCTTCATGTTTCTAAATAGCTGCAAACTTGAATAAAACCGATATACCAGGAAGCTGCATGAAAAAGTACTTTCATTGACTTTCATTACATCATTCATTGTAGCTTCCATCCCTTTCACACTGAAGACGTGAACTTAGAAAGTTTCTTTCCTTCAGAGCTTCTCTTCAGCCCTCTTCCTCATAAGAAGAGCAGCAGACAGGTAACTCTAATTAAAGCAGGCACTTCTGGATCCGACCTTTTGTGGATTTGCTGTTTTTACCAACAGTAACACTTTTTTCTTCTTCTTCTTCAAGGTTCTCATTGCTGCAGGATCAAGTCATTGTTCCAAATGTTTGACGTAATCTCAATTATTCCTTCAAAGAAAGTCCCCCTCTTTATTTCTCTTTCTGCTCCACGTTGGAGCGACCATCTCCTTATCATCTATCTACGACCCAGACAAATCTTTCTTGGCTGAAATCTCAGAGTCAGAGTGAGGAGAGTCGGTTCATTTAGGATGTGGTGAAGAGTCTGACCGCCCAATAAGTGCGTCATCACTCATCAGAGGGAGGAGAAGAGAGGCGGGTGTGGGAGCGTTTCTCAATCAAACACAAAACACACAAAATGTGTTGATATGAAAAAAAGTGTTTTGTGTTCCTAAAAATGGGCCGCTGTGAAAAAAAGCCCTAAACTTTATTAATAAATGGTTTTAGCTGGACTGGACACGCCCACAGCTGATTACTGCAGCGGACCCACGGTAAAAGCCATTCGCACAGGACCAGCTTCCCCTGGGGACCTGTGATGATTTAGAATAATTGCGGGGGACGTCTGTGATATTAATCCCGTGCGAAGGTGCCATCACTGTAATTTGTCAAATTTAAATTACACCGAAAATTACCAATCACAATTCACCAAGCACAGGGGTCGTGAGGATTTCTGTCCTCTCGATGATTAGGGGTAGGAATGACTTTTTTCATTTTTCTTCCAATGCTGATTTTTCTGCCTCTTTCCTGGGAGAATTATGTCAGCTGCTGTGAATATATTGAAATGCTGCTTTGACAGCCAAGTTGTATTTGACGTGTCCATCATCATGCGGGGGAGGGGAAATTGGCTCTCTCACACCATGTAGTTGGGCGAGAAAGTTTTGGAGGCAAAGCCCTGCTGCAACGCAGGTAACCTCTTCACGCCCACCCGTCTGTCCGACAGCCTCCAGGTCTCTCTCACCTTAAAGGTCTCACAGTTCATGGCTCCATTATTTGAAAGACTCCGCGCAAAAGTGGCACCCATGGGAGAAGAGTGAGATGAAAGCCACTGCTAACACAGGAGAACGTTCAGAATTTCACCATCACACATCTTGATGGTCATCAGGGAAGATTTTCTAAAGGCTGATTTGTGTAAAGTTGAAGAGGAAGACAGCAATGCTGCTAAAATCAAACTCAGCGTTCCACGCAAAAAGACCATTATGGCTACGGTGAAGCCGGGAGGTTCAGAGTGATGTGATTTGACTGCTTTGCTTCTTCAGAGCCAGCTGTGAGCTGATATTACTGAAACTAGATACACATGAATTCTGCTCTCCTCTGGAAAGCTTTAATGAGGAATGTCTGGTCATCCATCCATGAGTTTTGAGCTTGTGGAAGCTGTGCAGGAAGTATCGCAGGCTGTGTGTGTGTTTGTTGGGGTTATAATCTGGTGCATCGAGGAGGATAAATGTCGGAGCTCCTGTATCTGGACTGACATGACGGTAAATTCACTTCCATTTAACAGAGTGTGACGCAGACCGGCATAATAAAAAGACAGATGTTGATGTCTTGACTGTGAGGACAAACTCCGAAGGACATCTCACTGAGCTTTTCTTCTCAGTTTATGCTCACAAGTGTGACTGGGACTGTGTCTGTCTGGGGTTACCTGTCCCAGAGGCGTCCGCTGTAGAGCCACCTCAGCAGCCTCTTTAGTATGCTAATGTTTGGAGATGCGGGTACCGGCTCTTTCCCCCTTTTCCCCCTTGCACCCGTCTTTAAGCCCCCGACATTAATTAGAGTGGCAGAGCAGCAGTCACTCGGCTGTAATCACTGTCCCTCAGAGAACCCCACTGAAAAAGATTGAAGGAGAGAGGGAAGGAGGCGGGGGAGCGAGCGAGAGCCTTCGCTCTCGGAGAGGCCCGTCCTCTGAGTGATGCGTGTCCCGAGAGATGCAGGGAGGCAGAAAAACATAGAGGGAGAAGTAATAGAGGGAGGTATGGAACACAGAGAGTAGAAAGTGAGGAGCCGGAGAGGAAATTGCAATGTGAGCTCCCGTGCTCCTGCGGAGACGGAGGACCACTGACGGAAGGAGGGGAGAATTGGATGGGAGATTCCCGTAGGGGATTATGGATGAGGACGGAGAACTGGATTGGAAGGGGGTGGAGGAGGTGGGGAGAGGGGAGTGGGTTTTAGGCTTGGATTGGCATGAAGATGATGGGGGGGGGAGTGGTTTGGTGAGAAAGAGACAAAAATGAGTCAATTGTGTTTCTTATATCCTAAATATTTTTGGGTTTTCTTTTTATTGAAGGAATGGCGATGATGATACAATAAACTACGTACGTCGACTCTTTCCTTCATTTAATTTATTTTTTTCATTACGATAGATAAACAAAACATCCAGCCTCCCCAGAGTCACCCAGCCTGGAAACCCATTGTGTTCATATAACAGAATATTGTAAATAATATCAAATGTAGATGCTTTTTTTTTTCTTTCAAATTTATATATTGTTCCCAAGAACTTGTCTACACAGCTCTAAACATACCAAAATAGTAGAATTACTGAATTAGAATTCTTGTGTATGCATCTATACATATATCTGTACAATATCATACATTTAAAATGCGATAAAACAAAGAGGAATTAACACAAACAAAAAACAATGTTGGGGATATTACGGTTTCATCATCAACACCGTGGCCGTGTCTGCTGGTGCAGATCCTCCGTGTTATCGCATAACTCAGGCTAACCAACTATGACACGGATTTGCAAATTTCATACCCCCATAGATCTTAGTGTGGGGAAGAACTGGATTGATTTTAGGAAAGGTCGGCTGTATATTTGGGACACCAGCGCCAGCTTTACCTCCAAAAGTGTTTGTTTTATCGTTTCTCTAGTGGTCCAATTAAGTCCAAATTTGGTTCCTATGAATCCAGGAGATCCATCCTGTACATATTCACATTTTACTCTAATAGATCAGATCTTTTTTTTTTTTTCAGTAAAACACAGTTTTACCAACAAAACTTCACATTTTGAGGAGCTCAATCAGGGTCATTGTACAGCACAGGGGGATTCTGGGGGCTTTTTCGGGACTATACCTCAGATGTCTGCGATGACAGCAACGGCCCAGCGGAACACGGCGTAAACACGGCTCACGTTCTTCAATCCGAAAAATAGATTTATTAACCCTACCCTATTAATTGGGTGCATTCCCTCTCCTCGTGCGACCACGACTGTTACAGCCTCACAAGTCGATTCTTTTAACATCCACTTTTGGCACACGATTGTTTTTTCGCCGCTGATTGCTGCTGCCACGACACGCCACGCTCGTAACGCGGCATGAAATTGAGGAAGTGCGTGAGAATCTGTGCAGAAGGTGACAAAGGGAGCTTGTCGGGAGAAGGTGGAAAATGGAGAGAAATTGAATAAAAGGACGAGAAGAAACAGTCAAACGTAGAAAAGAGCTGAAGGTTTCTCCCTTTGGAGGGCGAAATGTAAATGTAGCACTCCATCTTGGTCAAGGCTGCTAATTGTTTTAACCAAATGATGAGAGTGTGTGCGCGCAGTGTGTGCCGGCATGTATACATGGATGTGTTTCCCCCATAGGCGAGGAGTGATGGATAGTAAATGAACGATGAAACAGAGCAGGCAGAGTCACCTTTTAAGAAGCGAATGGAGCCTGAGCGCCTCGGAGATTGTGGCCTTGAAGACGGATCAAAGCCAAGAGCCGAGCTGTAATAGATGATGGAATTTAATCATGTCGGCCGCCTAATGCTCTCCCTCTCTTTCCCTGCAACTACCATTTTCCATTCATTTTAAATCACCACTCCATCAAATTTCCCGTCGCTGGAACACTGACTTTCTCTAGATGCTACTCATTTACAGATGCTATTAAAGTACAATGACGTGAAAATATCACATATAGCACGAGTGTAATTACTTTATTAGTTCAGACTCGTCAGACGGTGGGCTCCGGTTTCACGTCGCATCGGTGACTTACTTAGCGTCCTCCAGCTGCCCTCTGCTAATAAGGAAGCCTCTGCTTGCGTCACTTTCCCTCACTTTCGGGTGTCTCACTCCACAAACCATCCTTTACTAATTAAAAAAATCTTAAACGATAGTCCTCCAAGAGCTTTCCCATTAATCATCCACATGCATCCCATAGATCTTTAAAAAAAAAAAAGAGCAGCAAATACCTTAACTTTTCATCGGTGAAAAGACAAAAAAAATACGGTGGTTTTATTATCGTCAGACGCACTGGAGGCTTCAAGTCATTAATCAAAAGCCGAATTTACATGGGCCTCAATTTCAGGATTTAAGTCTGTTGAAAAAGTCGGATCAGATTAAAAAAAAGTTAGTTGTAAACACCTACTTTGGAATAAAATCATTCAAATTTTATTCACACTAATTTGAGTCTTCTGATCATTTGAGTCTCAGTTGAACCGACTTAAAAATCTGAGTTTTCCACAAATGGATCACGGTGCGTGAAAGATACGGACCTGAGCGTCAGAAACAATTGGGTCAAACTAAACTTCCCTATCACCTGTGGTCACAAGCTCTGGGTAGCGACTGAAAGAATGAGGTCAAGGATATAAGTGGCTGAAATAAGCTTCCTTTCGGGGGGTGGCCGGCCTCAGCCTTAGAGATAAAGTGTGGAGCTTGGACATCCGGAGGGAGGCTGGAGAGGAGCCGCTGCTCCTTCATGTCGAAGTGAGCCAGTTGAGATGGTGGGGGTATCTGATTAGGAGGGTGCCTCCATTTAGAGGTTTTCCAGGCACGTCCAACGGGGAGGAGACCCAGAACAAACTGGAGGATTATAGATCTAATTTGGTGTGGGCAGTCCTCAGGATCCCCCAGGATGAGCTTGAGAGTGTTTCTGAGGAGAGGGACATCTGGAAAAACCTTCTCAGCGTGCTGCTACCATGACCTGACCCCGGATAAGTGGAAGAATATTAATGAATGAATAAATGCAGCATTATTTCTTTTCAGAATTTTTTTAAATCAAGATTTATAGCATGTAGAAAATTATTTTCTGGCTGCGTTCTTCCTGATGTAAATGCAAAATGGTCCAAATATAAAGTCAAAACCCGATGCCAGCTTACCAGTAAATTGTGAAGTGGACTAGAGATGGCTAGGTCCAAAGAACTGTTGTGTGAGACCCACTAATCTGGGCCAATAAAGCAAGGTGCTGTATTAGTGGGTGCCAATAGGACCCACCACGTTGTTGTGGGTAAGGCGAGGCCCGTCTCTGTAAGAGTCTGGCCTTATGGGATTTGTTTAAATGTGCCTGGGAGGGACATTGGTGAGATGCTAACTTAGCTTTGGCCTGTATAAGCTAAGCGCTAACTTTTGCGCTAACTATGAAGTCTACTGACTAGACACACATCACGTGGCACGAGCAGAACCAGAAGCGGTATTTTCTTATCACTCCTAAACTCATTTTTCAAATCATCTTTTTTAAAAGATGACCTTTTAGAAGCCGCACACAAACGAGGAAGGACTTTGTGAAAAGCTAATCTTCGTTCAAGTTTATAACTGCTGAAAAACATGCAGGGAAACCGATAGTTTTGAGGGACTTGGATTCGAGTTGGGGAGTTCCTCAATGATCAGACACAATTTCAATATATTTATAATTGATGATGACAGCGTGTAATGTCTGTGTATGAAGAGCTTAAAACAACAGCTATAAGGGCATAAACAGGCCCTTTTACGATCATTTACTCTGCTGACATGAGTAATCGGGGTAAACAGGCGAGCGGTAATCATGGTAACAACAACTGTGCTTCAGTCTCGAAGCTCCGTGCTTCAGCTGGTCTTTACAGTGTCGGACTAAAGACGAATTGGTTCATCAGAAACAGAAGCCCTGCCGGTTTTGGGCCAGGGCTTGGTACTAGTTTAAGGGATTTGGTCATGCCCATAACAAAGTGAAATATGATGCAAACTTACTGCTAAGATCATCGTGGGGAAAATCGCAATCTCAATATTGTGCAAAAAGTCGGCGATTCTCCTTTTAGCCAGATTCGCCCAGCCCTGATTAATGCTAACTTTAGCATTTCCACCAATCATCTCTAACTAGCCTGTCTTTACGTTGCGTGAGCCAAACTAATAGCGTTCAGATAGATGAGTTGCTTTAACGTGCTATTTTAGTCCTTCAAAGGCCCAGTCCGCTATTATGTTTGTATGATGTATAATCAAATGTTTTTTTTCCCCGTAATGACCTTCAGATGAGGAACTAAGCAGACTGATTGTTAGAAAACATGATTACTCTCCTCAAACCACAGAAACCGGTGAGGAGAGCATGAAAAATCAGCAGAGAGCGACACAGACGCATCTCCAACGCGCTCCGACTAAACGCCAGAATACATCAGATCGCATGTTATCCAACCGGCGGACACCGAATCTTCAATCTTGATTTCAATCAGAAAGAAGAAAAGTGTGCATCGATCTGCAGCTAATGATACGTTTGCAGGGATGGTTGCACTCAGCCATGAGGCAGCAGCTGAAGGGGGCACTAGAACCGTTTGTTGAGATCAGTCTGGACAGGATCCTTTGAAAATTTAAGAGAAGCCAGGCTGACGTGTTTCTCTCAAAGCCAGCAGAAAACGTGTCACTATTGAGTAACTGATATCTGAAAGTAGATGTCCATCGTGGATAACCGTGGGAAGTGCCGTAGTTGTAGGCTGAGAGCATCACTGCTAGCGACCGACTCGCACGACATCTTTACCACTGCCGAGTTTCCTAATGGATTCCCTGCCCCTGTCGTCTGCCTCATTTTCCCTCTCTTTCCATTAAGACGAGCCCTGCCTTGGCTTTTTTTTCTTTCCAGTTGTTGTCTCCCCTCTCCCTGCTAACCATCGTGACAGTCCCCCCTCTCCAGTCGACTATTTGTCCGTCCCCCGCTCACTCTGATTCAGCAGTAATGAGTACAGCTTAAGGCGGGGCTAGCCTCAGGTGAGCTGGGGAGAAGCGGCGAGGTTAATGAGGAAAGCAACCTCACTTTTTGCCTAAGGTGTAGAAAAAGAGAGTAATTGGATGAGTGAAGGAGAGGGAGAGAAAGAGAGAGAGAGAGAGAGAGAGCAAGGCCCGACAGAGACGGACAGACAAACCGAGCCGCTGTACCAACGTCTGCAGTAATGAATTTAGCTGATGCACAAATGCACTCGTGTCTGGCGGTCTGAGTGTCAGCTGAGGTTGCGACGTGTTCTGGTGGGTTTGAACCGAAGCCATATAAATCTTAATCCATAATTCTTTTACAGAAATGGGTGTGTTCAGATGTTCGAGGTTCATTTTTGTGAATAAATCATAACATATTATACTCAAAAACAAGTGTTATTGATAAATGTACCTGTAAATCACTTTAGATGTCTGGATCTTCAGGGTGATTGAAATGATTGCCTCGCCAAGGCTCTCAGGGTTAATAGAATTTGTAAAAAATAAACATCGGACGAGGACACACATTGTGAATTAATGTTAGAAATGGAACAGCTCACGGAATCCTGAATTTCTGCATAAAATGAAGCGTGAACCCAGCCGCTACCGCCTCTTCTGTCCGTTTCTGATTCATCCAACCATCAGAAAAACAGGAAATGGATAGATGCGAGAATAAAGCGAGAAGATTCTGGGTTCTGATCCACCAGGGATCTTTTCTGTGTGGTATTTGCATGTTCTCCCAACCCAGCCACAAAGGGTTCACAAGCCAATGTACCCCTAGTGTTGGTCCCAATGTGGAGGGATGTAACAGGAAGGTCAAACCAATGCCAAATCCACATGTGGAACACACACCTGAGTTCCTGACCAGATGGGTTGGGCCCGGGTTGTTCTAGCCAGAAGGGTACCGACCCACGGATGGAAACTGTTGATCCGCTCTGGTAACCCCGAAAGGGAAAAGCCGAAAGATGAAGAAGAAGAAGTTTTCGTGTTCTCCCCATGTTTTTGTGGGTACCCTCCGGGTTCTCCAGCTTCCTCCCACATACAGAAGAATCAGTGTCTCTACATTGTCGTCGGTATGAATGTTACTTTGAATTGTTGTTGACTTTAGCCTGCCTCTCTTGGAAAGTCATCTGGGAAAGACTCCGGCCCACCTCCACAGTGTGAGCAACAAAAGAGAATGATCCAAAGTTCTCTCAGAAAATAGTAGGTTTGATATGTTCTTTCATGAGTCATCAGCATCACCGACAACCAGAAAAACGTCACATTTGAGAAACAAGTTACGGTCAATCCACATATATTTCAAAATGACTGTTCAGTCTGGTCATAAATACCATCATAGACTGAGACAGAACAAACTACCGCCAAGGCAGCTTCCTTATTGAGTCCCATCAGAGGTTGACCTTCATGAACATCATGTCTCCTGGACCATGAAACCCAAGATAGAATTAGGATATCGCATTGGTGTCAGTAATTGTTTTATAATGATGATAACTCAAAAACTATTTCATGGATCATTTTCAAACATGGCCGCCCCTTAGACCTCAGTTTGAGGAAGAACTGGGTTGTTTTGCGATACATTTCTTGTCCGACACTGGGGGGGAGGGGAAACGTTTTCATACCATAGCCTCTCAACTATTGGTCCGATCTAGTCCAAATCTGGTGCCTATGTCTCGACTCCAAGAGTTCTATCTTGAATGTATCACATTTTGCTCCACCAGTTCATAACGTCACATTTAATTTGAGGAGTTCAATCGGGGGGATGCTTGTAAAACACCGGGTCAATGCTTAGTTGACCATTAAATACGCACTAGTATGATTGTATCAGTTTTTTATGTGGAAATGATGAGACAAAAATCACAATATTTCACCCTCAATGTAAGTCTCGGAATACTAACATATATTTGTGGTGGATCTTCGAGGGATGTACTTGTGTCATCTTTGTCCACGGCTTGTATCATCATTTGGAGACATCATTATTCAAATGTTTAGAGGTCTACATCTTGAAATTGCGCGGTTTGGGAAAGAGTCCGCTGAAAGAAAAAAATGACTGCATCCAGATGACGATCCAGTACGACAACAACATCTACTAGCTAACTCCCTGTGTTATACCCTAGCGCTATAAAAAACTATCATCAAAATCTATTCAGTTAGTTCAGGAGTTATCCTGCAAACAAACAAACCAACAATCAAACAAACAAACAGAGCATTGGCTCCTTTGAAGGAGATAACAATTCTAAAGCCTTAAATCAATATTCCTGATAAGTGCATTAAATGTCTGGACATAAATAAGGTTTAAGGCTCCTCTCCCGTTTTTGATGTCTGTTACTTCCAGTCACATATAAGTGTTATCTTTTCCTTTTAGCTTTCCATTTCTCCTCCTCCTCCCCCCCCCTCACACACCTGCCCACCTCTCACTATTTTCTTTGTTTCACTCCCAAATCAATCTTTCTCATTTGGTCTCAGGATTGATTTCGCCGTCTCTTAACACTCGGCACAATCCTGCATTCCTCTCTCTCAGCCTCGTCACGTCTCTCTCTCATCTTCTATCCGGCGCTCTATCGCTCTCGCTCTGCATTCCGCTGTGACTCATTACAAATGGCGCTTCTTTGCTCCGTCCTCTTACTCGGTAACCTCCCCAGAGGTGTAGAACAATGTCTTGATCAGATGCGGCTGGCATTGTTAAGCGCCCAGCGCCGCAGAATCGCTGCCGTGCATAAGAAATCACGCTGACATCCAGAAAAGCACAGATAGAGGTGTGGCGATAGATTACTAAATCAATCAGGATGGTCGAGTCGTATCGTTTCAGACACTCAAAAAGTATTTCTGTGTCTTCTCGTTAATGATTCACTGGATTGTTATTCCTTTGCATTGATCGATCATAAAACTACACATTTAAGACAATTCATCACCACAGCTCCTGCAACTACATCGCCATTTATCACAAACAGGATGTTTACAGGAAAACATTCATTAGCACGTGTACTTCAGGCCTACATATGCTCCGGATTGTAATTCAATTTTGCGAAAACTCCCAGAGACGGAGCCGGAGGCGGAATATCCACGTGTCTACTAGGCAGAGCCAGAGAACTGCGCCCGCGGGGACAGAACTGAGCCGTGGTGATTTCGGCAGTATGGGATATTATCAAGGCGCACATGGGTCTGATATGATGGCCCGAGGCCCGAGGAGATTTCTTTCCGTGAAACGTCTTAATAAAACCGGCGGTGAAGCTACAGTGACTCTGTCCTCGGCAACATGCCCACGTACTGATTTAGTTTATGAGGAGAAGTAAAAAATCATTTATCTTTTAAGAACCTAGACACATTTTGTCCACAATGTACCCGATTCTGAATTTATATTTGAAATTTTGAATCTTGTCAGTGATCTGAAATGTAACATGCTGCTGCAATTATTAGAGCAGCGAAAAGTCGGGGATAATTTGGAATCGTCATCGCCGAAAACTCCAAAACGATTCCATGGATCATTTTCAAACTGTGAACCTTCATAGACCTTTCTGCGACGAGAACTGGATTGATTCTGGGAAAGGTCGGTATTATAATTCGGACATCAGGGCGAGTTTTATTTCCAAATATTTTCGATCCATTAATTTCGCAACCGTTTGACCGGTTTAGTCCAAACCTGACCTCAGGTATCCTGCACACAGACTATAAGCTGATGACTGTGATGCTGGGGACGATGGGGAAACCGCTGCTGGATGACCCGAGCAGAAGTTCTGCCTCATAAAGTCTCTGTAAATCAGACTCGTATTTAGACCCGACACCACTGAGAGCTTTAAAGCTATGAAGGATTTGAGAAGACACACGGGAAGACGGTGTGATGATTTAAGGTGTAATGTGCTTCACTTTCTTGGTGTCGGTGAGAAGACTCTGTCAGCGGCACTAGAGACGAGGAGCAGCTGCCGGATTGATTCTTTTTTTTTGTACCAGGGCCAGTGAATGAACCTAATCTGTGTCTCGTTTAGTCAGAAATCCTTTCATTCTTTCGATGTTTTCACCCGACGGTGTTCTCACTTCAAGACGGTCTCATGGTTACTTCAAACTTTACATTTTGAACTTTTTGATAACGCATATTTATTGTAAATGCTTCTTCTTCTTTTTTTTTACTTTACCAGAAAATTCTTTATTTTATACATTATTGGCAGTATTTTTATGTTAATATTCAGCAATGTTAAAGGGCGACATCATTGAGTATTGAATCATAAAGCAAATTTCAATCAGGAAGGACATAATTAGTCTTTCAGAAAGTCTAGAGAGAGGTTGAAGGGATCGAAGGGTTTTCTGTCGCGAGCAGCAGAAAGATTCCGTAGATCCCTCCTTGGACTTTGGATATCACTGGTGGCGGTGGTGGCTGATGACTCTGCCGAGAGGAATGAGTGATTGAGTCGATGGATCAGCGAGAACTTGGCGGAGATGGATAGATGGAAGGAGGGCGATTCAGCAGCATGAAGGAACCAGATGAATGGAGAGAATTCTGTTGAGAGAGACGGCAGCAAGATTATACGTTAACAATGAAGGTGTGATATTGGATAGATGTGGCCAACGGATCGGCACCGCTGACGTCAATAAATGACCGTGAAGCAGGTTATTGTGACTGAGGATGTGTAAGAGGTGTGATTGCCAGAGTCTCCCTGACTGTAACTTCAGTAGTTCCTCATTTGTTGGTCTGACTTTCAATCGTTGAAATAGTTTTTCTGTTGTTTTTGGTTCAGTTTCATCTCCACTGACAGTAAAATGTGAGCGATTTGGGTTGACTGCCTTGAACAGTGTGAGATGTTTTCTCCACCCATGGACCATCTGTTATGGCGTTGAAGTCTTTGAGGACGTTTTTCACTTTTATCCTATTTTTCATGTATTTGAGCAAACACGGACTAGTGCGAGTAAGACATGGCGGAGGAACGCGACTGAACATACTGTATTATTTTTTACGGACACAAAATGAGCAGAACGATTGACGAAAGCCAATTAATGGACATGAGTATGATGAAGTGAGAGGATCTGAACGTCAGTTTTGATATATTTTCATTTATAGTACCGTTTGGTTTTTGTGCGTCTGCTCTTTTCCACACACAGATGCTACCCCTTCATTAACGAACACACCGAGGATAAACCACCTCCGATGTTCACCTCTCCACAGGAGTGTGAGACGGTCGGGCGGATGCTCAAGGCAAAACGTCGTACACGGAAAAAAAAAGGTTGCAAGGTTTGAGTGAAGTGAACACAGACACGACTTAAATAGGAGACTTGTGTAACTGAAGGTCAGTGAACTTCTCACGACCCTACATTTGTAGTTTTTGTGTCCATCTAGACAGAAAATGGTATTTCATCCAAACAGCATGAGAGGAAGAGCATGAGAGGAAGAACATGAGAGGAAGAACATGAGAGGAAGAACATGAGAGGAAGAACATGAGAGGAAGAACATGAGAGGAAGACCATGAGAGGAAGGCTTTGTAAATGCATGTTCCAGACAGATACAAAAGGAAAGGTAGGTGCCGGCAGACACTGAGGCCACCTTGTGTGTCCGGATAAGGTGCGGTGGGGAGCCGCCGCTGAGGGGGGTCAACGTTTGCAATCCGGTTTGTTGATTCGCCAAGTTGTCAGTTGTTTCTCTGAAACCTGCAGGTTTTATTCCCATGAAACATGTTGGAACTGTGTAGCACTGACAGAAATTCTTTTTTAATCTAGTATTTTATTTGAATCTGAAGTCTCCCACAAGGACAAACTCTCAGGACATCTGGGAGAACCTTCTAAGGACTGATGAGTCGACAGCTGAACAATTTTGAAGATTGTTTCAGGGAAACATGAAAAGTTTATGTACCAGTATCATGGTTCTGTTCTTTCTCTCATGTTCCTTCCTAGGGTGTCCTGGTCAATGGTTGAATCTTCTCACCTCTTTCTTATTGTCCTAGTTATTCTATGTATTCAGGTCTGGGTCTCCCTCTCTGTCTTTGTCAGATCGTGTGTTGGACTTGTCTGCGTTAGCGTCTGTACTCCTTGGTCCTGCGTCCTTGTGGTCCCTGAATCCAGCGTTTTGTGTCTCTTGTGAATTCTTATGTTGTACTTTGGAACTGGAGAGCTTCATTTGTTACTTTTCATTTATTGATCATTATTTGCTCATTTCTATATTTCTTTGCTCCTTTTTTTGTCTGTTTTTTAAATCCGACTTGCTCATAAACTTTATATTCAAGCATTTAATCTTTGTGTGTTATGTATTTGGGTCCTGTATTTAGAACTAGAAACCTTAACAACCGGAAACTCATGAAGAAGAATTTCAAGACATCGGCTCGTGAGTTGAAGGTCATGCAGATTAAATCCACGTCTGAATGGATCAAAAGGAATAAGTGTTGACCAGAAGCTCATTGAGATGCTGTGGTGGGACCTGAGAAGATCAGTTCAACCTCAAAAACCTCCAGAGGCTCAGGAAAGCAGAGGTGGTCAAGAGATCTACGCTTTGAATGGACTGATTTAGCAGCTTTACCCAAAAGAAAACAGCGATGTTCTGGCTGATTGATCAGCAGTTTCTAAACATTTCTGATGTTTTCTGTTGAGATGAAATAAAAGGACACACAGCAAAAGAAAAAAAACGTAATTGTGCATCAAATTATGGCGATAGAACCAACTGCTGGTTCTAATGTTTTGGCTGATTTGTCGATAGTTTCTCAACAATGCCGGTGTTTTCTGTTGAACAGATATAAAACGACACATATCCAAAGAACACAACCTTACAAAGCCACGAATCCTGATGATCAGCCACAACATTATAACCGATTACTGGTTTGTTGTGGCTGAACCACGTTTCTTCTTTAGAACAAGTAAACATGCCTTCATTGTCAGGTTTTTATGCGAATTGGACATGGATGCTAGAGGAGGAAGCAAGATGGCGCCAGGATGTTGGACAAGCCGTTTGAAACTTTGCTCCGTGCTGGCAAGTTGACGCCGTTTTCCGAACTTCTTCCTCCCGATTGTGCTTTTCTCAGCTCCACCCAGACCACTGGCAAAGGTGGGGGAGCTAGCGTCTGTTTTCAAAAGTGTTTTCCACTATTGCCAGATTGCTTCTGATTTATATTCCAGCTTTGAGCTGCAGCTATTTGAGATAAACTTTCTTTTCCTGTGCTGTGTGCTGCGGTTTACCGTCCACCGAAGTTAAAAAAGGATTTTGCTGACTTCTTGGCCGAGATCATTTTAAATTACGATCGTGTTCTAGATGTCGGTGATTTTAAAGACTCTACGCCTCACTCTCTGGATGTTGACTGTGAACTTGATGTTGAGGAACTTACTCTCTTTTTGTGGTCTGGACCAAACTGGACCAATCTGTAAATTAATCTTTTTTGTCAAAGGTTTCGGAGAAAGTTGTCTTTACTCAACTACAAACTTAATGATCAAAGCATTTCTGAAAAGTTTCTGTCTAGGTTTAAACAACGTCATAATACAGAAACAGCTCTTTACAGAGTTTTAAATGACCTTCTTTTATCTGTTGACTTTGGGAATTCTGCCATTCTGGTGCTTTTAGACCTCCCTGCTGCTTTTGATACTGTGGATCAGGAGATAGTGTTGTCAGTGTTGTGTACCATCAAAGGTTCTGCCCTCCAGTAGTTCCAGTCCTACCTGACTGATAGGATTTTCTCAGTCCACCTATGGGTGCACACTGTTCGACAACATCCCTGCTGACATGTGGGGTCCCCCAGGGCTCAATTTTGGGCCCCCTGCAATTCTCCCGGTACATGCTGCCCTTGGGGTCCATTTTTAAAAAGCATTACATTCCCTATCATGGCTTTGCAGATGGTCTTTGCATTAGCAGGAACAAACCTGTTGAATAGTCTACCAATTCAAATCAGAACCTTGAAATTTTTAAATCTCTGGTGTAAATGCACCTTTTTATCTCTGGCTTTTAAATCAGGTTGAGATTTGACAATTTCTATTTAATCTGCTTATTTTATTTTATTTTATCCTTTTTTATCTGACAGGATTTTAAACTGTTTATTTTGTCGGTTGTTTCTGTTCAGCACTTTGGTGTTAAATGTGCTTTATGAACAAACTTTGACATGACTTGACTCGACATGGAGCTGCTGACATTTGTACAATAATTACAAATAACTGGTCAGAGCAGCGGAGACTGAGGGAAACGGCACCGCGACCTGTTATCTGCAATCAATCAAGCCGAAAAACTGCATTCTGGGTGAGGGGGTTATCAACAAAGCAAGTCAGCCGAGGATTACCAAATCTAGCTACGAGCACATCAACGTTAAAGAATTGGAGTTTGGGGGCTACAACCGATGGGAACATGGATAAATCTACCAGCAGCAGAGGACATTCCATCACATTTAGCACCTCTGTACATTTTATAAATCGAGAGAAACTGCACAAATATGAAGAAGTTGAACTGCATGAAAGCATAGAAGAATCCCCAAGTGTTCATAGGCTCACCATACCAATACCCCGTCATAAAGGCATGAGTAATTATGTAAAAAAATTGACATTCATGCATTCCATTAAATGTGTCCCCTTGATTTATTTGACTATTCTAACTGATTTCTTTCATACTTCTTTACTTGAGGGTAACGGACCTGAGAGCTAGAAAAAAAATAGCTATGCTACGGTCTGAAAGATGTACTTTTGTCTTATGGAGGAAACAAATACAAGGTTTTTGTGCCTCGGTCAGGTTAGTCTCTGCGATCTGAGATGACGTGAGCGGATAAAAACACAGCTACACGGCTGGGACATTGATTGCTGCCATTAGGGGAAGAAGGTGAAATAACAATGAGCTCAGGGATCTTCAGTACCGATTTCCAAAAGAACTGACGACCTGCTGGAGGTTCTCTTATACATGTTCGTGTCATCTCACCTGCTTAAGCATGTTAGGCATACAGCAGTAACCAGCCATAACATTAAAACCACCTGCCTAACAATGTGCAGGTTTTTCTCGAGCAACCTGCACATTACAACCTGCTGGGATGCAGAGCGTGTCCGGGCTGGTTTTTAGGAACATGTTTTGACAGTAGCTGTTCTGTGTGACGGCCTCCCCCCCCCCCCACACACACATTTACATAATGAGCCTGGAGCACCCATGACACTTTTGAAGGCTGAGCGGTTGTTTTTCCTAAGACTACTTTGGCAGGTACTCACCACTGCTGAATGACACTTGCAGATTTGGAAATGATCTGTACCAGCCGTCCCACCGTCACAATTCACCCCATGTCAAAGTCGGCAAAATTTTTATTCTTGCCCGTTTTTCCTGGTTCCAACAAATCAACTTTGGGGGAAAAATAATGTTCTACTGTTCTTCTTCTATAATGTGCCATTATAAAAAGACTCCAACTGTCAGTGGTTATAATGTTATGGTTGATCAGTAACCATTGTGAAGACCCAAAGTGATACCCTGACGCTTTGGTACTGCCTCACACCCGGAGAATTGGCAACGGCTCCCAAGACCGTCGATAATAATAATTGCATACGATGCATGCCTGGAGTAAAAATGAAATTTGAATGTAATTGAAATACTTTGAATATCCCGAAACTTGTTCCACATGCTGATTTGCGTATCAGAGAGGATTATTGTTCTTGGTAGAGGCGCACTCTCTCAGCGTGCCCGACTGTTATATCCGAGTACAGTGGTAGAACCTTCTGGCAGATCCGCTGATTATTTTTACACTTTTTTGTGCCATTAATATTAATATGATCATGTTTTCAATTTTTTTCTCAATGTAACTTTGTCTTTTTCTCTTTATATTCAGTTTTAGAAGAGTAATAAGTCTAAACGAGACTGTTTCTGTTTCCAGCTTGAACCATATCCAATTTTCCTTGAGCAGAATCCCGTTACACTGTATAGTTTATGTACTATACCGTCTTCATCTGCTAGAGTCGTTCCTCATCAAAGTCACCAAAGTCATGTTGTAAACATTTCTCACATCTTTTTTATGCTAACTTATACTTCCTATGTCTTTAACTTCTTGGGCTGTGCAGAGTCACCCAGAACCTTCTTTCTGTGACGGTTTGGAACGACAAAACCAACCCAGTTGTGAAGAATCGGTACTTCTCTCTGTATTTATGTGATACTTCATCCTTTGTATTATGAAGGAATATGAACTATTCAAAACAGTTTATATCATATATAGCTTAATACTTTATTCACCAGCTACAATGAATCTCTCTGAGCTCACTGATATCTTTCATTTACGAGTAAGTCGGCCTTTTTTTTGGCTATAGATAAGAATGTGTATCTGGAGACCGAGACCCTGCATGGGACCGTTCCTCTGCAGGGATGAAATTCAGAGACAAGTTGGCAAAATGTCTTGGTATAATCCTTGGAGATCAGAGTCTGGGATGCGTGAGTGGAGAGGAGGGATGGCTGTATTGTTCTGCCAAGTGTTCAGCTGTAACACATGGAGCGGGTCTCCAGAGAAAAGGACAAGTGTCTCCGCATCTAAGAAGCATATTGACTTTTGTTGATGGCTTTCAGAAATTTCAATTGCTCCAAAGTATTCTGGCATAGGACGCGTGTGGATACGTTTTTAGGGGAATTACAATGACTTGGAAGAACTTTAAATATATTAAAATACAAATGAGTTGAGACTTCATTCTGCCTGATTCTTAGTTGTCTCTCATTACGCCCGTTTCCCGTTACAGCAGGAAAAATGCGTCCAAGCATTTTTCCTGCACGCGCCATTTGCAAAAAAAAAAAAAACACGCAACAATAAATAAAAGCTTCTCGACAGTTTGTAGATTTAGTAGAACATTTTATTATTTATTGCAGGTATTCCCAAAGTGCTGTAGAAATAGAGGTTACACTCTGCCAAGCGTGCTCTGGGAGATAAACCCGTTTTTCCATAATGCTCAGCAGCATCCGCACAATGAGGTGGGCTCCGATGAATTAGCAACGACCTAAAATCACTCTGTGCCAGGTTGTGTTTTCTGACAGATTTTTCTGTGTTTGGACTGCTTGAAGAGGGAAAAAAAGAGGAAATTGAGAGGTGAGGGGAGAAGCAGAGATGGAGTTTCACAAATGCAATCATTTTTATGCACAGTTGGAATATTGAGGGCTTCAGCACGACGGTGATAAACCCACAGCGCATTAAATTTATCCCAAAACAGATTTGGCACTACTAAGACGTAACGCAGCGGCTTTTAAAAATTGATTCTTTTCAGATTACCGAGTTGCTAAGTGGAATGGAATGTACAATTAAATATTGGATTGTTTACGGTGCTGCCGTTTGTTTCTCCGGTCTCATGGTCCATCAGTGCAGATTTGAACGGTCATGCACCGGATATGCTTGGCTGTTAATGTCACAGTTCTCGCACACATTTGCTTTGCACTTGGACTGATTCCCTGGGGAAAAAAAAAAAAATCATTAATCAAAAGTGGGCCTGTCATCAACATCTCTGCGTGATTATCACACGCTGTGTAATGAATGTATGGATTTTCAGACACAGCTGAGCTTCTCCACGGTTTTGTATCAGAGCCATACATATACACGTTCAGACATGTACATGCACACATCGCTTTGCCAACACATTCCCTTCTCTGTCAGGACGCCGTGACTCAAACTCCTCGGCGCCGATGTGGAGGCTGCCAATCAATGACACATCACCCAGCCTCTCAACTCATCCATCCCCGTGGCTCTGCGTCTCAATCACTCAGCTGATATCATCTTTCTCTCAGTCCCTCCAGCGCCTGCTTTTATTCGCTCAATATCTATCTGATTGATGCACATTTATCATCATTTCATCAGCATTCTCAGTCTTGCATCATTTTTTTTTAAAAAGTGTGGGGAGAAAAGTGAATCAAGTAAGCATAACTGTTATGAGAACAAATGTGACAGCCAAGGCTTGTAAGTCTTTCAACCTTATTAGTAACTTGAAGGGCATCTGCCCTGATCAGCAGCAGGATAAATCCTCTGCTAAATGTCTGAACAATGTCTGGACAACGTCTGAACAATGTCTGAACAATTTCTGAACAATGTCTGAATAATGTCTGGATAATGTCTGAACAATGTCTTAACAATGTCTGAATAATGTCTGGATAACGTCTGAACAATGTCTGAACAATGTCTGAATAATGTCTTAACAACGTCTGAACAACGTCTGAACAATGTCTGGATAATGTCTGGATAATGTCTGAACAACGTCTGAACAATGTCTGAACAATGTCTGAATAATGTCTTAACAACGTCTGAACAACGTCTGAACAATGTCTGGATAATGTCTGGATAATGTCTGAACAACGTCTGAACAATGTCTGGATAATGTCTGGATAATGTCTGGATAATGTCTGGACAACGTCTGGACAATGTCTGGATAATGTCTGGACAATGTCTGGATAATGTCTGGATAATGTCTGGACAATGTCTGGATAATGTCTGGATAATGTCTGAACAATGTCTGAACAATGTCTGAACAATGTCTGGATAATGTCTGGACAACGTCTGAACAATGTCTGGATAATGTCTGAACAATGTCTGAACAATGTCTGGATAATGTCTGAACAATGTCTGAACAATGTCTGGATAATGTCTGAACAATGTCTGGATAATGTCTGGACAACGTCTGGACAATGTCTGGATAATGTCTGGACAATGTCTGGATAATGTCTGGATAATGTCTGGTTATGTCTGGACAATGTCTGGACAATGTCTGGATAATGTCTGGACAATGTCTGGACAATGTCTGGATAATGTCTGGATAATGTCTGAACAATGTCTGAACAATGTCTGGATAATGTCTGGACAACGTCTGGACAATGTCTGGATAATGTCTGTACAATGTCTGAACAATGTCTGAACAATGTCTGAACAA
Organism: Lophius americanus; assembly: GCA_037951165.1. NCBI lineage: Eukaryota > Metazoa > Chordata > Actinopteri > Lophiiformes > Lophiidae > Lophius > Lophius americanus. The sequence continues at coordinate 1,080,489 of JBBDHG010000043.1, forward strand.
TGTCTGGATAATGTCTGTACAATGTCTGAACAATGTCTGAACAATGTCTGGATAATGTCTGGACAACGTCTGAACAATGTCTGGATAATGTCTGAACAATGTATGGACAATGTCTGAACAATGTCTGGATAATGTCTGGACAACGTCTGGACAATGTCTGGATAATGTCTGTACAATGTCTGAACAATGTCTGAACAATGTCTGAACAATGTCTGGATAATGTCTGTACAATGTCTGAACAATGTCTGAACAATGTCTGGATAATGTCTGTACAATGTCTGAACAATGTCTGAACAATGTCTGGATAATGTCTGGACAATGTCTGGATAATGTCTGGATAATGTCTGGACAATGTCTGGATAATGTCTGGATAATGTCTGGACAATGTCTGGACAATGTCTGGACAATGTCTGGATAATGTCTGGACAATGTCTGGATAATGTCTGGATAATGTCTGGATAATGTCTGGATAATGTCTGGACAATGTCTGGACAATGTCTGGATAATGTCTGGACAATGTCTGGATAATGTCTGGATAATGTCTGGACAACATCTGGATAATGTCTGGATAATGTCTGGATAATGATAGTTGGGGTGATTATAATAATCATTTCATTTATTACGCTCAATTCTCTGTGTGTGTGTGTGTGTGTGTGTGTGTGTGTGTGTGTGTGTGTGTGTGTGTGTGTGTAGGTATGTATATATGTGTGTGCATGTACGAATATGCGCGTGCATGTTTATATGATGTAATTTTTTATTTTCTGTTTAAACAAATTCCATGATTAAAAAATTAGCAGGAAGAAGTAAATTATTTTAAAACCTGCCGCTTTTCTTAATACTAACATAACATAAATACAGATGGCCACATCTTTGTTCTCACAGACCTCATAAAAACATCAAATACCGTCTCCAGTTTATAATGTCACTTTTTTATATATATATATATATATATATATATATATATATATATATATATTATTTTTTTTTTTTTTCTTTTTTTTTTTTTTTCTTTAAATTGAATAACTTCTGAGCATTTCAGCTCATGAGGAATGAATTAAGAGATCAAGAGACGATTAAGGTCCGTAAAGGACTATTAAATAAAAAACACAATGAAAGGGACATCACATGAAAATAAGTCAATAGAAATGGGTTTTTGTAGACGTGATTTTAAAAGAAGTCACTGATCCTTATTTCCTCAAGGAGGTCCTTCCAAAGCCGAGGAGTCCTGATGACGAAGGCACAATCACATTTAGAACTAAACTTCAGTAAATCAGTAAAATCTTAAATATCAGTTCTCCAGTGGAGGGATGTCGGGATTGGGGGGTTCTGACGTCGTCTGTTGAATCCAGAGGGAAGCCTCGCTGCTGCCTTCTGAACTAGTTGCAGGTGAGAGAGTGACTTGTGTTTTAATGCCAGACAGGACGGAGTGACAGTAGCCTCACCTGGAGAAAACGAAAGCATGCGTAACTTCTTCTAGGTCGGAGTTCGAAAGCATTGGTTTAATTTTGGAGGTGGCGGCTGATGACTCCGCAGAGAATGATGAAATGATAAAACTTGTGCATCGGCGAAACACTTAACTGTGACAGGAAGGTCGGAGTGACACATCGAACCAACGTGAATGCACCGAAGAAAGAGAGAGAATTGTATATATAACAAGAGTAATGAACGACAGGAACTTTATACGAATAAGTACTCTTTATTTCTCGACTTCATTACACAGATGAAGTTTGCATCACAAATGCTTACCGAGATTAGGACCATCAACCTGTTGGAATTGTGAAGACGCGTCAGCCGATGCTATAACATTGTACAACGACACTCAACCAATTTGCACAGAGGGAATCTCATTATCATCCGTTTGCAAACTTGTATCAAATTTTAGGTTAATCCACTTTGACACCAGGATAATGATGGTGTGACACTCGTCAAGAGAGGAAGGCTACCTTGTCCTTGACCGACTCATTAAGTCAGGGTCAAATAGTGTCTCCAGGCTCATTCGTCTTTACTTTAGACGTGAATCTCTAAAAAAAAACGGTGTCAAATAAGTAGTTTTCATGTTTTCATTCAGCTGAAATAGCAATAGTCACGTATGAGTGTTTGGGCTAATGGTTATGGTATGGTTACTAATGGTGTGGTTCTATGAATACAGAGCTGGTCAGACAGTCAGAACTTCTCAAAGTAAATATGAAGTTATGTTGAGAAAAGAGTGTTTTTCCTAAAAAATAAAAAGCTCCCATTAAATGAATTATTGACTTTTTTTTCTTTTTTTTTTTAACCTTCACTTTACGAGGAAAGTCTCACAGAGATTAAAAAATCTCTTTTTCAAGAGTGTCCTGGCCAAGAGATGCAGCAGCACACACATTTGCAAACACACATACACACAATTCATTCAGATAACAGCTAAATACGTCATAAATTGAGATTGAAACATCCGTATTTGTGAGAGAAATCGATAGCAGTCAAAACCTCTACAGACGTCTCCACAGCCAGGTCTTTTAAGATGGCCTTGAATGCGTTCAGTGAGGCCAGATCCTTGAGATTCAGGACATTCTGCAACCGGTTCCAGGCAGGAGGGGCATTCTACTGAAATTTCTTCTTTCTAAGCTCAGGAAGGGCTTTAGGGGAAGTTAGCAGGAATAAGTCCTGAGAGTCCCAGAACAGGTTTATAAATAAAAGTACATAAGTGGTTCAGTCTGTGAATGGAGGAGAAGTCCTTCCATCACATGCATTCAACAGGCAGTGATGGGTAAGTATTTAAAAATAGTGCTAAATCTTAGATTTCCATGGTAGACAGGATAAATCCTTTGCAACCATTGAGAAGATGTTTGTTTGAGTAAGAGTAACCAGATGGGTGTTCCTCAAGTCAATGAATGTGTTTCAAATTTGGTCTAAATCGGACCAAATGGTTAGAAAGAAATGTGTGAAAACCAGTGTTTTGTTTTTTTTACAAAAATAAATAAAAAAGTTAACAATAGATTATAAAATTACTACTAGAGTAAAAAAATAATATAAACAAGATAGTTGGACTTGAGCCGACTCACATGCCCCCAATTTGGATGAAATCCGGTCAATGATTAGGAAGTTATATCCGAAAAACAGTGATTTTCATAAAAAATCTCCCTCTAGTGAGTAAAATATGAACTATTTGGGTAAAATATGATAAAAACAAGATAAAATTCCTCATGTTGATTCATTTGCACCAATTTGGACAAACTCTATCCAATGGTTGTCAAATTCTGGCCCAAAATCTTTTGGTCACTGAGCTCCCCCCCATCTCACCCTCCCCAAAATCAATCCTGTTCTTCCTCTTGCTAAAATCTCTCAAAATTATTGAAAATGATCCGCGCAATAGTTTTTGAGTCATTTCGTCAACAATAAGGGTCGGCGGCGGTGTCCGCCTCTCGACAGCCTAGGATAGGATACAGGATATTCTGTACCGCCGAAGTCTGTTGGCCCCCTTAGCAAACATTGTTGCTACAATGGCGGCACCAGTAGGCTTCAGTGGACTCTGGTACACATGAACGTATAATAATAACATCTATCATCCTGTGAAAACAAGTCAAGGTATACACATGGAAAGAAAAAAAAAGAGGGTGAAATCGGAGCGAGTCAATACCAGAATTATTCACTTCACCCCAAATGAACTTCTGAACATCGATACATTCATTTGACAAATGGCTCCGTGACGTTGAAACAGACTGACTGATTACGCGTCAAGCAAAATTTATCTTATTCGTTTTTGTTTTTTTTTATTTATTTCTCCAGTGCTTGAAAGGGATTACTGCGATGTGGGTTTCTCTCTGATGTGTGCGGCGCTAGGATCTACGTCAAACGCAAACCAATCCCGGGGAGGGAAACATCGGGACGAAGGTTCTATCACACATTATTCTTACGTTCGTTTGAAAAAGGGTCTTTTCGGTTTTTCTTGACGTTAGATTCGCTCCGTGGGTTGATTTATGACAGAGTTTCCAGCCATAACTCCTGGTGCATACAACTATGGAGAGTGCTGATCAATGTAAATCGGTGTTTGAATGTCCACTGTGACCTTTTCCAAATCTCCTCCCCGGGAAAGTAGAGTCTGTGCAAACTTTTTTTTTCTTTTTTTTTTTCCCTCTTTCAGTTCTTTAAGAAAAATCCTGCCACGGCAAAAACACTTTGCAGCACATTCAGAGAGAGAGAGACTGCAAAGCTGAAACTTCTCCAAGACCTCTCCGAGCCTTTTGTCTTTGAAGCATCATGACACAGGGCCTTGAAATTCTAAAAACAGTGCTCGGAATTTGACTCTGTACCCAAAAAGAGGGTGGTGAAAGTGTCTTTGGCAGACGGCGTCGGTGAAGGATGGCCCTCATGTTCAGTCCCGAGTACTTAACGCTCTGTGAAAAGCTCCTCATGGTGGGAGTGCAGGGGAAGTAGTGAAAATGCTGCCTCGATAGATCTTTGCTCAAATTTCTTCAGTTTGATGTGTTCTTTGTAACACTCTGAGTTCATCGGGGCGTTAGGCCGATGGATCGTAGACAGAAATCTAGAGTCTGAAATAGCTTGTAATCACCGCGAGCATATAGTGGAGTAAACGATATCCTTAGAGATATCGCTTTTTAAAATGCTGCAGAAAAGAGTCGTATTACTGCAAAATACAGTTCTCAGCTTCCAAAACTGTATGGTCCCGTATGACAAGTGCAATTCCCAACATCTGCTCATCTCTTATCATCTCTTATCATCTCTTATCATCTCTTATCATCTCTTATCATCTCAGCCTCTCCGAGGCTTCATCCCTGGCAGACGGCCTGAGCCGCTGGAGCACCCGAGGGACCGCGAGCACCTGTGACCCAAGGCTGCAGCAGGTGCCGGATGTTGAGCCTGCTCAAGGAGGCCAAGTGGCCACTTCCGCACAGATCCGGTTGAATATGAGGAGGAGCAGCATAATTCCAGCTCCACACGACACATCTGGGTGTCTGATCCAAAGGGATAGATGATAATGAACACATATTCAAAGAAACAAAAATGAGCTCGGTAAAAGAAACATAAAGTTCAGTCGTATTCGGAACTCAATAGTTCAGAGTTACAGGTTATTCCAAGAGGAGGGACAAAGACTGATGGTCTTGATCCAGAATGGGAAGAACAGTAATCCTCTGCTAACTGGGATCTAGTGTGTTGTGATTATCTTGTCCGTTCTCCAGTGGGTAATGGAAATCAGTTGTCTTCTGTAAAAGTTGAAGGCTTGTACAGGTTGGTTATTGGACTCGGCTCGCCATCACAAGAGTTCATTTATCTGGACATCTTGGTTCAGCAAAAAAAAAACAACTGCGTTCATGTCCATGTTCCAAGTCAAAAAAAAAAAAAGAGTAATCCCCTCATAAAGTTAGTCATTTTAGATTTTAAGACTTTCTATACTTCTATGCTCTTAGTACTTTATTCCATTTGAAGTTGGAATCGAGGAAGTAAAGCAAACCAGCGTCCGGTTGGAGTGTGGAAGCTAGTTTGCTCGTTAGATAATATCAGGTAAGAAGGAGTACCTGACCTTTAAAGCTATCTTAACATCTGGTGACATTCTGGCACCTCTGGAAAACTCCGAAAATTACAATTGAAGTTGTTAAAATGAAAAGAATATGCCAATGAATCAAACTGCTTGAACTCTTACGTCAGTGAACAGATTACAACCATAGTTAGAATATGATGGCTGCAGATGACAGATTGTCACTTAGCGCATCATTTGTTCCCTTGCACGATTCTTTGTGTGCCGGTGCACCTGCACGCCGCAGCACCACATTGAGCGAGAGAGGGAGAGTAAGAGAGAGAGAGAGAGTGAGTGTGTGGTGTGCAGGTGTGTTCCAGCACACAGAGAGGAGATCAGCGCCAGAACAAATGACTAAAACTGAGCAGAGACGTTGTTTCTGTGCGTGTCGATGGTAGAAAACAGAGAAATGCATTTTCTTGTTTTTGCTCAGTTAAAGATATTCTTTGTTCAAGAATATTTCTCTCGTCAAAATCGAATTTTGGTTCTGGTAGAAAAGATTTATCTGTGCACAGAAAGGGCTCAGGAATGAGGCCCAAAAATAACATCAGAGGTTATTAGGTTTTCTTTTTTATGGCTAGAATTTCTTATGAGCGCTGAAATTAATATTCTAAATGTGTGATGAATATACGGATTATGTGTGTGTGTGTGTGTGTGTGTGTGTGTGTGTGTGTGTGTGTGTGTGTGTGTGTGTTTGTGTGTCTCTGTACGTATGTGTGTCGGTGTGTGTGTTTGTGTATATATGTATCTGTGTTTGTGTGTGTGTGTGTGTGTGTGTGTGTATATATATATTTGTGTGTGTATGTGTATATATGTATATGTGTGTGTATATATGTATGTGTGTTTGTGTGTGTGTGTGTGTGTATATATATATTTGTTTGTGTGTGTGTATATATGTATGTGTGTGTGTTTGTGTGTGTGTGTATATATGTATGTGTGTGTGTTTATGTCTGTGTTTGTATATATATATTTGTGTGTGTATGTGTATATATGTATATGTATGTATATATGTATACATATATACATACATATATTTTATTTATACCTTATTATACATTAGTTGTTTATACATATATATACATATTTATACAACTAACGTATAATAAGAGCAATTCAGTAAATGTTTGATTTGGTTTATTTATTTTCATTTTTCAATAAAAGAAAAAAAATAAACATGATCCGATTAGTCAATTAATCGTTTCAATAATCGATTGAAACAAACACAAAGATCGAAGATCAAAGATCAAAGAAGAAGGAAGAAAGAAGAAAGAAGAAGAAAGAAAGAAGAAAGAAGAAGGAACGCTCTTCCTCTTCCAGGAAGGTCGTTGAGTGAAGGGTCATGTCAGTTTGACTTTCAGGTAAGAAAGAACATGATTCACGATAGGTGACCAAGTCCTCAGCTCAAGCCATTTAATATCACCATGTTGTCTTCTTAAAGAATCATATCAGCGCCGGAGCTCTGGGGAAGGGAGGAAGAGGAGCGAGTCATTTAAGACGAAGCAATCGGCTCACCTGGCTACTGGCGGACTGATTTATCTTAAGCTCGGGAGATTTGACTGAAGCTCAACAGTGACAACGCGGGTGACACTTATTAACACCTGTGCAGAATATTTCCCTCTGATCTCTACTGGATAATGAATAATAGTGACCTGCAGGGCGGTTCTGCATTCGCACCTCAGCGCTACATCCTGTCAGCGATACCGGCTCGCCGCGCCGACAGGCCGCGGCTCGCGGCGAAAGAGAAATTAAATTAAATGAAAGAGATAAATAGGCAGGCTGACATGAGAAAGCAGAGGTCCCTGTAGTCGGAACAAAACGTCTCGCTGCGCTGTGACGGGGGCGAAGAGCAGTCTATCAAAATAAGAGTGAGGTAATATTAGTCGCATCCTCCTCGGACCAAAGTCCATCAAACTTAGACTTTGGTTAAAAGTATAAGCGTCAGGAACGCGTCTCATTCTGCTTTCATGTACGCTACTCAACAAAAAGGTACAGGAGAATTTCATCATAAGAGCTCAAAAACAAGTCGGCGCCACTTCCGGGACGTCATTTTGTGAAGTTGGGAACCGTGAGAGTCTTCATCAGTTTTAGCTGCTTTGGTTCAGATGAAAACAATAAGAGATGGACCGGAGAGGCAACAGCAAGACGACACCCGACAGGGAAGGGTCTTGAAGTTGGTGGCCACAGCTCTAGTTTTGCATTCTGGTGCTGACGCTGTGTCTGCTGGTACCATGGTGTGGTACCTGCGGTCCATTCAGGTGGCACAGACAGTCCAGTTCCTCCAGGATGGCACATAAATACATGCAGCTCTGTTGGGTCTCAGAGAACCTTCTTAAGATACTGGAGGAGACGCCGTTACGACTCGTTGGACTGGCCCACTGATGGACCACAACCCAGCGGCAGAACCGGTATCGACTCTGTATCTGTATCTGCTCCTTTGTGAGAGGGGGAACGGGAGGGGCAGTTCCAGAGCCTGATGAAACGATCTCCAGGTGCTACAGGAGTGATGTTTCTGGCCAAATCACCCAGCAGGACCGGTTTGGTTCTGGTTCAGTCATGGTCTAGGATGGCAGATCCACAAATCTCAGTGTGTTATCCAACGGTACCCTGACTGCTGTTACCAGGATGAAATCCTCAGACTCATTGTCAGAACTTATTCTGGTGCAGTGGACCCGGGCTTCGATGCCCGGCGTCATGTGGCCAGAGGGTGAAAGCAGGTCCTTGATGATGAAGGTAGTGGATACCGTTAACGGGTCCTCACGTTCCCGGGGCCAGAATCCACCGTCGTGAGCCCGCCGGACAGACCGTCCAGGAGCTCAGGGATATCCTGATCCAGGTCTGGGAGGAGATCCTCCAGGACGCCATCATCAGGAGCAAGTCCAGATGTTCCCAAGAGTGAAGAGAGACACTCGGAGTCCAAACCCGATCCCGAGACACATCCTGGGATTCACTGGAGTTGGATCAGCCTGTGATCTCAGTTTTTTCACTTAGATCTTTGCTGTGATCTAGAATCCAGTCCTTCAAAGGTTCATGATTTAAATTTCCATTAAACCCTCTTGAATAAAAGAAAGTATATTAATGAAGATTTTAATCTACAATGTTCCATTCAGCGAGATCCAACCTGTGATTTAAATGTTCCCGTAATGTTTTCAGCAGAATGAATTCTAATGTGTTACAATAGAAAAAACCCACTTCTCACTCCCGGACGCCCTCTGGAGACATACATTATGGACGAATGCGTCGCCAATACGGACGCCACAGTCGGTTTATTAAGGTTTCTCTGCGTGTTGGGCTCACGCTGAGCTGGGATTAGTTTAGGAGGGCTGCCTCATTGCTGAGCCGTCGGCTTTTTACCTTTTATTATGAAAGGGAGAAAGGGAGAGCGTGATAGTTTGTAAGACCCTCAACTTCTATTCGTCCTCCCCATGGATACTAAATTGAAACTCAAGAGGGGCTTGTGAGGTGTGAACGGGCTGAAAAGACTTTGTGCCGTGCGAGGGGCCGGGCTCTGCAGCTTGTCAACAACTGGAGAAAAAAAAGACAAGGACAAAGAAAATGTGAAAAATTGTTTGCATGATAAAACCTAGTGTGTGTGTTTGTGTGTGTGTGTGTGAGTGTGTGTGTGTTGATGTTTTGCTCTGCTGAATGCACTTCTTTTTATCAGCATGCTTTATTTCACCTGCTGAAAGGGACGCTTTTGTTGATGTCAGAATGATGCGGATTTCCTAAGAGTGACTTTTGTTAGACGTGAAACCTACATGTGGCTGAAGATGCCGTTACCAAATGGGGAGAGATACTGTTTACAATATTCCTATTTAGAGCATCTGTAAAGATATTTTGGAACCCCATAACCCGACCCCTAGCATGTCCCCGAGTCAATCTTTTTGTTATATTGTTCGGTAAATCCCCCGAAAAGTCCCCAACCCCTTGCGTTGTACAAACAATCCCCCCTGATTGTTTTTCAGACACAACTTTATGTTTCATTTTGAGGATTTTTTGTGTTTTTTTTAGAAGAAAAATGCCCCTAGTGAGTACAATAAGATCCTAAATATGTAAAAAATGATCTATAAAAGATAAACCTCCTTGAGTCGGTTCATATTCACCAAAGCTTGACTAAATCGGACCAACGATTAGGAAGTTAGGGCTTTAAAACAGTGTTATTTTAAAAAAAAAAAAGAAAAAAAGAAGATTCCCCTAGTGAATAATTTCTCAGCCGTTGGTTCCATGTAATTCAAATTTGATGCACATAAATGTTTATATATCATATATTCCATATTTTACTCACTAGGGGGAGCTTTCTTTTTACGAATAACACTGTTTTTAAGTCATAATCTCATAATTATTAGTACGATTTTGTGAAACTTTGGAGAATATGAATCGAAGTTATATGGTAAATAGTATTATACTCTAAAAGTTCATATTTTACTCACCAGGGGGAGCTTTCTTTACGGAAAAAACATTATGTTTCGCACATTTCAGGCCTCGTTTGTAAATAAGTAATCACGCCTGACAACAGGGAAAGCAGAACCAGTGAAACCCACCATATGGCACCACCCTAAACTACCTCACGTTAAAAGCCGAACCAGTTGTGTTATATTGAATAACATCAGCGTCTCTTTAGTGGATCTGTCCATGGTGCTGTTCTCGGTCTATTGTTCTGTAAATTCTGTTCCCTCCTGTTTGTTGAGTCTTAAACTAAGATTGGGCTTATGCTTTAAACTGAGTGAGAATCGAGTTCAGTTTTAATGAACGGTAGAAAAAAGGTAGCTGTAAATGTGAATATTAGTTGTGAATGGGGGATTGGATCCCTTCAAATGTCTGTGTAGAGTCTCATTCAACCGGGTCATGGTAGTCCATGGGGGTTGATTCCAAAGCAAAGGGACTTCTGTTTTGGCTTGAAGACGATCCGGCTCTCAACCAAGAGGCTTCTTCGGTTCTGTGAACTGTGAACAGGCAAAAACAGAAGTCCAGTTGCTTTGGATTCAACCCACGTGGGTTTCCTTCAGACAAACACATTCCTCATCACACAGCCAAGTTTCTGTCAGGCGGAATAAATCACTCAGATGATCGGATATTAAGTCATTTAATAAAGCGGTTTCGGATGTCATAAATCTGCTGCTCAGGAGTGCATGTTTACTTTTCTGCTTATTTTTAATAACTCCTTTGGTGAAGTTCATTTTTATTAGATTGTAATTGTCCAACTCTTTCGTTTAAAATTTGATTACTCTCAGTGTTCGGGGAAGAGACCCCATCTCTGAGGGTTTGGGGGTGTTTCCTGTTTATTTTTCCTTAAAGCCTCCAGCTCCTCTTTGGTTTTCGGTTCTGTCTGCCGTGTTCTGTTCTTTCTCCCCCTCTGTGTCTGTTCATTCGCTGGTTCCTGTTTCTGTTTCCTCACCCACCTGATTTGCCTCCACTAATTGTCTGTTCCTCCGCGGTTTGTTACTCTGTGTGTTTTATTCTGAGGGATTCTGCGTCTTTTTTTTTGTCTTCAGAGATAAAGTAATGTTAAACTTGTCAAATATAAATTGCATTTTCCATCCAGATTATTAATTGTAGCATTTTTCAGCCGGTCTTTGTTGGACCACCAGCCTTTGTTAGTTTTCTGCGTCAGATTTTATCCCAGAGTGACTTTATTAAAGTGTATAAATTTCTCTTCTTGCTGAGAAATCTGCTTTTGTTCCTGTTTAGAAAAATATACATAACAGATAATCTGAACTTTTATCCAAATAGACCATCTTCACACAGAGCAATATTACCCTTAATGTGAAATCATGTCCCGGGCTGCATTCACTTATTTAAGCTCCTGGTTTTATGTCTCCAACAACTACCATGTGAGGAAAACGGCTCTTTGGAGCTAAATGTTGCACTTTGATCACCAGAGTTTTCAATACATAATTTCTCACTCGTTGGTCCGATTTAGTCCAGATTCGGTGCTAATGAATATTTTATTTATTCATCATATTTTAACCCATATTTGAATTTAATAGTTCATAATGTACCCATTTCTTGTACAACCAATCAGGGGTACTGCTTGTACAAGGAAGGGGATTGGGGACTTTTTGGGGGGATATACTCCTTATACTTTTATTTTCTCTATCTCACGTCTCCAAATGTTATTGTTGAAATGAGAGACATTTTTACGTGCTGTGCTGACTTCATTCCATCTGGTTACATTTCGTTCAGTTTCAAATGAAAATGAAGAAGTTAGGAAGGATAATCGGCACTTTAGCATAAATACTTGACAGATGTGCAGCTATAAATTATAATCTATCTGTTATAATGAAAAGAATATGCTAAAATAGAGGTATTTTCTATTCTCCCCACCGATTGGAAGAGCGAGAGAGAGCATTAGCTCTAGATGCTCGACAATTACAGAGAAATACTGGCAGCTATGCTTCTACCCCTGCTTAGCCTCTGCCAGGTTTCCTGCCCTCCTCCTCTCCCTCGTCTTCCTTTTCTCTGCTTACCCCGCTGAGCAACACACACCTCGCACAAACATGCACGGAAAGACACATGCATATTTCACAATGGTGACAGACGACCGTGAAGGTAGGAGGTCTACAGTGCCAGTCTCACCTCTGAGTACAGGTCGTCCAGCCTCTGCACCACTGCAGTCCTCACCTACTCCACTCTTCATTAACGCTCTGGGCAGACAGCGCTCTAGCATTTAACTGCTTTTGCTCTAAACTGTTTGACTTTCACTCGGTGTACCCTGGCTCTCCATTTCAGAGATTTAGTCAGCAGCCACTGCCTTTGTCTCTGTCTGAACGCATTTAAGGGAAGCAAGGAGGACACGCTCATTGTTATGGACTGCTCGCACATCGCCGTCCGTCAGGCAATTCTGTCACACATCACTGCTTCCTCTCAACGCTGATGGCATTAAAGTGCATGGCCACACTCATGAGCATGTACGGCGCCCAGCCACATGATTACAACCATTGAGAAGTCAAGTCAAAATAACACTGATTATCTCATTACAAGGGCACCTGTCAGCAGGTGTGATATATTGGGCGGTAAGAGAACATTTCGTCCTCGAAGTTGACGTTAAGGGAAGCATAAGGGAGAACTTGGGATTACTAGACGACTGGGCTGCAGCATTTCCAGTCCTGTAGGTCTTGTTGAGTGCACTGCAGTGGTTAGTATTTAGTACAGCTTTGTACAAAGTGTTCAAAGGAAGGACTGACTCAACGCATTAATCCTTGTTCAGCTGGAAAGGCGTCGGAACACAAAGTGCATCACAGAAGTTTGTGGCTGCAAAAAAGGGGGCCTACACAAGGCGGTGTTAATCTTTTGGCTGATTGAAGCCGTGACAAAACGTTGGGCTTTAGTGAGATAGTTCCTATGTTATAGACCAGGAAACATGCTAGACGCTAGAGGAAACGTTTATTTCTGGATTATTAATGCAGCCTTTGAGCGGCACCCTGGGGTACCATCTGGCTTTGACAGAGTTGCCGTCAAAATGTTCTGACATTGCTGACATGATAAAATCCATTAAAAATAAAAAAGAACTGATAGTTCAGCAACTTAGCATGTAGCTGCAGATCATTGCCTACCTTATACATCATCGTCTCTATACCCTGTTTCCCATGTCACACTGTAAACAAAGAACTCAGCCTTCATTATTATCAAGAGCAGGAAATGATGAAGTGTGAAAAAGTGGCAGGGAAAGATCTGCTATTTGCTGGCACAGGATCAACTGGCATATAACAGCGAAGTTCAAACATTAAGATTAAAAATACTCGACATGACATTCAACGGGTTTTGGAAATCAGTAGACAATGCGTATCCAACACTTTGAACCCGCACCACTAGAATCCTGCTACCATTCTCCGTGAGGTATTTGTGCAAACTCAGCTTTTCTAGCCAAACTTGGATCAAGAACAAGGGCAGCGAATGTCTGAGGTCTGTGGAACAGGAGCACTGGAATCTTTCTTCTAGAAAGGAGAAGTTTGTGGATCCTTCCAGACTCAGGTCAATATTTCAGCCGTTGAATGTGAGAATAGAAATGGAAAAAAGCGACCATCATTTTACAGAATACCGCCGTCCAAGACGTGTTTGGTTACAAGCCAATAAACGGACGGATTGGACTGATGAAAACATCTGGAGTTCTGAGCTATGCGGCGCTCATTTCATATCAACCAACTTCAGCAACGTTAGCATGCAAGCTAGCAATCTAACACGCAAAAAATGCAAATTGCTCATAGATAGCTAAAAGTATTTATCCGAGCGTTTAATGAATGAATGAGGCACAACTTTATATCCGTTATATGACTTTGAGTGAACACTAAGAATAAGCTCAGACATAACTACACCACATAATATCATACCTTCTCTGGTTATGTGTTTTGGTTACACTTTCTAATCAGAATAGAAAGAGGCCTGAAGAGAAACATCAGATCTTCTCTGGCTGACACATCAAGGTCTCTGACTGCGGCTGAAGCTGAAGGCTCCTCAACTGTGGCGACGTCAGACTCGGAGCCTCAGGAGGTCTTTTTTCACAGGTAAGAGTTTCACACATGCTTCTGAGCCCAGGGATCCTCCTTTTTGTGATAATGCAGAGTCGTTCTCTAGGGTCATTTTGACTCAGGCTTTTACCTGAGTCAGCGTTTGTGTTTGGATCAAAACTACTGAAAGATAATCGCTGCTATTATGAAAATTGTCAATGATTTCACGTCGTCCCTGAAGGTCAGTTCAACATTACCCAGAGGGAGAAAAAATAATGTAACATAACATGTTGGTAGTCTTCAGTTCACAAAGTAAAACCATAACATGGACTAAATACACACCGGAAAGGAAATGTGCTGGAGACAAAAACTGAAACATCGGGTTCACATTTGACTGTAATGACGGAGCAATCATGGACATCACATGATACAAAGATTAAACGCATTTTTCACAATTTGCTTGGAAAACCAAAGTTGTGTTTTAAGTGTTTTAACTGAGGCATAACATTTATCATATTTTTACATATTTCAATCAAAATAATCAGGGAGATTGTGATAGAAGGGTATCTGGCCTGAGCAGCAGCTAGATAGAACGTCTCTTGGAGTCTTGATACTGGTGGTGGTGGCTAATGACTCTGCTATGACAGGATTTCCGAGGACTACAATGCAAAGACGTCTCATTGGTCGATGTGCAAACGCATTGACGGGGTCCACGTGATGATTGTGTCAGGAAGTGAATGAAAAACGGAAAACTTAGCCATAGAGTCATATATAGTATATACTATATATGACTCTATGATTATATACTATATATAGTATATCATTCCCAAAAACCGGAGATATTGCAAACTTTTGAAGTGTTCTGTTACTAAAGAAATGGTTGAGAGATGCTGTATCATTATGGGTTACATTTCAGTCTCTGAGTTTCTTCAAGCTGCATCAGAAAGTGTCACAGCAGGAAGTCTTAAAAAAAACTACCGGTTTATCACAGGATTAATGAGTTGGGAAGCATTTGTCAAACATCACTTACACTTTAAGAAGAAACAGAGCACTAGAGGCATTCAATCGGACCTCTCTGACTCATCTGTTGATTGAGGAACAAATTTCACGGGCACTTTCTCTATTAAATAGTCCGCCGACTGAGAAACTTCTGGCTCTCTGGCTTCCTGGATGTTTGACTGTGTTGAGCAGCCAATCAGTGACTCCAGTTCTCCAGCAGTTCATGCTGGGCTAGAAGCCCGCAATCAGCCCTGGTCTCCACGAAAGCTGAGATGGACTGGCCACAGTTAAACATGCTGGCATCAGGAGAGCAGGAGGGACTGGACTACATGGACCAGCAAACCCAAAAAGGACTGAAAACTGAAAGGGGCCCAAAAAGTAGTAGCTTCAGTTTCACATCCTAGAGAGTGACTTTAATTGATGTTCATATCCAGTTTTGTTGTTGAAAGGATGATTTCACTGTGATACCTAATGCTATATATATATATATATATATATAGATTTTATTTTCAGCTAATTCAGTGTGAAAGCCCTCCTTTATTGACTTTCTGCTTTAATTCTTCAGCACACAGGTCAGATTAAAGCATCAGATTCCCTGTGGATTAAACCCACCATCAAGTGCTGCACTTACCACACATCACTTGATACGCCTGTGTAAACGTTGTCCCATGTGAATAGAACTACTTTCCTCATTTAATGTAAGCTCTTAATCACACTAATACATCAGATCAGAACATGTTTATGGTTTTGGACTTTAAATCCAGAACATTTCAAGGATCAATAAAGGACTTTAAACGGCAATCTATGAGGGTTTTATCTAAATACGGATACAATCTTTACTAAAAATGTGTTTTGCATGTCAGTGATGATATACCATGATGATGATGATGATGATGTAACGCCCGGTAAGTCTTCCGGACTTTCTGCATTTGTAATACCGAATGCTGTAAAAGGAATAAAAGGTATATATTGCTTATCTAATTCTTTGGACCTTTGTTTAACCATGACGTTTCATTGAGATTAAGAAGCCAAGCCAAAGCTTTAAGCTGCCGACGTGCGTCACCAGGAAAACCCATTGACGTAAAGTTTCCTTTACGTGAAACCACATGAGGGTCAGTCACGTTCCTTTCTTGGACAATTAGTCCATTTATTGTCCTAACAATAACAAAACGTAACAATAATCCGACAAGACATCAAGCTAGTTTCACCTGTCACCAAGGAATGGTTGGCTTGGTGACTGTTTCCCCTGCTGGATGGAACACCTGACACATAAAAGACGGTTCCCACCTGTTATAGGTTGACTGCTAATTAACCTAAACCCAGTAAATCAATCAAAACAAGGATTTTGGCTCCTACAAATGTGGTTCTTTTAACATTATACATCCTGTATTGCCTCTTTCTGGTCTGTTTGACTCCCTTTTTCTCCCCTTCTGTTTAGTTTTTGTGTTTTTTGTGTGTATCTCCTGTTTTCCTTTTATTCCATTCATGTGTGAATGTCAATCATGTTCACCTGTGTTCCCCTCTCCAGCTGTGTCTCATTGTCTCCTTATCCTCAGTCTACAACCCCCCCCCACTTGCCGGTTTGTTGTTGTGTCGTCACACGTCTCAGCCTTTTCGATTTTGATAGTGTTTCACAGCGTAACTTTTTCTTTTTGGGTTTATACTGGATTATTTTCGTGTTTTGGGGCTTTACTTGATTCCTGACTTTTGGATTTTGGATTCGGACCCACTCATTGCACCTGGGTGTTAAACTCTGCTCTTGCCAAGTTCCTCACATAAATGATACAAGCCAAAGTCTTAACCACCACAGTTTTTATGAGGTATTTAACCACTTCAGCTGGTTCAAGCAAATCTATTTCTAGTTCCAAAACAAAAATTATCGCACCCAATCAAAGTTTCTACGTATAATAAATGTCTATTTTGTTAAACCTTTAATTTTATAAATAAAACTTTAGCTACTTAATACAACATTTCTTAGTTTGTGTTTGATTTAGCTAACCCAAACCAGGAACTACGATGATATTTATTAGGTATAATGGCAGCCAATGAAGCATTTCTTGAAGATTCTCAACCAGGATGTTTTGGATTTAGAGTTATTCTGGAATAATAGAACTAATAGCCTGCCACATCAAAAAGGTGGAGGAAAAATTTCAGCTGGAGAAAAGAAGCTAGACTAAGTAGATGAAATACATTTGTACAAACTAAGTGACCTGGTTTCAACTATAATTCAAATGGGGATCTATCGCAAGTTCAATCAGAGAGACTATCCTCTTGCACACTCGGGCCTTAGTTACTGCTTATCCCGCTCTATTAGCCTCACCTTTCACACGAGCGCATTCTAAGTTACCTGCTTCACGGTCTGGGTCTTTACTTGAAATCAGTTCTATTCATTCCGGTAGCCTCATCCATCCAGTCACTGTCATACCTGCAGGTTTAGCCCATCAACATCAGCTGCTGTCTGTAAATATGAAAGTCATTCCTCTAGTTCTTTCATGTTGGTTGCTTGTGCACGCTCCACTTCCCGATCAGCCTCTGCAGCATCATCAGCCACCACCACGAGTATCCAGACTCCAAAGGGGGGATATTCCATGCTGCTGATATAAGACAGAGGCCCTTCAATCTCTATCTCCTGGAAGAGTCTGAGAGCGAAGGACTTGGATTTTATACTTTTTCCCTGATTGACAGTTGGTAAAACCCACAACATGTAGAACGTTATAACATCAGCGGAAGTTATTACTATGATTTCATTAATGTCTCTATTAAACATTAATGCATGTCATCTATTATTGTATCACCATATTATTTGAAATTAAAGTTGTAATTTTTAGAGTGTGCATTCACTCCTTGATTTTTGTTAGATTTTTTTATACAGATTTAGGTTTAAAAAATGACGAGATTTTCAATAAAAGCCTTAGAGTGGAGAATCTGTCTGATGAGGTTGACACGGATGCTATAACCACCTTGAAACCACAATAAGAGGATTTCTTGTACCATCTGGAGGTGGGCTCAGATCTCATTTGAACAAATGAAAGAGCAAAGAAAGAAAACAAAGAGATTCTCACTGAACAATCCGTATATAACAGTTAAAAAGAAATCAGCCCTGGACATTGATTTTACAGATTTATGCAAAACTCTCTCTACGTGACAAGTGAAACTAACATTTAAACATTTTCTGATTAGTCTTTTGTTGCATTATATTTTCTCTACTGAGAGAACATGTGTCTGCAAAACCTTTTCAGGAGCCGCGATAAATAGGCTTTTATTCAGCTGGTGACAATGCATTTGTCAAGGACTGTCCTCCCAAGAGCAACGCCAGCATCAGTCATATCTTTGCATTCTGGTGACAACGCGCTCAAAGGCCAGGCTAATTAGCAAATATTAAAAAGCAATAAATCCTATGAAGGAAACAAGTCAGGGTGGATGGATAAATCAAAAACATATTGCACTTTGACACAGGAAGTGATTTGTTGTTTCAATCTGACTTTCAGAGTGGGTTTTACATTGTTGTATTTCCAACCCCGGCCAATAACAAAGTACTATCATCCAGCCCCAACCATGAACTGTACTTCAATCTGAACCTTGGGAAACCATGAGAAGAGCATGGTCACATCCTGGATCAGAACAACAGTGATGTGTAAAGGTTGTGTGAGCTGCAAGCGGAGGAAAGAGGAGTGGACATACTTCCATCACCACCCTTATCACTAATCTACTCTTGAGTCGTCACCGCCACCGTCATAATGGTGATGCCACCATTGTAACGGTGATGCCACCATTGTATGGTGATGCCACCACTGTAACGGGACTTCTCTCGGACTTGTCTCGTGTCAAAATTAAGCATCGACACTGTAAAACTAATTCTAGCATTTGGACTTTTGTTTATCACTATAGTGTATGAGGTTTCAAGAAAAGAACTTTTTTACCATCATGTTAGATTTGGATCTCTTTTGTCTGGATGTGCTGCAGCTTCTCCACCTTCACAGATACTCTATACGAAATCCATTTCCTAGTACGGTTCCATTACTTTTTATTACCAGTCTGTGAGCCATTACATAGATAGATAGAAACGTTATTGATCCTGTACAGGATATTCAAATTCTGTTGCAGCAGCTCCGATCAAAGTGTCAAAGATAAGTGGAAATATAAGCAAAAAAGAAACAAGTAACTTGAAATGAAGTGAAATCTGAAAGCTACAATTGAGAGCAAAACAGCTCTATGTGCAAATGAGCAAAGATAAGGCATTATGCTTTATATATATAAGGCGGTGTGCAGTAGGAGAGAGAGAACCCATACATATATAAAGATATATATATATATATATATATATTTATATATATATATATTATAATGGTTTGTAACGCACCACAGATTTTTACAGACGATATCCCACAGCTCAGCAAAGGTGCTTTGCAAAGCACAAACAAATAATAATATCTAAATACGCTCCTTGTATCATTTAATTTGAAACTGCAGAAGCATTTAATCTTTCCTGTTCAACATACTGATGATGTAAGAAGGCTGGCAGACACAACCGTTACGGCATGCAGGCAATGTGCCGCGAGAAGGCCGTATGACAGCGGCACTAAACCGGGGCCCCACATTTGAAGATACCACAACTTCCCACAGCAGCATTTATGACGCCCTGGGGACGGGGTTAGAGCGATTACCAAAGAGGATGGCTACGCCTGCAGACATGAGGCCATTCAAAGAAAAGCTATCGAGAAAAACGTGAACGTAAAAGTGTAACCATTCAGATCCATCGTTCCAAATCTGAATCCATGGTTCGTGATCCCGCTTCAGTTTTCTGGGAATAAGAGGGCGAAAAAAACACTTTTTTTCCCATGCGCTCCCACCATGTGCCTTGAAAAAACCTACATAATGACCTAAAGGTGGATTCATTTATATCAGTTGAAAAGTTTAAAAGCATCTTGAAGGATGTGTTGATGGAGACATGTTGTTTTTTTGTTGTTTTACTATAGATTCTTCGTATTACTTCGTACGTTCAACATTTGAGTGTTTGAATATTTTTTTTAATTTTTTATATTGTTATTTATTGCTGTGAGTTTCTTCAACAAGTTATTTAAGTAATAAATGGGAAGCAGATTTATTTTTCTGTTTTTCGCGGATCTGAAAAATGTTCCGACCTGAGTTTTATTGACTTTGATCCGATCCAAAACCAACTTTGTGAGTTTTGTGATCCCTTCTACACGTACATCACAATCTATCAGCTCTGGATCTAGATCCTGTTGTGCATCAGGATGGAACATGATCCCTAAGTATTTCTAATTAATTCTCAGCACATTTTAAAAATGTTACCATAAACAACTTTGAATCCGTAAAATAAAAGAATCTTGAATGATCCGATGATCCTTTTATAACTGAAGATTTCCTCCGAATTCATCGAGCGCTTTTAGAGATATGAACCTGGAGAACAAGTTCAATCAGGAAGACTATCTCCTGGCACACTCCACTCCACAGTCACTCCTCTTACCATTCTTTCAACCTCACATCTCACTCCGTCTCAATTACCTGCCTCACTGACATCAGGTGATATCAGCTGTACCAGCCGGCCACATCCGTCCGATCACATGGTGACACACCTTCATCGCTTGCTGCTGTCTTTTTAAACACAATTCTCTCCATTCATCTACTTCTTTCATGCTGCTATTACACCCCACCCCCAACTCCCCAGCGTCACTCAGTCCCTGCAGAGTCATCAGCCACAACCACCTGTATCAAGAAACCATCGGGGGGAACCATGGGATGTTTCCTTCCTGACACAACCCTCTGACGTAAAAAACAAAAAACTATGCAAAATCAATATGTGGAATGAGACGATCCGCTGTAGCGACCCCCTGAAAAAAGGGAAAGAGCCGAGAGAAGGTGATTGGTCACAAAACCTCCTCCTCCCATTGGTGCTCTAATAATAAAGGATTGCGTGATCAGAAAAACGCTTACATGAAAGTTCTATGAAGTGTAAACAATTTAAATGGGTTTCAGTTGCCCTTAAGACGGCCTGTAAACAAACCCTCTCTCTGCAACATCATTCAATTTATCGGAAAGCCTCAATGAAAGCCTCTACTTTTAATTGTGACTCGACATTCCGCAGATTAAACCTCAGCTTGTTGTAATTATCGGATAAAAAACAACTAACAACCCAAGTCTTTAAATGTCTTGTTTTCGGTGTAAACAGCTCAGCCGAGAATGCTCATCATCAAAAGTACATAAACTCAAAAAGTAATTTCGCGGCGACGTCCTCCCTCCTCTCCTGCATCGGTGCGGATCCACGCCGCTGCTCCTCAGCGGGGGATCCTGGTTAGCTGCTATCGCGGAGTTAATGGGCCTTATCCGTCTCTTCTCCTTTCCTTCAGCTGGCTCTATAGAACCTGTCTGCAGCAATCTCTGCACCCACCGCCGGGTCCTCAGCGCCCTGACCCAGACACACATAGACCCCGGACACACTCCAGTGGCCCTCCTGGCTCTATTCATTTCATGCCCTTCACTCTGCACGCCACAAATCTCTCTCTTTCATTCTCTGGCCAGCTCTCCCTCTGCATACTATCTCGATGTGCTTGATGTCCCGTTCGCCAAACTTGTGATGTCAATTTCTGTCTGTCGTTGCTTTGTTTGTCACTCCTCCCTCCCTTACTCCTTCATATCAGCGTTCTCGTCTTCAGTTATTGTTCATTCCGTTGCTCTCTCTAAGCTTTCATTGCTTCTTCACTTCTCTCTTGCATAAACAACCCTTTTTTTTTTTTTGGACCCTTCCCCTTTCTCTCCAAATCCCCCAGTGTGTTTTATTGGTGTGCTGAACAATTCATTGCCAACACATTTCTCATGGCTGAGGAGTCGTATCACATTCAAATATAATATAGAACCCGTCATGCAGAAACATCACAGGACATAAATATTTATTCTCCACTCTTCATCGCGGCTGCCGCCTCCATCTTCATCTTCCACTCCAGGGCCCCACCCTCTCTCTCTCCCTCCTCTCTCTCTCTCTCTGTCTGTGGCATCCATGATATTTCTTTGACTGCCCCTGTTCCAACCTGCACCGGGTTCGATTCCAGCCAACGTTCCCCTGGTGAAGAAACGACACTTGTTAGGCAAAGAAAAGCACTTTTGAAAAATTCTCCATATAAAAAATCGTCGAGTCTTAATTAAAAAAAACAAAAATTTGGGCAGTGCCAGATAGCAGCAGCAACCATGGAGCTGATGTGTTTATGGGATTGCTAGAACATTAAAAGACCACGAATTGCAAGAAACAATGAGACAGGAGGAGAATGCATGAATTCCTGCGCCTTTATTACTTCCCATTCCTCTTTAACTATCTCTTCTCTCTCTTTGTTGTCACCCTTTGCAGTTGGTCTCAATGAAAATATGAATCACGAACAATAGATAGAACTGCTTCCTTGATTACATTCGGTCACTTGTCTCACCCCCCTCCCTCGGGCATAAATGAAAACACTTCATTTCTCACACTAACCACAAATCCAACGTGGAGATAATTTGCTCATTACGCCAGAAACCCACAAACAAAGAACGCTGAACATTTATAGCCCACTGGCAAAAGGCTTTGTGTAGCGGGGGTAATTAGAATGCTTACACTTTATCTCGCTCTATTTGAGGTCATGTTCAAGTAATTGCCTTATTATGATTTACCTGTTCTTTGATCCTATCTCTTACACTAATCTATATTTCTCCCTTCCTCTCAGTCCCAAACGCAGCAGCAAAGTTTTTTGACTGCTCCTCTACTTTTAGAGGTTGCCCACGAATGTTCTCTGGAGTTTTCGCCGACTCTTGACCCCCCCCCCCGTCGTCTTATGGAGGCCGTATTTCTCCGGGCGCCTACTGCATCTGATCAGCTCGCGGAAGCCGCGCGAACTCACAACGGCGTCCCGGTAGAAAGGAAGACACCTCCGAAATAAAAACCAGTGAAGTAGTGAGCTGGTTTTGCTACAAGGCCTGAAGCTGTGGATCAGCGCAGGCTGTGGCGAGACAGAGCATCAATCACAGCGCTTGTCTCTGTCAGCCTTTACCGCCTGTCCGTGTAGTTTTCTGCAGGAGCAGCTCAGGTCTTACAAATGAATCATCGGGGCGATAAAAGCTGAATGACAAAAGGTTTTCTGAGGTTGTTAGACTGCTGGATTTATTTTTTCTCCCTCCTAAGATCGGATTTGTGAAGATTCCCGCGTGCACGTGCTGCTGGTGTGTGATAATGTGTGTTGTTTGCACACAGATGTGAGTGATTACCACTGCAATAAAAATGTGTAGTTTCAGTTTTTCTCCGCTCCGCAAATCCATTAGGGGCTGGTACGTGTCAGCAGGATGTACGAGCAGGAGATTGGGGAGGTGCTCCGATATCGCCGGTCGTATGCGTAAAAGTGCGAGAGGGAGTGAATGGGGATTAAGAAGGTTTCTGCTCCGATGCGTCCTCTGCTTGTCAGCGGCATTCCTCTTCCACCTGTCCTTGTTACATGACTGTTGCCTGGAGCTGGCACCACCTACAAGCCCGCGGTAATTAAAGTGTTTGATCTGCCTTCCCTCCCCGCCGAGGCAAACATTTCCAGACTGGCAAACACGGCGCTATTGCCACTGTGATCAATGACTGAAGGGGAAGCGAGAGCCGCGAACTGACAGTGCAGGGATTGAAAGTACGAGAGCAGGGAGAGCGAGGGAAGGCGGAGGAAGGGAAGTTAGTTAAGAGGAAGAGGGAATGGGGCTGAGGGGAAGTGGAAGCCAGTCGCTAGATGAATCTACTTTGTCTCTGCCTATTTTAAACTAGGCCCGTTCTGTGGTACCAGACAGCACAGTTACGTCTCAAAAAAGCCCCCCATCCCCTGCATTGTACAAGCCATCCCCCTTTTAGAACTCCACAAATTAAATGTTTCTGATTAAATAATCTCCAACAGTCCGTGTTGACTCAGCCTAACTATTTCTACTAGGTCAGCAATGTGCTCCGTGAAAAGATCCCATAGTGACTCAATAATGAGATGAATACAGTTTAATTAACAATTATTTCTCTGAAATCAGTAATTAAACAGGATAGATTTTCTTGGCTCAATCCATAGGAGCTAAATTTAGACACAATCAGACCCATGGTTGGAGGTTATGGACAAAAAACTGTATTTCCTCCAAAAACTCCCCCTAATTACTATAATGTGAATTATTAAAGTGAAATAATATATATATAATATAGATCTCCTGGATTCTGAGCCCCTCTTTTGTCATTGTCACGTCAAGAAGAAAAAGTAACTGGTGGTCACAACTTAATAAGGCCTGTGAAAGATTTATTATCTGATGTTATTAAGTGGTGGCCATGACTTAATACTAGGGAATGAGTTATTATCTCATGGCCACGACTCAAAGAGGCATGAGAACGACTTATTATCTCATGGGAATGAGTTATTATCTCATGGGAATGAGTTATTATCTCATGGCCACGACTCAAAGAGGCATGAGAACGACTTATTATCTCATGGGAATGAGTTATTATCTCATGGGAATGAGTTATTATCTCATGGCCACGACTCAAAGAGGCATGAGAACGACTTATTATCTCATGAAAACGACTCATGGGAATGAGTAATTGCGTCATGGCCGCGAGATAATAGGTTGTTCCCGTAAGTTATTAATTAGGGGAGAAGCCCAGTAATGTAAACTGCGTTTTTTTTGTTTGCATAAAAGCCCCCCTAGTGACTGAAATATGAATAATTATGATTTTAAAAAAGTCAATTACAAGATAAATCTCCTTCGGGCCGTTCATATGAGGTAAATATGAACTAAATTTGACCAACAAAGGTATTCTTCATTGATCGAACAAAACCAAACTTTTGCTGTTTTCCTCAACAGCAAATCCTTGAAAAGCCCCCAATCTCCTGCGTTGGACAAGCAGTTCCCCTGATTAAACTCCTCAAATTAATATTGAAATTATGTTTGAAAAACAATTTTTTTGTAAATGAAACAGATCCCCATAGTGACCTAAAAATGAATTACTAGAGTAAAATAGGATTTATTCAAGCTAGATCCACTTGAGTCGATTAATATCCAACAAATTTGGTCTAAAGTGGACCAACGGTTGAGCAGTAATCGCCTGAAAAAATTTTGAGATAAATCTCCACCTTGTGGTAGAACTATATAACTGATTCTAGTTCCAAAAAATCAATCCAGTTCTTCCTTGAAGGAGGTTCTAAGCAGGTATAAAGTTTGGAAATGAGGCATGAAATAGTTTGTGAGTTATGGCGCTAAACCAAAGGATCTGTGGTGGACTTGGCGGCGACGACGATTCCGTAATATCCCCGACTTTTCAGGGACATAATTATAAGTATCTGGTACTGTTGTACATCCAGGTAAGATCTGACATCCACTTTAGTGAGAGGGTTCCTCTACTGGAGCACCAGATGAAATACAGGCTCTGGAACTACGGCTTCGTGTTGAGTTACACTTTTCAAGACGCATGAAAGTCTCATTTCTGTTGCTGCAAACTTTACATCACAGAATTCTGCATTTTGTTTCGCTCAACTTCCTGAACGAGAAAAAACAATTCCCCCGCCCTTCAGTCCCAATCAGGTGTCATTACAGAGAAAACCCCTGGTGCAGTGGAAAAAAAGAAGCTGTCTCTACATGTATTGCTTTCCTTTTTTTTTTATATATAATTTGAATAGCGTTATTCGACAAATGTATAACACATGATTTAAAGGTGGAGCTTAGCGAAGTCTAAAGCTCAGCTAACAAGTTCTGAAAAAAAGAAAGATGTAACGTGGTTTTATGTTACTTTCATATGGTAGAACATTGATTTTCCTGAGCTGTTCTCACTCAGCTGCATCCACAGAGATGATCTAGAGACATTTATACAGTACACTCAAGAGGCTCACACTCACATACACACACATGAACACACACACACACATACACACACATGAACACACACACCTCATCTCCATATCACACACACTCACATACACACACATGAACACACACACCTCATCTCCATATCACACACACTCACATACACACACATGAACACACACACACATACACACACATGAACACACACACACATACACACACATGAACACACACACCTCATCTCCATATCACACACACTCACATACACACACATGAACACACACACACATACACACACATGAACACACACACCTCATCTCGATATCACACACACTCACATACACACACATGAACACACACACACATACACACACATGAACACACACACACACATACACACACATGAACACACACACCTCATCTCCATATCACACACACTCACATACACACACATGAACACACACACACATGAACACACTTATTACCAGGATAACATATGTACACACGCATGCACACACACCTCGACCGGATTTCATACACACACACACATGCACCCACAAACACATACACACACCCCTCACCCGGATATCATACAAACACACACACATACACACACACCTCACCTGGATATCACCCACACACACATGCACACACCCCTCACCCGGATACCATACAAACACACACACATGCACAAACACATACCGTACCCTGATATCACCCACACACACATGCACTCACACACACCTCACCCGTATATCACCCACACACACATGCACACACACACACACACATGCACACACACACACCTCACTCGTATATCACCCACACACACATGCACACACACACACCTCACCCGTATATCACCCACACACACATGCACACACACACACCTCACCCGTATATCACCCACACACACATGCACATACTGCGTTCGAGCCCACACCTCTACATGTGAAAGGATGATGTAACAACAAAGGGAAACAAAGATTCTGCCTCCGATCCAGAATATCCTACAGACTGCAAGTCAATTAAATGCAACCCCCGTTGAAGGACAAGAACAAAGACTGTGTGTTCAGACAAAAGGCTTATTTCTCCAGAATTCTGACCATTAATTTGCTTGGATCAATGGGCGGAACCTCGTCTCCCCTGCCAAGACAATCCATCCACCTGACAGATGGCAGAGTATCAAGGTGCTGATTAAACAGCGTGATTATTACACAGTGGTGCTCGGGGCTGGTCTCAATAAAAGGCCACTCCAGAATGTGCCATTTAATCACACAACACAATGCCACAGATGTTGCAAATTTCGCCGTAGCGTGCGGTTGGCGTGCTCACCAGCCGCAATGTGCGCCGTAGCCGCTGCCCATGATTTGAATATTCACTTCGCCCCAACAAGCGCTCTCTCGGTCTCATTTCTGAGAATATGGGCTGGAAGTGTCAGCCGTCATCACATTCTATCAAATGAAACCTTTTGTCTGTATGGAAAAAACAAAACAAACGTCTTTAACTTCCATTTGTGGAAAAATGGGAGCGAAATCAAATGTGTTCTGTTATATGAAGGGGACACAGGTGCAGAGACAGAGAATGATGGGGCGGAATGCCGAAGAGTGATAAACACGGGCCAGTGGAGCCAATTTAGAGTCGCCCATTCACCTATGATGTATGTTTCTGGACTGGGAAGAAACCGGGGTCCAGATGGAACCGGCACAAACACAGGCAGACCGAGCTGCAAGAAATATCATTGTAATTTGTTTTTGAGTCGGTTATATAAAACGTGAAGAACCAAAATCAAATCAGCCCCGTACTATATATAAAGTAGGTCTATGCTGTCCTCCCCGACAGCAAGGACGTATCCCCAATCCCCTGCGTTGTACCAAGACACCCCCAATGATTGAACTCCTCAAATTAACTGTCTCACTAATAATCTCAAACGTTTCATAATGACTCAGCTTAACTATTTCTATGACGTCAGCGATACGCTTCTGAGACCAGATCCCAAGAATGAAGGTAAATACAGTTCATTTATTTATTCTGAGCTCAGTTTAAAACAAGACAGATTGCCTGGTGTTAATTCGTATGAGATAAAACTCAATTGAAACAATTGGACTCAAGGCTGGGAAGTTAATGAGTAATATATTAACTATTAGAGGGAAATAATAAGATAGATCTCCTTGTGTAGTTTGGACAAAATCAGGCATAACGCTGCCTACACAGTAAAATATGAACTATAAGAGTAAAATATGATATATATATATATGTATATAGAAGACAGATCTCCTCGATTCGACTCATATGCACCGAATTTGGACTAAATCGGACCAAAGGTGGAGAATCTACGGCCCGAACACATTTGCTGATAAAGCTCCCCCTAGTGGCGGATATGCAAACTCACCTTTCCCAAAATCATTCCAGTCCTTCCTCACACTCAAGTTTATGTGGGCATGAAATGAAAAACATTTTTTTTCACTCACGCGTTAAAACGAAGACTCTGGAGCGGCGCCGACATTTCCATGAACACTTAATTTAAAAAGCATATTTTAAGGTTTATTCACAGACACCAGAGATGCATTTAAAGAAATCTCTACTTCTCTCCGTCTGACAAGAGAGCTGAATTGGGAAACTGTCTGATTGAATTGGTTCTCAGAATGTCAGGTGCAGAAGAACTCTTACCTTCACCTCCAGAACAGACAGAGGATGCGACGCCTCCTACTTTTATGTCATCCATCGACGCCGACTGTAACTTTTTCTTCCGGCGGCAGAGATGTCCGACACACGACGTTGACCCTCCCTTCTCTTTATGCGGATGCAGACACCAAAGGCCTACCAGTACTCTTAACTGCACGTGAGCCAAGAAGACATCATGTTGGCGAGCGTCGTCTCCGCAGCACGCCGGGGGGTTTGATGGAATTCTCGCCTCTTTCATTCCTTGCCACACACAAAACACACAGGCGTACATCAAAAGAGGCACAGGACATACAGAGGGCACAGGCACAGCTTCTCAGACCTCATTCATGCACCCTGCATGTAGATTTCCTGACACTCACACACACACACACACACTCACACCTTCCTCCCACCTCTCTCCACTCTTCTCCACCCAACCACACTTCCAATCTGCGTTCTCCCCGACTCCGGAGCTGGCTGACCTTGGAGCGATGAGGACGGATCAGAGACAGACACACGGGAGAAGGTGCCGCCATTCGTCTTCGGTCGGCGTGCCAGGCCGGCCAAACAAGCCCGGGGAAACAATCCCAACTGGGGAGAGCTGCGAGCATCGCCGGTCTGAGTGGCACGATTCGTCAAATTACCTGAGCTCCCTGGACTGTGGCCCGGCCCCATATGGAAAGGCCAGCTGCAGGTTTATGGCTGGCTACACAAACACACACTCACACACAAACACTAACAGAGAGAAAGAGATGTAAGACCCCCCCTGAGCAACATGGGATTATGGTCTTTTCTCCGGCATTTATCACGGCAGTGTTGCTCCTTTTGTTGTTGACGACTTTATGCCTTTGACCTTGCCTCACCCCCGTGTTCCAATGCTTCTTGTTTATCCTCCTTCTTTATACTAGACATTCAAAAAGCGCATATTGACATAGCTTTATGCATTTATAGAGGGAGGGATGGAGAAGCTGAAGGTCCCTAATTTCCTCCTTCTACTTAGATTGGAGCTCTTCACAAAGCAGCAGTCCTCATCATCGTCTCTCTCTTCCCATTCTCCCTCCATCTTCTGCCAGGAAACATCACAACCAATGCTGTTATAGCCTTCTCTCCTCCCTTTCTTCTCCCTCTACACCCCTCTTCTCTATTCTGCCTCTTGCCACTTTATGTTATTTGCCTCTTTTTGAGACACCTCTTCAGATCCGCTGCAGTGCCTCTTTTTTTTTTTTTTGGTTTTGTTTTTCTTACATGGTAATCAGTTTGCAAATCAGTGCAGTGTCAGAAAAGTCTTGGCGAGTTATTTGGATCGCTCTGAGTTAATCTGCGAGACGGCGGTATCGTTTCAGACGGTGGAGCAGTCTGGAGTGGATTTATGGTTTAAAGGGAAGCAAAGAAGAAAGGGCAGAAAGACATGTTAAATTGAGGAATAAGAAATAAAAAAATACCCTGAGCACCTGGATGCAGGAGTCTTGTTCTCTATGATTGATTGATGACTTATTAATAACATTAGTTTCCATCTGTTTATGTCAAAATGTCAAAACTCCTTTAAACTTCAGATTATGCCGTCAGCCCCGACAGCAAGGTTATATCGTTAAGTCCCCGATCCCCTGCGTTGTACTAGCAATCCCCGTTATAAAATAAAATAAATAACGTTATGCAACAAATTTGGAGTAAATTGGACCACAAATTCGGAAGTTATGTCCGAAAAACTGTGTTTTTTCGTATAAAGTTCCCCCTAGTGGGTAAGATGTGAATAATTAAAGTAAAACATAATGTGTTTAAGATCTCCTTGATCTGATTCATATGCACCACATTTCAACTAAATCGGACCAACGGTTGAGAAATGTACAACTGACCTGTCCCAAAATCAATCCACTTCTTCCTTGCATTAATGTCTATGTGGGTATAAAATTTGGAAAGGGATCTGCAGTGGAGAGACTTTGCGGGTATATGATTAAATAGAAAAAAAGATATGATAATAAATGGTGGTATTGTCAGCTTTGACGCAGAAAAGTGAAACATGAAATCGGTTTGTGTAATTAGTGCATATTTTAAAATTCCCTCGAAGCCTCTAGCAGAAGTAAGTAGCCGCCGGTAAACAGTCAGCAGGCTTTTTTTCTTTATGCGATGGCAGTCTTCAGAAAAACAGCTAAAAGGTCATAATGTTTTACAAGCTATGAAGTCAATACTTTATCAAGCCGTCCAGAATAATTGGGAGAATAAAAGCAGCAAGAGCAGGATGTGAATTTTCATACCAGCTCGCCCCTGGGACCTTATCTAACCACAACGGCTTCTAAAGAGGATCAGAAAATGAAACGGCACTCCTACCGAACAATTTTTTCCTCATTAAGTTAGACAGACTTTCAGTCTTGACCCCTTTAGCACAGCCCAGACTCAGGGGTGGCTACGGCCAGACGGGGGCACGCTTTTCAAAGACGGAGGCCTCCTTTGAAAAAATTAGAGTCAGTGCTTGAACGAAACCCTGTGTGAAAATATCTACCATCATTACTGAGTTTAACGCCTGTGTGGCTTCCCCCTGGTTACCCCAGCTTCTTCCTCCTTCTGCCCAAAAACATGTTAAATAAGGGAATTTGTGACTGTAGAGTCTGAGTGAGAACGGTTGTCTGTCTCGACGACTTTTCCGGGATGTACTTCCTCCTTGCATACGTTCAGTGAGGACTGGGATTAGTCTGTTACAGAGAATGACTGAATGAATGTCTTTTTATGCTCATTTCGTAGCACCAAAACAAAAATGCTATCGTGTGAAACTAAACTAGTCCCAAGCAATCATCCCCGACAGCAAGTGGTAGATCAAAGGAAAGTCCCCACTCCCTTGCATTGCACAAGCAATCTCCCTGATTGAACGCCTCAAATTAAATTTGACTCATTAATAATCTCAGACAGTACAAACTGACTCAACCTAACTATTTCTGTGAAGCCAGTAATACGCTCTGAGATCAGATCCCATAGCGACTCAACAATGAAGATGAATAGTTAACAATCTTTTTCTGAGCTCAGTAATCAAAAAGACAGATTAGACCTGTAACTCGCTGGAGGGGCTATATAGCTCATCTGGCCAGAGATAACCTCAGGATGAGCTGGAGAGTGTTGCTGGGGAAAGAGACGTCTTGATTTATAACTTTGTGAGAATGGATGTTCTGTCAGTGGTAAACACGGTGTCTTTACGTGGCAGTTAGTAATCTCTACATGACCGTAACAGCCCACTACCTGTGAACGTCTGACTCTAATGGGGTGGAGCAGGGTTGACCAATCAGCAGGGTCAATGCTGCCCCATGTCACCACTGCCCACCTCACACAGGTAGGAGATTGAGCTTGGGCTTCCGTGCCCTCGGAGGCAGTGAACTACCCTGGTGGGCTTCCTGGAGTTAGGAGTGTCACAATACCTTCAGCAGCGGAACAGCTGGGTGTAACTCTGCTCCCCTTTACTAAACTCTGTTCCTGCCCAGTTGGCCCGTCACACCGCGGCGAGCACAGACGGAATGCCTCTCAAGTAGAGTCACACTGAGGACAAAGGGGACCCCCTGAGCAGTCCTGTGCGGTGGCCAGTTGGCCGTGGGAGTGCGGTGCATGGGTGTGAGAAGTGTGTGCGTCGGTGCAGCACATACTTGCGGCAGAGGATACACACTTGCTGCACCTCCTCAAAGAGACATGAGCAGGAATAGAAAGATTGACGTTTGGGGATAGAAGCAGGGGGTGTGCTGATTTATGCTCTGGGGCGCCGCTGGAGTGCTGAATCAGCAAGACCGGGAGATGCCTGTGTGTATGTCTAATAAATAACTGCTCCTCATGTCAGTGTTTTCTGATTTCCACCCTGAGGAGAGAGGAGGAACCTTTGAGTGGCCTTTGGTCCCTGAGTAAAGTCTGTGTGATCGGTTTTTGATGAGAACCTCACCCTCAGGACTGAGGAAGGAAAGACAGCTGTTCTAACAAGTTTATTGATCAGGGTAATTGTCGTAAAAGTGCTGAATCATCTCTCACACTCACACACACACACACACACACACACACACACACACACACACACACAGAAGGCATACAACAAAGCTTGGATTAAGCCAGTAGTTGCTCAGGGGACAAAGAGAAACAACGTCCTTGAAATCCCTCCGAGGTGGCGGGAAAAACAAATAACGGTGTGTTGTTATCATTAACATGTTGCTTTCAAGAGGTGCTTAGAAAATCCCTCTTCTGTGAGGGAATCAGTTGCATGACATGAGAGGATGTTAGGATGTTGGGAGTTGAATGCATATGAGAGAGAGCAGAGCAAAAAGCAGACAAGGGTTTCTTAATTAAGGGATATTTTCCTTCAGCGTTACCTTCAAATGCACGTTCCTCCTATCCCATAATACATTGTAGCATCCACCAGAGATGAGTTATGCAGATATTGATCTGGCCACGATTCAGCAAATGGACTATATAATAAAATATATTCATGCATCTTGTTTGTGCTGGCCTATTTTTTTAAAGATAAAAGAATGTCTTTTTTCCTTCTTTCGCTGTTTTTCAGAGAGAAACTTCCCATCAGGTTTTGTTTTTCTGTCTTTAATTCTCCCCCAGACATTTTTGCCGCTATCTGAGTCCAACAGGAATGAAATTGCATTTTTTTACGCCAGGAGAAAATAACAGGGCATTTTTAACGTAACTGGAAAGTTCCTTGAGCGAGCGCCTCGCCAAAAAGACAAGAAAAGTCGGAATCGATCGACTCAAACCGGTGAAACAGGAGACACACAAACACATTAGCCTACAGATATGATGACATCGGCAGGAAAGATAGCTCTCCCGGGACTCCGAACGGCCTGTTAATATTCGTCCCACCTGAACCGCCGCACGAAACCTTACAAATCACCAGCCTCACGGCGCTGTGCCTCTGGCAAGCATATACACAGAGGCAGCTAATCGGAACCATCCATTATAGGAGGGCAGGCTTGTTTCAGGCCACCGGCCATTCATTCTGATGGATGTAAATGAAGGCTGAGGGAGAGGCGGGGAAGGAGAAAGACCTTTACAGAGCGAGAGCAGATTAAGAAAGTCATCTCAGGCATTATAGTTTTACATGAAAATGCACTGATGCACGATGGCGCAGCAGTGTACATTTCATGTAGCAGTTTGTTACATAAATCCAGGGCTAATTTGACAACTCAACACCAGTCACGCTTTCACAGCTTTTTTTGTAATATGATCCTTTGCTGCAGGTATGATCCTTTACAATAGAGTATTAAAATGCACTAACCAAGAAAGTGTCTCTTTGGGGTAGGGTAGAGAAAAAAGAACCTTATTATCTCCCTTTTTTTTAGAAATCGTTTTTTACGCTGTTCTGAAAACAGATACTTTTATGCATAACACTGAGCGGCGGCGTCTTTAGCGCCGGAGCCTTCATTGGCTGGAAGATGATGGAACATGTGTGAGAGCAGGAATGACAAATCCATGCGGCGTGATTTTGTGGCGTCGTGACGTTGACTAGCGGCTGGTAGGGGAGCATGCAGCTCCATAGAGGAGTGTGACACAGTAAAACAATGACAAGCCCTATCTATCCACCCCAGGGTGGCTCCTCCGAAGTCTGGCATATTAAACTGAGCTCTGAGATAAAGCGCCTTCCTGCACCGCTCACCCACGGGGGGAGATGCACCCACTCTCCTTATGTATTCCAGTCGTGCTACATATTGTTTGATATAATCAAAATGGACCAGGGGGCACTGTGCAGTTCTCAAACACATAGTCCTCCCAAGGGTAATATAAGTTTTGGTAGCAATGACAAGATTAATGCAGATTTTAACAGATGGCTATGTGCAAAAAATTGCTTTTGAGGGGACGCAATTTTCTTGAGATATTTAAAGGATGTTGCATGATGCACCAGTCTATAGTATAAGTAAGCTGCTGTGTGTGTATAATGTCATACTCCAATATTGCCAAGCGATATGTGCGTTTTTTGCCGAGGGAAAGTGTGTCAAATGCCGGCCCAGAGGCTACGCTCCAGCTCAGGCGCATTACTCCACCCACATGTTGCCTCATATCCCACTGCTAGCTGCAAACGGCAGCACACAATAGCTTTGCACCTCAACATTTATTTCATTTTATACATTTCAGCATAGACTATTTTTTTTCGCAAAGGGAAGCCTTTGCGAAAAAGTTCCACATCTCTGAACCAAGAGATTGGACTTTGCATACCAATGGGACTGCCAAAATGTTCCAGGTTCTCAGAAATAAGTGCGTCGAAGCCTCCATAGAGGCCCCCCATCCGCTCAGTATGGCTGACATGCATTATGTGAATGAGCCTAAGCTATTTCACCAGGCTGGATTGCTATGTTGTGTTTGACAGAAAGGGAGCGGAAGATTTGATAGGTAATGTAAATCATGGAATACGCCTCAGTGGAGAGGAAGAAGGGGGTGGTGGAGCGGAGTGATTCTATCAGGAGCCAAATCCTCCAAATGCAGCTTTGAATAAGAATGAAATAGATAAAGCTTGGAGGAGCCATCGCCGGAAGTGTAACATTAGACCCACAGGAGATTTGCAATGCTGTTTTTTGAGATATTACATTATCAGCGCATGGTGGCTAGAGGACAGCGCGCTTGTATTCCC
Organism: Lophius americanus; assembly: GCA_037951165.1. Lineage (NCBI taxonomy): Eukaryota > Metazoa > Chordata > Actinopteri > Lophiiformes > Lophiidae > Lophius > Lophius americanus. The sequence continues at coordinate 1,115,542 of JBBDHG010000043.1, forward strand.
TCTGCTTTAGCCAACAAGAGATGTGTGCAGTGTGTGTGTGTGTGTGTGTGAGTGTGTGTGTGTGTGTGTGTGGGGGGGGGAGTCGGGGCGGTGTGGGTGACCACGGGTCTTATCAGTTCTGAGGGTTCGGTAAGAAAGGGGACGCGGAATGCCGGAATCCACTCCTCCATTTCCAGCTAGTGTCAGGAGGTTAATTCCATGAAATATCTGTGGAGAGTTTCATCACACCGTATGTCATAAGTCTCAGGTGAAATGGAATCGTCATCGCGGACGCCTCCGCTGTACGTCCTTCGTGTTAACGCGATTACACAAAAGGTGTGTCATGCATCATTTTCAATTTCATACCAACTTAGAACTTAGTGTGAAGTAAAACTATATTGATTTTGGGAAAGGTTACTTCTATTTTTCTGAAACTTGGGGGACTTTTATCTCTAATTGTTTTCAGAATCAGAAAATGGTTTATTGCCAAGTAAGTCGCACTTACAAGGAATTTGATCTGTTTTCTTTCAATCAAATCCAATCAAATCCTACCGTAATATCATCATTTTAAATAAAAATAGATGTACTATGTACGTAGACTAAAAATAGACGTAGATGTACTATGAATACAGAACAGAGGTGACAGTCCACTAGTGCCGACTTGTAAGAGGAAGAACCTCCAGTCCACGTTCATGTGAAAGGGGGGAGGAGTCATACATTTTTTATGGACATCCATATCAAATATTCCATATCAAATGTTATAGTTTCGGGCCATAATTACTCAACCAGAGGTCCGATGTAGTTTATATTTTAATGCATATGAAGCGAATCACGGAGATCTATCGTATATACATGTGTTTTACTGTAATAATTCATAGTTTACTTACTAGGGCGAGCTTTTTTTTTTACAAAAAACACTGTTTTTTGGCCGTAACTTCAAATTTAATTTGACAAGTTCAATCATGGGGATAGATTGTACAATGCAGGGGATTGAGGGCTTTTCAGTCATATACGTTGATTTCAGGAACAACGGCATCGGCCTGGTTTTGACCAGTACAGTCAGTAATATTGGATCTATTTAAGTTAAATACCAGTAAAAAACAAAAAAGCAAAGTCATTCTCGACACTTTCCCATGCCATCCCCCTGAAATACTGTACAACAATTTCATCAGTGTTTTTCTTCTATACAACAAGACGATTAGGCTGAGAGTGAACATTATTTCCTGAAGTTGACGTGTAGGAAGCAGGAAAAAAAAGAGCGAATGATAGGATCTGAGTGAATTTACAAAGGAAGTTAAATTAAATTGTAATGGCTAGATTACAGGGCCAGAGCATCTTCAGACCTGCAGGTCTTTTAAGGGGAGGTTCTGGTCTGCCATGATTAAGACCTACCAAAGTGGTCCAAGAAAGGACAACTGGTGAAGTGGAGACAGGATCATTGGTGCCAAAGGTTCATTGATGTGTGTGGGGAGTGAAGGCTAGTCCCATGTTGTCCCTCCTGCAGCACAAATGAAAAAAGACCGTCCTGGGTTGTGTGCATTGCTCACCCGGGGAAGAACGGTGGAAAGATGCACTGAGGGAAGAAAAGAATGGGGAGGCAGGGTGATAGTTTGAGAAATGTTCTGTATCGAAGCCTTGGTTCCTGCCATTCATGTGGATGTTACTTTGACATGACACAGTTCCCTGAACGGTGTTTCAGCATACCCATTCTTGGAAACAGAATTCCCTTAAGGCACTGACCTCTTTCAGCAGGACGATGCATGGTTCAGGTATGGTGTGAGGATAAAAACGCAAAAATTCAAGGTGTTATATTGACAAACAAAGTCCCGAGATCTCAGTCCAATCACGCACCATTGGGTTGTGTGGGACAAATAATTTATGTGCCTTAAGATCCTTTATGTGCCTTAAGTTATGTGCCACCACAACTTAAGGCACATTAAGGATCTGCTGCCAACGTCTTGGTGCCTGAGACCACAGCACACCTTCAGAGGTCCTGTGGAGTCCAAACCTCAACAGGTCGGAACAGATAAGGTTCCTACACAATACTAGACAGGTGGTCATAATGATATGGCTAATTAAAAAATGATTACAAATGTATTACTGACTACTATATCCTCTATAATGCCCCTTTCGGGGGATAATAAAAGGTGCAGCAGTGTGAGGGAGCATCAATATTCAGCTGCTTTCCCCCAGAGGAGTTGGGTGGGTGGAGGGGGTGGGAGGCTCATATCACTCCCCTCCGCTAATTAAAACTAACGACTCCAGGTGCTTCACGGCACAGGGCAAAAGAACTGCCTGGCAGCATGTTTGTGTTGGTGGTTCGCCTTCATTACCACTTCCATCTATTCTCCTTAGGAGCCCACCACAGTATCGACTGGGAACACAACGCACAGTGTGGGATTCTGGGAAAAGCGGGTGATCTAAATGCAAATGTTACAGTGTGGTGCTTTAAGGGGCGCGTGAGGAGCGGCGACATGGGCAGCTGTAAGAAAATCACTGCTGTCAGTAGAGGTGCTGGACTCTCAATGATGGCCGTCGGTCAATAGTGGTTTCGGGTCATGCAAACGTTCTACAGAAGCTTGGTGAAAGGGTGAGATTCGTTCGCAGCATCAACGAGTCGATTAGCATGTTCTCCCATCGTCAGCCTCTGAGCGAGCCGGCAATCAATGGAAGATGGGAGGAGAGAGAGAGCAACACTGTCTTAACACATCCCACTCAATAGAAATCACAGAAGGTCTCAAGAGCCCATGAGTTGTTCCAGAGATGTAACACACACACACACACACACACACACACACACAAACACACACACTTCTTGGCCCAAAGGAGGCACAGCACAGATCAATAATTATGACAAATAGTTACCTGCTTGATACTAGTGGCGATATCACAAGAGTAAAATACAGCTGAGTGGTTGAATACAAGGGCTTTGAATGTGATGATGTTTGTTTATTTAGACAGAATCCCGATAGACGACAGGTTTCGTATTAAAAGCAGATAGATATCCGCTGATTGTAGGATATCTGTATTGTGTGTGCGACATATTATCAGAAAGAGATTGACTGGAGGGTTTCTTGTATTTTGCTATATGTGAATTTTATTATAGATTAAATATTCTTCTATAAAATGTACATTTAGAATAGCAATGTTTTTTTCTATGAGCCAGTGGCAGCATGTATAGGGTCAAGACTAAGGGTCCAAGTATAGAGCCCTGGGGGACACCACAGGTGAAAGGGGCCACAGAGGTGGAGGCATTAACCATGACTTTAGAGAAAGTCCTATTCCAAAAGAAAGATTTTTTTGAGGCATTTTAAAATGTGTTGTACCAGAAACCTGTAAATTGGTACAACCAAAAAAAAAAATTTTAATAAAGGTCAAATAGTTCTATAAAAACATGCTTTAAAAAAAAGGTTGAGCTAATTTAATTAAAAATGCTTATCTTGCACGGAATACAAAATTTCCTCATGAAATACTTTTATCAGTCGTATAAAACGGTTTAAAACCATGCTTGACCAAACGTCTGCTTCATTTCGAGTGTCTTCATCAAATTCTGAGTGTCCAAGACATTCAATAAAAAAAATGCCCTAAAGAAATCAAATATGCAAAGAAATCATTTTGCCATAGCTTCTCTTTTAATGTTTCGGGAGTCAAAGGTTTAATTAAGTCTGTTTTGCCAATTTGCTTTTAATTATAGATAGTTCTAAATCCATTATGGACAGCATACACAAACATTTTTTATGTAACTCTCTGTGACCCGGGTACGTAGCCAATAAATATACAAGTTCTTGGTGAGGAATCCCACGTACTAGAAGTCACCAAGAGAAAAAATGAACCCTCCACCTGTGATTCCCTCCACCTACCAGGATGTAGCATCCTCTTTAATGGAAAATAAATGTTCTATCTGTACTTTCAATCATAACAGTCCTTGAAAGCTAAATCTGAGGCAACTGCACTAGTTTTTTAAAAGATGCTTCAACCTTGAAGGAATCCCACGGCCCGGATGAAATAGAACCTATTCAACTCAATCCTCAAACTTAAAATACTTTTTTTTTGCCTCAAACTGCAACAGAGAGGTAGGACGTCGGCTCACTCTAACAAATCTCAAACTACAAGATTAACAAAAACTGCAAACACTAATGTATATTTAAACACATCTGAAATTGAAGCAGTGCATAATATAACACTGAATTTTTTTTTTAAAGACAGTGCAACAGATCTATATAGCCAGAATTTTGAAATATGCACCGGATTACAGGATTCCTAGACCTTTTTCTCTTTTTACTTTTTTTCCAGAATAAAATTGCAACAGGTCACAGAACAAAAAGTTTTCATGAAAAATTAGGTTCAGTATTTGTATTATTTACAGAAACAGAAGATATGAACAAATCCAGATAAAGATAGAAATGCACTTTAACCAGTTTACACCTGCCTGTATCTTGGGCTCGGGTTCTGGCATCGGACTGTCTAAAATTTAAAAATTCTTGACGACTAAAAACAGTTATTCATTCAAGAGCATCATTTTCACGATATTTGCGATTATTGCTTTGGGCTTTTCTTTCCTTACAAAAGATCTCCTCAAGCTTATGGCTGTCTATGCTCTCTCGCTAGATTTAGCCACTTTGCTAATGCTAGTTCAATCAGGGAAGACAAGAGATGAATGATTTATTAGCGCAGCAGCTGTGTGATAATGAGTCCGTTAGAAAGTCTTTGGCGCTTTGACCAGGGAGAATGTGATGGTAGGTTCTCTGCCTTGAGCAGCAACATGGAATAACCCCGCCCTCTGGAGTCTGGGTACTGGTGGTGGCGGCGGCTGATGACTCTGCTGAGGCTGATGAATGATGAGGCTCAGGAATATCCAAGGAGTAGGTGGAGAAGTGGAGATGGAAGGAGCGTAAACCAGCAGTGGAAAAGAACTAGATGGATGGAGACAGAGTCATATTTTATCTAGCTGATGGTGAAGGGCTGAACATGCAGGTGTGAAACAGTGATGGATGGATGGATGGATGGATGGATGGATGGATGGATGAGGATACCTGAATGGGTGCCACTGATTTCAATTGATGCCCCACCCCCGTGAAGCAGGTAATTGAGACAGAGCAGGTGTGAAAGTTGGGGATAACAGAGTGGTGTGAGACGTAACTGCGTCCTTAGTGCACCAGAGGATAGTCTGTTTCTGATGGAACTTTCGCTAGTGTCTGTTTAAGTTTCTTGTTCCTCTTTGACTTACTAGGCGTTACAAGTGCAACACATTTGTGATATTTCTTCATTTATAGTCACGTAAGTCTTTGCTACTCATGAATGTTGTGTTCATGATTGACACCCGCTTGACCGGCGTGCGGCACATGCGTGTTATGGATAATGGATAAGGAATAAGAAAAAGAAAAGTTAATTTTGAAGAAGCAGAAGGATTGTTTTAGGGGTGACATTGAAGCATTGGTATATACTTTGTAACACTCATGAAGACAGTGATGTAGTTAAGTGTAGGGGGGTTGTTCTGTGCGTCAGTCGTAACACTGAGAGAAGTGTTAAAAACTGCCTCTGAGTAAGATTTAAAGCAGATTCCTCCATTAATTCATGAGTTATGGCGTCTTTGGAGACTTTTGCCAATATAACGCAATGGTTAAGATAACATTATGATGATGGGACAAACATAACCTCCTTGGTGGAGGTAATAACGCCGACTTGAGAGCTGAGTGTCGTGTCTTCTTCCCTTCAGGGGTGAAACCCAACCGCCATGAAATCTGCCACACTAGACTGAGGATTAATCAGCCGGCTAATCGATTGGTGCGGCGCTAATTGTATGCATGTTTGAAATTCAAATACAGCATGATATCTCTTAACTTTACAAGCCGGCGTGCAACGATCGCTGTGAGGGATAAACTTGCAACGTTCGCCAAATTCAGGCAATAAAAAGATTCGTTGTTGTTCACGTTTCCTTTCTGAGTCACAATGGAGACCAAAATATCTGAGCCTGAATATTATGATTTACTGGTAGCACACCAGATGAGCAGCAGACTGACAAATAGAAAACTTGGGGGGAACTAGGACCACATGCTGGACTATTAGTGCCCGATGTTAATAAATGTTGATCTTATGATCAGAGATCAGAGGCTTTTGTCACAGCAATCACTTTCACATGTCACAGCTAAATAGCACGGGGGTTAAACATAAAACTGATCAATCAATTCCATTCTATTCAGCTGTGTGGCTCCAGGGTCTTCATTTTGTTCATGCTGGCTGGCTTGGTCACTGTCGCTGCTCGCCGGGACCTGAATGAAAGAGAGCAAACACCAGGACCTTCCCCAAGAGGAACACAGCCATCATGAAGGTTATTAAATATGCACATATTTGTTTCGGCTATGACCAGATGCCAAAATCATCGACTGTGAGAAGGCCGTGTTGTAAGGCTGTGTTCGCAAAACAGAGCTGGAGACATTCACTGTGTACAATAACACACACATGTTTTCTGGTGTTTGGAGGCTGTATAATTGGAAAAGAATTTCGTCTAAGATTGAACCCGTCAGAAAATCTCTCTCAGATTAACCATTAGGGGAGAAAATGTGTTTCAGTAAACAATAGAGAATTTACAAAAACCTGTTGATACCTCTATATTTAAATGAATAGAAATGTTGGCGTCAAACAGCTTCAATCTGTTTTGACATGAAGTGTGCACTATTTCATTTTCCCATCATGCCCCCCTGCCCATGAAACGCCACCAGACTTTAACTGGGGACCTGACTGCTTGAGGGATTGGCCGCCTGCCCACACAGCTGATTCTCATTTATTCATGAACTCCTTTTCCAGTCCATTTTCTTCCTGGGATCTGGAGTCGGGTCGTGGTGGCAGCAGGCCAAGAAGGGCATTTCAGATGTCCCTCTGCCCTGCAACGTCCTCCAGCTCATCACCGGGGATCCTGCGGCGTTGCCAAGCCAGATGAGATATATAGTCCCTCCATTAAGTTCTGGGTCTCCCCTTGGGTCTTCTCTAAGTTACACGTACCTGGAGAACCTCTAAAGGGAGACGTCCTGTAGGACGTCTCCTCCTAATCAGATGCCCGGACCACCTAAAGCGGCTCCTTTTAACGTGAAGAAATGGAAGTTCCACTCCAAAATCCCTCCGAATGTCTGAGCTCCGTAACTTATCTCTAATGCTGAACCCGGCCACCTGACAAGGGAAGTTCATTTTAGTCGCTTGTATCCTTGACCTCATTCTTTTGGTCACTACCCATAGTTCATGACTGTAGGTGAAGGTTGGGACATATATTTACTGGTTAATTGAGAGTTTTGCCTTGTGAAACTCCTCGACTCAATTGACTGATGCAACGCCATCTTTACTGATGATGCTGAAATGAGCCACCTGCCAAAGTTTCATGGTCCAAGAACAGGAAACAGAGATACTTAAACTCCTTCGCTTGAGGCACGACTCATCACCAACCTGGTGGGGACAGTCCAACAATTTCAAGCAGGGAACCATGACCTCACATTTGGAGGTTCTGACCCTCATGCCTGCCGAGGTTACACCGTTTCTATTGGTTGGGAGGTTCTATTAGGTTACACCGTTTCTATTGGTTGGGAGGTTCTATTAGGTTACACCGTTTCTATTGGTTGGGAGGTTTTGTGAGGTTACATCGTTTCTATTGGTTAAGCGGTTTTGTTAGGTTACTACGTTTCTAATGTTTGAGATGTTTCGTTAGGTTACATCTTTTATATTATTTCTTGGTTTTCTAATCCATAACGCAAGTAAAGAAACATGAGGAGCGGCAATGTATACGCCGCTAAGTAGAGCAAACTCTTAGAAGCATATAATCCAGAATTCAAACATGTAACAAGACGAAGATGAGTGAAAAACGACTGTATAAGTGAGCAGCAGCTCCGTTTAAATGTAATGTGGCCTGTGATCGTTCACACCGTGAAAACGTGAGTCACATACAGAGGAGAGCTCTGAGTAATGCTGCGGGTTGTATTTCCGCTTTGTCCCGCCTCTCCACAGTCCCTGTCTCATCCATTAATACAATAGAAAGCTAATCAGCCCCACTGCAAATGAAGGAATGAAATATTTTCGACGCAACCTTTCATAATATCCAGTAAATGAAGTGGTGCATTTTAAATCCTTTGCGGATTAGCGAGACAATGAGGGATTTCAAGGGTAAATGTGCCTGACCTGCATTACACCTACTTAATATTTCACAGCAGGAAAGGGCAACAGTGTTTATGCATCCAAATAGTAGATAATGATAATAAATACACATAATTTAGTAAGTAAGATAGATGGCACATAACATGGGTGAGATAGATATATAGATCTAAGTCAAATATTTGGTCAGTTAATATTACAGTACGACATAGACGCCATAGATCTCTTTTCCACTGAGTCACTCACTGTTTCAGGAACTCTGGTGAAATGACGCCTAACTGACAGGAAACGTGTCAGTTCTCCTGATCCAGACCAGTCTGGTTTCTCGGGTTTGGTTTGATCGGTGGCTGGAGAGCGACAGTGACTGAAGTTCAAAAAATGATGTCATCCCTTACGTTCAGTAGAGATATAGATAGAGACTTTATTAATACCCAAAGGGGCAATTCAGTTCAGAATAGCTGAACAGGACCTGAGTTAGATATTCTGAGAGACTGGCTGACAAAAATACAGCAAAGAAGGAGATCAGATGAGCTCAGTGATGATTAAAGTGACTTTTAACCTTCCATCATCCATCAGCCTGATTATTGAAAGGAACCCGCCGCAACTAGTAGCACAGTGGTATTAAGTGCTACACACAGCAAGTTACCATCATAAGGAGCTTAGGCTAGGTTTATTAGTATTAATAAAAATAATAATAATAATGTATCCGTTATTTATGTCATACAGACATACACAGTAGAACATAGAGACATGATTTATCTGCATTTATCTCATGCCTGAAAAACAGTGGGTTTTATTAGATTAAATAATCTGGACATAAATCAGACCAACCAGAATTATAATGATAATTTATAATATTTTTAAGCGTAACACTGCCCTGGAGTGTAATAGATCCTAGAAAAGAACTTTTAAACTTCCAGCACTGAGTCGTATCACGGTGCAGAGATGACAACATTGTCTTGTATTGGTTGTTGTATTTTGTGGGTTTTTCACTTGTTTTCTTTATTCCATTTATGTCCTATCTTCTTTTTTCAGTCTTCATTATCATTGAAGTTGTGTTTGCCCTCAGCAAAGTTGATGTCCTTATAATGAAATCTGATAATCTCGGACACCAGAGCAGGTCCCTCCCTAAAGCCACTTTATCAAATAGCTCAGATCCATAAAGCAAGGTCAGCATAATTTAATCATGGTTCATACTTATAAATTTATAGAATTCAACCTTTATTTCATCAGAGTAGTCTCATCTTGATTAAAAAATCTCTTTGACTGCAGCGGCACACATAGAAAAAGGTCGCAAAAACACCGACGTGCAGACAGACGTTAGAATTCAGGAATCTGAAACGAATCAGAAACAGTGGATATCAACATGAGTCATCCGTATTTGTCAAAAGGCATCGCCGTCAGGGATGGAGTGGGAGTCGGATGAATAAATCCAAATATCTGCGGCCAGATATTCCTGCGTCTAAGTCTTTTAAAATGGCTTTAAATGCTTTTAAATTCAATGAGATTCAAATCTTTTTGTAATGGATTCCGGTCAGAGGGAGCAGCGACCTCAAACGATCTTCTACCGAGTTCACTTTGAACGCTAAGTTTTTAAGACACTTGAAATAAGAAAAAATAACTTCTCCTGCTTTATGGAATATTAAAAGTCATAGGGAGGGCATGCTTGTGCAAGACTGCGCCCTAGTCCAGCACAATGTCGTCTCATGCCTGGTCTTGATCAGGCTTTCAGTCGTTGTCATGGTTGCTGTGAAACCGACACTTCTGACAGAAAATATGTTGCCGGTTTATTCACCTACTCCTTGGTGCTGCCGGATGAATTGATTTTTTTTTCACAATTAGAAGTCTAAACTAGGCCTATGCTGTCCTTCCTTACATCAAGGTGTTTTATTATCCACTGCGTTGTACAAGCAATCCCCCTGATTGAACTCCTCAAATTAAACGCGAGAACATTTCCACAGTGTTTTTTTGTAAAAAAAAAAAGAAAAGAAATGCACCACAAGAGAGTAAAATATGAACTGATACAGTAAAACGTGAAGTATACCAAATAGGTCTCCTCGAGTCTGATTCATATGCACGAAATCTGGACTACATCGGATCAATGTTAGGAGGTTACGTCTGAAAACCGTGTTTTTTCATATAGAACTCTCCGCAGTGAGTAAAATCTGAAATATTAAAGTGAAACACAGTGTAAAGAACGTAAGTCTTCTTGAGTCGATTCGTGTAGCACCAAACTTGGACTAAATCAGACCAACGGCTGTAAAACCCTCCCTAACGTAAGGAATCATACAACCAACTTTTCACAAAATCAATCCAGTTCTTCCTCGCACTAAGGTCTATGTGGGTAAAAAAAATCTAAAAAGGATCCATGAAATAGTATTTGAGTTATCGGGCTAACATGAAGGATCTGTGGCGGGTGTGGCAGACCCTGACTACCCCAACTTTTCGGGGGTTTAAAAATGAAAGTGTTTATAAAGTCCTTGCCTTAATTTTTTCCAGAAGAGCTGCTCTCCAACGCCACATTCTAAAACTGCCTGATGGTCCAGTTTTGGGTTGGGTTGAGAAAAGACCACAGGGGAGTTTGAGAAAAGACCACAGGGGAGTTAGACAGGGTGCTGCATCTTTCCTCCTACCCCTCCATCTCTGAGTTAAAGGTGTAATGAGGACACCCTCACCATCGTACTTCCTCACACTTCACCCTCCCTGGTGTCTGCCGCCTCAACATCCACTCACTCATTCTGCCAGAGCAGCACCCATGAAGAGCACTAAAAGACATAAACCCGCCTCCCTCCTGTTCTTGGATTGTCTCATAAAAAGGTTATTTTTTAAGAGATTGCCTCCTATGTGGGATTATAATGTCTGAAGTGTGACCCATCTCGTATGTGCATAACGGCTTGATATGTGATGCTTTAAAAATGAGATCTATGCCCCTAAATCATGGTTTTTGGTGAATGCACACCACCCTCAGTGAAAAACAAGGTTCAAAGAAGCGACCGGTGACACTGAGCGATGGGGACCGTGAGATTAATGAGGACGGATGAATTCAAACCTCAGTTCCAATTTTAATGGATGTTTCCTGGATTCGTGCGGCTGGATGGAATACAGGAAAACAGGAAGACACGCCCCCTTTGGGATTTTTCTCAAGCTCCCTCCAGTGGACAGGAGTAAAGGAGTGGTGAGTATGGACATTCGATCCATGTTAATTAACTCTAGATTTAGACTTTATTACCTGTGATATTGTGGTAATACAACTTTTATGCGTCAGTATGGATGTTACAAACCGTGGATGTGAAGAAACTGTAGCTCAATCTATTTGCATTCTGGTAAATAAAGTGCTGAACTTTTAGGTATTGTAACATTAAGTCCCAGATATTGAACTTAAATACAACATAAAATAAGCCTCAATCAAAACTAACCTTAATTCAAGCCTATAGGAAATTCAATCCCCATAGTTCTCTGTGCACTTAATGGACAATGGTTTTTATTATGCTGCTCAAACATTCCATGATGTGCAGCAGTCCACACACTGACAGCCATTCCAGAGTAGCTTCAGAACCGGGTGGCTCATTTTACGGTTTGTAATTGTGCTCGAGGCGTCCAGTGGAATAGGTTTAAATCTTTCCCTGTCTTATTCATTGCTAGACCAACATATTTACCTTCAGCTCAAATATTGTGTTAATCAAACATTGAGCCCATCTTCACAGAACCTCACTTCTGATTGGTCTGCTGCACAGAACTGGGCCAGCACCGCTAATAATCAACCACGGCTATTGAGAAAGTTCTGTTCAATAAATATGACTTTCTTTGGCATATTAAAGCACCTTGATACGACCAAAAAAGTCTAATAAGGGTCGAATAGTTTTCTAAAAACATGTTTTATCAAAAGGTTGAGCTAATCTCATTAAAAACTTTTTCAGTGAAATACAAAATTCCATCATGAAATAAGTCAGATTTATCTTTTTTCACTGTTTAAAAACATGTCTGAGCAAATAATTTCTCATATTTTGGAAATGAAAATATGCAAAGACGTCCTCTTTGAGGACTTTAAGGGTTAAATGTGGCTAAATGATCAGACAGTTTCTTTACACTTTACTGTAACATTAAAGGTTAGGTCCAACATGACACCAGATGGGAGTAGCCACATTAGCCGGGCAACAAGCTAACTAATTCAGCCGGCTAAAGTACAAAAAAAAAACAGAAACACCGACATTAATCATGTCAATAATTACAATTTTCTTCATTTTAAATCTGGACCCAGACTCAATCCATGGATTCTGGCACCACTGCTGTCCCTCATTCATAATGACTTTCATTCCGTTTAGGAGTTGTTCCGTTGCTGTGGAGACATTTGTGTCACATAAGCAACAAAATGAGGTCATGGTCTTGACATCCTCATGAGAGATGATGAAGACTTGCGCTCATTCTCGCAGCCAGCAATACAGCAGCTCCCATGTGTAGCTCACAGCTTTGGACTGGTCCTCCTCCTGTATCTGAGTCAGACAGAGTGGGCGGGGCGGGACCCCCACCCGTCGGGGGAGGACACTTTCCTGGTTGCAGGTGGCGCTGATTTACAGTCTTCTGTAGATATGTCATGGAAGGAAAGGCTGGGTCGCAGAGGAGGCTTTTCTTGCAGTTCTGAATCCGTGATTCCTGTTTTAATTATAATTCCCTCTGGCAGGAGATTTGAGCTTGTAACTATGCAGATGTTCTGAACGCTCCGAAAGACTCCAGAACATACAACAGGATACTGGAGAGGGGAGTTCATAGTGTTCCCATAACATTTTACCTTTTTCAGTGCATCGTTGTTTCTCTCAGCCTCTTGTTTCAGTCGATACACATTTTAAAGTATGATCTTGAGTCACCCCAGAATAAAGTGAACGTAAAAATGCCTGATGGCATTGAAGGTTTCTCTATGTTTTAACGGCATACGTGAGGATGAAGTACATCGTATCTAATTAAAGGGTTTACTGTCAGTGGGAAACCTGATCGCAAAGCCTCCTTTAGGATCCAGCCTTTATTTCAATGACATATCTACATTACAATGTGATTCAGAACCAGGACAGTCTCCTCTCCTGCACACATCCAATCTATTCTTGCAGGGATGTGTGAGAGGCAGACACCTGAGCTCCTGGTCTGCAGCACACAGGAACTCCCTTCACATATTCTTGATCTCATTCCAACTCAATCAGATTATTTTCCCCAAAACATGCATTAATCGCTGCAGACACACCACTGACTCACCAGGCAACCGTGCAGAACCACAGCAGAACCTTCATCCTCTCCTCTGTTGCCTGTGGGTCTAGCATTTTCGTGACAGACGCTGTGCAGTCAGCCATTATGACCATATTTGCAATCCGGTCTGGTCACCAGTAGGTAACTAGCCACCTGTCATTGTTCTGACACTTTTGCACACTTCATCATCACTTGCTGTTAGTAGTCACGGTGACTTTTCAAACAAATAACATCCCATTATGTGTAGCAGAGATTCCAGAGTAACTATAAGTCTGGGTACTAATGTGCTCCCACGCTCACTTGAGACAGATGTGGACAGATGTGGTGTCTTTTGAGTTGACTCTGAAAAATTGCTTGGTTTGCCAATTTCTTACCACACAGGGAGACGGCATGATTGATCGTCAGTAAAGAATTTACCTTTATGTTTTTTTGTCCGCCCTGCCGCTGTCCTGTTTGTTGCTAAGCTACCGCTGGGTGATGATGTTCAGATTCAGAGTTTCTGGAGCTGGAGTCACTTCTTTTCAAAATAAATGTTGTAATTATGTGTGTTCCTCACAACGTGCAACGCACACACACGTAAATGTAAAATATTCTTGTAGGCTATTTATATAGTCAGATGTGTAATCTGTATGAGTTTATTATTTGTATCATTTTATTATGTATTATTATTAGGTCATTTTGTTATACAATAATACATATTATTTATATTATTATTTAGAATATATTTGTATTTTAAATATATTTTATTTTGTATTTTTTTATATTATTATTATTATTATTAATAAACTTTTATTAGACATTTATTCATTATTGTCTTATTCACATTGACATCGTCACATGGTGAAAAGGGAATGACAGACAGGTTTTGATGATAGATGAGACATTTTCTTTTATTTCTTGTCATTAATTCTTTGATGTTAACAGGATCCGATTATTTGTTGATGGTACCCTGGTTGAAAAAGGCTGACTTGTATGTTTGAGATTTGAAAACATGTTGTTTTCTTGAATTATTTATTATATTAAAATGAAATTTAGTCTTTCCTATTTGGGTTTAATTCCATATTTAATGCCCATAATCTGCATTTTTTTATTTTTTTATTTTTAAAGGAATCCGTTTTGCTAACCTGTTGCTAGAAGAAGAGCATGTAGAGCATTTCAATCAACAATCAACAAACAAAACGATGCAAGAAAGCGGAGATACAGCGTGTTAATTAAATAGTTGATTCTCCGACTGAAGCAGACAGTTTGTAAATGAACGGAGGGAACTCTTATCTTTTCTGTGTTGCTTTGGTGAAAGCACCATGGGAACTCCCAGAATCAATCAGGTTTCTTTTCTCTGGCTTTAAATTGATTTAGCCAAGGTTCCACGATAGATAACATGTTCACTGGGATGGAATAGTGAGGCCTAGATCTTTTAGTTAACTGATCAATTTCTCAACATCAGTATAGCTGCGATGATTCGCTGAGCAGCGCTGCGTCGGAACAAACGCTGGTATCATCTGCCTCGGCCCGTGAATCTGCTTCTGCTTTTCTATGCCGGAGAAGTTGGATACCTTTCGTATGCAAAGTTCCTTCTTTTTGAAAGCAGGAAGTTACTTTTACTATGATAGTGTCTGGGTAGAGGGACGCATGACATCATAAGATGTTTTTTTTTAACTATGAGGATCCAGTTTATTGCAGTTCCTTATATATCCAGCAGTAGGCGATGTTGTTAAACATAATAAGGGGTTTTCACTCAAAAAGACAATCTCTGATTGATTGACAGAATCAACTCAAGGCATGCTGGGATTGGATGTTGTCGGTTAACAGTCTCACCAACAACAACTTTACCCGTGACACAATGATAATGGGAAAAATAACCAGTGGACATTCATTTGGACCAAAATTAAAGTGACAGGCAGTTCCAGAGGAAGACCCGAGGAATTTAAAATGATGCCATTCATGTTTTGGCCCAGTTCGACAAGACATTTAGTCTATTTTTGAATATATATATATATATATATATATATATATATATATATATATATATATATATATATATATATATATATATATATATATATATATATATATGTAGGACAAGTATGCTGATGGATTCTCTATGTAAGAGGTTTGGTCTCACTTGGAGCGATCTTGGTAAGACGTGTAGATAGTGGAGAAAACGGGTTCTGTAAGAATGTCACGGCTGGGTCGTGTTTGTGCTTCTGGCATGCTGGAGGTGGTTCTGGAGTTCTGGCCTTAAAAGAGCCTCGACCTAGAGCCCGTGACCAGAAACCTGTGGTGCCGTTTGAACATCTTGAACGTTCTCCGCTGACTCTCTGGTAACTCTGGTCAAAGGTCCGGACTCCCTAAAGGATGACATCAGAGGGTGTGGCGGCCCATGAGGAGGAGGATTACTGCCACGATGGCTGATCGTGTTCAATGTTCTTCACTCCAGCTGTGTCAGCTGACGAATTTATGGCGAGCAGGATTAATTGGATTAAGATGGAGGCAATACTCCTTGTCTGCATAATGTTTCACTTTTGAATGATTTTACAGTAATTACTGTTAATAAATCACGGAGAGGACGATTACTCTTAGGTCTGGCAGCTGCCAAAAAAAATGATGCCGTTAAGATGGAGGCCTCCTAAAGAACCGATTGGAGTCTTGGCATTATTATTTCTTGTTTAATTCGTTATTGGATAAGGTGTCTATTTCATTTCCCTTAGCATCGAGAGAGAGAGAGAGAGAGAGAGAGAGAGAGAGAGAGAGAGAGAGAGATCACTGCGCCCATTTAGTTTGGTCTTATTCAACACCTTGACCACCAGTTTATTAAGAGTTTTCCCTGATGTGATCTCCATGGAAACACCTTCAGGGTCCACAGGGTTAAGTAGAGGACCAGAACAGTTTTTTTTAAATCAGGTATACTGTTCGGCAGCAATACGCCATCACCAGAGTCAGTGAGGAGGGAGCGTTCATGCGCCGTCAGCTTCTGATTCCAGTTCTTTATTAACTGACTTTCGACCAGCTCGACCAGCTGTCCTAGAGAAGAAACTCCTGCAGACTGAAGTAGTCCAAGCAGAGTGGGTCCAACCCGGTTGGAGCAATCCATCAGCTTCACTCCTCCCCCAATATAAGTGAATATAAGAATATGGATATGGATCTTGGCTATGAAACATGGACTGAAGCCAGGAGTAAATAAGGCTTACCACAGATATCTGGGTTCAACCCGATCAAAAGCCTTTTTCCTGGTCTATGGAACTAAAACCAGTGTTAACAGCAAATGAGCCACACACCTCCAAAATATCCCGAATTAAAGTGACATCATCACTTATTAGCCTGCCGCGCACAGAGTACGTCACGGAGAGATGACTGTCCTTCTGCAGCTCAGAGGCAGCTGGTCTTCCCCCACACCGTCTGTAATGACCTCCAGCAGCTTCTCGCCCATCACAGGCCAGAAGGACCTGTAGAAGTCACCAGGGAGAACGTCGATGCCAGGCAGTGGTCCATTCCTTAGACTCATCAGGGCCGCAGACGGTTCACTAGAAGATACCGGTGCCTCCAGCTTTACATGGGCCTCAGCCTCCACCTGAGGGAGTCCACTGTGAAAACTACTAGACACATCAATGTTTTCATTCTGTTCACTTTTGAAAAGATCTCTTTTATAGTTTGCTGCAAATGTTGTAGAATCTGCTAAACTCTGCAGATCCACTATCTGAGTCTCTAGGTCCCTCATAGAACTGGTTATGTCTTTAGTGACATTATGAAGGTTCTGCTGGCACAGCTGTCGGGTCTGTCTTTTACCGAAGTCCCACCACTCTTGAATACAAGCACAGAGAAACCAACTGGGCTAATGTGACAGAAGATACAAATGCTCTTATGGTGGTTAAAAGAATAGAGATAAAAAGGTTTTATGTATTATGATTTCTGTCCAGATTTTGGTCCTTTGTACCGTAAAGGTCACCTCCTAAAACTAAACGCTCATCACTGCTATGACCCCTGATGGTGTCACACAGGGAACTCAGTCCCTCCGTCCTGTCCATAGCATCGGTTGGTACATAAACATTAACAGAAACAGCATTTTCATATTTAGCTTCAATTTCCAATAAACAGCACCTCAATAATTTCTTCTACTTCTCAGGAGGAGGGCAGGAAACCCCTGGCCTTTTACTTTGTGCAGCAGTTTCTTCAAACCGTACTTTTCTCTGTTGGTGAGAATATCATCAGTAAACATGTCCAGACTTTTTGGTCAGAGGTTTGGCTGAGTCAACAAACAATTTCAGGTCTGCAAAATGATCCTCAACCTCCACCAGACTGCCTCCATCAGTCTCCTGCAGAGAACTCTTGATTTTCAGAGGGGAGTCATATCTTCATCTTCATCAAGATCTTCACACGCCGACAGATTATCCTCTTCTTTTTCGTTTCCATTCTTACGATCTTCAGTGCTTACGTTTTCATTCTTTCTTTTATGTTCAGTTTCATTATCAGGCTTGATCACCGGCTCTGAGCCTCTGATAACCTTTTCTCTGTCGCTGATCGTTGGTCGGATGCAGGTGGGTCGCTGGCTTCAGGGCCTCTGTCAGCGCCAGCATCAACACACAGAACCGACGCCTCCTCATGCGGGCCCGGTGCCCCCCGGCAGGAGCTGGGGTCGCCAGAAGAAGCTGGGGTCGTCAGAAGAAGCTGGGGTCGCCGGAAGAAGCTGGGGTCGCCAGAAGAAGCTGGGGTCGCCAGAAGAAGCTGGGGTCGCCAGAAGAAGCTGGGGTCGCCGGAAGAAGCTGGGGTCGCCGGAAGAAACTGGGGTCAGGGCGAGGGAGGAAAAAACACATGAATAATCATATATTGATTATCAGAGCAGGTTTGTATATGGAAGTAAAGTTCTGTTGAAAGCAATGATCTCATATCCAATATTGAAGAATTATATTTTAATCAAGAAAATATGCTGATGTTTTGTTGTATAAGATCATTATTTCTAGTCAATATGGGACAAAATAAAAAAGTGGTCATGTTGACCTGAAACCAACTAAGCAGAGAAATGTGTGAAAAAACACCACACTGCTTTTTTTTAAATCTCCCTTGGGGGCTATTTTAATAATATGTTCCATGTGGTTTAAGAGAGTGTTAACCCCAGATGATGAGGTCAAGCAGTAATACATGACACATCAAAATATTCTACTGTTATTGTTCATATTTTCTCTTTTAAACTGTTACTTCCAAACCATATGAACAATTCTATCACATTAACTGACACACGGAAATCTGTCTTTATTACTGAGTTAAAAAAAATAGTATTAACTGTATTTATCTTCATCATTGAGTCGCTCTGGGATCTTTTCTCGGAGCATATTGCTGACTTCATCGAAATAGTTTAATTGAGTAAATATGGAGATATATGGAGAATATTCTTGAGATTATTAACGAGTCACATTTCATTTCAGCGATTCAATCAGGGGGATTGCTCGTACAACGCAGGGGATTTGGGTCTTTTTTCTTGATATACACTTGCTGTCGGGGGCGACAGAGTAGGTCTGGTTGAACTTCTATTACTCCCATTCATAGGTGGAGAAAGTATTCAGTGAGTTAGTTTAGATCTGGACTATCATCCCCCTCTCAGTCCATCTCTCTCTCTCTCTCTCTCTCTCTCACTCTCTTGTTCGTGTGGGGGTCTCCCCACTGTGTGGAAGCGCTGCCTTGTCCCTTTTATGGTGGTCTGTGTACCGTCCCGCTCCAACGGTGACACCTGAATCTGCTCGGTATGATTCTGGATTCTAACGTTTACATACAGTTTATATGTAGTTTTGACATTAGATCTTAAATGTGACAGATGATGCCCTCTGTCAGACTTCTTCCCCTTTTTCTTATCCTGTTAAATGACATATCAGGAGAGTTTGGTTTTTTTTCTGATGTGAATGTTGTATGTTTGCAGATTTAGAATCTCCCGGATGGAGATTGGGACTTCTGACTAAATAAATAAAATCCACTTGACTTTAGAACAATATCAATTGTCTTTTATCCCGTCATTTCTGATTCATCAACAAGTGTAACATTCAACATGTGTCCACCCCATCATGATAATTGATCCTGTTTTGACCCATTCAGTAAAGTCCTGTTCAATTCTTCCACATGAATGACACCGGAACATTTTTGCAGGTTTTTTGTTTCTTTTATTATTCAGCATGAAATATTAACTTGTTGAACTTCATTTGGATGAAGGAAGAGTCCCATCCGGATTATTCTTTGCAAACAAATTTACATATAATAGAGCTTTAAAACAAAACAAAAAAAAGATATAGAGGATGAAAGTATTACAAAAGTACGAAATAAATACAAAGAGCAGCGTCTCTCTCTCTCCAGGGCTCTTTCGTGAATCACACCTCGGATGAACGATACAATAAAAATAAAAAGAAGAAAAGAGTAGCACAGGCAGTACATTGGAACGCAAAAGTCGTGAAAAGGGGATTTCTTGGCGATGAGATAATAAGTTAAGATTGGTTGGATCCTCAGAACTTGCAGCAGTACCCGCAGCCCATATTCCTGCAGCACTTGCAGCACCAGCGGCACATGGAGAGGTGACTATCCCGCTTCTGCCGGAGATGTGGCATCTGTGCGAAACAAACAAGAGGCATTAGCATCGGCGTTCACCCTCTCCTCGTGTGGAGAGCGCACCGGGGTAGTCCGTGGGGAAAACACATCCACTTAGATTTTAATTTGCTCCCGGTAATTGGCTTGATTCAATTCAGTCAATTGAACATACCATCCACGATTCCATTGACATTTCTTGATGTGCTGCAACTGGAGTGTCATTGCTCCCTGCCTCCTCCATCTCCTGCACCTGTTAATGAATTATACACATTTAGAAGCATCCTGTCTAAACCTTTACAGCTAACAAGCAAATGATGTGAGTTTAAGTCCAAATTCTTACCCCGTGGAACGGGACAGCGGAGCTGTCCAGAATGCAAATAAAGGCCAGCACGAGTGTCACTGCAACTGCAATGCTGGATGCCTTCATTTTCGGGTCGGGGGTTTAAATAGTTTAGCTATTAAATCCTTTGTAGATTAGAGTTGATGGGTCTTTTTTCTCATGGGGGTCGGGCCACCGAAGAGCACCACAATATCTTCAATTTGTTCTTCAGCCCCGGTGATGGATGGTGATTGTCTGGGCAAGTGGATTTGCTCAGATCTTCTGTTGACCCTTGTCAGCTCTTTAGATTCCTGAATGTGCGGCGCGCTCTGGTATTTATACTCGCTCACTCACTCAGTGTTGCGTAATCTCTGTGGGAGGCCCGGCCGGTTCCCGGCAGCAGTTACCTAACTCCAGTGGGGAAGTTTTGACCTCCTCCTTTCTCCTCCTCGTGGTGCTTGGAAGCCCATCTGATCAATCTGTGATTGGGGGGCCCACTCTCTGTTCACCACTACCAACTTTCAAATTAAACTACTATCTGCACGACCATGACGCCGCCGCCGCCGCCGCCGCCGCCGCCGCCGCAGCAGCCGCTTCAGACGTGATTCCTATGAGAGAAATATGTATTCAGTAGCGAGTCAGTGCGTATAACATTTGGAGAGATTCATCCGTAAATGTGGCTTTTCCTGGAACAAGGGGAAGTCGGAGATTCCCCGCTGCAAAGGCCAAGTCTGCGGGGGTGAATCCGTCCCCCAGCTGCACCTTTCTGACCCAGGAAATCCTTCACTGACAAAGAAGGAGCCACTTTGGAATTTCCATAGCTCAGAATAAAGGCTGTAATGACAAGCTCTCGAATGGAATAATTGGCCCCTCGTTTTTATTATATTCAGTTTCTGCATAATACACAGGAACCTGCAACAATTCAATCCCTTTGAGAGCGGCGGCACAGATCGAAAGGCTTTACGTGGGAGCAAGGGCGTTCCAATATGTGTTAGATGAAGATGGATGTCATGTGATCTGATGAGGTTAATCGTGTCTCTGCATCGAAGAGGCTCGCTGACGCAGGCGTCGACTCTCACATCTGTACTGTAAGGACGTTCAGTTCTGTTAGGTAACAATGATACTTAAACACAAGCAAAAGGACGGCTTCTTGTTTTATTCAAAAATTGAAAACTGAATTCCTTGCCACGCGAAACGGTTGACGGGTTCCTGAATAATTTATACAGTGTGAGACTCTGAAATTAATGACACTGACAAAATGATAATAATCCAAACTGATAATAATTGCAGGGCAAAAACCACAACTCTGAAACTGTAAGGATATTTATTTTTTTTATTTTTTTTTGCGGTGGCGGTATCACTGGAGCATCGATAAACACTTCAAGATTAATTAACCTGTCAGTGGGACTGCAGTATTCCGGAATAACATCAGTCTGTGAATAAACACAAAATAATCTACAACGGTGGAAATGAAATAACCAGAAAGGTAAATTAAAGGTGGGGGGCGAAACAGCGAGGTTGAGCATTCTGATAAAGATCAGGGGGAGCTTTTGTTTTCTCATTATATCTTCAAAGTGCGTCCAAATTGTCCGCGCTGATTCAATTAGAGAGGCAACAGACTGGTGGGCCGCTGCGTCAGTCAGTCGCGTTCTCTGATAACCCTGAGCGAGAGTCAACAAATACAATCATGAACGGCTCCACCGCCTCTCTGACATGGAGGGAGAGCACCACATCTTCTTGTGTGTGTGTGTCTGTGTGTGTGTGTGTGTGTGTGTGTGTGTGTGTGTGTGTGTGTGTGTGTGTGTGTGTGTGTGTGTGTCTGAGGGACAAAAAAGGGTCTATTTGAATTTGTACATTGTTTTTGCTCTGATTGAGGACATGTTGTCGCGATGCTGTTTCTCATTAAGCCTGACTCGGCTGACTGGAAACCTCAGTTTGACAATAATCCTAAACAAGTTAAAACAACATTATAACATCTATGAATGTGTGAAACATGTGACACAACGATTGTGTTCTTATTTTTAGGACATCTGATTGTTCTGTGTTTTCAAAGCGTGCACTGGCATTTAAATAAAACATCACATTTAATCAAAGTAGTTATGTCGGAAAAAAAGAGTTTGAATGAGTGTGGGATGACAATCAGAAAAGTAATTATAACTTCTATAATGCTATTCAGCAAATGTCACCCAGACGTCTTAATTACTTGTTACATCGTTAAGTTTTGATACATTTAATAAAAAGTTCTATTTCATTTACTGAACAAAACTATGTTGCATTTACTAAACACAGTTAAGTTGTATTTAATAAAGTAAGAAATGTTTAATTTAGTGGACACACTTAAGTTTCCACTGTCCTCCCTGACAGCAGGGGTCTGGGGCCAAAAAGGCCCCCAATCCCCTGCATTGTGCAAGCCCCTCTGATTAACTTCCTAAACTGTAACGTGAAGTTACGTGTGATAAACGGCGTCTTTCGTAAAAAGCTCCGTCTAGTGAGTAAAATGTGGTAAATACTTTGACTTACAAATACTTTGGACTAAATCAGACCAACGGTTGAGAAATGAAAGCCTGAAACTTTTTGGATTTAAATTATACCACAACTCTCCCAATAATCCGTCCGGTTCTTCATCACCCTAAGATCCATGTGGGCGTAAAATTTAAAAATGAGCCAACTTTCAATTCATCGCTTTAACACGATGTATCTATGAGCGTGGCAGCAGTTGACATATCAATAAAATCCCCGATTTTTCAGGGATTATAATTTTGTTCCACACATGGAACAAAGTTTTGTTGAATTTACTCAAGACAATTATGTTATTGTAACACAATACACAATTATGTGTAATCACATAATCTAAATGAAGTCAGATCAAACTCCCTTCTTATAAATGTCAAAGATGAAACAATAAACATCTAAGTTGAAAGAACCCAACACAGTCATGTTGATTTTATTCAAATATAGCGATGGAGACTAAGCCAAAAACTATGATGTTATTCCCAAATCCTTTAATATTTCATTCTTGGAATAAGAAAAGAAATACAAACATGTGTTTATTTCAAGACGCACATATTTAGTTCTTCCAACATTAAAAAGTCATGGAATGGAAACACCCGTGATTTTCTTTCAAAGAGTGTGCATTATTTGGCATGTGTAAACGGAGCATGTGTGTTTCCTAAAAGCCGCCAAGGCTATCAGCATGTCGCTTCTGGCCAAACAAAGGACGGCACCAGCGCGGCGGACAGGTTCACCTCCACCGGCGCCACTATCCCTCTCTCTCCGGGTTGAGGGCATTGCCCCTGTTTGTCCCTGTTTCATCATCCTCCTCTGTTCCTGACCACATTCATTTCTCACCCCATTCCCCCTGCTCCTCCTCTCTGCCCAAACTTGCCTCACGTGGAGCTGCCAAACCCACCATTACCCCCACTCACAAACAGCTGACCCTCAACGCAGCCACAGTGTCGCCACACATTACCCTTAAAGTAGGCCGCAGAAGAACCAGTGATGGGAAAACATAGTAAATAAACAAGAGAAGGTTTACTGGTGATGACCTCTAATCATCTTCTGCTCCTGACTCCAGCTGCAGTTACACTCCTCAGACGCGGGGGGCGCTGTGGAGCTCAGGTTAATGGGTTTTCTCAACTGTGAATGGGGAATTTCCCAGTTAGTGTGTTGAAGTAGCTGAGTGTTACAATACAAGAATGGAATTCCCAAGTGTCAGTCCTCGTTGCATCATGAATGACACGAAACTCCTGTTAAAAAAGACCAAATCATTTCTTTATGAGACTCTTTCATAAAAAGGAATGTAGGTATGAAGAGAAAATAATCTATAAAAATAACAATAAAGAAATAGCATTGGTAGTATTTATAAAATGAACTCTGCACGACCTCTTATGTTTCTCATTCAGATGAGAAAGCGGACCCTTGTTTCTCTCCATGCTGTCTTCTCTCCTGTCAAAATCATCCGGAGTTTAAAGCTGTGAAATGTTTCACACTCAGAAAAGCCTCGCAGAGTTTTCCATGCACAAGTGGAATGGAATACAAAGGAGGGGGGGAAAAAAGATATTCAGAGGCTTTAACACATCTTTCAAACAAACATGCAAGAGAATGCCTTTTTTTTTTTGTACGTTTGATGCGTTTCTTTGTAAATGATCTGGGTTTTTTTTTTTTGTTGATGTGTTTATTTTTGTTTGTCATTGCCATGTTATTTTTCTTCCATTTATATTGTTTTATTCTCCTCTGGCTGTGGTTTGTTCTATTTAAATCTAGTGATGAGATGTAGTATTTTATTGCTACATCATAGTATTCATTTTCTTTTTGTATTTTATTCAAACGGTCTCTTATACCATCTGCCTCGCATCTTGTGTCTCTTTTTTCTCAGGCTTTTAAGTTTTTAATCTCTGTCTCTTATTGGTTTGGCCTCACGGCTCTGTGCTCTCCAACTGTTATATAATCTATTATCCCAATAACAAATGTAAAATACAGATGTGTTTCAGTGTTGGGGATTAAACTATGGAATGGGTAGAATGATGCATTGAAATTTGATAGCGCTGTTAGATTTCAAAAGGGTGTTGAAATGTATGAAATGTAACCTGATTGGGGGGATTAGAATGTAGATCAATTAAATTATTAACTAGAAAAAAAACTCAAACCCCCGCAAATCAAAGCCATGTCCCCACAGTACCCTGGGTTTAGGAAAAATTAATGCACATTTCTGAATAAAAATGGAAAACAAAACCTCCTTGGTAGAGGTAAATATTTGACTATTATATAGTATCAAGAGTACAAAAGCATAATGCAATTATATATATTCTTTTCCTTTTGTCTTGTGAATTTTGGGTTATTGGTTATTTTTGGGAGCTTTGGTCTTCATCCTTTTTTGGTTATTTACTGTGATAAAAAACTGTAATTGTTTTGTGTGTGTGTATCTTAATAATAACAATAATAATGAGAAGAAGAAGAATACATTTAATTTATAACGCATTTTAAATTTGGATCAAATCTCAAACTGCTACAAAGTAAAAGCAGATAAAAGCATCAATATAAAATAAAATAATAACTATATAAAAGCCTGACCAAAAAGCATTAATGTTAATTAAAGTTATAGGTTCTGCTAAAAAGGAAAGTTTTAAGTCCTTTTTTAAATGTGTCAGTCATCTGTGGAGCCCTGAGATGGTCAGGGAGTGCATTCCACAGACGAGGGGCAGCAGAACAGAAGGCCCGATCACCCATGGTGCTGAGCTTAGTCCGGGGAAGGAGGAGGCTGTATGACTGGGTAGAACGAAGGGATCGTGTTGAGGTCAGTGGGGTGAGTAGTTCTTTCAGGTAGGGGGGTGCGTTACCATGGATGCACTGGTGAGTGAGGAGAGAGATCTTATAATCAATCCTGGTGGAGATGGGAAGCCAGTGAAGGGAATGAAGAACGGGGGTGATGTGTTCGTGTTTACGAACTCTCATCAGGATCCTTGCAGCACTGACAATTTTTTAAGATATTGTAATTGTATTATTGATCATCATTAATCATCCTCTCAGTTTCTGGCCTTCACTATTATCAATATTATTATTATTATAATTATAGTGTAGGTAGAATGCTAGCACACCGTGACAGTATAGTAGATGAATGACGTGTCGTCGGTCTGAAGCTGGGCGTCTCTCTCTGTCGGTGACGGCTGCTGCCGCCTGAGGCGTGATGTTCTCAGATTTTCTGTCCGTACATGAAGATATAAGTCCGTCTCCTTCTTCTGAAACAGATGATTCTATAATACTGGCACCGACATCGACTTGGAATACAGGATGACCCAGTTTGATTTTGGGAGTTATAGGTCAAGGTCACTCTGATTTTCCCGCCCTTGGAATATGGTCATGTGACACTGATCAGAAGTTCTCACTTTCAAAGTGTGGTGACTGTATTTTATTTGCTGCTGGGTGGAAGATGTATGCGAGGTCTCCCCATTATACATTTATTATCATTATTATTATTGTTATTATTATTATTATGATTACTGATATTGACTTTCAGACGATTGTCATATTTAGTAAAGCTCAATAAAAATCACACTGGGAATAATTTAGCATAGAAATTATTTTCACCAGAGACCTCAAATAGTTTTATTTTATTTCTTGAATATATTATGAGTCTCCTCAGACATGGTCCAAACTGCGACTTGATTTGTGTGCGACGCCGTCCGACCTCGATGCAGTAATTACCTCAGCTGAGGGTTTTTTAGTTTTCACTTTTGATTAACCGATGATGAGAAGATTACAGAAAGATTCACTGACAGATTTGAATTTGGAGGTGGGTTTAAGCAGATCCCAGAGCTGAAAAATGAAATAAACACATCAGAGACTGTTGGTATGCCTCCGTCTCTTGACAGCTGCCGAGCACAAAAACTCCGTGCTGATACTATTACATGAGCTGTGTAGTAGCGGTGTAGTTATTAATGTAGGCCCGAGGAAGATGAGAGCCAGGCTGGTAAACATGGTATGAGGAGCACCGAATGTCAGATGGAATAAAACTCTCTCTGTCAGTCATTTTCTTCACGTAATAAGCAGCGTACGCCAGCGAGAGAGAGAGAGACAAATTGAAAAATTGAAAAGTATACAGAGAGAGAGACAGACCGTGAAAGAGAGAGAGCAACATGGAGAAAGGAGACGAAGATAGCGGAATAGAGATGCAGACGCTGAGGGAGGCAAAAACACAAAATTATTGAAATACCTAGACATTAACAAGAAATGTCTGTACTTCCTGGGAAAAATACAGACTTGTACAAACGCAGCAACTGTGGGTCACAGCGGTCCTGCAGCGAACGTCTGCACTGATCCCAGCTTAAACCTCTTGAACATTGACACCCACACAGAAGCTGTAGACCTATAAGGACGAAGCAGACGTTAATTTTCGGTCAGAACACATACACAATGCCGACTAACCTTACTTCTGCAGTAACCCCTGGAAATAGGAGCACTTTAAAGAATATCGGTAACGGCCGGTCAGAGTTTATGAAAATCTCAAAGAAAATCTCAATCGGTGCAGCTGTAGTAAAAAACCCTGTTAAAATGTCAAATATACTCTAAGATCTCCTGCACTCAATGAAAACACGAAAAATGATCTTGGACAGAAAGGACTCTCATTGGAGACTTCATGGATAATAGCCTTCTTTAAAGCATTGTGATCGTTTTGATGCTCTTTAGGAAGCGCGTCTTGTTCTCCGTCAGGTTGTCCGGCGGTCAGAAGGAGACCAGGCAGTGGAGCTGGGGTAGGTGTCCATGGAGTTGGCCTCACCTTTCCCCCTTGCTGTGGTATGAGAGGAGGCTCTGCTCCTTTTGCAGAGAGCTTCTGCCTCTATAGTACCAGGCTTCTCTGCGTCTTGTGGGCCGAGTCCACCCTCAGGACAGAACTCCCTGCCTGGCATCGGTTGGCCTCGCCGCATCCAGCCACCGCTCAAGAGATGCTGTTTCTGCGCCGAACACTGCCCTCATTAGCCGGAGAAACAGAGAGCGAGTTGATATATAGAGAGCGAGACACAAAGTGACAGAAGCCGACAGACCGGGACAGATAGACAGACGGACAGACAGACAGAGAGAGAGAGAGACGGAGGGAGAGAAAAAAGGAGAGGCAGAGACAGAAAGAGGGGGAACGTTATAGGAGCATATAGGATAGTAAACAGTACGAGTCCCTGACAGTTTACTCTTGTTTCTCTGAAAGCACAAAAGTAAGACTGTAGAAGATGTAAGTGTGCATCTCCACAGAAACAACCAGTTCAACAGAAATGGTTAACCGTCTTCTTTGGACCCACACAAAGTCTTTACTATAAAAAAGTCAAGACAAAAAAAACAGGTTTCAAAAGAGGTGACCTTGTTCTAGGCTCAGGAACACATTGCTGGCAGTTATCAGATGTAAACCACTTTCAAATTCATTCAATATTTTAGACGTCAACAACTCATTACCCAAATGAGAGACACTTCCCTCTCCCAATTAAAACATCAATACACTCTAAGTGAAATGTCCTCACAGACAGGTAGAGAGACATTTGGTGAAGATATTTGGTGTCTCCTTTAAAAACTGACCGGGTTTCAGAACTGCTTGATTTGTCGGAGGTTTGTAAGTTAACAGTCAGAGCGACAGGCAGGCGGACAGACATATTTCGTATGTCCCAATCAGCGTGGAACGTGGGATCAGAGATCAGCCACTTCAAACAGAGACGAGGACAGACAGACGCCTGCCTGGCTAGCTGTGTATTTGAATGACAGCTGACACGCAGCGTGGCAGCAGGACAAACTGATGCCGATTTAAGGCGCAGTGTCAGCGCTAATGAATAATGATAGATGATGAGCATTTGGGTTAAAAATAGTCCAACCGATCCCACGTGAGCAGAATGTCAGCCTGCACTTGATGAATGGGGGGAAAAAAGATGTTTGGACGCCTTGAGCTACACTGTCAAATTCAAATCTAACTCCCAGCTCCTTAAATCCACATTGATATTCCTCACCCAAGGTGCCCTCTGAAACTCACAGATACTTACTGGTTTTAATCTGACCCGTGTCAATCAATCCATTGATCCGGAAGCCACACAGTGGCGCCGACTCTACCCAAGGTTGCATCAGGCTTGGAATTTGTTTCAATAATAAAGGAGCTCTAAAAATCATGTGTGGATATGTTGGCAGCGACATTAGAGAACTGTGCAGTTTTTTGGGCTCGTAATAGAAGCTTTAAACATCTGTCAATGCTACATGAACAACAAACACGTAAAACTCCAGACATAATTGATCTTCTTTTTTTTTTTAGAGATTTCTGTTTTTGTTTTTTTTGGTTATTTTTCCCCTCACTGGTTTGAATGGGAAATCATTCAAAACACTGAGCGTATTGGGGGGAGGTGACATCATATCAGGATTTAAGGTGAATTGAATCACAGTCATGAGGTTGAAATGTATTTGTTGCAAATTCAGTCATATATTTAACCAATAAGAAGTCAGACCTATTTATCCTTAATACACCAAAGGCACTAAATGGGGGAAAAAATATTTATTTTAAAGACTTCATCTTGTCAGAGGTTGTGTAGTATTATATTCTGTATACTCAATAATAAATCAGGCTTTTATGCCATTTTGTTTTCCACTTTTGAATATTAAAGCTTGACATTTGGTTGATGTATCAAAATCATTTTTGATGATTTGGTTTTACAGCGTGATAATGTCTTCCTAACTTGCGTAACGTTATTTTAGATGTGTTTTCCAGACCGGTAGAATGTAGTACAGTAGTTATTTATAGAGATGCACGGATCGAAATGTTCTTGGCCGATCACCGATTTTTATAAAGACCGACCAGCCGATACAGATTTTGGAAGATTCCGATTATCTTTTCCTTTAAAGTTTAAAAGTCATAATGAGTAACATATTTTAAGTAATCTTATTTTAAAAGGATTACAGTAGAAGTGATGAGGCTGGTCGGCCTTGTGAATTGTGCATGTATTTTGACCTGTTGAAGTTAACGTAACCTCCTTCCTCCCTGCTGTTGGTTCCTTAAACTAGATTGTTTAATTTCAACTCAAAAAAATGAAGGGAACACTTAATCCTCACAGTACGACACCAGGCCAGTTCAACTTCAGGGAAATCAATCGAGTTGGATCAGTCTGTGATATCAGATTTCCAATTTGATTTATGGTGTTATCTAAAATCCAGACCTTAATGGTTTAATGATTTTGATTTCCTTTCATCGTTCTTGCATAATTTTGTTCTTAACCAATTACGCGATGTATATCAATAAAGATTTTCAGCTTAAATATTTCTTTCATAGAGATCTGTGAAAGAAACTGTGATTTAAGTGTTCCTTTCATTTTTTTGAGCATGTATGTGATATGTTGGCTGGCTCTGAGCTCCCGCTAGCTTTAGCCACTCTGCTAACGTTAGCGACTAAACTTGCCATGTTCCTGGGTGATA
Organism: Lophius americanus; assembly: GCA_037951165.1. Classification (NCBI taxonomy): domain Eukaryota; kingdom Metazoa; phylum Chordata; class Actinopteri; order Lophiiformes; family Lophiidae; genus Lophius; species Lophius americanus. The sequence continues at coordinate 1,145,693 of JBBDHG010000043.1, forward strand.
AAAGTTGGTGATTAAATTCGTTGTACTGAAAGCTTTCAGGTGTGTTCCGCCAAAACATCTTTTGTCCCTACGCTTTAAAACTATAAATAACAGTATATATATATATACATACATACAGATGGCTCTGAGCTCCTGCTAGCTTTAGCCGCTCTGCTAACGTTAGCTTCTCAACTCTTCGTTGTTGGGGGTGATTAAATTAGAAGTATGTCATTAAGTTTGTTGTGCCGAAACGCTTTCGGGGTTGTAGAGATGCCTTATGTCGTCCCTTCTGGCGTTACAAATTGCGAGTTTTGTCTTTTCTGGTTTACTTTCGAGACGTTTCAAGCCGCTTAATACGCATGTACGGCGCATGCGTGCAACCGGCCTCAAAGAGGCTGTTCGATCGGCCGGCCAATTGATCGGCACACCTCTAGTTACCTAGTAACAAAAAGGAGCTCCTATAGATGTAATGAGTAAAACAAATCAAACACGAGTATGTGTGGCGTTCTTTTTGAACGGCGTGCATCACTACGGTTTCTTATTGGTTATGGATCTAGAGATTTGACCAAAGTACAATACCCACTGCAAAAGAGTTGAGGTGCATTAAACGAAAGAGAATGTCATCATTTCAAACTGAAGCGATCTTGGAAAAGAAGCCGCACATAAAACCTGCAGTGAATGCCTTTGCGTTTGTTCCCTTCTGAATTTGATGAATGGAATCAAGTCCAGGAGTAGAGCGTAGTGAAGACGAGATGAAAGTCTTAAGGCATCATTCCGATCTTTGGTGAAAACACGCCTTCCCAGTATATTTACTTGAGGACCCCAATATGAAAAGGAACTCCAGCAAATATTGACAAATCTCAGTTCCACCAATTTATTTAGGCCTCGTCAAATAAACATGCTGCTGTTGCAGCCTAATAACCATCAGAGCGCGCCCAAAAATAAAGTAGCGGAGATGAGATTTGTTAAATGTAGTGGAAATCTGTTTGTGCTACCTTCTCACCCTTTGGGTACTCGACGCTGGAATTAAATCCATCTTCTTTGTACTATCTGTAGTTATGTCCATAATCATTTTCACATTGCATACATGGCACTAGAACATTGGGAGTTTTACGAGGCATCGTAACTCCAGAATTTTTATTCAGATGATTTTTAATGTTTTGGGATACTTGTGGTAGATTTGAATGCATTTTGTAGGAGAAATGGAATTCACTAAAAATGGTAACCCCACATTACTCCTTTGGCGAGAGCATGCAAATATTTAGGGAGGAAATAGCTCATGAATATTTATGAGGCCAGAACTCAAATCTGTTCTAACAGTTACCACGAACACAAGAGTGACTGATGAAGCGAGGAGTTTTCTCTCAGTAAACGATCTTCAGGAGGACAATGAGCCACGACCAAAGCCCAAAAAGGTTATCAGCTTGTGAAACTTTTATTTTTTATAATTTTATTTAGAAAGGATATCTTACAATCTAACCTGAGAAGTGAGGCTGCTACAGGGAAATAGTCAGTTTTACTATCTTTAGCAATTGGGAAAAAAAAAACAACGATCCAGTCTTGACCTGAACCTTGTGAAAAAAACATTCCTACATTCTGCTTTGTGTGCTGTCCTCTCACTGAGGTGGAGAAAAAGCCTACTGCAGAACAGTGCCTTGTTTGATGGATCGCAGACTTGGACCATCATGCATGAGTCTGGCTGCAGCAAACACTTCCAAAAGCACAAGCTGTTAACGTTGCTCGGTGTGAGATATTAAAATGTGCCGGATTTTGCCAGGAGTCTGAGTTGGGGTTCTGCTTTGCTGAATCCTGAGCTGTTGACACAAGGAGAAGCAAACAGTTTCTAATAAGTTGCCTCAAAGCTTGATATCTCTCTTCGTCTTCTTCATTCACATCGCCCACAGCAGAATAAAAATACATCACGTATATTCATCCACAAAAATCATCAACAGTTAATATTGGCTTTTTACTGTTTGTACAACCAATTTCAGTTTACTTATTGTTTGCATGAGTGGCTCAAGAGTTCTCCGAGACAAATTCCAAGTTTCCCCCACTTTCCATCTTATCACGGAGAATTGTGCTCAGGTGAGAAGAGCAACATAAAGATTCGGTGTTCTTTGGTTCCACAGTGAGATGAGTCTTTGAGTACTTCTCCCCGGGGAACTTACACCCCCACCCCCATCCCCACCTTGTGCGTTAAGCTCCATTTGAAGTGTTGCAACACCAAAATAGAGCAAACAGCTTGAAATTAAACATGTGGGGATTATTATAGGAGGCATACACATGAGCTGAAGCTGAAAATAAAACCGGCAGTACCTATAGATAGTCTGGCAGAAGTTGGAATTTTATTACTGCTCTCCTATCCGCTCTACTCCATACGGATGGCTGTCCTCTATTCCACAGTGGGTTTTACTAACAGTCCACATGATTCACGCTTGTACATTTTCATTTGTGATTAAAAAGCATTTGAACAGTTGCTTTTTTTTACAACTGGCTTTTTTTTCAACATTTAAGATAATTTTCTGGTATGTCCAACTATTTTTGGTATTCAACTATTCAATGCCCAACTATTCAAGTATTCCGCTTATTTATTTTCCCCAAATTGAGCTTTGACGTTCCACAAGTCATGGAAAAAAGATCCGGGGCAAAGCCAATGACTTATTGTTTACTCCCAGCAGAGAGATTCTGCTCCTGCTTCCTGTAACATCTGTAGTAAATGTTGTTGTTTGTTTGTCTTTGGGCCTAGGTTAGCTATGCGTGTCAAATTATCTCTGTTTTTGCATACTTTGAGGTTCTTTCTCGGCAAAAATTCAATCTGCTTCTCTGGGGGATGCGTGAGCTTCCGTGTAACCAGTCTCCATCAAGGCGTCTATCAGCGAGCGCACTAATAAATTAAAGCAGCTAAAACGACATTATTAATACAGAATTCAAAACACAAACCGAATAAAAGCATTAACTACGTTCAAAATAAATCATTTTGACGAAATTCACGGAATGGGGGTTCAGGGGCAGAATTAAATGACAAACATCATAGTCCATGAGTGAGGCAACTTAAATACAAAACGAGGGGGGAGGTCAGGAGAGCTTCTCTTCCATGGCCAGTGCCAGTGAAGCAAGTGGGCATCGTTTCTATCGGGCTGCACCAGCTGGTTCTCTCAAAAGGACTGGAAAAGTCAAGTACATCCACCATCGGCGGGAGGAGGGATCCCCACCACCACAAGGGAGGATTCATACACTCAAAAAAAGTGATTCTCTGAAGTCCTTGTTTATTTCAAATGATCTCATCTTCTTTTCCAACACGGTGGTTGGAGTGGTGGCGCCCATCCCTGATCTTTCATTCTTTTTGCCTCCTCCTTCACTGCGGCGGTGTCTCTCCAACCATCTCGATGCCGTGTTGCTGGAGCTGAGCTCGAAGCAAAGCATTCTCATTCTTCAGCTCTTCAATCTTGAGAACAAATAACATACAAAAAAAAAACATCATTATCAATATCTTCATCCCTGTCACGGCTCAACGTAGCTTCGAGTTTATGGACCAAACTTTTTTCTTTTGGAGACAGAGTGCTGGCTGTGTGTAAGTCTCACACAGGCCTGGGATTTAACAGAGGTATATGCAGCCCTTTTCAAACACAGCCCTGTCCACAACCAACTGGATTATCAAACCTTGCAGTATGTCATCTCCACTACATTTCCCTTGGTTGACTCCCGAATTCCCCACCTCCCAACTGAGGGACTGAGGAAGAGGATATTGAGCTTTGAGCATCAGAATACAAATGTATTTCCGAGTGCCTCCAAGTCCCGGGATTCAAAGTGGCAGCGGCGTAACTGCAACATTTCATAATGCTCCGAGTGCATTAGCCTGCAGTTATCTCTCAGCAAACCCATGTGTATGTCATTCCCACCGTCTACGAGCGCTGATTTCAGGTAACACTTCTCATTATGAGTGCAAACTCTCTGATCCTCTTTGTCAGGCTGTGATGATGAGCTACGCAGACTCAAGTCTCCTGGGGTTTGTTTTGGAGAAATGAAGATTACTATGGAGCTAGGTGATTCTCTTTCTTCTGAGACTTAAGTAAAAGGATGTTGCGAAGCACTCAGGCGCAAATTTATCTGTTCAATGCAGCAGCAACCAACATACACACACATGCAGCCTACAATGGCTTCCTCGTTATACCTGACTTTATTTATCTGCAACATTATTACTCTGTAACATGCTCTGCTGCTGTAACATTGCAATTTCCCCATTGTGGGACTAATAAAGGCTATCTATCTATCTATCTATCTATCTAACACCTAAACGCTTGAAGGGAAGATTTTGACATTACCATTCATAGACCTTCCTCTCTGTTGAAAATGGACAATAAACTGGTTTTCATACCTGCTGCCTGCACAAGTCGTTGTCCACTTGTATCCTCTCCACGTCCTTCAGTCTCTCCTGCAGCCGCTGGTTGTTTTGCCTGAGGTCTCGGATGTAGTCGCAAGCTTTAGACAGGATGCCTCCTTTGCTCTAGAAGGACAGAGATGTGGCGACATTACCCAGAGCGACCTTTTAAAGCAGAGACATTAAGACGAAGTCTGAAGACTTACTGCTCCAGTCTTGGTGCTGTCCATGTTACAGTCTGGGATAATCTTGGAAAGCGTGACAATCCAGTTATTAATCTTGTCTCTTCGCCGCCTTTCAACTAATGGAATAAATATAAGCAGGTTAAAATAAATAAATAAATAAGTATATATATATATATATATATATATATATATATATATATATATATATATATATGAACCAAGCTCCTGACATGCGAGATCAGAAGTCATTTGTCTTAGTTTCCACAAACCAGATTTTCATTTTCTAGATGTGTCATTTATGCTGGTTGCACTGCCACCAGACACTGGCTGACTTAGATGGCTCAACAGCAGCCTCTAGTGGCTGAACCCTAAATATATATTAAAATCTCTCCTCGACAGAAGATTTCGACAGGGCTTTGTGACTTTATCTTGACATAAATGCTCCATTTTGGAGCCACACTGTACTGAGTCGCACCGTCTGGTGAAATCAAAAGCTCCAATCACCGCCAATTACCCACCTTCATTATGTTGTGCTCTCCTCCTTTCATCTCTCGGTGTCCGCGGTCCATCCATTTTCCTGCAGACAGATGGGAAATAAAAGACTTTTCACACACTACAATATCTTCTATCTCTGTCTACAATCAAGTACAGAACAAAGATTCAAATAAACCTCCTGACTCACCTAATCCTGTGCCTATTAAAAACTATTCCTTGCTGTTATCTTTAATTGTCAGTCTTTTATTACCACAGGATAGGACGCTACTGGTGTCCTATTTACAGAAGATGATCTGCAGGTGTGTGGTGCCTCTGGTAACAACAAACTGAAAGATTCACAGCCACATGGTTGCAGTCCTGACACCCTCGCCCTCAGGCCGGGCTGCTATGAGTGGAATACTGAGACTAATCCAACATTCTTATTCTTGTTGGCTGTCCTCTACCCAGGTGTGGCCCAAAGGGACATCTCTGCTTTATTATGCTGCAAAATTACAACACCGTAGAAAAGCAGCTGCTGCCTATTGGAGCCTGGCTGCACGGCTAATGACACAACTGTCTCTTGTCTCCGTGTCTTCCCCGAGGTATTCCGTTAATTAAGTCCCTGACTTAGCCAACCACCCACTATGACACCAACGGACCAAACACACACTCACCTTTAATTACAAAGGTGACCTCGTGAATATTCCAACAACTTTTATAGAAGTGTATTAACAAACACAGAAAAACAAAACCAGAAACAAATATTAGATAGTCAAAGAAAATCTTCTATAAATATTTCAATACCTAAACCAAGGAATGTATCGGTTTGTTAGCGACCAGAATATCTTAACATTTTCGTAAAGACTTGGATAAGATTTTGTGCCTGGCCCTTAGAATGTTGATTAGGGTGTTCAAATTCTGACTCAGTTCTGGTTCAGGTTTGCAGGTGCGGGAATTTGTTGTGTCTTTGGCAGAGGCCTGTGCTCTCTGGTTGTCAGTCAGCTTTGTTGGTATTTATTTAGCAGGGTGAGGATTTAACTACCGGATGATAAATCTCCACAAAAGGAAGAATGGGCCAAGAAACACCTAAGTGAATTTAAATGTGTACCAGGATAAAGGGCAGAATTATTTAAAGCTTTCATTAACATTTTTGAATCACGGACCACTGAACCAATTCCCTGAAGAATCTCTGGAGGGGAGGTGGATGCAGCAGGAAACCTAAACAGATAGTCAAGATAACCTGGCCTGCTGGATAAACTTGGTGTCCCCTGGGTAAAGTTCAAAGCGTTTTGGAGGGTTTTGTTTCTTTTCTGCTTATTCTTTCGTTTAAATTAATGTCTGTAGAAATCACAATTGTTCTGGTATTTGCCTTGATGACACATCTTTATTCTACAGCAGTGATTTTGTGACCCATCAACTCAACTGCTTATATTTCCATTTGAGATAGTCGGCCAAGACAAACTGCAGTCTCTCTTGTATCTCACCAAATCTTAATGGGATTCCAGCTTTATATTGGACTCAGCCCAACAGTGCTTTTAGGCAGAATGTTAAAAAACTGTGGATGATGGTATGAATGAGTAAACATGACCTCGTGGAACGTCTTTCATGACTCAGAAGCGAAGTATCATCTAAGTGCTACTGAGAGTTACTGTTCTAAAAGAAATCCTGAACATCAGAAGTAAAGGACCAGCAGGTGGTTCCGATCATCTCAAACTGACCCTTGAAAGAGAAACGCAATAGTCATATATGTTATGATCAGCTGATCAAAGTTCTAATCTAGAACGGTCTGAAAACACACTGTGTAGCTGTGTGTGCTCGTGAACTCTGGCAAGTTTTGTGGTCACGTGATTGGAGTGTACTTTTGTGGTCACGTGATTGGGCATGATGAAAAATAGTTCACGGTCAGTCATCAAAATTGGGGGAGCAAAAGAGTTTGAAGAGCTTCCTGCGTTATTTAAATCCTATTTACGTGAGATATTGTAACGACGTAATGAAGGGGGGGTGGTCAAAACCATTACGTCATGTCTGCAATGCATTGCGAAGAAGTCTTGTGTTAATAGCAATATATAGTATATATAGAGTATGGTCATATATCGGTGTATCAGGACTGGGAGTCAATGAAGCCCAACTGTAATATCCCAGTAATGGGAGATGATAAAAACTTATAAAACCACACAAGTAAGTCTGGTCTTTCGCTTTATTAATTTTTATTCACTCTTAGTATCCCCGTTGACAAAAGCCTTTTTTTTTCTCATTTCTTAAATGAAGCAGGTATCATAATGTCTCAAACTGCCCTTTAATCTAACATTTGAGTATTGAATTGAATTAACATTTGGTTTTAACAATTGATTTCTAGAATGTCATTTTAAGACCATGCGCTAAAGTCCTCGGATTTTAAAGTTTAATTTGGGTTTTTTAACACAATGAAAGGAAAGCTATTTTTTTTTAGTTTTTTTTTACGCTGCCTTGAAAAATAACCCTATCAGAGATTCAGAACCGTGATCTAATCCGTGAGCTTTGTGGTACATTGCACCTCTTAGAGTTTCACTATTCCATGAAGCCAGGCCCTGGAGAGTGGGTAAGTTAGGCGTTTAATGAGATACAAGTGACTGCAGCTCGCGTTTAATTTACTCTCAGGATATTATGAATCAAGACAAGCCTGACGTATCATTAGTCATTCCTCTCTAAATAAAGTACTAATATTATAAAATACCTAAGATACGCTCTAATTGGTTTCAAAACTTCAAATCAAAACTAAACTAAACGAGAAACAAAATCAAAAAAAAAAAATATGATGGAGAACCATGTGAAAATAATGATGTTAAAATAAAAGTGTGGAGCGAGGCATTTCTTTTCCAGGTGGAGAACAATGACCTAATTTCTAATTCCTAATGGAGCAATACGTTTGCCACAAGCAGAAACTAAGAACAATGGATGAGGGCCTGCACTGAAGAACAAACACTGTATCTGCGTCTCACGTATGAAGAGTACGGGGAGTCATTGGGGACTCAGAGAGGGGGGGGGAGCAGAGAGGAGGGCAGAGAGGAGGGCAGAGAGGAGGGCAAAGAATCATGAGTTTTTTTCACTACTCTTGTTCTCTCATTTGATTAGTTCATTTTCTGGAAAAAAACAAACACAAACAAAACATGGAGCATGGGAGAAATGTGTAGACTGTCCTCACCAGCTTAAACCTTCCTGCTGCAGCAGCTCGTTTTCATTTCTGCAAACAGCAGATAGGGGGGGGTTGAAGTTTTCATTCATTTCACTCACACGTCAACAACAATGTCACTGCTTATTACTCTACACTTAATAGTACTCCAAGGCCTGTGTCAAGAGTCATACATTATTCATGGAGGAGGATAGAGATAGAAACAAACATATTGCAGACGGGCATTCTGACAAATGAGATAACAATACACTTTCAACACATGGAAATGTAGATGTAAACGCCGACAAATCTTCTTTACTCGTGACTGAAAGCCTTCTTGTGAACGCAGTGGATATCAGGTGCCGTAACTGCCAGATCTGGGCTGAATAAAGAATTCTATTATTTAAATTCTAAAGTTTAAGACCATTACATATGTAATTAAAGACCTACTTAAAGTCCATACTGGTTGAGCTGGATATTAAGAAATATCTGAATCCCAGTTCAAGCAAGTCAATCTGTTCACAGAAGTTAGTGTACACAATTACATATTTGTGTCTTTACCAGCAATCAATTGATCATTTTGTAGCAAAACATTTGAAAATGTTCCGCCACGCGAAGCATTCATATCTCATGTATTGCATATCAAAATATATATTTTATTTTTTTTCATGAGTTTTCCATAAATGTGATCTCATCTTATAGATTTTAAAGCGGAAATGTTGATCGTAAGTGACTTTAGAATGTAATAAAATCATAAAATCAAGTTATGGATGATTACTTCATTGTGACTGGTTGAGTTTGGACCAATAAAAAAAAAGGTTTAATTGGTTTAGAGATTAAAACACGCCATGTCCATTCTGATGGGTGAAGGGTCTGAAGGGGTTAAAGACTTCTGAAGACCTCACAAAATCATTGATTGAAAAACCACAGTAACAGCTATTTAATTAATATAATAGATATTTGCTGCTGCTGAGTTGCTCTGCAGGGTTTTATCTGTCTCCTGTGCTTCCTGTGAACTATCAGGATGAGGAGGTCAACTGGAGGTTGTGCTACTTCTAATAATTTGTTTTCAAGTGCGTTGGAATGTTGATCTCTTCTGTCTTTTCAGTTAAATATTAAGTATAAACCTACTGCAATTGTGAGGAGTATTTTCTTAGGTTGATGCTAATTCGACTTGATAAGGGGTCATGTGTTGATTTTAGGTAACCAAACAAGGGAAGGACTGTCCTTTAGCTTTTGTCAAACAGGGAAAAACATAGTTCCAAAACCTCAAAGAGAGCTGCATCTCTAAGAACTCTGGCTCATGTGTTTCTGGCACTCGAGTGAACTCTAAATCTAAAATAAAGCTAGTCGAAAGTCCTTCTCTGATTATCCACGGTTGTTCGGAGCCGGGCTGGAATCATGCAATTAGGAAGACATCTCAGTTTGTCTTTGCTCAGGTGGGCCTGCTGATCGTTTTAATAAAGGCAATCAGCAGCATATGGCTAACAGTTGGAGAGAGTCTGAGAAAGAGCTCCTTTTGATGTTTGATTAGAATAAAACATGCAGTGAATTTCAGAGATAAATTACATCAGAAGAATTTGGAGGAGCAGCCAGCCAGTAAGGATGGGCTGAGATAAAGGTCCTTGATAAAATCCTACAGAGTAGAAGCACAGCCGGTGGTAAAAGTTAAAGACAACTACAGGCAGACACAGAAGCACTTGATGTCGCATGAACTGAGCCACAAAGGAATAGGTGTGGAAGTTTTCTAGTCATATGACCATGTAACATCAATTGAAGCTCAAATGCAAACAAATGTGCAGAACACATTAGTGTCAGCTCATCCGACATCTCCACCTCTGCACCATTAACCAGCAAACTGACTTCTACTACTTCCCCAGTTGAGTTTGTATGAGCATTTAGATTTAAGTGAATTCACCTTGCTTTTTACACTGATAAGCCATGACATTTAAACCACCTGCATTATAATGCTTAGTAAGCCCTACACCAAAACAGTTAAGTAATGGACTGTCTTCTTACAACTTTCTATCAGAACCATTATTGGGGTTTTTTTTAGCAATATGTGCTACAGTAGCTCTTCTGTGAGACAGGATAACACGGGTAACCGTTCGCTCCACACTGGTGCCTGTGACCCTTTCTCCGGTTCACCAGTTGTCCTTCCTTTGACCTTTGTGGGAGGTACTTACCACTGTAGACCAACAACTAACAACACCTGCAGTTCTTGAGATGCCCTGATCCAGTCCTCTGGTCATAGTTTGCTCTTTGTCAAGGTTGCTCATATCCTTAACCTTTAATGTCTTCACCAAGTAAAAAACATCTCCTTTCTTTCTTTGGGTTGTTTTGCCTCCTCCTCAGTGGTCCTTTTGACCGGAGTTCTCGCCCAGGGCTCAGTCCTTGGCCACTTGCTCTTTAGCATATGCCACTGGGTCATATTCTAAACAGGTTCAATTACATTTTCTATTAGACGTAGAGACTGAAAATGAGCTGTTTTCAACCAAACAGTTGAGTAGGGCACTAAAGGTTTAAGGTTCTTCATTTTTCTGGTTCCGACACATTAACAAGGTAGACAAAATGTTATTTTTCTGCCTATACACTGACAATTGTCATTGTAACGAGTTAACTAACTCTGTTACCCTGTCATCGGTCATACTGTTATGGCTCATCAGTGTGTCTTCTGAGGTGTCACACTATTCAATGTACATTTTTGAAATAGTTAAAGTCTTGGCAAACACACAGACTGACATTAATCGGAATAAACTGAGCGCTGTGACCAGTCATGAATACACATTATAAATAAAACCGCCTGACTTTAAAGTCAAAACAAACTTGACCTTCAAACGTATAATGCAACAGTTGACCGTTTGTCTAATGAAATCTCTTAATTGCTGCTTTCCGACAACATTTACAAGGAGGACAAAAGGGAAGGCCATGTCTCAGAGAGCAATTAAAATTATGCCTGCTTTCACCAAAGAGAAACTAATAGAGCTGATACTCACGCAGGGTAGGGCTGTGTACGAGGAGCGAGGGTTCGTTGCGTGCCTGTCTGAATGACATCAGGGGGGGTCATCATCACATAAAACTGACCTGTGGAAGGAATAAGAGTCATCAGTTTGTAATGAGGACAAAGGCAGACCAGCAACATGGCAGGAAACTCATGTTGCTCTGCTGAAATATCCTTACATATAAAGGTACCCACTGTAAAAATCCATCAAAACCAAAATCAAATCCAACAGGTATACACAAAAAAGGCTTTACACGGCAGTCCTTAACTCAGAAAAATACATTAATTTTAATTAACATTTAATAAGAATGATATACAGTATAATTAATGGCATTTAATACTTAACTACAAAATTAGTGTCCAAGGACACATAAGACTGTGATTTGAGAAAAACCTACTTATGCTGATGTAAAAAAGACCCTAGCCAACTCATCAAACTGAAATGAAAATTGATTTGTTTCAAATATGCAAAAAAAACATATACATATATCTATATGAAGAAACCAATATTCAGGTGCACACGTTTAGGCCCCCTACAAAATACATGTTTCATTGAGCTCTAGCCAGTGGTTTAATAGGAGATATGAGGATGGACAGGATTAGTGTATCCCCCCCTACTGGATGGGCGTAAAAACAATATGTTCCCAAAAACGATTAACACACAGGACAGAAAGAATTTGCAATTATAAGGGCTGGGAGAGAACGCAGAACAGAGACGGTGGCGATGCATTTACTATTCATTTAACTCCACACAAAACCAATGATTTCTTTTTCCTGGAGGAAAGAGGAAAGCACAAAAACACCGAGGCCATTTGACCAACCAAAGACAAGAAATATGATTGAACTCTTCTGGCCCACTGAGGCCTGGCTATAACTCACACCTCCCTACTGGACTACATGGACTTAGACTGGGAACTAACTTCATGAAATTCATCAAAGGACTTTGCTGTAAGCCAGATGTGATTAAGGTTCTTTGCCTCAAACGGGAGACATCAAGTGGATGTTTTATTTGTTGATGAATCTGTGCTCCACTGCCAGACTGCAGACTACATTCACCATCACCATTTGAGTTTTTAAGTCTACCCTGCAAGCATTCGTTTCACCTAGAAGAAATTCCAAACAGCATACACTCCCTCTGCAATGCGCCACAACTGCACAAAACTGTGACTTTTTGTGGTCACAGACATGGTCCAATGCCTTAAGTGCTGAGTGAGAGGGGTATAAATACATCATTAACAGTGGTGCATGAGGATGACCGACACTAGAGAACATCACCCTCGGTGTTATAAACCAAGTCATATCCTTTTGCATCGTTGCCAACAAAGAAACTTAAAATTAAATCAATGATGGTAACTAATTTGGTTTAATTTTACGTGATTCCATTATAAGCAATGCATAAACAGTGGATGTAGCATCGCTTCAGAGGCCTATGAGATCATACATTATCTTATGCCTGCGGGTAACTGGCACACTTTACTATTCATTTACACTTTAAGATTTATTAGGAACTGTTAGGATCAACCCATCCCTGGTACATCGAAAGGACATTTAACGCCTTGATATACTCATGACAAATGAAGGAGGATCATCAGTGTTGGATCTTCAAAAAAAAAAATGAAGATCTCTGTGCATAACAACTCTTTGACAAATTCTCGACAATTTCGAACACATACATTTTTCAAAGCAGCTTTTGCAGTATCTTTTAGAAGCAATAAAGAAAATGTTTGAAGATGAGTTTTAGCTGTGATGATCACTCAAATGGGAGGGTGTTTTAGTGAAAATGGAGAGGATGGATTTACTATCTTTGTTCTGCTGACCGTCTTCTGTGGAATGCCCTCCCTGACCATCTGAGGGCTCCACAGACGACGGACACATTTAAAAAAGGACTTAAAACTTTCCTTTTTAGCAGAAACTATAACTTTAATTAACTTTGCTGCTTTTTCATCAGGTTATTATATAGTTATTTTATTTTTTGTCGATGCTTTTATCTGCTTTTACTTTGTAGCACTTTGAGATTTGATCCAAATGTAAAGTGCATTATAAATTAAATGTATTATTATTATTGTTATTATTACTCTCTACTGCCACAGTACAGTCCACCTTTCAGCCAGTCTACACTGGCTCTGCTAATGGTTCATATTAAAATGAAGCCAGCTGTCCACTTCCTCCTGTGAGCAGATGCTACCCACAACAAACAAACCTCAAAATCCTCTTCTCTTTCTGTGGAAGGCATCAACTCGCAACCACCAAATAAAAACTAACTGACTGCAATTCTTTAAAACATAGCTGTTTTTCTGCTGCAAGATCCACACTGTATCACACAAGTTATAATTAAGGTGCATCAGTTGATACCGCTCAATGGCTTGAGGGGAAACTGACTCTCTGTGGTGTATGCCATGTGATGAAAGTACAACACGCAACGTTTTGGGGGGGTAGAGAGAGAGAAGACAATTCTCAGTAATTGATTAAAGCGTTTTTTTAAAAATTCTAAATGGATTTTATTAAAAATCCAAACTATGCAGGTGGGGTTGACTCACTAAAGAAAGAACAAAGACATAGGGTGCAGCGGGTCAGAAAATTCCTGATTTGGATCATATCATGATTTTGAAGTATGAATAAGATAACATTTTCAATTTAGCAAACAAAAAGAGGGAGTTAGCGTTCAGTTACTGTAAAAACACATTACTTCGATTCTTCGGTAGGAGCCCTTCTCTGTCAGAAGATTATTAACTAAATTACCTCGTATGACCCGTGATCATGCCTGCGCTCTGTTAATTTCAGAGTACAACTTGGCTAATAAAAGCAGTGTTTGTTTTGGAATCAATTCTGCTTTACCCTGTGGATACCCCAAACAGAGCTACAAATAGGCAATATATTTGATCTATTATTCTAATATAGTTCTGAGAATAACAAATTCATCTTTTTTAATCATTGAAGAAGGATTTTCATGGTAGCAGCTTCTCAAAAGAGTTAATATTTTTTTGATTTAGGAGTACATTAAAAATATTTGGTTTCTGGGTCATTCACAGAATAAAAGCATCACCGTGGTCTTTTTAAACATCAGAATAAAAAGACCACGCCATCTATGAAAATGTCGGTACATCATACACATTTATTTCAACAATTTAAAAAACAAAACAATTTAACAGCCAATTATCTTTATCAACCAAGGATGAAAATAATAATTAGTTGCAGTTTTAGGCTCATTTAGTTTTGGTTTAAAGTTTAAACAATAACAACTAAAACGCGACAATAAAAGAGACTGGTTTCAAATCTATGCTTTAAAATGCAGGTAGGGTTTCATTTAGGTCCCATTTCCATGCCTGTGCTCATCATCTGAACAAAAAGTCTCCCAGAAAGCATAAACACCAACAGAAGCACTGGATAGGAAAGTACCTCCCTTATCCACTGTAATGTGATTACACTCTTCGTCCAAAAGCATCAGAGAAAACTAAAAATCTACCTGTTAGACTGCCAAACAGAATTATGCTAAGATGATGCCAGAAGAAGCAGGTGCTGGCTGGGTGCAACAGGGCCAGAGTTCTAAATTCTGCCCACTACACTCCTCGTGGTGAAGAATGGCTAACTTCATTTTGAACTGCGATAACATTTGACTTGTTTGAGGAATCATATCAGATTTAAGTAACACACAAAACATCCTTAAACATTAAGCTGGATTTGAAAGACAGATAATATTTCAAAAAGCTGAGCCAAGAATGCAATGTCCGTATGAATCAGAAATCATATTTCAATTTCGGCATCAAACAAAAAGCATAACATGGTTTAGAATCTTGAGTACTCGGAATGGCGAGTTTATGGTTTGTTCGCGACGAGAGAAAAAATTAGCTGATTTCCCATTATGGTCATTGTAAGCGCTGTCACACAATTACTCTACACTTTATCAATAAGTAATTGCGTCATAATGAAGTTCATACCTTCAGCACTAAATATATAAATAATTTCATACATTATTTACATTGAAAATATGATTTGACGCTAATTCAACTAATTTATCAAAGGTAAAATGAGAGATGGAAAAACATTAATTTATGTTGCAAGGGGAAACTTCGGTAGGACGGACACTCTCTTTGGTCAGTCTACCTGACAGCCGAGGTAAAGTGATGTGTGTCACGAGGCTCCAGTGTTCTCACTGAATGTTCAGTGGTTTCAGTTCAACCACTGAATGTGAAGCTCATAGTAAGAGAACATTTAAAATTCTGAAAACCTCTTTTCATGACAAGCAGCCAACCAGGTAACTTTATTTTACATATAAATACCCATTCTTCGTCAATTCGTAATGTTTGAGCAGTTCGCCTCTTTGTATTTATTTCCCTTTCAAGTTATGTACCGATTTATTTGAATAACAATATGCTGGAGTTGGCAGACGTTGAAGGGCATTATATGGCGTGACCTGGTGTGTTCAAGGCAACAATGAATGTGATCGAGACCTGCCATTCTAAGAAATAAACGCCTGTTTCAAAGAAGTGTCCAGTGTCTGTGAGAGCTACAGTAATCTTCAATAAACTCCTGTGTGTCACTCAGAACAATGGCTAAATTAGCCAAATGGCATTTTGCTAGATTTCAACGTAAATTGACTGTGAGAACAGACTCACCGCCTGCCTGTGGGAGTGTTGGATCCGTGGCAGCCTGCACAGACACAGTCCCGTCGCTCACTGCCGTTGCAGGGAAGTAAGCGAAGCGCGTCTCCCCTCCCACTGCTTCTCCTGCTGGGCTTCCTCCATTACTGAAAGGGTTTTGGATCACAGCCTGAGACAGATAAGGGAGACGGAGGAGAGCATGAACAAGTAGCAACGGAGCAGTCACAGCAGGTAAACGCAAACTTCAGTCCCCGTCAGACTCAATCCTGGAATCCCCCGTAGAACCCCTGTGTAGACAGTGCTGACTCAGTACTGTTTGACGGTTGGGATAAAGGTCAATAAAGCCAATGGTATAATGCAAATGAAACAGACAGATTCAGATTGCTCTTCAACCAAAAAACAAACTCGAAATTTTGCTGTGAACCCAAGCAGGGAATTCTAAAATGACTGTGACTGCACCTCAAAGACATCATGCCCTGGCACACACTTTGCCGTTTGTATTGATTTACTGGTTTCGCAAGCTCAGAGAAAATACCAACAGGAAGATAAGGAATACGACACTCATGATAATTGTACGTCTCTTTCACATATTTTAATTGTGATAACATTGTTCTATAGCATGTGTGACATCAGGCTGTGCCAACAGAGGCAATACTTGTTAGTAGGATGAATTCATTGTTTGTTTAATTTCTTAAGACAGATTGTTAGAATAATAAAATCTGAAATAACAACAGCTTTGGCCCTCAGGGCAGTGGCATTGCTTTCAGATTAAAGCATGCAGGTTCTCTATGAGTGATAAAAAAAAAAGTACATTTCCGTACCTGAGCCACAGCCTGAGGAGCCCCTGTGAATGCAGCTGTAGAGACAACACTCACTGCTCCCCCCCCCTCATCTCTTCCCTCAAGGGCCTGGTCGGTCACCTGAACAACACGATACGTCACCTGCAATGTGGTAAGAAATACACGGGTAAATAAGAACACAAGAGGAAAAAATACTGAAACGATGACAGGTTGGGGTTTTTTTCATCAATTGCCACAGTGGCTTGCAGATTTGTTTAACATATCTATTGCTTCAGACAAGTTGAGGCGAGAGACGTTCTCTCCTTACTGTGCTTATTTCACTTCAGCCACATTTTGAAGAGAAAGTATATTGTGCGGGATGTAATATGCTTATCCATCAGAATGTGGTTGATTTAATTAAAAACAAGTCAAGAAAATTAGCTTGTTTGTTCCAAGAATCAGTATTTGTATTCCTCCATCATGTGACTACCCTCCTGACTGACATGTGACAGTAGCCTCATGCCAATCCCAGACCAAATTGCAATCACATGATCGCTCCCACTAGCAGTGTTTACACCAAATGAGCCAGGTGGATCATTGCCTTAATTCTCTCCAATGTGAGCCATTCCAATATGGATAACCCACTTTAAAATGTCCCTTTACTTTTATCACTTTCATTGGTGTCTAATGTTCAACACTGACCACCTCTGATGTGCTTACTACTTGGACAAAACCTTACAGAGACACTAACGAAGGCCACCAATCAATTATCTGACTGGAAGAAGAAAATCACAAATTCATATCTTCTGGGAATTTCTAGCCAACCAGTTTCTGGGCTTGGATTTAAAATAGGCGAATGAAGAAGAGCATGCAACAACAACTAAAAAATAAAAAATTCAAAAGATTATATTCTTAACATGTGACTACATCAATTTACAGCGATAAGGTGATCATTATCTACCACTGTCATGGCGCTCAATGCTTGCAAGCAACTCCTGTCATTCACACTGTCCTCCTGTAATGTGAAATGTCAGTTCTTAATTATGACTGCACAAAAGCCCCTCAGACACTTATTAAGCCTGACTTATGTAATTATTCCACTGTGTTTCATTTTCTACTTTGCATGCAGAACCGATGCGATCTTAAACGTCAATTCTTGACTTATTAAAGGCACTTAGAATCAATCTAAGAAAAAGACAAAAACAACAGTGTTGGTATATTTTTGCATCTATTGGTGACTTACCTGACCACCCTCTGTGCGGAACTGGTATTGTATATTATGGTCACCAAATGCTGCAGCCTGCTGAACACTGGCTATTGTAACAGCTGTCTGCTCCTCGACTCCGTCTAGAAAGGGGACAGAGAGGCCAATTGTGAGAATGGAGAATAAATTCTGCTACATCACCTGACTTCAGCTGAGGAAAACAGCGTGTAATTTCTGCTGCATGATGCAAGATCCCTCCAAGTAAATTAAACGCAAGCTATATTCTGTCACTCAAATTATTTATCAGGTCAATCAATGTCTGCATATTATAAAACCAAACGTAATGTGTTTATAGCTGCAACGTTACAATCCAATGAGCTTTGGAGTGTAGTAAATGCTTACCTTCAGATACCTGGACCACGTCGTCTTCTTGCTTTTCTCGGCTGTAAAGCAGATGCATAAATGTTTGAAAAAGTTAAACAACAACTAGCTAACGTTGGGAATTGTTTAAGATAAAAATGGGGATACATAAAGGTAGAATTTGTTGATGACAAACATGTGAGAAGCAAGGTTAAAAAAACAGAAACATTAATGTTTCTGCCATAAGTTACCTCCTAATGCTAGCAAAACAGTTGTTTGATTAAAATTGCTAAAGTTAGCATGAGTGACTAAGCCGTTACACTATCGCTGCTTATTATCGTGTTTTTCACCAATGGATATCGGTCTTAAAACTTTTCCACTTTGCAAAAGTCATCCGTTTCTCTTGCTCACTTCACTGCGGTGTCCACATCAAATTCTGTTCGTCTAAAGTCTTCTTTTTTTTTAGGTCAGGCCTGTTGGCGTTGTAAATTAGCTCTCAGAAATAGCATGCTACAGCTAGCCTGTCTCAGTTAGCCATTTTGGCCGACTCTCCGTTACCTTGCGTTGTCCAGACTCTGTTCTAGCATATCCATCAGTGTTAGAATAAAAAGTGATATTCGGTGTCACGGACGGAGATGGAAGTGCTGATCACGGGGACAAACACTCGGGTCATGTGAGAGAGACAGCCCAGGACACGTGAGGTACGGCTCGGCGTCGACGTTAAAATGGAGACCGCTGCTGCCTCTGTGCGATCTGAGGTGACTCCTCTGGTTCGGCTGTGGCGCTGGAGGACTTCATCTCCCCGCAGAGCAGAGACCACGGCTCATGCCTTCTCCGCTGCCCCTACCCGACATTTCACCACTTTTAATTCCATATCCGAGGCAACGGTCGCCCAAAGGGGAAAACGAGGAAGACTTGAGTGTTTCATAAAAGTCATCAAAGTCATTTTAATACGATGTTATAACGATTTTCATACACAAGAACTGATGGCGGGCGTTGCTGGATTTACAGCTTTTACGGCGGGAAATAATCATGTATGAACGTCCAGTGCAACAATTTATAACTTAGTTATAATAACTCACTCATAATGACCTTTTTTATTTTAATTATTACCTTTATTTACCTTTAGTCTTGAATGTTTCCTCTGACATTTTAACTCTATCCGGCTCTGTTGAAATTGATTGTATGGACTACAAATTGTTTTTTTACTCCATACATTCTACAAAGCTACATGTGATTCAGGAAATCTGATAATGAATTTCCCCTTTGGGATGAATACATTTGTCTGCACTGAACTAAACTCAGGGGAGGAAAAAAGTCAATACAAACAAAGTCACACTTGTGTTAATATTCTCGTGTTTAAGAATAAAGATTTACAGATGTAAGGACACTTATGTAAGGGTAATCAAGACCAACTCATGCAAAGATTTTCATATTTTTAAATAAAAGCATGTTCATGAAAACCTACTTATGTTTTTGTAAGTAAAGATGTAGTTATGTAAATATAGACGTGTCTCAATAAACAAAGTCACACTTTTGTAAATATTCTTGTGTTTTAAAATAAAGACTTCATAATATGATACTCATGTAAATATGTCTTTAAGTAAAGACATACTCATCTAAAGATGTTGACGTCTCTTAAGTGAAGACCTCATGTAGTAGTTGAAATATTAGTTTCAGAAGTAGAGTTGAAGTACCTGGAATAAAAGCAGAAACACTTTTGAAGTTTGGGGAAGATAAGAGGATGTACAATAGAGTTAACCGTTTCTCGTGTAACTGTTTAAGTGGTGATTCCTTTGTGGCACAAAACCTGTAACTTTAACATCTCTGACATGTGACTTGATTTCTTTGTGACATGTAATTATTGTAATTATAATGTAATTATTGGATTATTTTTATTGAGAATCGCTACGCTGCGATCAGGTATACATAAAAGTTGGCCTTTAACTGAATAAATACTCCTGCAGCTACAATGTAATCTTAATTTTCAGTTTGTAGCATTATTATTAGATGTTATCTCACAGTAGTGAATTTTGCAGGAGCCTTATATATTTAAACATTCTGGATTCAGATATGGTCTAACACATGGAACCAAATTATACTTCGAAGTGGTAGATGTTTCTTCACATTTTTTTCTTCCAAGCATTGTCTGCCATATCCATGAAGTTAGAACCCAAAATCTTATAAATGCCTGTATAACACAATGGTAGAGAATTCTAACGGGATGTACCATCTTCTGTGCCATGGGAATTGACCCGATCTTGCATCTGCGAGAAGGAACATAACACGAGCTCAAACCCTTGAGGAGAGGGGCAGTGATTTGGCTCCTGGTGCCAACCCATCAACTGGAGAGTGTCGATGGATCAAGTTCAAAACATTTCACTCCATGAAAGTTATGATAGAATCACTGATGTATTTGTGCATAAATATATCAGAATCCATACAGGAATATGGATCCCCACCAAAATATAACCTGGGCCATATCCTGCTGCTCCAAAACATTTCAACAAAATTGGTTCTGAACTTTTTGGGTTACCCTGCTAAGAGACAAACAAATAAAACTACTTGCAGCAAAGTTAATATCACCTTGACGGAGGAGTAAACAAAAAGTTTGTTCAAACACTAGTTAAGATCCCTGTCTCTAGTTGGTTGGTTGGTTGGTTGGTTGGTTGGTTGGTTGGATGGATGGATGGATGGATGGATGGATGGATGGATGGATGGATAAAAATAGGAGATTGTTAAAAGTGGATTGTGGAATTTTTACTGAGGCTACCATAAAAACTGGGGCTTGTACTTCAGGAAAATGGGTTAAGTGATGCCACTCCACTGCCACTAGTCCCCAGAGAGATGTGCCTTACTTAATTCAGCCTACTGGGCTCATTTTACTATCAAGGTTTTTTTATTAGTATGTTTGTTTACATTTTATTGATATTTTAAAACATGAGTCCACTATCATGAAAAAGTTAGTAAGTAATTATCCAGGAGATACCTCTAAGTGGCAAAGTATTAGTGCTATGTTCAAGGTTCCTCTCATCAAGGGAAGAAGTATTTAGATGAAGTTCCTAGTAGTTTTGCATTCATTATTTCACTTAAATTTAAGTAGAATATGTGCGATGGCATATACAGTGGTACAGGATATGTTTGAGAGTAGTGTGACAGCAGGGCGGCGTGCAATATGAGTGACAGATGGGCTCAGGGTGGAGTAGGGATTTCCCCAAGGATCAGCTCTGAGCCCCTTCTTGTTTGCCATGGTGATGGACAGGCTGAAAGATGAGATCAGGCAGGGGTCCTCATGGACTATGATGTCCTCGGACGACGTAATGATCTGTAGTGAGAGTGAGTGATGAAGCGAGTGTAGGCAGGGTGGAGGGGAAGAGTGTCAGGAGTAAACCTAAGGCAGAAGAGTAGCCCTAAGGGGGAAGGGAAGGGTTTACAAGATGTTAGTGAGACAGGATGTGAGTGGACAGGATTAGACGCGAGCACATCAGAGGAACAGACCAGGTTAGACGTCTTGAAGACAAAGTGAGAGAAGCCAGAATAAGATGGTTTGGACACTTGAAGACCAGGGACAGTAGACATTATAATAGAAGTGCTGGAGATGGAGCTCCAAGACAGGAGAAAAGGGGGGAAACCAAAGAGGAGGTTCCTGAGTGTGTTGAGAGGGGACATGTAGTTTGTTAGTGTGGCAGAGGAAGATGCAGTGGACAGGCCAAGATGGAAATACCTGATTTGCTGTGGGGACCAATGAAAGGAGACGATGATGTGCAATGGCATATACACTGATTCAGAGAGTTAATTTAAGTTTAAGTGTTTTAGGATTTTAGAACCAATTTGAAGCAAATAATGTAGCAAAAAATCAAAACAAAAAAAACAATAGTAGGGAAAAATGAACAGTAGCCTCTGTACATAAAAACCTCAAAATAAAATAGTGTAAGAATATACAAATATTATATATAGATTTTATTTTCAGAATGTATTTATTTACTTATTTGCTACGCGTTTTTGAAATTAGAAAATGTAATCGGAATGATGTGAACTTTGACCCACTGAAATCGGAACGATTTGTCGCTAGGATTTGTTTGTGACACGGATATGTGGAGCACCGATTCAGTTCATTAATCGTAATATTCTAAGGTTATCATTAAATACATTAGACATACGACAGTGTGCTACAAAATGTGATCATTGATTATTGTCACAGAAATCGCAAATAATTCAGCCGTCATTTGCTCATCGAACCTCCGGCACCAACCAATATTCCTCGTTGAATTAAACAACCATATTTAGTACCGCTCAGCCAATAACCGCTGAGAACGTTGATCTATTTATGCTCCCATTGGCCGGAGTGGTAGGCGGTCCCTGGCTTCCTTCCTGTGTGTCACCCCAAATTGAGTCCGTTTTACCTTTGGGTTAAGGTTCGTTGCGGTCACACTTTGACGTTAGCTCTTTCACTGCTGTGTTTTTTAAAACAATTTCGCGACGATGTCTGGTCGTGTTCTCGTTGGGGTTAAGCGTGTCATTGACTACGCTGTTAAGGTGAAATCATTTTACTGTTTTAATTTATACATATTGCAGGTCTAATTTACTATTTTTTGTCCTCAGCCATTTAACTTTCTGTGATCTGATAGCTAGCTAACGTTCGCCTAGAGCCAGCTACTTGACAGTGGGACAAGAGTTAAGGAGCTACACTTTCTGTTAACACATTTGATAGATAGCCCGTCAGTCTTTGAAGCTTATTATATTTTGTTACCGTGAAGAATGCATCATTACGGGTAACTAAAGCTATGGTTAGCATTGTACAATGTTATGTGAACCGTTAGCCGACGGATGCTTTAAGGTTATAAGGCTTGCATATCTTCTTTAGCTTTTATACTTTTCCTCATCCCAAAAGATTCGGTAGTACTGTAGAACGTGATGCAGCTAAGTAGCTATTGCAAATATTATTTTACCTAATGTTGAGTCCAAGATATCAAGAACCACACCAGAAACTGTCAGCAGTTGTGTTATGTTACCTCAAGATATCTCCTACTTGAGCTGCCCGCAGCATGATCTGTAGTTACATGAATCACATATCTGCAGTCCTCTGCTTCTAGCAATGCCTGACAGATTATTAATATATGTGCACAAAAAGATCCTAAACTGGGGATTGTGATATTGAGCCCTGTGTCAGAAATTGGAATGTATTATTTCAGCATTATGGTTCACATTTTGATTTTGACATTTGTCGCAAGAATAACTGTTTTTAGCTATGGGTATTTCAACTGAATGTTTTTCTGGTTAGGGCATTTTGTCTAACTTAAGTGCTATATCAAAGCTATACCATATAATGCCAATTCAGTATGCTTCCAACTTTTTTGAGATAATATGGTGACAGTCCTCTTGTGTCTCAATATGTCAATAATGATTTGTCTCCAATTTGATGTGGAAGAAATTGACTGGACCTAGCACAAAGCCCTGACCTCAACTACATTCATTGCCCTTGGTTTTGAACTGGAATCTGAGCTGTGAGCCAGTCCTTATCGACTCAACGTCCGCCCCAGCAGCAAATCTCTCTGTTACTCTTGTGACGTAGTGGGGTAAAATATCTGTAAACAAGTTGCAAAATCTATTACAAAACTTTCCCTGAAAAATAGTTTTTCCATGCTTATGGAATTAAATATCCACATACTTTTGACCATGACCATATCAGTATCACTCTACAGCAGCAGGAGGATTAATCTCATGGCTCTCATGGTGGGATGAGGGAGTGTAGCAAAGCCAGGCATAACACTTTGAACACTTTGAGTGATTGATTTAGAGTTTTTTAAATGGAAGAATGCTTACAGAAAAAGCCCCCATTCCCCCAGGATAAATCTTCTCAAGACCAGAATACATGTTTAAGACATAGGAAGTTCTGCCATATAATTTGCAGTAGTCAATAATTTTATCAGACTCCTGTTAAAACAGACACCACAAAATGCATGTTTTTTTCACTTGTGCACTCTTTGCTGTCTACCTTCCTGCGTGAGACTCTAATATCACGACTGATCATCAATAATAATAATAAAATATTTGTATAGCACCTTTTATACAACCAATTCTGCTCAAAATGCTTGACAAAAAATCAACCTTATGGACTAAGTAATAAAGAAGTCTGATAAAGAACATAAGAGCCATTTAGTATAGAGTGCAGGAGATTTGTATTGTTTTTATTGTCGAACCTGTGCAATGAATGTCCTGTGGTGACCCTCCTCCTCAGATCCGTGTGAAGCCAGACAAAACTAACGTGGTGACGGATGGAGTGAAGCACTCGATGAACCCATTCTGTGAGATCGCTGTAGAGGAGGCGGTCAAGCTCAAAGAGAAGAAGCTTATGAAGGAGGTTGTTGCAGTCAGCTGCGGGCCACAGCAATCGCAAGTGAGTAAGATGGGCTAAATACTAGAGATGCACCAATTGCAATTTTCTTGGGCGAACACTGATTTTGATAGTCTGACCGACAGATACTGCCTTTAGCCGATTCCGATTTTTTTTTCTCAAAAGTTCATAAATCATAATGAGTATTGTATTTTAAGAGTTTGTATTTTGAAGGATTGAAGTGGACGTTACAAGGCTGGTTGGCATTGTGTTATGTGTACGTATTCTAACCTGTTAAAATGAATATACCTTCTTTCCTTTCTTCAACCAATTGTATGACATTACGAAGTGAAAATAAAACTTTGTAAGTGTCGTTCAGTCTCTTAGATGTTATATGTTAGCTTTGTTCAGGGACTTCAGGGCTTGTGGCTGGCTCTTAGCTCCCGTTAGCTTTAGCCGCTCATCTAACGTTAGTTTTTCAACTTGCGATGCGATTCAATTTTAAGTGTGTGATTGCCTTCATTGTGCCAAATGCTTTCAGCATTGTTCCGCCGTAGCTCCTTTTGATACACACATTCAACGGGCTCGTGGTCGGCTCCGAGCTCCCGCTAACTTTAGTCGACCTGCTAACGTGAGCATCTTAACTTGCTATGTTCCTCCGGCTGATTAAATGTGAAATGTGTGATTACGTACGTTGTGACAAACCTTTTTTTGGGTTGTTCCTCAACAGCTTATTTTGTACCTTAGTGGTGTCAAAAATTACGAGATTTGTGTTTTTCTGGTTTTACTTGTGAAAATAAAGTAGGAAAGTAAGAGGTAAACGTTTGAATGACATTTTTACTAGCTGTTTTTGAGCAACCAACTTATAACACTTTTATTTATTTTAATTCACTTTAATGGAAGTTCGTTGGCCTGTTTGTCCCTTTTGTTAGGAGACCATCCGTACCGCTCTTGCCATGGGAGCAGACCGTGGCATACATGTGCAGGTGACTGGGAAAGACTATGAAACCTTGGGACCCCTGCAGGTCTCCAAAATCATGGCTGCTTTGGCCAAGAAGGAGGATGCTGAACTTGTGATCCTTGGAAAACAGGTGAAACACATGTGGATTTATTTTGCTCTTTTAAATCACACTTCTTGCTCTCATATACTGTTAAAAAAGTTATGTCCTGTACCGTTGTTACCATCATCAAATATGTTGTTATTTTTAAAGGCCATTGATGATGACTGCAATCAAACAGGCCAGATGACGGCAGCCTTATTGGATTGGCCCCAGGTGAGTTTTAGCCAACATGCACCTAAACTAAGAAGAGACGGTATCTATCTATGATCTGACCTCTATTATTATTATTTTGGATAAAATTCCCCCCATCTCTGTTTTTTTTCCTGTTTGTCTTTCAAGACTTAAATGTGTGTGGTATTTTTGTTAACAACAGATTCTGCCATCCAGTCTGTCCGGGCTGTTTTATCAGAGTTAGCTGAGACTAGTCTGAGTCAGTATTGACTGCAGTGATCCTGCATAGATTAGCAAAGCTGGTCAAAGGTTCCACTGCCGGACCATTACATGGAACGTCCACATGTATTCCACAGTGTTCAAACTGAACCGGCTCAGAGCTACGACAATGTCGCTGTGTTTACATGATGAACTGTTTTGACAATTCTCCTTATTGTTTGTGTATTTAAACTCATGATCGTGTTGTATATTTATTTTTGCAGGGTACCTTTGCATCAGAGGTTTCATTAGAAGGAGGTAAGGTTAAATTGGTGAGAGAGATTGACGGCGGCCTGGAAACCATACAGATCAACACACCTGCAGTAGTAACGGCAGACCTTCGACTCAACACCCCTAGATATGCAACCCTGCCTAATATCATGGTAGGTTGCAGGGAACTGTAGTCAGAAACTGAAGACGGACTGTTTTTTTAAGATTTTGCTTGGATTTCAATTGTTTTGATTGGCAGGTACTGTTTTAAAACAGTGCAGAGGAGATATGTTACCATTCTTCTGTGTTTTCTCTCTATTTCCAGAAAGCTAAGAAGAAGAAAATTGCTATCGTGAATCCGGCAGACTTAGGGGTGGACCTCACATCACGGCTGGAGGTGTTGAGAGTGGATGAGCCCCCACAGAGACAAGCGGGGGTGAAGATGGAAACTGTGGCTGACCTAGTGGCCAAACTAAAAGAGTCAGGGAGAATATAGAAGCTTTAGGAGCATATATGAGGGACTGCAGGATTAAGCAGGAGGGTGAGTATCGTTGGATCTACAAATACGGAGCCTGAACTAAACTAGATTATTATAACTACATTCATAAACATTTTTATAACTTATGCTAGAGCAGATTTAAAAGGATCCTCATTCAGAATAATATGTGAATTCTTTTATTCAGTGATTCAATCCATACATAGGTGCACAGATAGAGCCAATAGGGGGTTCCTGCTTCGTTGAACTGTCCAAAACACAAACATACTCAATTTATTGTAGCAGAGAATTTAAATCATCAGAGAAGCTGGACCCAGAAATTGCTTACGGTTTCTTTCTTAGAAAATATTTCCACAAGCGAGATGCCAGAAAAGGTTTCTTGCAGGAGTGAAACTAGGGATGTCTTTGTCAAAATAGGTACGGATTACTTTTCTGTCGATTCTCCAAATTATTAAATGAATTTACCATTACAGCTTGTGTGCTTCTATAGAATCTTTGGAGCAACCCCAGAATTCCATTACCTCAATAGAGTGAAGAGAAAATGTTTCAATGATTAAGTATTCATTGCATTTCCATGTTGTAAGTTGTATTTGAATATTTTTATGAAAGCGGGCAGAGAATTACCACTGAATAATTTGTAGGAAAACACTGCATAAGAAAAATGCGATATCCTACAGAATCCTGCAGTATATCTGCTTCTGGATTAAATCTTTATATATTAGAAGCTGCATTTACATGCACTACTTAAACCTTTGTAATGGAAGATAGCATTGTACGCTTGCAGTATAAATGCTACATCCTGGATATCCTCATCTCTTTATTGATAAAATACTAATTAATATGCTTTGGCAAAGAGTATTGTGTCTGTGAAGAAAAAGTAATTAATAATATGTAAATGAAACTCCTGTTTTGAATTGCACATCTCAATTCTCCTCTCTCCCTGCAGGGCTGTGTAATGAATAAATCGACTGTACAGGATAAGCCCACCCAGAGGTGCAGCTAACGTGTCAGTCTAATCCCTCTGTGAGACTGCGACTCCACAAGGATATACCCTGAGGTTCTGACGGGAGAGGAGGAGGGGTTCTGAGAAACACTGTCCTGCAGCAAAACCATAAACTTGATTTTTATATCAATTTCAAGTTACATTAGCCTGTAACATAATCCAACCTAATAGTCATTTAAACCGGACGTCCTGTTATTCACCCTGTTTGTGTTGTTCTGTGCATTATTTCCAGCCCAGCTCTTTAATCTTGTAAATCCATAGTCACACATGTTTAGAGGTGCAGGTCTTGTAAATGGTTAATGTAAATATCGACCCAAACATGATGATGATGATGATACCAGCCTTCAGGTTTAGTGACTCATCTACTCATTTGTTTGGCTATAGTGTAATTATGTATCTGGACTGCCCAGATGGTGTCTCTCGGTACGAGCAGGGGGATCTGGATTTTACCATAAGCGCCTCAATTCCTTGATTGTACAGACCATAAACATGTCAATAAAGCAGACAGTCTTTTTCACATCTAAGTACGGCTGAGACTTCCACTCCTTTTTGGTTTGAACTTACATCTTTAACACACATGATCACGATATCAGATTGTGTTAACCTCCTGGATTAGATGTTTGTGTAACAGAACAATTATTATCAAGAAGAAGAAGATGATTATTCTTATTACAGTTGTATTTTTCAATACACTCATGAATAATATCCAAATGTTGACATTGTTAACAGATGTTTATTGAGAATAATTGGACCAAACTGCAGAAGTTTTCTTAAAATATTCCTATGTCTAGTGACATTTCTAATAGTTCGCCCACTGTGAATAAATATACTAACTGTTTCCCAGATGCCGATGAAATTTAATCACAATTTCAAAAAAAAACTAAACCATCTAACGTTGAAAATGAAGGTCGGAATAGTTACAGTAGTACATATACCCGTGAAATTAGGAGAAAAATCTTATTTGTAATGAAATGTTTTCTGTCTTGGCATTCAGATCAGAAAAATAAATGTCCCGTTGGTTCCCATCAATAAAGTGAAATATTTATCAGGGAGAAAACAGTGTTCTGTGAAGTAAATCAGTTTTTAAGTATAACTTGTTGGACTGTTATTGTGGAAAAATAAACTGGTTAAAAATACATTTTTGCCTCTTGCTGAATTAAGCAATGCCCAAACGAATTAAATAACCTTGGAAATCTACTCTTAGCTTTTAGGATTGTGGTTCTTATCAGTAGTTTAGGAGTTATAAGGATGATTTTCAATCATGGCGGATCAGATCCATCTTTAGTACAGAAATAACCACTAGCTTTCTGCTGCATAGTGATGGCTGGGCTGCGTCTCCACCCGCTCTCGTACTTGAGTTGGACCCAGTAAATATTTCTCAGTCTGAATGTTGTTGCCCTCTTGGTTTCTCCTGATCAGGTGGAGACTCATCCACATTATGGAAGCGGCTCAGGTATTTCACACTGGATGCAACCCTCTATTTATGTGGAGCGGGAACTACTGGCTTTTGCCCTCTAAATATGTGTATTATATCTTAATTTATCTGAAGGTAACCATCACACACAATAAAGTCAGTTTTATTTCTATAGCTCTAGCATTGGCTTTAGAGGGGAGCGCCATCTGGGATTTTTATTTTGATAAGCTGATTATCATTTTTATTAATAATGGCAACCAGTTAAAGAAAAAAAAGGCCTTATTTTACAATGTTGAAGAGGGTGAAACAGCCCAAAGTTCTAGCTGTCAAGACATGAGATTCTCCTCCTGAACTCTTGAACCAACTGTTCTCCAAATGTCAACAAAATCAAAAAATATTACAATCTAATATTATAATAGATATCCAGATATGGAAAATAGCTGCGTCATTTAATAATGGAAAGAAAGCATGAGCACGCACTGTCATGTAAACTGGACGAGGGGCGTGGCCTCACGTGCACAATCAGGGCTTTGACTCAGCACAGGTGAGGTACTCACGCGCCCAGTTCGAGCGCGCGCAGGTGGGTTCACACATTTGGCTCAGACGCCGCTCCTCAAAGAGAGCGAGGACACTTCTCGTTTATTACGTGTTCTTTATTTGCTGGAAATATAACTTTAAAAGTCAGATGAACCGTTCCTCTTGGATTCCGAAGTGAAGGTTTATTTTTTCTAAAATGACTCGGTTCGATGAATTTCAGAGGCTAAGCGCAGCTTTTCTGATGATTCTATTCAGCTGTAACCTCAAAGGTAAGATTCCACCTTAAATCATGTCTTTTAGTCTGAAGTTCTGCGTTCTTTGAAACAGGGGTACAAATTCAGAAGTCATTTATGTTTTAATGAATTAACTTGAGAAAAAAAACTAAACATTTTTTGGCCTTGTTTTTTTGATGGAGATATGCCAAAAAAGAAAATTGGTTTTGATTTATGCAGCTAGTACTAGTACTTCATTTTTATGTTAAGTTATCCTATTACTTCACTATGAGCAGACAACCCGTACAGAGGATAATAAATGTGTCAAAATATCAGTGTTTATTCAAAAACTGATCTGCAAATTGTTCCTCTGAGCTAGATTAGAAGATTGACTTTTTCTTTTTCTTCTTCTTATAGGTGCACACTGTCAGCTGGTGGTCTCTCCTGTTGGTCCTTCTCAGAAGACTGTTCTTGCTGGTAGCAATGTGACTCTCCAAGTGTCCTTCACTGGTGCCTCTGACCCAGAAGTCATCTGGGAAATGGGAGTTTTACCTGTCGTCACTTGGAGGATTGGATCACCTACTCCCGCAGATATACCTGAAAACATGAAGGCTGTGCTGAGAATTCAGCCTGATGGATCCCTTACCTTTTTAAATGTGCCGGTTAACTATACCAGTACCTACAAAGTCAAGATGACAAAGTCTGGATTAGGTACTGACTCGGCTAATTTCGCACTGAAGGTGTTCGGTGAGTACCTGGCTCAGTTATGTGGGGTTCTGATTTACTGACTTCTTGCTAAATTAACCCAATTCCGTTGCCACACTCTTTAAACAAAACAAAAAACTGCTGGGATAAAACTAAGCCTATGCTGTCAACCCTGACCGCAAACATATTTCCATAGACAGTACCCAGTTCCCTGCGTTGTACCTGTAATTCCTCTTATTGAGCACCTCAAATTAAATGTGAAGTTTTGTTCAAATAACAGCAGTTTTTGTGAAAAGAAAAACTCTGAGTGGGTAAAATATGAACGATTAGCATATGATAAATCCCACAAATAAATCCTAACCAAATTCAGACTGTTTTGGACCACTGGTAAGTAATTTATGTCTGAAAAAGCTCCAAATATTAAGCTGTTAGTGTAAAATATGATATATATGGGCAATTCTGATGAATTTTTGCAAAGTCAGTTGAATATATCTGGAAAAAAATCTCCAATTGTCGTCATAATCAGAAAATATCATGGACTGCGATAGTAGATGGATAGATATGGAAGATACCAGTTTGTCATGAATAATTTCACGCTGAATGGGTGGTGGGTACTTGGCTCAGTTCTGTTGGATTCGGGTTCATTGACTTCTTACAATATAGCCTTTCGGGTCACACATTTGCTGCCACATTTTTTTTCAAGTACATTTCCTAATTATTTTGGCGGACAATTTTGTGTTGGAGGGTGGCTGCTGCTTCAGAGGGAACGTTATTCATTCTACTACTGCTAATTATGTTTCCAGGGACAAGCAAGTAGGTGGTATTTTGTAATGTGTCAACTCACGAGGCAGATCTGAGTAAAGCATCATCATAGATTATGACTATGGCGTTGGGGAGGTATGAACTTCCTGAGGGCTTTATGATTGGATACTAGTGTCGTTTTTGTCATAAATCCCTCTATATCACTATAATAGCCTTTCAGAATCGGAAAACTGTGTGTTGCAAAGTAAGTCACACTTACAAGGAATTTGATCATGTATCTTAGTGCAAAGCATGCAGTCACAAACCGCCAACCATAATATAGAGATATAAAATAGACATGTACCATGAATATAGAATAAAAGTGACAAAGAACAAAAGGTGCCGTTGAGATCATTGTCAGGGGAAGAACCTCCAGTTCATGTTAATGTGAAAGGGAGGAGGAAGAGGAGATTGTCCTACAAATGGTTTAGGAGTCCAGCAGCAGATTGGAAGAAGCGGTTTTTGTGGCGTGAGGATTTGGTCCTGATGGACCTCAGCTTTCTGTCAGAGGAACATCTCAAACAGATCATGTCCAGGGTGAGAAGGGTCGGCTACAAACTTTCTTGCCCGCTTCAGAGTCCTGGAGGCGTGTCGCTCCTGGAGAGGCAGCAGAATGCAGCTGATCACCTTCTCAGCCGATCGGATGACACGCTGCCGTCTGTCCTTGTGTCTGACAGTGGCAGCAGGGAACCAGATGGTGATGGAGGAGATGAGGATGGACTCAACGATGAATGTGCAGATGTCCATAACCATCTCCACTGTCTTTACCGCGTTCAGCTCCAGGTTGTTCTGGTTGAACCAGTTTACCATTCTCCTGGAGGCGGAATCATCCCCATCTGAGATGAGCTTGATGAGGGTGGTGTCATCTTAAAGAGTTTGACAGACTGGTGGCTGTTGATGCAGCTGTTGGTGTACAGGGAAAAGAGCAGAGGGAAAAGACCGGAGCCTCGGGGGGAACCGTTGCTGATGGTCAGAGAGTCCCAGACCTGCTGTACCATCCTCACTCTCTGCATCCTTTCAGACAGGAAGTCAGTGATCCATCTGTAGATGGAGTCAGGCACCTTCAGCTGGGACAGATTGTCTCGGAGTAGAGCTGAGATGATGGTGCTGAAGTCCACAAACAACATCCTGGTGTTGGTTCCTAAGGAGTCCAGGTGCTGGAGGATGAGATGGAGGGCCATGTTTACACCGTCGTCCACGCATGGGTAGGCTCTGTGGGCGACCTGCAGGGGGCCCAGGAGCGGTTCTGTTAGTTTATTTAGATGTGGCAGTACAAGGCGCTCAAACCACTTCAGAACCACAGCCGTCAAGGCAACGGGTTTGTAGTAATTTAGTCCTGGGATCCTTGCTTTTATGGGACGAAAGCTGGGACATGGCTCGGCTCCATAGACGCGTTGAATGTGTCCGTGAACACTGCAGTCAGCGGGTCGGCACCGTGCTTCAGAGACGACCGGACCGAGTCTGGACCTGCAGCGTTGCGGCCGGGTCCTGTTGAGCTGTTTCATCAACCTTTTCTATCATCCCTTCACTTGTTCTTCACAGAATTCCTCCAAAGTGTGACTCTGAGCACAGACCCGGACTTTGCCATAGAGGGAACTGACCGGTTCACCCTGAAGTACAGCGTGATGCAAGGAGTGGTTGAGCAACAGCAGTGGTTCTTCAACAGCATGAAGATAAACGCCAGCCCGCACTACTCTGTGGAGGATCAGAGCCTTGTGATCCTCACGCCAACGCGAAACGACACAGGACATTACAACGTGACTCTGAAAAACCCCTTTAGCAGTGTGGGCACTCGCATGAATGTCGTTGTGCTGTGTAAGATAAAATATCTTTGATTTTGAGATTTGCCCTCGCCTCATTTTCTTATAACCCTCCTCCTGACTCTCTGTGCTCTGTAATAGATGGACCAGATGAGCCCCTACTTTGGGCCCATCCAGCTCAGCACTTCCATGTGCCAGGAGACTCTTTGAGCCTCTCCTGCCAGGCGGAGGGCTTCCCACTGCCAACTGTTGAGTGGGCCTTTGATGGTCAGAACCTTTCTAATTCCACTGGAGGAGTCCTTGAACTGACAAACGTACAGACCAGTCAAGGAGGCACATATATGTGCACGCTGCTCAATAACCGGACTGGAAAACAGCGCAGTAAGAGCCTGGTTGTAAATATTTATGGTACGTGGACAGAAAAGTATTCTTATTTTTAATATACGAATGTAAGTGGTAGGACGTTTACTTTTTGCTTTCTAGATGGCTTTCAATCGATACATCTTTAAACGTGTCATTAGGATACTTCAAGTGTTCTTTACTTTGACATCGATATACAACCACAAGATGGCAGTGGAGAAATTCAATAACCTAAATATAAACAGCAACAAAAATAGTGACGCTAGAAGAGATGTAAGAAAAAATTTGCCAAAATCGGGGCCGACAATGTACTTGGTGGGTTTGTGAGGTCATTAAATACATTGCGACTTGCAGATAGTTGTTTATTACCTTTTCACTTTACCTTTTTTCTTCTTCGTCATGATTCTACACATTTATCCTTTCTTTCAAGGTCATACTGCCCCCAAAGGATGTAAATGGAATTGCCACATTTTGTCTGTGCTCAAATGAGGCGAGCGCTACGATAACGTATCGTACATATTTACGCGGTAAAACCTGCTAAAATCTGTACAAAATGAAAGCAGAGTACCAAGAGTGGTCTGTCCTTGTCTTTAACGTTGAGCTTAAATAAACCTTTACTCTTGCAGTATAGCTGTTGGACTTTATCCTACAAAGGCCCTTTTGAACATTGTGTTATACTGTAGAGCCTTTCAATGTAAATAAAAGACTAAAATCGGGACATTTTTGTGTCGCCCTTTTAAAAGTACTTGTTTTCAGTCTCGAATGAAGGTGTAGTTTATAACTGAACGTTTCTAATCTTACGTCTTTGTTTAAATAATGCCTGAAGTATGGACTGTAATGAATGTGTAGACTGTTGGTCAGCTTTAAGGATGTCCCCATCTATTTTCTGTCTGGACAGAAAGGCCGTCTGGTGACCCGGTCTGCTCTGTGCAGTCCATGAATAACGTCGATCTACAATATCTGTGTAGCTGGTCAGGGGGAATCCCTCAGGCCCAGCTGTCTTTCCCGGCTCTAAGCAACACCAGCAGTGGAGCTGCAAACTTCAACCTGACTGTCGGTGCTTCCGATAACCTGGACGGGAAAATGGTCACGTGCATGGCAGACCACCCAATAAAGCAGAATAAGTGCAATACGACGGCAAGTACGTTTTCAAATGCTCAATTTGCTGTTCAACCAATAAGATTTTTACATAATGTCCTTCATGACTTAAGTACCCAAACAAGAATCCTGTCTTCTCCAGGTAGTCCAGCGAGGTTCTTACCAGATGTGAGAACCACAGTTGACTCTGACGGCAAAATAGTGGTCACTATCCAGTGTGTGAGTGAGGCCTTGCCTAGCGCTGTGGTTTCATGGTCCAAAGGCAGCGAGGACGTCACAAGCGGGACAAAATACCAGATCAGCAGTAACACCACACAGCTTCAGATTCGTGATTACAACGTCAGCAACTTCCTCAAACAAAACTACACCTGCACCACCCGCAACCCACTGGGCAGCCAGAGGAGAGAGATTCAGCTAAGAGGTATAGAGCCATCATGTTCCCCGTTGGAAAGTATTTATATACAAAAGAAGTGTCGATTATACTGTGTAGAGGTACATAAATGTTATTATATCCCCAAAAAAGGCGGGAATGTAATGGAACATCGTCGCCGCCCGCAGATCTTCATCAAAAATTATTATATCGACTATTTCTAATTTTATACCCCATAGACCTGAGGAAGAACTGCATTGATTCTTGGAAAGGCTGGTTGTATATTTCCAGCTTTAGAGAGATGTTTTTTTTAAAACGGACACCTTTTTTTGGACTTCCTAATCCGTTATCGACTTGATCCAAACTTGGGGTATATGAGTTCTTTTGTACATCATATTTTACTTTAATAGTTCATATTTTACTCGGTAAGGGGGCCTTTTTAATGAAAAACACTGTTTCTGGACATAATTTCACATTTAATTTGAGTTTAATCCGGGGTTCTGCCTGTACAACAGAGGATTGGGGGCTTTTTCAGGGATGTACCCTTGCTGTCTTGTTATACTCAGCATAGCCTTAGCCTGAATATATATTCATTTATACTCCACTTCAAACTGAAAATACTTAAATAACATTGCATATAAAACGACCAATTCCTGTAGATTCCAGTAAGTTTAACCAAAAAACATGAAAACCTGATTATTACTTTGGACATGAAAATTTGATGATGATGATGCTTGTTGTGAGTTAAAATGAGATATTCGTTTATTAGTCCCACAGAGGAAAATTACAGCATTACAGTATCAGGGTAATAAAAAGCAGAAATGATAATGGGGAAAACAATATCAGTAAAAACCAGTCAGGATATAAATATATCTCACTACAGTATATGGGGGTAAAGATTTGTGGAATAGGGAATGTGTAAAGTGTCGGTGCATACGTGTATTGCGCATATATGGGAATTATTAATTTATTAAAGTTTTCATTGTCCTAACTTGATTAAGTCTTTTGTTAGTATCTTTCATTCTTCAGACATTTTGTGGACAAAGCTTTATTTGTGCAGACAGTTTAATCAGTTGATCGCTATAAAATACATAAATGCACCTGAATGTTTTTCACTTTTGATATTTATACATTAATCCTTCTACTTTAATATAAAATATGCTGTAAGGCTGTGTTAACCATATCCTTTACTTCAATGTCAATATATATAATGCAGAGATCATTGGTGCCATTTTAAAATGCTGGAAGGATT
The DNA here is from genome assembly GCA_037951165.1 of Lophius americanus. NCBI lineage: Eukaryota > Metazoa > Chordata > Actinopteri > Lophiiformes > Lophiidae > Lophius > Lophius americanus. The sequence continues at coordinate 1,181,841 of JBBDHG010000043.1, forward strand.
CTGTTGCTTTCAATTTCTCATTTTGAGGACTACTAGCTTTACCGGATGAAACATTAACAATGGGTCCTCAGAGAGCGAACTAAGTAATACCTGAAGTAGCTCTTTTCCTTTAAACAAAGCTCTCCAGTCTTGTTCCCTTCTCCCGCCTCTCCTCCGCTCACAATCCCTCTGTTTTCCAGGACCGTCCATCTCAGATTCCAGTTTATTCCCTAATCAAGATGGAACCATCATCACATTGACCTGGGAGGTCCCGCCCACTTCTATTGTCACAGGTAACAAAGGTTAGAATAAGCTCTGGGAAGGTCCAGGTGGATTTATTTTTCACAGGGCAGTTTTTTTTTTTTTTATCATCACATATGAACCGTACCATCTCGTTTAAAATTTATACGCATAACTCCCCAGGAAGAACGCCGACACAGTTCTGTAAACAGAAACTGAAGATGGAGCATAGGGGTGTAAATATTGTGTAATGTGTGAAATTTCTTGCTATGCGGCACTCTGTTTATGGAAAAATACCAGATGTACTTTAGTACATGAGTAAAGAAACCCAGGGGTTGAAATGGGATGGAACAGTCCAGAAGGGCAGGGCTGCAAATTCTAAACGTAAATAAACAAATCTGACTTAAATTTCAGCCTCTATGATGATAAGTGAGATCATTTGTTGTGGGTCGCAGCAGCAGGCAGTTGATTACTCGACAATTCTGAAAGTAAACTTGTGGAACTGGATTTCATTCCAGTAATTGTTATTCAAAGCTGAAGCCTTGCTGGCTTGTGAGTTTAAAAGGAATCACTCACTGAAATAAGATGCCATTGGAGAGGCATCCGTGAGTGGACTGTTCTACGGTCAAGGACCCTGTAGGTGAAACCATAAGGAGGGAAGTAAAAGCTTTGTTTGATCAGGATAGTAAAAAAGAGAGAGACCCAAGACAGATGTTTATTTAAATCTGAACCAAAATTAACTACTCGAGCAGTTGGTCTGCAACAGAAGCAGGTGGTAATCGGACCAATTGGCACCAAAGTACCGGCAACCAGGGCTTTTTGAGTCAATGTCCCATTAAAGTGGCCTCAGCAGCTGCAGAGGGATCGTTATATTCAAGTTGTGACGGACATTGGAGGATGACGAAGCCTAGCTGTGGGTGGTTTTTATTGTCCCTCTATAGAAATGATGTCAGTTGTCTGAAAGTATGAGTGACACAACTTTATTTCATCTGTTTAAATCTGGAGTCTGAGCCGTAGAAAACGACAACTTAACTGTCAGTACAACTTTCAGTGAATGCAGCTGTAGTTTCTCATTATTATTATCTCATAAAATTCAACATTTTTTAAGTATGTAATACAATAACAATCTCTTGGATTACATATTTCTTTCTGGACTACACCAGAATATCCCAGCCTGCCAAATTCCTCTTTAACCCCTTTTTCACTTCTGTATGTTTTGCTGACTGATGATCACCATGTTCAAATCAAACAAAAGGAATCGCATGTGCTTTTGCGAAGGCTTTTACATCCAGATGAAAGGACCGGACCTCCTGAGCGGAAATCGCAATGGACCCCAAGCTAAAGGCACCTCAAGCGTCTTTCGCACCATCGATCAGAAACCTGGTTCTTCCAGGAGTGCGGACATCTTCAAACTGGATCCCGAATTGACGTACAGGTTTCGGGTCATCCCCACAGCTCGTATGACTGAAGGGGAGCCAACTGAGGTCCACAGAATTGGTCAAGGTAGGACGGCGTGTCTTCAGTTGATCTGGTATGGGTATTAAAATCATTGCTCACTGGTTCTGCTGGGTTTTGCAGGTGAGGGGCTGAGTGGCCCTGCCATCGCTGGCATTGCTGCTGGAATCCCCTGCAGCCTCCTCTTCCTGCTCCTGCTGGCCGGCCTCATCTACCTCTGCGTCTACTACGGCAAGAACAAAAGTAGGCGGAGTTTATTTAACACCAAATCTGAGTCTATCAACATTGTGACAGACTCTGTTGATGTTCTGCAGGTGGACTGACGAGATATCCAGCGGTGTCCAGAGCCGCGGAGAAGGTTAGAACCGCTTCACCAGCCAACGTGATTATTAATCAGGAAAGTATGGATGCAGCTTCAGAGCCAGCAGATCATCTGATGGTTAGAGGTGACAGCGAGCACACTGGGTGTGAAATATGAGCTTTAAGTTTTACGCCTACAACGTTTCTGTATCTCATAATTTAACCAGAAAGTGAAATAGTGATTCAGAACCTGTGCTTGCCCAAATCTGGATCAAAATATATTAAATTCTTATGAGACCCAAGTTCCACCACTTCTTTTTTGTTTTTTTGTTTTTTTTAATCAAAAGCCGTTCACAAATGCTGGACATCTTGTAGACGGACAAACGTAGTTGATCACATGCCTTTCAGTAAGAAATTAGACCGACAATCATTGAGCAACTTTAAATGACTCACTTAATTATGTTTGTAATAAAACAAACTTAAAAAAAAGCATGCAACTACAAATTGAAGTTAATACCTAGCTGTTCTAAAAATATCTTTAAATGGCTGCAGGAAATGCCATGACATGCTTCAGAGGTGATATGATCGGGATTCATGAATTACTTTCATAGATTTCAGAAACACCACCACTTCCTCTGACGTTCTTTGGCATCCATTCTTTCAGTGATAATGATTGAACCCAATTCTGCATCTTTAGTATTGTCTCGTTGGTTTAATCTTTTTTTCTTTTTTTTCCGTCACTCACAGCCAATAAAACAAACGGACACCGTTCCTCATAAGCTGCTGGCAGGAGGCCTGAAAACTCCCCCTGATTACAACCGATACCTGCAGGTAGTTTTTCTAGCAATCATTTCAAAGCAGAAGATCCTGCATCTGTTGATTTACAATAAATAAAGAGCTTTGTTTTGCTTGCAGACTCCATCTGAACGATCAATGGCTCTACCCACCTTTGTCCCTCCAGCTCCTGTCAGAGTGGCTACAACCGTCTGAACGTCATTGTCTGCTTTTATATGTACATTTGTACAGCGTGTTGTATTTTAAAAAAATTAATATGTGTTTTATCTTTATGTATGAGATGTTTCATATGTTTTTCAGTATTTTAGTGAAAATAAGGCTCCGTGTGAAATCTGTGATTATGGATATTTGTTTCGCTCCCTTCTATTATCTGAAACCTAAAACTCTTAGATATTTATTCCTAATAAATCAATATATTAATATACAAGACCTGTTCCTGTAAGTCTCTTCCGTCTTAAAATGTTCTTTAATTTTTGCTTATTTTCACTCGTATGTATTGGAAGCAATGCACACTCACGCAAATTCATTTTGGGTCTGCATATATTGCTTAAACTGAGCAATATCAAATTTTTCCTGAGTGTTTCATGGTTGTAATGAATTATTTTTGTTTAATTACAACCAAAACTGACACATGTTGAACGTCTGGGGGACGTGAACGCACCTCAACAGTTAATGAAAACCTGCTTTTATTTACTAATACGTACTAAAATTTAACGTTTTTAAAAACGATTTCTCGTCCATATCTGCTCTCGTTCTCCGTAGCATCTCTAAGGATTATTTTAATGTTTATCAGATTGAATGGATGAGGCGCAGGGAGATGCGCCGTAGCTATTGATTGACATGCCGGCTATCGCAGTGCATTATGGGATTTGTAGTATCTGTGGTGTTTGTGCTGTATACCAGCGGGCTAGTTCATGGAAACATTAAATATATTGTCTGGCGGATTTGCCCCGCCGGCCTTGAGTTTGTCACGTCTGGTTTAGATGAACCATGTCTTGATTCAACAAAAGCCCGACTTTGCAGAGAACCATCAGACTATATATCTACATAAACATTGATTTTATTTTTTTCTTTACATACGCTGACGACTCATGTTTTGTGTTTTAACGTAAAAATAAGCTACAGGATTGCTGTGACCAAACATAAAAATTAATTCACAAGTTATGAACTCTTCGGTAAATTTTACGATATTAAATTACAAACTCAATTTCAACTTTTAAAAAAAGTATACTGTCAAAGTACCATAAGTTTTTGTGTATTTCTATGTCTGAGCTGATGTGTTTCCTCCAGGGACGTTTGCCGTTATACTTCATTCTACTTCATTTACTTCCACTTTGGTCAGCTTCTTGTCTTTTTCCACTGATGTAGAGGATGAAGGGTGGAGAGTTCCTCTGCAGGGTGAGTTATCTGACTGGATGGATTCTTGGTCCACTGCTGTCCTTAAATCCACACAGACCACTCCTGATACAATATCATAGTCTTCCTCATATTAACCACTTATCACCAGTGGGGAAAAAACATTGTCCAGCGACAGGAGGGAATTATGGAGCCGAACACTTTGATGTTTCTAGTAACCGGATGACAAGAAGCTATCACCTTGAAAAGTAGTTTAATTCATTTTGCACATCTTAAAATACACAAAGTAAATAGTATCTAAGATGACTAATATTGTTCTGTGCAGGAAGAGACGAAACAAAGAAAACCAAACATTGGGTAATATTTAAAGCCTTCTCACAAACGACATGGAGTACATACCATAATATGAATAATGTAAGACAAAAATAAAGAATTGTACCCTAGCCATTATCACTATAGTGATCAAAAGGCAGAAAATAAAATTCAGTTTAATCAAATTCAGTTTAATCTAATATACATGACACTTTTTTTCTTAGAGACCCAGTAAGACTTTTCTCTCTTGTATTTTCTACATGTCCAAGAACTGCACCAGTAATACCAGTACAACATTGTCACCAAGGAAACGGTGCTGAATTTGAGCACAGCTAAAGTCATATTATATGCATCAAAGTGAAAAATATGCAAACAGTCTTTATTTGTTGTGTCCAGTGCTGGATGAAGAATTCACATCCTTAACATAAGCAAACGTTCATGCTAAAATACTCCACTACTATTGGAAGTCCTTAATTTCAAACCTTATTTAAGTTTATGAAAGTATAATCTGTAAAATTATAAAAGTTTACAATACACTTTCATAGGAAAAGCACTCATTTTTCAGTCTCTGAGTTTTTATCTGTGAAGTAATGGAATAGAAGTATAAAGAAGAATACAAGAGCCTCTAATTTGCATTCCAGAACAGTACTTGAGTAAATGTACTTAGTTACTGTCCACTTCTGGTCGTGACTGATTTTATGTGACCCAGAGTTTTTTATTTGAACATTTGTGCAGCAGATGGCGCTATTGCTCAGAAATGAGGATTTGAGACTAAGGAGAAACAGAATTAATTCAAGTTAAACTTTATCATCCCTCAGGGGCAGTTTGTTATACAGCCAGCAGAGAATAGAAACACTTTGAATTCTTCACAAATGATAAAAAACAAGAGTGCACAAAATAAGAGCGATGGGAATTCACTCCCAAATAATCTTAAACATCAAAATAATATGTGCAGTTTAAAAAAAAAAAAATACTAAAAGAGTTCTATTTAAAAAAAAAATGTCAGGATATGGTAATTATAGTTTGGTGTTTGGTTAAATGATAACATTTTTGTAAAGAGCAGTATGAATTTCAGTTGGATCTGATTTATTGTTCTTTAAACCGGGGGATCAACGAGAACGTTGAAGCAGACTCAATAAAACAAGAAGGAAGCGTTTCCATAAAAGATGAAAACTTCTCATCTTGTGGTAACAGAACGTCGGCTGGAGGTCCTTTGCACAAACTGCGTCAGAGTTGGCATCGAATGTGGATTAATTGTCAATTATTGACCTAAATTTGCGGTTTTCTGGTGTAAGAGACCCTCAACATTTAAATCAAGACTCGCCTCTTCAAAGGTGATTTTAATGTCTAATCAGTTTTGTGTTATTTATTGGTCCCTGTCATTTGAGGTGTTTATATTTTTATTTCTAACCATTTTAATATCTGATATTGATTCCTTTTTTTTTTATTTGTTGTTTTACTTTTATTTCTGTGCCTGTTAAAAGTCTTTGAATATTTTTTGAAAAGGCGCTCTACAAATAAAATGTACTATTATTATAAGTATTCAGTATTCTACATTTTGAAGAAGGAAGGAAATGAGGAGGGTTCAAACGCTAATTTAGGAACGCTGTCGGGTGAAGAATTGCATCACCATTCTGTCACCATATTCTCTCTCTCTTCTCACACTCACACTCTCTCTCACTCGCTCTCTCTCGCTTTCACTATTGTTTTTGTTTATGAAGGCTGGACTTCTCACAGCTTTAACCAGAGTCATATTCACCCTCTGAGAATCTGATTGACACATTGTAAGCTGCACATCAGAAAACGAGCGGGGGGGGGCCTGGAGTGCAGGAGTTTCTTAGATTCTGTGTGAGGCTCATGATTTGCTTCTGCATTCACTTAGAAAAAGCAGCCATTTTTCTTAATGCGGCTCATGTTGGTTATGTAGTTTGCATTGGTGGACGGTTATAAAGTGCAGTTACTCAGCGCATAGGTTCACATTTGAAATGACTTTTATACTACTCCAGCTGCAGCACCAAAGAATGATGCTCGCTCGAACTATTGCTCAAGTAAAGGCCCGACTGATATTCAACAATGATCTTCGGCTCCCCCTTCAGCTCTGTGATGCCAATTCCCTTTCTCTTATTTCATTTGAAGGTCTTTCAATCTGCCATAACATTAAAACCACATGCCTACTAATGTGTAGTTCCCCTTTTTGCCACCAAAACAGGAAAACCCAACAAGACCTGCAATTCTGGAGATGTTCTCGCCCACCTGTCTCGCCGTTTTTAGCCCTTGTCAAAGTTGCTCTGATACTTACGCTTATCCTCCTGCTTACAAAATATCAACTTTTAAGGACAAAACATTCCCTTGCTGCCCGACCGCTACCATTGTAAGTAAATAATCAATATTCTGACTTCAGCTGTCAGTAGTTATAATCTTATGGCTGATTGGTGTAACAATTTAATCAGAGAGTGTCAAACTGTTCTTCAATGCTTTCACTGTTATTCTGCTTCCTAGCAGTTTCTCTAGTCTACTTCTCGATTCCTATCATGTTGTGTAAAATGAATGTTGAATTAATGGTTCATGCAGCCAAGAGTTAGTTTTCATTTTCTCTCTTAGTTACACCGAAATCTTACCAAAACCTCTTTAGTGGCCATGTCATCTGGACAATAAACACCAAACAGCCAGAGGATAACTCCTCGAAGGAGAAATCCAGGTGTAATATCAGCAGATGTTAAACACGAGGAGCAAATGAATCCACATTAAAGTTAACTTTTAACTTAAACTGAGAGACGAATGTATTCCCACTGGTTTCAGCGGTATTTCTAAAATATATAAAGTCATTTTGATTCTTTATTTCTCCTACGGAGTATCCACTTCTTTCTTTCTTTCTTTTTAACTCACAGAGCATTGTTTCCATGAGTTCATCACAAATACAGGGTGATGATATATTCCTCTCTGTGTGGTCATGATACTGCTGCGAGCGCGAGTGCGTCCTCTATGGCCACCACCCCCCCCACACACACACACGCACACACACACACACAAACACACACACACACACACACACACACACACACACACACACACACACACACTGAAAGAAAGTGTGCACTTCAGCATGTTCCATTGACCGCAGCAGTACTGCAAGCCTTTGCACATCCACAGTTCCAGAACATCTCATAAAACAACAGACAAGGACTTTGGTGCAGCGGCATCCTATCGCAAACTCCCCCCCACCTGACCCCTAAAACCATCACCTATCCCCTCCTCCCCCTGACCCCCCCAAAATAGTGCCATGTGTGAAAGCGTCACGTGGGCTTTGGCCCAGCAGCTCCAGTTCATTTGTTCTGTGCTGATTGTTTTAAAGGATTTTGCCTCCATCGACAGAAACGTGGAGGGGATAACTTTTTGGATTTCAGCCTAGGGCTTCCTCTTTGACGTTTCGCTCACTCCTTGCTTGCACTCTCTCTCACTCTTTCCCCGAGGAAAGGCTGACACTTAAGGGAGTCGATTTATCCTGAGGAGCTCAGGTAAGATGACGCCGGCGCTACTGTTGATCACTGGTGCCGTGTAAATGTTGAGAATTAGGGGGAGGAATAATAAAAGAATGTTTATGATGGGATGCGTACGGCGAAGGTCTGTGTCACAGGTGAGAGCAGAGGCCTTGGTCATGTGGTTGTAATAGACCAGCAGGATGTTAGCTCGCATCATTTCAATGTCATGTGCCTTTTCTGTGTTTTAGTGCAAAATGAGTTTTTACAGGAAAACTAATAAATAATCCTGGAAGGTTGAATCACAACTTCTTGTTCAAACCGAGTTCAACTTTAAACCGGAGCGGATGTTCGGATTCAAACCTCTGCCAGTAACATGTAACAGCTTTATTTCATGTAATCGATGCATTTGTCGAGATTTTAACTCTGGATGAGTGTTTATATAAATTGTCATACTTTTAAAAAAAAAGAAAAAAGAATTGAAAGGGAGAAAAATGCTTCTTTAAAGACTACTTCGCTAAAAGGTTATCCATTTTATTTCAATTATTATTCTCTGCTTCGAAACTTTTTTAAACTCTTGTTATCTGTCGTATTCGGCGGCACAATCTTTGACAGCATTGTGAGATACTAACATATTTGTGCCTTGCTTAAGGGCAGCAGTGAATACAAAAAAAACACATTCCAAAACTCCTAGAAATAAAAATTGGATGTTGTTTGCGTTAGATGAATATTTTCATATTGAAAGAATTTAATAATTGCATCTTAGAGAAACACAAAATTCATTCATTCATTACTTAAATGGGATATTTAGAGATTTTGAATTTACATAGTTGTAAAGTCAACAAAAGTCAGCGTTTTAAAAGAAAATCAACGTAACTGTGTTACGCAACATAATTATATCCTTCAAAGGCGAGGATATTATGGAAATCGCCGTCGCCTCGTCTTCATCCGCCGCTTCAGAACCTAAAATATCTCATGTATGATTTCCAAATTTTATGCCCTCATGGACTTTGGTGCGAGGAAGAACTGGATCGATTTCAGAAAATGTCGGTTGATTTTTTTTTCCGACACTAGAGGGAGTTTTATATCAAAAAGTTTTCAGAGAAAAAAAACGTTGGTGGAGAAATTATATCCCGAAATTTAGTCCAAATTCGGAGCATTTGTCTATATTTAGTTTATCTTATGGGGTTTTACTCCAATAAATCATATTTTATTCCCAAAGGGGAGCTTTTTTTATGGAAGACATTGTTGTTTTAGACGTAACTTCACCTTTCATTTGAAGAGTTCAGTCAGGGGGAGTGTTTGTACAACGCAGGGGCTCGGGGACTTTTCAGGGGTCCACCCTGCTGTCGGTTTAGCGTCGGTTTAGCTGTTTGTAATAAATTAAACATAACTTTGATTATAGAGTGGAAGATTCCTTTTTTTTCAATGAAAAACATTGTTTGTTTGGGACGTATTTGAGGATTTATTTACTCTATTTGTATAATAAGTAAATGTGATGTATTGCTGATCATGTGCTGACTGTATTATCGATGGTTTAATTGCTGTTTTCAGGTCAGCAGCTCCGAATGACGAGTTAAGTCTTATAATTAGACGCATTTTTAACACATTAATCCGTATACAGGGATCCAGACGTGGCCGTAAAAACATCCGTGTATCTTTGAACCGCATGTCCTTTGAGTAAGGGACAGGAAATGTCTCCCATTTTATTGTCGACTCATAGTTTACAAGAAGCAGCGACCTCTGTCTTTGGGGAAATGACATAAAGTCAACTCCAGAGGTGAAGTTAAGGGTATTCTGTTGAAGGAAGAAATATTGTTCCGAGCCCCCCAGTCCTGTTAAGTAAATCTAAACAGGAAATGTAAAAAGAAATGAATGTTGTCCTCTGATTAGATTTGAAATCCTGCTGCACTGGAGCTCAAAGCTAATTACACCTGGCTGCTCTTAGATGGGCGCAAGTTTTTTCCTGCTTCTGCATCCGCTCCTTCAGGCGGTCCCTGGTTCCTTAATACCTTCTATTGAACAAACATCAGAACTGAAATTACTTCATTCACTCGCTCCACTGACTCCCATCTTTTCTGTTTTTGTTTTTTTTCTAGCACTGTGCATACAGCCTTAACCACTATTATAGTGTCACTCATGATGTACAGCTTCATGGGCGGGGGCCTATTCTGTGCCATCGTGGGGAACATCCTGCTGGTGGTCTCCACGGCAACAGACTACTGGATGCAGTACCGTCTTTCTGGGAGCTTCGCCCATCAGGGCCTGTGGAGATACTGCATGTCTGGCAAATGCTACATGCAGACTGACAGCATTGGTGAGCGTGAATATTAAATGTGATCCCTTCAAGTTTTAGCTGGTGCGAAATGCAGGGGCAAACGTTTTTGGTCGGCTTTTCCAATGTTGACATCATCGCATCACTCATGACAAGATTTTTGTCATCATGCTATAAGAGTGAAACAGCAGTGTGTTGGCGACTAACGTTGATGGGATTTGATGTGTGCGGTTTACAGCAGTTAAGAAATACATTTTTAAATATGATGAATACGAGGTTAATTTAATTGGTCTTGTTTTTTCGTTTCTATTGAATTTCTTATGATGAAATTATACTAGGAATTCTGTATAATTTCAACAACAGAAAAAATCTCATGCTCTCCGTGCAGTACCCCAGAAGACCCCTAGGGTTGAAAAAATGAAAACAGCTGATTGTCTTAGAATTGTATAATTAATTTTGCAGATAATTGTTCAGAATTTTCTTAAAAAATAGTAATGCTATGATGATTTCCATCCAATAACTATAAGGACATTCAAGATTACAGTACGATGAAGAGAAACTATCGGGGAAGCATACATGTGTGGCAAATTTATGAGGATACTTTTAAGAGTGGCTCAGATAGTTTCATTTTTATGAAACTACTGATTTGACAGACAAGAATGCTTACGCAAATTTACAAACTTCAAGACTGTAGGTCACAGGACTGTCACAGGAAATGATTTTTGTTGACATTTTGTGACTATCAAACAGTTCCTGAATCCACAACCTTTCAGCAAAACTTTGTCAAAACACAATCCCCACCTCTTATGTACTGTAGTATAATAAACAATGAGCTAAAATCTCCTTTCCCCAAAAACTTGCTTTCTCTCTCAGGTGTCAGTCGAGTGAGAAAGGACCGTCTACAAAAGGCAAAACGGAGACTCGAAAGAGCAAAATAAAGCAGTGACTGGACTGATATGCAGCCAGCCGGTGGTCTAATGATGTCTGAAATGTTTATTCACAAGGCTAAATCTGTTGCACATTTGGTTCTCCTACTTCCTGTTTCGCACTTTGTTGAGGGTCCCTGCTTCCTGACAACCAGCGAATGTTATTCCTCCAACTGAGAGGACAAGTTGTTTTCATGAAAATTGGATTGTAGCTCATTGTTTACCTCTCTTTGGTACAAAAGCCGGGTTTGATTTAACAGCGTTTCATCACTGAGTTATTGACCTGGAAAGTGTGAATCTGGGAATAAAATATAATCAACTTTACCTTTGCGCCTGGTTTGCAGATTGAAAATTAATCTCTGGATTTGTCAAAGTGTTTCATGTTTGTAATTTAGTTTTTTATTTAAATATGAGTTTGCTTTTCCTTTGGTAAAAGAGTTTCACGTCTCGTATATTTACGACACACTTCTGGGCCAACGACTGTATGAACTATAAAAAAAATTTAAAAAAAACTTTTTTCCCCAGAATTTTAAAAGATCATAGTGTTTAAACTTTAAATCATATTTTTGAGGCAATTTGACCATTTGATTTCAGATAAATTAACATTTTGTCTTAGTGATTGCTGCTGTTTGCCCTCTTTAAGGAAGATGCACAGTCCTTAGCAATCAATTGATTGATTGATAATTGATTATATGACATCGTAATTAATGTTGACCATTTCTCCTCAGCCTACTGGAATGCCACACGTGCTTTCATGATCCTCTCTGCCATGTCCTGCTTTGCTGGCATCATCGCCGGAATCCTCTCCTTTGCACACTTCTCGGCCTTTGAGAGGTTCAACCGTTCATTTGCAGCTGGGATCATGTTCTTTGTTTCGAGTAAGTCAGCGCTTCAGTAACTACATGGTGAAATATTAATCTGCCTGGTGTGATAAATCATTTGCATATCACACGATACTGAGATAAATCCCAATGTCCTGCCATAGAAACTCCAGGGACTTTTATTACCACATATTTAAATATCTGCTCTCTGTCCACCGTGCCAGCTCTCTTTGTTCTGCTTGCAATGGCCATTTACACCGGGGTGACGGTGAACTTCCTGGGCAAACGCTTCGGTGACTGGCGCTTCTCTTGGTCCTACATACTAGGCTGGGTGGCACTGCTCATGACCTTCTTTGCAGGTTTGTTCAAAGATGTTGTGCGGCGGAGTTCATCGCTGTTCCTCTATCTTGCTTACACTGTACGAAATACACTGATATGCCATAACATTAAAACCACTGCAAATGATCATGGTAAGCACAAAAGCAGGGAGAACAGGTGAAAGTGGGGGGAAAATAGGGGTTTTATTCACCCCACAGTAGCATTGTTTCAACTGGCACCCTGCTAATTAATGATTGTAGTGACAGTTGTTGTTAACCTGGGCCACTACCAATCCGGTTTGGAAATGAGTTTTGAGGAGACTCTTGTGAAAACCGCTCTGGATGGAGGGGTCCCCCCCCCCAAATATGGCTAACACCGTTAATACTCATAAGACTGTGTTACATCTTATAAAAACCCATCATAAACCCATCATGTTAAGTTGACCAATCAACTTAACAATGCTGCCACACTTTCTATAAGTTTTATTTTCATTTTTTTTATTATAGTTACAATTGTAAAAATACAGTTTAATTCACTCCACACACATGGAAATCGTACTTACAGAGGAGTTAAGATACTATTAATGCCACCAAAAAGCACATTTACCGCACAATATCTGTGCCCTTAATTCCTTTTGTTGTGTCTATGTAGCATAGGAATGCTCTCTTTGTAGTTCCGCAGCTTCAAACCTCTACAGCTGACCACTGTTTTGTCTTGCAGGTATATTCTACATGTGTGCCTACAGAATGCATGAGTGCAGACGAGTGGCTGGCCCACGCTAAAAGCAGGAAATAACGCGAGATGGGGGTGTAAACGACTTTCAATTCCCATTGAAAAATAGAGAATTTACGGTGAAATAATAAAATCTGGAACATCGCATATGAACCAAAGAATGTCTTGTTGTTTTGTCTTCAACGTTTCTGCAATGATTTGGGATGAGACGCCGCCCAGAGGCAGCATTGGATCACACAGTGACCAGAAAAACATAGATGTGTGTTTCATATATGAGCTGACGTTACAACATTCCCTATTCGGATATAAAAAGTCCGTAATACAGTAAATAACAATATTAGGGGTTGGATGTGGACGCTTTGTATGAAAAAAGTATATTCTGCTCTCAGTTAGAGTTATTGGCCTGCCTCTGTATGGCTGAAACAAGTCCTAGCTTCCTGAAAACGGACTTTTCACTCGTGCAGCGGAAAGTGGAGGAGGAGAAGTAGAAGATAACGGGATCAATGCAGGTGTTGAAGGTGCTGAGCAGCAGGGTGTAGTATCGCCATCTTGGGCTCTCACCCTGCAGGTAACCCAACAAATGGGAGATGTTGTACGGCAGGACGCAAAGGACAAACACAGCCAGAGTCCCCAAGGCCATACCGATGGCCTTCTGCTTCTGCATCCGGGATATCCTGGGGCGGCTGTACAGGATGAAGATGCAGCGCAAGTAGCAGTAAACACAAATCAGAAGAGGTATGAGGCAGAGCACGACGAAGATCTCCATGCGCCAAGGGAGAATGACCTCCAACTGCTCTTTGGTGAAATTCTCATAACACACAGAGGAGTTTTGGCCAGAGGTGGAGGGGTGTTGCTGGGTGATGAAAGTGACGCTGCAGTGAGCTGCTGAGATTAGCCAAATAACCGCACTGATGATGACTGCGTACACAGGTTTCTGCAGCTGGTGATAGGTTATGGGGAATGCCACCCCAATGTAGCGCACCACACTGACCGCCATCAGTAGCAAGGAGCTGGTGTAGATGGTGGAGAAGAAGGTGAAGGAGGTAATGGAGCACACCAAGTTGGGCAAATTCCATTTCATGCCTGACGCTGCCTCGTACATCTTGAGAGGAAGGGTGATCAGAAAGAGCAGGTCGGACCCGGTCAGGTTGAGCAGCAGGATGTCGGTGGGAAGTGGCTTGGCGTGGATCTTCACGCTGAAGGCGTAGAGAGCCAGGAGGTTGGCCGGCAGGCCGATCACAAAGGCAATTATGTAAACTGAGAGAATGACCTCACTCCCCACAACTTCCCCCATCATGACCCTACATAAAAGCAGGAAACACGACAAAATGAAAGTGCATGAAGTAACAGAAGCAGGTTGTTAAAAAGGTCAGGTTATTCAGTATAAGTGGTGTCACATGATAATTAAAATAAAACCACCTTTGATGTGTTAGATTCTGATATCGACGGACAAGTGTGGCATTCACCTCAAAGAACACAGAGCCTGTTTTTCTGAATGAACGAGATGGCTCTTAATGGAGTGAATGTAGGATTTCACAGAAGCAATCTTGTCTCGCTTGTTTAGTTTAATCCAGATCTACTTTGGTCTTGGCTGAAGACATTGGGAGATGACGTCTCTAAGTGATATAGATAGTCTTGTTACTAGTTTGTCAACTTTGCGCACGTAGGGCTTTGCAGTTCATTTGTCTTTGTCGTTAATTCAGAAAAAACAGCCCAATTCTCTTTCTTAGGTGTGTGCAATACTCTTCCGTAGATATCTAACGCGCTTTTTAGATTTTTTAGACACGAGATTTTTTGCAAATATAAAACATGCTGAAACCACATAAATACAAAAAGCTTGGTAGCCCCGCCTCCCCAAAATAAAGCTGTTTCCTTCGACTTTGATTAATCCTTCACGTTAACAGAAGACCTTCACCACATCTCAAGCCTCGATCTAAAGTCAGGTTTTTAAGACACATCACATTCGGTTCACTCGATGGCTTCGCTTCTGTAGTTGCAGTGTTCACCTCCAGTGTGACCGTATGTCCTCTCTGACGTCACGCGTGGTCGTTGATTGGTTGTTTGCAGGAGTCCTCTGCCTCAGCAACAACAACAAAAATAACATTTATGAGAAATCTAAGGGTTATCAAGCCAGTAGGGAGGGCTTTTGGTGTCACTAAATTACATTTACAGGAACTTCACAGGAAGGCAGATTATGAGCAGCCAATGACCTGCATCGGAGTCATCATCTCCCCTCTCTGATGTTTTTTTGTTTTGTTTTGCTCTCCGATGATGACATGCATACATGCAGAGCCACAAGAATTCCAATCAGACCGTTTGCTTGAATGTGAATTGTGTCTGATGTAAGACCACATATGAAAGTAGTAGAAAAATGGATTGGGAAGGATCCGATTTTTGTGTTCACACAGGTGTGAACAAAAAAAAAAAGAAAAACAGATCTGTGCCAGATTAAGCCAAATAATCAGAATCGAGACACATCATGTGAACAAGAGTGATGTAAAAAATCTAAATCCAAATACAGATTAAATCCTACATGGACGGACACATGTCTGTGCGTAGACCCATTTAAGCTTTTAAAATGCTTAAATGAAAATAAAATATAGAAACTTATTATGTTCATCAAGTTATAACAGCTTGTTGTTGTTGCGTAGTGTTTTGATCTATTTCTGCACGTTCTCTGCAAACAGGAGGCGAAGCCGATGTTAAAATGTTTGTGCCTTGTCATTGTGGGGAGTGCATTTGAATTCAGTGAGAGAGCCGGGTTAAATCCGTGGTTAAATGCCTAAATAAACAACAATCAGCTATATAATAATACGGAATCACTACAATCAATCAATTGCAGACTGGTAGTTCAATTAGCAGAAAACAAAATTGCTTCAAGATACAAAATCCAATTTTGCCTTCAGTTTGTTCAATGGTTGTTTCTGGTGGCTCTTAAAGGTGAGTCTGTTATCCACCACAAAATGATTGACATGTTGTGTTAATGGACACCTGCTGCAGCAGAAAATTCAGTCTGGGACAGAACAAGTATAGATTTGCGTACATCACCATTGAGAAGATATTAATGTATTTCAAAAGAGTCAAATCAGCAACTTTAGGTGTGAATATGTGATTTAATGGAGATTGTAATTAGTTGTGTTTGCAACCTCCTTCTGATTCATGCACAATTCCAATTCCAAAACAAACTAGTCAGCTTTTAACGCATTTAATAAGGTTAACATTTTCACTTACCAAACAGCAGACGCTTCCCAAAAATGTTCTGCCTCTAGGAAAACCGCCGGAGCTCGTGATGCTTTCCTCGTTGCCTTGCCTCAAATACAGCCAGTTTATTATTGGAGTTCACAAATGAGCTGATACATAACGTAATAAACAGATAAAAGCGATTCACAGTCTGGCTCTGTGTGGTGCTCTCCTCCAGCCGTTCCCCGCCGTGCCACAGATCAGCGTGGATCAGATTGGGTTAATATTAACCATATGGAAAAGCTGAATCTCATGTTAATTTTCATGTGGAGTATGTTAATAAATGGCTTCCTCCCACCACATCTCTGCTTAAATGACCTTCAGCCATGATAGTCAGATTAGAGTTTCATAATTTACAGAGTGATTCATCGTTTCTGATAAACATTTCCAAATGGATGCCTTATAAGGGCATCCTCTCCTGAGTTCAAATTCAGTTTAGCTTCATTGCTGGAAAGAAATCTGGCACAGCTACGACAACAGGACGGAGATGATCAACTTCTAAAATATACAGTAGCCTTTAACCTACATTTAATCTACTTTTTCTGTTGCCTGGGAACAGCATGGGTATAGTTTTTCTTTCTATCAGCCGTATTTACCTTAGGATCAGTTCATGATGTGTCAGGAAATAAACATGGATAATCTTATGTTGTTTTTAAAATCTGTCACACCAACTACTGTGTATTATTTCCAAGTTATTTAACATAAGTTGGGCACACTTATGTTAGTTTTATGCTTTAGCTTTAGGAGTTTTATGCAGAAGGATTCTCACCAGTTAAGAGCTAAAAGTTACACTTAGGATAGTTTCTATCAGTTTTGTTTTCTGAAATCAAAAAGTGTATTAATCGCTATTATTTACAGTGCAATTTCATTTTATTTTTAAAATATCAAATTAAGACACCAATATTAAAGAAATGCAAAGTGGCCGATACTACTAACTAAAAACATATTGTATTTTTTCTATAAGCACAGTGTTTATCCCAGTCTTGACCCCAAAACATTATAAATATGTGGGAGAGTCTCTTCACTCAGAGAACCATGGTTACAGTAAGTTACTGACTTTAACTACCTGAACCGTTAGGCTCTCAAGTTCATACTCAAGGTGGCTTCTTGACATTCGCCTCTCTGTAGAGGTGCATAAACACTAATGTGAGACGGAGTATTAGGGCCACCTTGAACAATGAAAAAATCTTATATTATGAGAAAAAATTCCTTTTAAAAGCATAAAGTCGTAATTTTAAGACTGACGAGAGAGGAGTTTTACAATCTGGGATTTTGCAATCTTCGGTTTTATGTGTTGTGTTACACACACAAACAAACACACACACACACACCAACTCACACACTATCACGTTGTTAATGAAGTATTTAGATTACTTTAGGATCACAGGTTTATGACATGAGCCTGCATCTACATTATGGGACGACTAAATCCAACATTTCTCCTGCTACATCCTTCAAGTATGTCCGGTTCTTTCTGCTGAACAAACCCAGTCGTTTACAGTGTTTTCAAACTCTGATATTTATGGACATGTTGTTTTTATCTGCAAAAAGAACATATATTTATTGATGTGGAAAAGTTACAATGTTATTTCAATTGAATTTGATAAGATGGTCCACATTCTTTATTTCATCTTCAAACAGTATTTTAAGATTACGACTTTACTTGTTAAAGTATGTCTCTTTTTTCGTAAAATATCAACCTTATTCTTGTTAAAATATGGCTTTTTTCCAAGTAGAATTAAGATTTAAAAATCTTAAAATAGTAAAATATCCGACTTTTCTTAACGTAATTTTTGGTTTAGCGATAGGAGATATTTGAATTGAATAATTTTGAATGATTTGATTGGTAATCATGACGTGGGTGGGGGGGTTACCGGTTCAGAAGTCGTTGGTGCTTATGCCCCCCACCCCCGCATGAACCTGGAAAGGAAAACTGGTCACAGATGATTGATGGAGTGAAGACCAAAAGTTTATCCACTTCTCAAATCACTAACATTATTCAGTAATTGCTACAAAAGTGGGTGTAAACAAGATAAACACAAGATTCACATACTAGTATTTATTGAACCAAAAAGCGTACCTAATTCCATTTGGGCCTGTTGCGACAAAATATTCACCACATCAGAAACCGAATCAGGGGGATCAGAAAAGAAATGCAGGGGCAGTTGTGTACATACCAAATACCAATGGGTAAATAAAGAGTGGCAAAAAAAGTCAGAAGTACTGCAAATGATCAAAAACAAATTCATTCTTGATTACGACATTATCAGACAAAGTTCATGTGTACAGTTGCATAAATGGTGACGGGGAAAAAAAATACAACAAAACTCTAACATAATTATTATGAAAGCATCAGTAATTATATTTTCTTTAATTATGCGAGAATAATGTACTTTTGAAGAAGTGTTTTCTTATCCTGTACTAGACACTAATATATGAAATATTATCTCATTGTGTCATTGTTTTGTTTAAGACGATACTCGACAGGAAGGAAAAACACACACAGCTTGCTAAAACTCATAAACAACATTAGCAATTTACCTGTAAACCTTATAGTGAGGCAACATTTGAAATCTTAACTGGTGAAACCCAACAGAGAACAATGTTATTCCAGTTAAATTTGCTGATTGTGTATGACAGTCAACCTTAAACTTTCTATTCATCCATAATAAATTCATCCCTATGTTCTTTTCGAAAAAGCAAACCTTTCATATTATTTTCATCTCTGCAAAAATCCGATTCACTGATAATTTGAGTTTCTCAGCATATTACCATTCCTTATTCTATCCATCCACCTCTAGCCTGCACCTCGTCACACACGCTTCCTGTCTCCAGTGCATCGCTCACCAAATTTCTACTCCTCAAGACAGGAGTTTCCAGACAGACCCGCATCCACAGCCCTCTCTCTGTTTTTCCTCTTGGTCTTGTTCTTAAAATTCACAGTGGAGTAAACTCCACCAGTGCCTTCCTTATTAGCATCATCTACACTTTTACTGGCTTCCTCTGCTTTGTTTTCCCCGTAGTTGCCAAACTGTTGCTGTTTGGCTCACAGGAAGCTGCTGGCTGGTGATGGGTCTGCATCGCAACACTGACATTTACATAGATTTCTTCCGCTGTTGTCTGGGGTACCTGAAAAATAAGGAGAAAACATATGTGCTAGGGACGATAATCGGTTTAACCTCCTTCAGTAGAAAATTTCCCTGCCCTCATTCAAAATACCATGTTTTCCTTTCCACTCGCACGTTGGCTCAAGGCGATGGTTCTAGTAGCAATCCTGAGGCGAACCATTTGTGTCCTGTAGAATACAGTCAAATATTTAAAGTTGCTGGTGTTTATGCCATTGTTTACATCTGTCATACTATAGCGAACATCTCCACTCAACAGTTTATTATGTCATATTGTATTACTGGCATCCTCTCTATGAACTGCAACTGTGCACAGCATTGCTGGTATCCCCTCTACCGCATTGCATCTTTCCTGCCATTGTGAGCATTTGGTCCGTCAACTGCAATTGTCACAGTCCGTTGATGGGATCCTCTCTGGAATTTACATCTGTACATGTCGTTTCTGACTTCCTCTCTACCACATTGCATCTTTTGGGTGCAATTGCTAGATTAACCCTGCATTGCTTTCCCCGAGGTATTGCTGGATAAAGATTGCAAACATTGTATTACAGTGTGAAGTGTATGTTCCCTTCCTTCACGATCTCTCTGAAGAATCTAAGCGCCAAAGACTTTGTGACAGAATAACGAGCACAAATCATCGGTGTAATGAACAATCCTTTTTATTTCATTGACTTGTCTCTCTTGATTGAAAGAATATTACCCAGGACCGTTGGGAGTGGTGATTTATCTTTACCAATGTCAGAGTTAATTTTACCATCTCTGCATTATTGGTAGCCTGTTGATTTTCTAATGACATGTGGTTAAATGTTGCTTTTAGAGAGGAACTGGTTCCTCCTGTAGTAAAACAGAGACCTAAAGTTTTACATTTGTTCGGATGAATGAAGACCCAAGTTAACTATGAATAGTGTCAATACTTGTATAATCTTACAGAGTTTATACAAAGGACTTCAAATGAAGTAAAAGTCTTTGCCGTAGTTGGAACATATTCTAGCTCGTACTCTACCTGATAATCAACAGCAGAACGCATACTAGTACTAGTAGCACAACACAGGCTCCAATCCAAACTGCTAACATCTCTGCATCTGAAACATACAAGGAACACCGGAAGATTAAAAAGATGATCAACCAATAAAAGACATGGTTTTGACAAAGTATGCATCCGTCTATCATAAAGAAAGAGGTACAACTAAGTTGTTTACATCCCTTCAGGGAACATTTCTTTGATTATACTCACTCAGACTTACCCAAACCAGAAACACTGGAGAGAATTTACATTATTGAGAGTTTGGGGGACAAATGTTTGAGAGTTTTATACCGGCACGTGAAAACTTACCATTATGATACCAGGTACATGGACACGGTTGGTAAAATTACAGATGGGATTGGTCAATAAAGATGGAAAAACAGTAGGATTGGTTATTCATGCTTTTGGTAAAATACCTTACAAATACCAAAAACCGTATCTACACCTTCTTACGATACTTATGCTTATGCATACCTTCTTTTATTTATGATTTACTTAAAATCAATTATTTGCATGTATTTGTTGAGGCACTTTGTAACCTTAAGTACTAATAAGTAACATAAGTACTGAGTAAGATAAGTACTATACAAATAAAGTTTTTATGGTATAAATTTGGCAATTGATTGGTTGTGGTAAGTACTTTGATACCAAAATGTGAACCAGCACCCCCTTTTAAAATCTAAAACATCCATGTAATACTAAACCTGGCCTAGCTGTAGTGGTGCAGAACATGATCTAAAACATAGAGGTTTGAAACTGGCACATACGTTTAACATCGATGTAATGATTGCCGGATCGACCCACTCCAACAGAGTTTTCAGCCTCGCAAAAGAAAGGACCAATGACTTCAGAAGCTTTCACGTTTAAAACCTGCCCTTTCCCAATAAACGTGCGCTGGCCTCCGTCAGCTCGGAACCAGGAAAAGTTCCGTGCTGCTGGATTGGCAGTACTCTTGCATGTCAGAGTCACATTTCCATCCTCTGTAACTGGACAAGGGGGGTTGATTGACACTGTGACTGGTTTGGGTGAATCTGTAACAGAAAATGGGAAATTATGACAAAAGTGTTTGTATTAAAATAACAGCTTTGATATAATACCACATCTTTATGATTCTTCTTCTTCACCATGCATGACTTTGCTTATATCGCCTCCTCTGGAGTGGTTCATCATTCTTTCTCATATATTGTAACATTTTACTATTAGTTAATACTGTTCAGTTTATTTTGTTATTCTTCATTTTTATAGTTATTATTTATTATAATAACAATTATTTATTAGTTATCTCATTATTTTACTATCCTCTTATCTTCTTATGGTCTTTTTCACATTTCTTAACTACCCATCTTTGATTGTTTTAACTTCCTCAGCAAATGCAAATGGTTTGAAAGGTGCTACATAAATAAAAGTGTGATTGACAGGTGGATTGAATGCCCAAATTAAAAACAATTCACATTATCTGAAGTAATAATATTTCATTTTTTCAAAAAGTTAAAAGGGGCAAAAACATCTTTGTGGCCATTATTCAACAGCATAACTCTATTTGAAATAAAGAAATAATGTATAGAATCACGTTTACTTTCAAGTAGATGAACTCACAGGAAACGTGGGTTGTTAGACGATTGCTCACAGACGTCCGATTGCTGCTGTAGACGGCTGTACAGGAGATGATCTGTCTGTCATGGAGGTGAGAAGCGTTGAAAGTCAAAACGGAGGTTTGGACTTTAGTTCTGTCGTCACTGTCCTCCAGTTTCTCCTGACTGTCACCCAGGCGGGGGCTCCAGGTCAGAGATGGAGGATGAGGCTGACAGGGAGCCGGAGCAAAGCACTTTAAAATAACCGGGGTTCCCTCCTTCGCCGGCGTCATTGTTGACAGACTCAGAGTCGGGGTGGGCGTTTCATCTGGGAGCAAGGTGCATTTTGAAAAGTCAGTTAATATTTATCTTCATTTAAAAAAAATGATAAATTGTGAAATTCTATGAACAGAAAACAACGTCAACAAGGTCGTTTTAGCAGGTGAATTATTTGTATTGTGAGTAAAAACGATTATAAAACCCACCTGTGACGGAAATTTTCACAACCGTTTTTAGAAAATTATAATTCAGTTTATTATCACATTGTAGTCTGAAGAAATATTCGTGGCTGTCACCAGGTTGCATGTTTTCCAGAGTTGTGGTGCACTCTTTGTTCATTAAGGTTCCTGACAAATTTCCTTTTATTTTATTACTTTCTGGATTCTGGCTATCGAACACGGTATTATCCACTTTATCTTGGTGAAATCTCCACATTGCTTTACATCCCTCATGTAGTTTATGAGAATATTCGCTCTCTATATCAAAAGAGCATGGTATGGTCACACAGGATCCCTTCAGAACCTCGATAGTCCCCGGCAGAATGACCTCAAATGCTTCACACAGGATACCTGAAACACACATTTACAATTACAAACAAATTTAAAGATGAATTTGAAACTTTGGTTTTTGTTTCCCCTCTTAAAATCTCTCGATTGTAGTCTATATATTAGTCATGCAGAATTGTGTTCTTGCTGTTTTAAGATCAGGTTCTCAGTTTCTCCATATTTCTCCATTTCACAAATTCAAGTTTTCAGAAAAAAAAAGCCAAGCAGAATATTTTGTAGCGTCTTTAATTTGCTGCAGCATGAACTCTATTACAGATTCTTTTTCGCTGTGGTATCTAAAATAGAAATCTTTTATTTAGCTTTTATAGTCCATCATCCAAACGTGAATGAACTCACCTGGCAGGATACCTCCAAAGACGAGAAGAATCTCAGCTGCAGCCATCTTTGGGTGTGAGGAGAGGCCGATGGAACTACAAGCCACATCTTTAGTCAGGGACAAAAACTGGATTTGTTCATAATTGAGTGTTTTACATTTCGGGGTTGATATCCACTCCTAAAAGTTTCATTTTAACACTCACAGTAAATTGTGAGAGTTGATCTCATTAGTGTTAATCCAAACAATTCAGAGATGTAATTAAGCCCCGCCCACACACAGATGGAACTGGGGAAAGTTCAGAAGTCCCCCTGAGAAGAAGAGAGCCAGAGCTATCAACTAGCTTTAGGCTTTTTCTCTGCGTGAGGAGACTGTCTGTAGAGAGTTTCACATTCACAGGTACGTACATATTCATATATCCATATCTCCCGGAATACAGGTAGAAAAGAATCCTGAATACAGATAGAAAGGAATCCTGAATACAGGTAGAAAGGAATCCTGAATACAGGTAGAAAGGATCCACAGTAATGTCTATTATGTGAAATGTAAAAGTAATAATGGGCACTACACTATATCTCTATCCTAAAATACAATTCCAAATTTTGATTACTTATTTTATATTAAAGTTCATTTAAATGGACATATCTTCATTTTCAACAACATTTGTAATGATAAACTAGGTATTTATGTATTTTTTTCTATACTTTATTGTAGACAATTATGTAGAACAATTACACAAATTGAATCAAAGTACATATGAAGGTCTCTCAGAGCTCACCTTTCAGAAGTATATAAATCTTAGAAGCGCGTTCAAATTTTATTTTATTTAAATACTTAATGTGGAGACGAAGATCTTTGATGAAGCCTTTGAATATGGGTGGAATCTTTATAAATTTGGCATTGTGAATAAAACATTTGGCTAGGATGAGTAAAACATTGACCTTCATATCCATTATAGAAATTCTCGATATCATTTCTATAAGATAAGATGAGCGGGATATAAGTCATTTGTTAGAGTGGATCTCGTGAATTTGTTGGAACATCTTTCATCAAGAAAGCCAATTCCATTTATAGAAGGTATGATTGATTTTTAGTCAACATAAGGAATGCATTGTAAATGTTTAGAAATGCTTTCAAGTTCAGCAGGCTTACGTTCTTTTACATCTTTTCTAATATAAACATCCAGACAATTTACCCTAGTTTTAACAGGTACGTCATAGATGACCCTTGGTGCATGTTCATCAATAGGTAGTAATTCATATTTCTGAATGTTGAAGTATAATCCAGAGGCTTTGGAGGATTCTCCAATATTCTGTATGATAACAGGAATCTGATGGCAGTTACATCCTTTACAAACAAGGTGGTATCATCTGCAAACTGACTTATTGCAAGGTTCTGTACTAAACACATTCATTTCTTTTTAAGTTGTCAAAGTACTTAATAATGATAGCAAGCATTTCTGCAGCTAAAATGAAAAGCCCCAGACTTGCTGGATATCTCTGTTGTATTCCTTTTTGTATGTTAAAACGGGGTGAGGTTCTATTAGGTACTGAAGCACAACTTCACATTCTTCTGTACAAAGTCCCTACGTGACCTTTAAGAAACTTCTTCTTGGTGTCTTTTCTCTCTAGTTTGCAGAAGTAGGAAGTATTTTGTTCACTTTCTTCTATCCACTCAGCCTCGAATAGAATATAAGTGCCTTTTGCTTTGTGCAGAAATACTTTCAAACATCAAGCTGTTTATGCAATCCCATAATTGTGTGTTTGCCCTCCTCAATAGGGTTACTTCTGTTACAATGAAAGTTCAGTTCTTTAATTAGATCTTTTTCTTTTCCTCTAGCCCAGTGGTCCCCAAACTAAGATATTTTTATTTTTTATTATTTTTATTTTTTCTTATCAAGATTGACAGATGAACATCTGCATCAGTGTTTGAGACTGGCTGTGACTAGAATAGAACCTGACATTCATGTTAATGTTCCATGGACCCAGAGAAGGTTATTTGATTATTATTGATTTTATAAATAGTGTTATTTATATCCAGGCTTTTTTTCTGCGAAGAACCCAGAGAAGGTTATTTGGTGATTATTTATTTCATTAATAGTGTTATTATTTATTTCCTTACTTTTTTTTTTTTCTGTGAAGAACCCGGAGAGGGTTATTTGGTTATGTGTGGCTTCCTGGAAAACAATACATTTTTACGATTAGGCACCCCTGCGATCGTGGTCCGACAGCAGGGCAGTGTCCATTGAAACCACATAGTCAGAAATTAAAGCTGTTACAAAGTTAAAATACCAACTCTGCCGGAAGTGAAATTTCAACCCTGCTTAGAGTTATTAATATATTTGTATAGTATTGATTTTTAACACTGTTAGAGATAAATAAACTATTTAAATGTAAGTAAGTGATAGAGTAATTGTGATTTTATTTATTAAATGACCTGAATTGAATACAGTATAAATGTTTAACCCCCTCCTGTTTTGTTTTGCATGATTATCAATGTGGAAAAACATTTAAAGAAGACTTGAAGAAATGAAACTGAACTGAATCGAAACATGATTAAATTATTTTGAGTTTGTTGAATTCTCATGAGAACCGAGGGATATTATTTATTTGGCAGAAATGTGTGATTACATAATCCTGTTTTTAAATAACCTAATTTAAAACATATCATAATTGAAGAATTAAATGAATTCTATTTTCAAAAAAGGCCCATCTTAAGTCAGGTGACCCTGTTTACTATTTTCAAACTCATGCAATATTTAATATAGGTATTGATGAAGAAATGATGAATAATATCAAATGTTGAATTAACAATAACACTTATATAAGTCATAAAGAAACTCTGACTCACATTTTCTTCAGTTCTGTCCGGCAGAGTGAAGACGGATGTGCTGTGAAGTAAAGCTTCTTCACACTTTGCAGCTTTTTCACACCCTCCTACATAAATGAACCTTGAAAATGAGGAAGTTCATACGTGTGAGAAGGAACTGCAGGCCTGTTCTATTAATAACATGATGCAGTCTGTTCGCCGCTTTTCCATCAGAGTTCTACAGCCTGCAAT
Source organism: Lophius americanus (assembly GCA_037951165.1). Taxonomy (NCBI): domain Eukaryota; kingdom Metazoa; phylum Chordata; class Actinopteri; order Lophiiformes; family Lophiidae; genus Lophius; species Lophius americanus. The sequence goes on from JBBDHG010000043.1 coordinate 1,208,004, forward strand.
ACTATTAACCGACAAGTACACCTTTTATTGTTGGTCACCGGCAAACCTTTTGGATATATAGCCATATCTGTTTTTCTGTATTTGTATTTGTAAGTATTCTACCGAGTCTGGTGACGGTCCGCCTACCTGTTGCTGCAAGTGTAGCATCACCCGGAGACTTCTGTATCTGTTTGTTTCATCGTTTATGTCCGTTTCTGTTTGCTCATCGTTGATATCAGTTTGTTTATCCGTCTTGTTCATCACTGCCCCCGTGACACTTTCACCAATAGCCGCTGCTCATCACTTTTCTGTGTTTGATAGCTTTTTTCTCAGCATCATTTCCATGAAAATAAGGGCTACTAACGTCCTCTGTGCGTCTCGTCCAAAGCTAACGGCTAATAACGGGCTAGTCTTATCCATTACTGTCAATGGACTTTCCTTGTTAAAATCATCCACTGTGCGGGTTAGAAAACGTGGAGTGGATTTCAGTCTTCTTCGGCCAATACAGAGACTCCCTGCTCCATCTAGTATTAAAATCGAACTCTTTAATTCACAATCTCTCACAAACAAATCATGCCTCATACATGACCACATCCTGGAGAAATGTCTGGACGTTATGTGCCTTACAGAAACCTGGCAACAACCAGATGATTTTTCTGTCCTGAATGAAACCTGTCCTGCCGGTTACTCTTACCTCCAGAAAGCCCACAGCACCTGTCATGATGGTGGTCTGTCTGTCATCTACCACAGTGATTTGGACTTGTCTCCCCTGCCGTTGCCAGAGATCTCTTCTTTTGAATGCCTGGCATTTAATTGTAAACCCCCTTTCTCCATGACCATACTTCTAATCTACCGGCCACCCAAACAAAACCCAGCCTTCATCTCTGAGATGTAATAATAATAATAATACATTTCATTTATAATGCACTTTACGTACAACCTTTTGTCTTCATTTTAAACAACCTCTGCCAATATTTTAGTTCTTGGAGTTATGAACATTCATGTCGACTCCCCTGCATGTCGTTTTGCTTCCGAATTTCTCCAACTACTGGATTGTTTTAATCTCAGGCAACTTGTCGATGTCCCTACCCACACCAAGGAGCACACTGGATCTAGTCATCACTGACTCTGCTCCTCTCAGCAATCTTCTTGTGTACGATCTGGGTGTGTCCGACCACAAGGCCGTCTCCATGGAATTGTCGCTTTTGTCATCCCTCACTAAGCCCAAACGTCAAATCTACTTCAGGAATTTGAAAAACATCAACCCAGAAACCATGAGAGTCGACCTCCAGCATCTTCTTTCTGCCAACTTTGTATCAGCAAGTGACTCAGTAGATTTCTACAATAAATCCCTGAGTAGCATCCTGGATCGCCACGCCCCTGTAAAAACTAGAACAGTCACCTTCTCCCGCTCTGCCCCCTGGTTCACCAGCGAGCTACGGAAAATGAAGGCAGCTGGGCGTGTCCAGTATTAAAAACTGTAGTGAAATGTGTGAACTATGTGCGAAATAGTGCTCTGAGGCACCGCATCTTCAGTGAGCTGTGTAAAGAAATGGGCTCTGAATTCGAGGTACTTCTGTACCATTCTAATGTTCGGTGGTTATCCCGGGGAAAGGTGCTGAATCGTGTTTTTGCCATGCGGGTGGAATTAGCCCTGTTTTTGCAAGAGCAACAACATTGTCATGCAGATTGCTTCAAAAATTCTGAGTTCATTCTCATTTTAGCATACATGGCTGATATATTTGCAGCTCTCAATCATCTCAATCAGCAGATGCAGGGCGGTGGAGTCAACATCATGGAAGCGGAAGAAAACCTGAAGGTTTTTCAAAAAGGGCTACCGTAATGGAAACGACGAACAGAGAACAATAACTTTGCAAACTTTCCCCTTCTGGACGACTGTGTAAGTAAGATCGAAGATGTGTCTGGAATCGGAGACGTTTCTGTACCCATGGAACTGAAGCAAAAAATTGCTACGCACTTAGATGAGCTTGCAAAGTCTCTCGACGGATACTTTCCTACAAGAGAGTCATATCCAGCATGGGTGAGACAGCCGTTCACGTTTGCTGTTGAGACAGCAGATGTCAATGATGAATACCTCGACAAAATCATTGAAATTCAGCAGAGCCAGGTTCAACAGCAACTCTTCAGAACAACAACGCTCTCAAAGTTTTGGTGTCAACAAATGGAAAAGTATCCAGTTATTGCTAAGAAAGCCTTGGAATTCTTTATACCATTTGTTACAACATATCTTTGCGAGCAATCCTTTTCGAGGATTCTGGACATAAAAACAAAGAAAAGGAACAGACTGATTTGCAGGTATGTCATTTGTTGTGAGTTAATGCACTGTGTTGGTTTTGTTCTTTGAACAAGGTGATATTCATGCACGGTTCATTTTGTGCACCAGTAAAAAAACATATACCTATGTCTTTAATTTGAAAAAAATCACATTTTATTTTTCACTAAAGAAGGGTTCGGTGAATGCGCATATGAAACTGGTGGGGTTCGGTACCTCCAACAAGGTTAAGAACCACTGGCTTAGAGTCACAAATGACCTACGGATGGCAGCTGATGCTGGTTCACCTTCCCTCCTGATTCTCCTTGATTTGTCTGCTGCCTTCGACACAGTTGACCATGGAATACTCCTCCACCGCCTTAATCACACCATTGGACTCACTGCCACCGCCCTAAATTGGTTTCAGTCCTACTTCACTGACAGAACAGAATACGTTTCCCTTGGAAGTTCAAAGTCCCGGACACACACCGTCACCTGTGGGGTCCCCCAGGGATCAGTCCTTGGTCCAATTCTCTTCATACTATACATGCTCCCCCTTGGCCGTGTCATCAGTCGATATGGACTCTCATTCCATTGTTACGCTGATGACACGCAAATCTACATAAAAAACTGACACATGTTCCTCCTCAGCCTCTCCATCCTCATCGTAATCATCATCTCCCCTGTCAACTCTCCGCACTTGTCTGGAGGAGATAAAGGTGTGGATGAAAAACAACTTTCTCCAGTTGAACAGCTCCAAAACCGAAGCTATTTTAATTGGCTCCCCTCATCAGACCCAGTCTTCCTCCATAACCAGTATTACCTTCTCTGGTCACGACATTCCCCTCTCTTCATCAGTCACCAACCTCGGTGTAAGATTTGACCCTCAACTCACTTTTGAATCCCACATCAAACACATCTGCAGGATCTCCTTTCACCATCTCAGAAATATTTCGAAACTCCGTTCTTCACTAACCTTGAGTGATGCTGAAAAGCTGGTCCACGCGTTTGTCTCCTCTCGACTGGATTACTGTAACTCCCTTCTCATCGGGATCCATGATAAAAGTCTTCAAAGACTGCAGTATGTTCAAAACAGTGCCGCAAGGATCCTGATGAGAGTTCGTAAACACGAACACATCACCCCTGTTCTTCATTCCCTTCATTGGCTTCCCATCTCCACCAGGATTGATTATAAGATCTCTCTCCTCACTCAACAGTGCATCCATGGTAACGCACCCCCCTACCTGAAAGAACTACTCACCCCACTGACCTCAACACTATCCCTCCGCTCTACCCAGTCATACCGCCTCCTCCTTCCCCGGACTAAGCTCAGCACCATGGGTGATTGGGCTTTCTGTTCTGCTGCCCCTCGTCTGTGGAATGCCCTCCCTGACCATCTCAGGGCTCCACAGATGACTGACACATTTAAAAAAGGACTTAAAACTTTCCTTTTTAGCAGAACCTATAACTGTAATTAACATTAATACTTTTGGTCATGTTTTTATATAGTTATTTTTTTTTTTTTTTATTGATGCTTTTATCTGCTTTTGCTTTGTAGCACTTTGAGATTTGATCCAAATGTAAAGTGCATTATAACTTAAATGTATTATTATTATTATTATAACTAATTTAATTTATTTGCATTTAATATATATTAATATAGTCTTAGATCAGACTGGTTATGGGAACTCTGGCAAATGATTCAAAAAATATACCTAGCCTAATTAATCAAGTCTTTTTACACATACTTTAAAAAACTATAAAATAATTTATGTTGCAATTAGTTACAATTAAAACTTAAATATAAAGTTTGTCCGGAATTTTTTTAATCCGTAGACAGTCCAATGAATCTGGAGTAAGGAGGTTATAAAATATATGCCAAGAACTTTCCTAATATACCCAACAACGTAATTATGAATATGTCAATTAAGTAATGGAAAACAACATACAACACTCTCAAAGAAATTAAACATTAACAATTGCATCTTTCTTTACTGAATAAAGAGACCCTCATTCCGTTCCATTTACATGTTGTGCCCTTTTGTTTTGTTTCATATGTGTTTGTAAAACATGGTGGTTGATGAGATACAGTTGATAAAACATTTTTTATAAGGGAGGGAGTGCAGAGAGTGAAGAAGGGTCGGGCTTTTGGCCTTTGCCCCCCAAGTCCAGGAGCGCTACTGCTGTGAAGTTGAGTCCATTGTGATGATGAAGAAGGAAGTAACTACGAGCTTACACTAGATGGTGGTATCTTCATGTGTTGTTACTCAAGCAGCAGTGGTGTTTTTGCTGAGGCACTTTCCCAGAGTGTCAGGACCCTCTGTCTCTGAAGCGGTGACCCCTCAAAGGAGTACCTGCTGAGGTTACTATGTTCAAGAGCACACATGCCAGGCGCACGTTTTTTTCAGATTAAGAAAATTGCAAGAACTAGATTCCTCTTAAGAACTTTCATTACTCCAATAACTTGAAATCGTCAAAAGGTTAAAACCCCCACGTCAACTTGCTTCATAGCAAGAATGTTAACATTGGGAGGACCTGCAAACTGAGATCAGAAAGGTCAGAGGTCAGAGGTGGATTTGAACCAGGAACCCTCTAGCTGTGAGGCAGAAAGGAAGAGCTGGATTGAACTTCCGATTTGAGCCACATTTACCTCATAGGAACTGCCTCAAGAATATTTAACTTGTATTTGTCAGATTTTACTGTAATTGTTAATTTTCCATTCATTAGGTTGGCTTTTGGCCAAAAAATAGGTTTATGACAAAAACCTCCCAATCATGCTCCAATAAAGTCCAAAATTGGTTTATGTTTTAAACTTTTTCCTTCTTAGATATTGATATATGTATATTCTAAAAATGTGTGTGTGTGTGTGTGAAATTTACATCTGCAGTTAACTCAGCCCGGAAGAGAGTAGGGGGCGACCCCTGTGAAGCGCCCGGGTTGCTGAGGTGTCAGGCAGGGTCTTGCTCAAGGACCCACGTCTCCCGGTTGAGGGACGACGGATGTACCCACTGAGCTAAAGCCGCCCTTTAAATTGGTAAATGTACTGTACTTATAGAGCACTTTTCTAGTCTGCTCCCCCTTCAAAGCGCTTTTACACTCCTTCTTCCAACATTCTTCCAACATTCACAAAGTGATGATAGAGGCTATCAGTAGCAGTAACCATTCACGACATCATTCACGCCATCATTCACGCCATCATCCACGCACCAATGGAACAGCCATTGGGATCAACTTGGGGTTCAGTATCCTGCTCAAGGACACTTCAACATTTGGACCGCAGTTGCCAGGGACTGAACCACCGACCTTCAGAAAAGTGGACAACCACTTTACCAATATATAGATATAGATATAGATATAGATAGATAGATATTTCAAAAGTCTGTTTTGTGAAGCTGTAACAACTGAAATAGTTAGTTTCTCGTCCGTAATCTCCCAACCAAGAGTCTCATTGTGTCTAAATTTAGCTCATGAATTCACAAAAAGAAGTTTGTTTTGTTTAATGACTGAGCTCAGAAAAAAATAGTGAACTATATTTATCTTCCTTATTGAGTCACTATGGGATCTTATATGAGATCATTTTGCTGATTTCATGGAAATAGTTAGGTGGAGTCAATATGGACTGTTTGAGATTATTGATGAGTCACATTTAATTTGAGGCGTTCATTCATTTCTTATACATCGCAGAGGATTGGGGAAATTCCGGGGATATATATGCTTGCTGCCGGGGAGTAAGAAAGTAAGCCCTATCCAATCTACATACACAGATTCATTTCAACCCATGTCCTGTTTTTCTTTTTTTTTTCAGCATTTACAATGAAGAAGTTTGATCAGAGAGAAATTTAAAAAAATGGAGGAGAAACAAATTCTTAAAAGCAGAATCGGTAACAATATTCACCCATTCTTCATTGGAGTAGATTGATTCAACTTCTTAAATCGAGTAAAGGTGTAAAACTGAGTTTAAAGTAAACAAGTACCCCCTTGAAAGATATTCTACTGGCTGTTTTTGTACAAACCTCATCTCATACAAGAATCCTACGGGTGTATAATGTCTCTTCATTCTCCCAAGGGGCAATAAAAAGACAAGAAGGATTCACGACCAACTGCCAACAACCCTCTATGTACCAACAACTACTGGAGGTATGAAACCCCAGACTCCCCATTAGCCAGTGAGAAATGAAGAAGTCGCTTTGATGAGACGTGAAACGTCTTCAAGCTAAAACAGAAATCCAGTTGCTTTGGATTCAACCCACATAAATTACGGGATTGGGAAGCTTCATTATTTTGTCTGGTAGAGAATACATCCTGCATAAATGAAAATTATATAGATGAAAGTGAAGAGGAAATCAAAGTGGATAGAAGTGTCAGGAAGAAGCTGCTGTTTGACAAAGACAATTAACTGACATGTAAGAAATAAACGTTTTTGTTTGTCACAACTCTCACAACAACATGGTCGTACCTCGGACAATAAACCGCTTCTTTTATCTTTGACAAGATGTCAGCAGTAAATGCATAAAGTAATGGCCATGGATTGATTTTTTTCCTAGAATGATTTTTTGCTGACAGAGTTCTGACAGACAGGCTGTCAGAACTCTGCCTTCATATATATATATCTGCCTTCATATATCTATTACAAATTGGATGTAACAATAAATGTATGCGTTTGTTGTTGTTGTTTTTTTGTAGTTTTGTTCTCTGAGGAAAACAAACAGCGAACCATTTGTTCTTGTCACAGGCCTGTCTGTCTATTTATGCTCTTATGCTGTCCATTTATTCTCCACACGTCAGAAAACTGCCTTTATAAAATTTGAAAACGGAAATATTGCTCATCTCTCAATGTTCCCAAGCTAGTTGTTTAAGTTTTCCTCTAAAATACTGTAAGACAAAATCATATTTATTTAAAAAGAAAATCACAATATTTATTCTGATCTTTAAATAGGGCTTAAAATGACTTTCTCTCTGAGTGAAGTTGCATGTTCAGAGAACTGAATATGATATTGTTGAAACTTGTAGACATTTAGGGCTCACAAGTTTTGAAAATAACCTGGAGGCAATGAAGAAGTTTCACGTTCACATTGCAGTCAAGAGTGACCCAAATTTAAAAAGCCTTCGGTTCTGGTATGGGCCACCTTCATAGGCGATCCAAAATCAGACACACTGCAGAATCCTGCTGGTGTGAGATCAGTGTGAACAGTCAGATTAAGATTCATGTGGGTTTTTCTCCGACTGAGGACGCTCACATCAATCTTTTGTCAGCGGTGGTTGACAGAGTGAAATATGGAAGATCGTGACAAAAACCGCGAGACACACAAGGCCAGTCTAATTTTAAAAATGTAGAAAGAATTCTTTTAAATCCTATTTTTTTTGTATTGTCCCTAAAAGCCTACGGGATGTCTACGCACTAGTGTCTCCAGAGCATGTGATCGCAGCCCATGAATACCGGTACCAATTTTATTTGAGCAGGCAGATGCACAAAACTTCTTTCCTGCAAGTGAAACACGTGATCGCTTCAAAATCCTGTTTTCCAGGGATTTTGGTATAATGACCTGAAGTCATGCAATATCAGTCCAATAAAACAAAGTTGGAGATATTTTCTGCATCGTTAAAAAAGCCATAATGGTTATAATGAATTGATAATTCATAGACGGAAATCTGATTTACGACACTTTGAAAGCATCTGCCGCATCAGATGGATTCTAAGTCGCGCTTATCTTCTTCCAGGCGGATCCGTGGACGACTTCAGCATTCTAGCAATCTTTGACTGGAGGTCCTTGGCTTTCTCTGCATTCTCTCCTTCCTCTAGGTGCCGTCCTGCCACCTCCAGCCCCTTCAGCACTGACCGCAAAGCGTCTGCATTCTTCACTGAGTCCATTTGATCTCTGTCTGCTTGGATCTCCTCCACCCAGTCCAGGTAAGCCTGAAGTAACCCGAGGTCTTCCACAAAGTTTGCAATTATACGCAATCCTGGTCTGCGTTGCTCCAACTCCCTCAGCCTCTTCTTCCCCTCTGCTCCGATGTCATTCCCAACGATGCTGAAGAAGGAGAAGACAATCAAATAGGAATCATTTCTTTACACCAGCACACTGTGGAGAGGTTGGTGTGGTTAAATCCTACGTCAGTGTCTTCAGAGAGGCGTTCCTGCTGAGGCAGGTGACCATGTTTTCAGTTCCTCGCTCTGTGATACCAGTGATGTCCAGATAGAGTTCCTCCACAGTGTCGTTGTGCTCCAGAGCGTTCCAAAGCTCCAGAGCTCCGTCTGATCCCAAGTTATTGCCACACATACTGCACAGATGAGCAGAAGTGTGATGATGCAATAAATTAAAGTACATAATCTATTTTATTGGAGTGTTTGATTACTAGGACCATAAAGAATCAAAAAAATCCCTGCAAAAACAAACATGCAAGAAAGTAGCGAAATATTTCTAAAATGAAATCAAATACTTTTGAGCTAAAAAAAAAACACATCCGGGTCGGTTAATTTAAGCTAGTTATTAAAAAAACACATGGAAGTCAATTTTGATTAGCAATATTTACCTTCTCTATATTATGGATGTTTTTGCAGTGTAGAACAGAGAGTCACTTTCTAAATCTAACTAATGCAAACATGAAACAGCAGCTTTCCGTGACAAATAATAAAGATAAATTAACAAACGTAAATTGGTGTCATTTCATATGATTGTAAATCGTTGTGTTTGTTGTTTTGCTGCTGCAAGTATATTATGCAAATCCTTTAGCCTTTGGCTTTCTGATATAGTACTGACCAATGTACATATTTCATCCTCCTTTTCCATTAAAATGACTTTTCTAATGAAAAACATTCTCGAAAACGATATTTTCTTCATAAACAAAAAAACGAACAGAAATGATTGCATGTATATTCATACATCTGGGGTACGCTGAAAAAAAATTGGATATTAAAGTTGATAAATTCATAAATAATTTAAGGCCTTATTACCGCCACTGACTCGCCCCGATTTTTTCTAATCGTCATAAGTCAAAATGTTTATTTTTTCAAAGTGGTGAAAGCGACTCAGGTTCAACAAATATGCTTTCATAACTTACAACAACTTTTTCACTTGGCACTCGCGTGATTTCAGGACTGCGGCTTCTAAAATCGCTGCTTTCCTGTCCAGGCAGTTGTACCTCAAACTGAAAAATAAACAGAGAAACATTAATTTGACAATGTCGCCTCCAATTCCAAATGGTGACTCCTGTCTATACGGCAGGTCGATGTAAAATCACTGAATGAGTTACTAGAGGGATTCGCAGCGATGCAGGATTGGCCCCAGTCTGTTCAGTCCTCTGTTTCCTATGTTGGAGTAACCTAAGTTGAGCTCCTGCAGCTTGTGCGGAGAGAACTGCAGCACGTAGTGAATGGCTGCACAGTCCACAACCGTCAGCTTCATCTTAAACAGGTTGAGTCTCTTGATCTCTGGTGCCGCCATGCCGGTAGTTTCCTTCATGTGGAACTCCATCAGGCAGTGGAGAAGATTGAGCGCTATCTGGTTTTCAAGCTTCTGCCCCTTGAACTGGTTCTGGAACCACAATCCCAACCTAGTTGGGATGGTGTCCTCCTGTTCCATGGGGGAAGCGACAAGGCCATCCAGCTGACCTTTCAGTCGAGATCGGAGCATTCCCATGAAGAAGCGGGTGAACATCTGGAGACTCTCTAGCATGTCAATTTCGAGGTCCGTTTTGTGTAGGATTGTAGTGGCAGACGATGGTGGACGTTGCCCGAAGCACCAGACCTCCAGAGCCTGGATTATTTCTTCTTGGCTGATGAGGTTTATTGTGCAGTAGAGGGCAGCCAGATGTTCTTGAACAGTCAAGTGGAAGAAAGAGAACATCTCAACCGTGTCCTCCTTGAAGGACGGGATGATATGACATAAGAAAGTGCTCTGAAGATTAGCAGGTGTCACTCTATACTTCTCCAAATCGGCTTTACTGAATATGATTTTTTTCTTCAGAATGCTTTCATAGGCTAGTTTACCGAGGTTTGTCAGCTCTTGCTTTGCTAGTGAGAGAACCTCATCCCTGGGGGTGCTTCTCTCTGTACTCCCCTTCAATGCGTGGTGCTTGACTGCCGTAAAGAGGTAGCAGAAGTAAACCTCACTGACCGTTCTGGGGGGGTTCAGCTCCAGAGACGTCGAGTCACCACCATGATGATTTCCTGAAGGGAAGAACTCGGCCATAGCGGTACAGATGATGTAGCAATAAAGAGGGATGAAGGAGAGCACAAAAAGGTTGTCATTGTCCAGAATATAATCAAAAACCTTTTCAGCAACTTTGCTGTCTTTGTAGAACTTGGTGGTGTATTCCTTCACCTGGTCCTCCTCAAAGCCCAGCACCACACAGCATCTCTGGAAGAACCGCTTTGGGGCTTGGGTGGAGGGTCTTGTTGTGACAATGACTGAAGCCTCAGGTAGAAGGCTGCCCTTGATTAATGCTACAAGCAGCTCTGAAACTGGCACCTTCAAGCACACATCAATGTTTTTGTCTGGACTGGTCCAGTCCATAGGAAATTTGAACTCATCTAATCCGTCCAAGATGAAGAGCAAAGAGCTTGGTGAAGCAAAAAGATCAGGCAGAGCTGTCTTAAGGTATCGGAACCGTTCTCCAAGTAGATCCAGGAAGCTTAGCGGTTTTTCTATTAGATTGAGCTCTCTGAAGCGCAGGTCAAAAATGCAGGTGAATTCACGCATGCTCTTCCCAATCGCCCACTCATAGACGAGTCTCTGTACAGCCACGCTCTTCCCGATACCAGCTATGCCCTTCACTTTGACCCTTCTGGGGATTCTTCCCGATGTCCCTTGGGGGCCCAACAGATGGCACGGCCGAATACGCTGGCAGGCCTGATGGACGTAGATGCGAGCTCGTCTGCTGGCCAGGTCAAAGTACTCATGCTGGCTGCTGTCAACCAAATCATCGTCTTCTGTCACAAAAAGGTCAGTGTAGCGGATTTCAATGTGAGAAGCTGAGTTTGAGGCCACGCCCTCGCCCTCTGAGTAGCACCTCATCTGCTCTGTACGTTCAAGTAATGTTTTCTTGTGGGCAGAAATGGGAACTGCAATGAAAGAGGAGAAGATTAATGAATAGTCAATAAGTTTCCTGCTGATATAGATGAGAGAAATATCTTATCTGTTCACCATCAGGTATGAGTTTACCTCGAAGGTTGGCCGGCTTCACACTGCTGGCTTTCAGCCCTTCCTTATCTGGGAACAAGTATTTTCTTTATCATGAGAATGAAAACATATCTGAGATTGTAGAATTGACTTTAGAATGGATAAATAAATATATACCTTTAACCCCATCAGTCAGGGTAAAGCCTTTGCTCTTTCCTTTGAAGAATTTAGCAACAGGACCTTTAGGCTTCTTCTCTGTGGTTAGGACAATATTCATACAGTTTATTTGACACTTTGTCTGGACAAAACAATTTAAATTAAATTTGAATTTATCATGCTTGTTTTTATACTTTATCTTAAAAAACACAAAGAACAATCTCAGGCCATCCATCCATTCGTCCATAACCGTTAATCCTGATTGGGTTCTGGATCGGCTGGAGCCTAACCCAACATTATCTATAATTGGTTAGGAGTTGGGGTACACCCTGGACAAGTAGCCAGCTCATCACAAGGCCAACGCATAGAGACAGACATTCTCATCCCTGCGGGCAGTTTAGAGTCACCAATTGACCGATGTTGACTGTTTTTAGACCGCGAGAGGAATCTGGAGTACCAGAATGGAACCCACACAAACTCTGGGAGAACATGAAAACTCCACACAGAAGGACCAGAGAGGATATTTCCATCAAAACAAGAAACGTCAAAATGTTTAGAGGAAATGTCACTGCACTGTCAAACTTTACTTTCTTATCATTGAATAAAATCAAATTGTGTTGATCGAGCATTTAGTCTTTGTGTCTGGACTGATAGCTGAATTTCTTGGCGGGCATCATGGTTGGTTGTTAATCATTTCCTAACACTTCCTTTGCTCAGGCCGTAAAACTTGTTCATCTTTAACTCCAGTCTTTCGCTTTCAGTCCATTCCAAGGATTTATCAAACAACACACACCACCACTTATAAACCACACATATTTAAAAAATGATCACATATAAACCGTTTCTCAAGTTACTCGTCATGCAAATAATTTTATGAGGATAAATATAATGTATAATGTAATCATAAGTCCAATAAGCCACATTTTATATTCAGTATTTCCATTTCAAATGTATGGAAGAGGATAAGGACCACTCGATCCTTATCAAGTGCCCCCTCAAACTATACCTAATATAATTGGGGCAATCTGATTGCCGACTTTTGTTCTATCTTTAAAGTCAGAATTCTAACTTTTTCATTCTGAACATTTTCAGACCAGTTTTATGTCTTAATCAGGGGATGCTTGGCTGTAAAAAAAAATAATTCAAAAGGGATACATTGTTGAATAAACGTTTAAGATCCATTTATATAAAACATCCTCACCTTCAACTTTCACAGGTTCTTGCGCTGGCCTGCTGATAGCATCGTCCCTGCAGTGTCTCCCGACCCAATCCTGCAAATCCCTGCTGTAATAATCCTGCACATCCTTCAGCACCTGCAGGAACTTTCGGCTGCTCTCCTCAGAGGCGCACACCGTCTCTAGAGCCTGGGCCACCGCATTGGAAGGGGACCTCTCCAGCAGAGACAGGTAGCATGCAGAGGAAATCACCTCAGCATCACGCAGCCAACGCAGCAATGGTGCTGGATGGTCATGAGTCCAGTTCAGCAGCGAGTCTCTCTGAGAGCGGAGTAATTGCTGAGCTGAGCTCATGACTTCAGAAATACCGTCCAGAGGAAAGCTGCAAATGAATGTTATCTTTAAGAGCTAACCTTCAACATTGATGATTATACAGTTCCCTCGTTTATATAGTTGAAGATACAATGGAGTTGCAGAAGTAGGCCTAATGAAATGCTCAGTGATTTAAATGCTTACCTCAAAGACAGAGTTTATTGGAATTTTCTGTCCCACCTTCCTTCTCATGTAGTTTTGCCAATGCTATCATGATTCTAGTCACTGAAGCTGGTTGTGTTCTGTCTTAAGGTGCAGGGAGGTGGAGTACCGTGACACGGGCAGCAATTCCAATAAATTGTCATGGGTACATAGTTCAAGGTATTCAACCGTCTCGCTCTGCCGCAGATTAGTCAGCTTTTTGGATCTCACAGAGACAGGAAGGGAGATAACAAGTGCATTTAATCTTATGTTGCAGCTTAAAGATCTGCATCAATATTGATCAATGAACCTGTGTGAACCAGCTGTCCAAACAATCAGAAGATATAGTATGAAAGTTCCCTCTTTTGCTTCAAACTTTTTCCGACTCTGCAATGACCTGCTTGCTTCTACAGATATTTATTGCCGACAGAGCAAATCAGTGCCAGGCAAACATTTTAATCATTAATCTTTTTCATCCAGCTATCCGTGGAACTTTTATGTCTATCATTTTTAAAATGCTGGATGTGGTTGAAACCGTCTATGAATCATAAAATAACACATTTAGCTCCCGGAGCCTTTGAGGAAATGGTCAACAGCATGAGAGTGACTCATGCATTGTCATGTGTTGTCTCACAGACACTTGCTGAGGCCTCTCTTTCCCTAACGACAAAAAAAAAAATCCCTACTTCCACAACATGAATGAATTTTGAAAGTTTAACGTTTAGATAAATGTAGAACTGCATACATACTATTGCACCTAGAAATGCTTTTGAATGAATATAATGAGCACAATGATATCACAGATATTGGCGAAGTGAAATGAGCTCCTAAAATGAAGTTATGGACGCAGGGGAATAATGAAACCCCATAACTTCCCCTTCTTTGCTCCTCTGATCCTCTGATCATCCTTCTCTGTCGGTGCAGGCAGAGGGGGGCTGCCGTCATGTGTGTGCACACCATCTCTCTGCTGCTAGCAATTAGTTTTGGTGAGTAATTTATTCTTTTATGGGTTTTTAAAAAAAAACATTTCCATTATTATTACTATAAGTGTATTACCTTTGAGAAATAAAGGAATTGTCTTTAGATGACTCCTGCGGATCATACTGCGCTTGATGCAATCTTACGATTTCTGTTGCTCACAGCAGAATCGACAGTGTTAATTCAACACGTAGTGAGTTAAAGCGTCCATATTGGTCAACGCCACGTGGAGTTAAAATTGCACTTTTGACAACTTTATTAACTTGACATTAAGAAAAAGTTGCAGCTACTTTCTCAAATGTTGACATTTACACTGGCCAACAGAGTTTAGTGGGAAAATTACACAACACCAGTGTGTGGAGCCTGAGCCTTTTGACTCTGAATAGAATGCTATTGACTACTTCTCTATCAAATTTAAACAATGTTACCATCTAGCTTCCATTTCCATTTAAGCAAAGAGCACTTTTCCCATCTGCACCCCGTTCGGGATATGTTGCTTGATTGACAGACAGACCCTTCACTCAGAGAACAATGGGTATAGCTAGATGTGCATTGATTGCAATTTTCCTGGCCGATCCCCGATTATTGGAAAGTCTGACCGGCCGATACTGATTTTTAAGGATTCTGATTTCTTTTTCCGCCTTTTCCCTAGCCGCTGTACTAACGTTCGCATTTAAACTTGCTTTGTTCCTCAGGTGATGTGAGGTGAAGTCTGTGATTAACTTTTTTGTGCCTAACGCTTTCAGGCGCATTCCACTAAAACTATTTTAAAACTTTAAATTACCGTATATATACGTAGATATATACAGCTGGCTCTGAGCTGCTGCTGGCTTTAGACGCTCTGCTAATGTTAGCGCCTAAACTTGCTAGGTTTCTCAGGTGATAAAAGCTGGAAGTGTGTGATTAAGTTCGTTGTGCCGAACGCTTTCGGGGTTGTTTCGCCGCAGCTTTTTTCGTCGTTAAGTTTTAAAACCATAAATGACAGCAAAGGTACGTACATACATCGGGCTGGGGTCCGGCTCTGAGCTCCCGCTATATTTAGCCGCTCTGCTAATGTTAGCTTAACTTGCTATATTCCCCGAGGTGATTAAATTAGAGTTAAGTTTTTTTTGACAAACGTTTTGAGGGTGAAGAGATGCCTTATTTTGTCTTTGCTGGTGTTACAAATTTCAACCTTTTTGTTTTCTGGTTTACTTGTGAGAGGTTTGGAGCCGTGGTAGCTCATGCTTAGTATGCGTGTACGTGTGCGCCTCTGGGTGCCGATCGATCAGCCGGCCAATCGATCGATGCACCTTGAGTTATATCATTAGTTACTCTCTGTTCGTTACTCAGTATTCCGGCTCTCAAAACCCTTAATCAGGGTGACTTTTTAACTTTTTCCACCTTTGTTTTTTGTTTGCTTAACACTGATGAATCAAAAAAAAAAACAGAATCAACTCTGACAGTGAAGTCCATCACTGAACCCACTTTTAATCAGAAAGTGTTAAAAGGAGTCTTGACACAGAGAATGAACCCAGAAATGATTAACTCTGAGATTTCGAAATTACATGGGCCTACACAGACCGTGTATGCACATTTATTTTATTTTACGTTGTGAAAATCTATATTCAAACACTCCCTGACATAATCAAGATCATATATCCACTGAGAATAAAAACTGCAACAAAAGTGCAGTTCCATGTTCTAAATATAAATCAGTTAAATACGTTTTTTTTTCTGGGACATTCTTGCAATTTGCAGTGCAGCGAAAGATAGCAGCTCTATCATGTGCAGAAGATCTCTGGAGATTAATTCTGCTTCACAGCCATCCTTCCACCTGAGAGCTTTCCAGCTTGGAAGAGAAACTTTTTAATTGGCTACTGGGGAAAAAAAATTTGGGCTTCACGGATGTTTAGCGAGGACTAACAAAATGCATTAGGCATGTGAAACTCAAATTCCGAAACAGAATTATATCAACTGGAGAATAACCATTTGCATCAGATACCATCATTAGGAAGGAAAATGATTTCCCGTTCTCTTATCACAGCAGCAGTCTTGTGGAGGGGCGTCCATTCGTTCTCTCCTGTCCCCTCGACCCCCGACCGTGTCCCAGCTGTTGTGGGCTCCTGCGTCGTCATTCCCTGCTCTTTCACTCTTCATCCTCTCCAGGGAAAGAGGGATAAGGTAGATGTCCGGTTGAGGTCGACATATGGCCGTCACAATTTCCCTCTTCGTAGGACTGCTTTTAACAGCGAGGACAGAGATCAGGCCAGCAGGGATTTCAAAAGCCGGACGTCCCTCTTTGGTCAAACCTCAGAAGGAGACTGCTCTGTGAAGATCGAGAGGATAAGGCTGGATGACTCAAGAGACTTTGAGATCTCTCTGAAGAGAAGTGATAACTGGGGGAAGGCAAGGAGCTTCACTCTGGATGTTTTGGGTGAGTAAGGTGACTAACTCTACTGCCTTCTCCCCCTCCTCTGAAAATCAGTTGATGTAATCTTCAAGTACAACTAATTTAAACAAGAGCTTAGAATCCAAAGAGCTGAGCTAAATGCCCTTATTAATCATTAGTACACATCGAAGAGCAGAGGCGCATGATGTGCTGATTTTTCTTCATACAGGTCAACCCATTATGCCAAACTTTGCTATAATTAAAAACAAGTAAATATTTTTACATGATGCAGCGACAATAATAGTCAACAAGTAGTCAACTTTTTTTTCCTACAAATTGGGAATACCTGAACAACAACCCAGACACAAAGAGTCACAAATCAGTGTATTTCTAGTGCCAGTCGATAAATGAGGACGTTTTGGGGGAAAAAAACTATCATATCAATATTCGGAACACAAAATTGATCTCCTAATCACGGAAACAGATTATTCACTTTGGCTAACCTGAAAGGGAACAGCCAAAAGAAGAGGAAGGAGGATTACTTGGACAACACAAAGAGAACAAGTGTTATATTAACGAAAAGAAAAGATAACATAAGGAATGTGTAAGTTTAAGGTAACTATAGACTGGATCTTCCCTTCCCATACAGTACATCCTCTGAGGGTGAGATGTAATGCCGTGTGGTGGTCTGGTCAGGAAGCAACAGTACAACGGCTCTCGTGCTTTTTGCGATGGTTCTGTATGTGGGAGCAGCAGTGAGACCTGAAGAAGTCCCCACACACAAGTATTTGGGGACCCTGGATGAGACATTTCTATCCAACAAGTCCATATATCCTCCATGGCTGGGAGTCGGTGTGATGGTTTATGCAGCAAGTAGACCGGCACACAGTGTGACAGAAGCTCAAAAAAGAGGAATTCGAAGAAAGTCTTGTTTCTGTGAAAGTGATCTTATTTTTGTCTGAATATGAGAATCAAAAAAGTAAAAACAAAAACAGTCTCATTCTCAAGAGACTAACTTCTCTGACATTGTCTTACTAAAAGATTCTGGCTAACATTGAGTTACATTTTCGCAGAAGCAATTCTATCTTAAGTTAAAGAAAAATAAATCAGATCATCACTGAGATTAAAATAAACATTTTAAATCGAAATAAGAGGATTTTTTTTCTAGCCTGTGATAAGCACAATTTCTGAATTTTCTTGTTTCTCTCCAATTTCCGAGCCAATTACGGTCTTATTAGAGACAAGACCTTTATGCTCATTTAAGAATTGAAACTTTTTTTTTTCGCTCAAAACAATTTGATTGTATTCATGTGTTTTACTTTCTTCGTAATTCGATATTATGTATATGTAAGTTGGCAAGCCAAATCTCAAGGATGTGCGAGATCACCTGTCTTCTGATTTAGACAGCAACAATTTCCTCTTCTCACAGGTTATGAGTTGAAGGGACTCCAGATAGATAATGTTGTAATGTATGTAGAAACACTTTCATAATATGCCCCATTTAAATATTATACAGTTCATATATCGACAAAACTATGGCGTCTGGGTCAAATAATCCACACTAATAGCCTTTATGGAAGATTCATCACCTTGCCTAGAATTTAATCGTACAAAATTTCAAAGCGAGGATATCTTCATGCATGATCGTCATCGCCCCCTTGAGGACAAATGACGCGTCTTCCTCACCAACAGAAAATCCTGAGACTCCAGTCATCAGCGGCATCATGGAAGCCACAGAAGGACAGCTGGTCACCATGAACTGCTCTGTCAGCTTTTACTGCCCCTCCAGTCCCCCTGTCCTGCAGTGGGTGTGGGAGAGAGACACCCAGATGAATAGCAGTGAGTCTGGAGAGGTGCAGATTGTTCTCCACCCAGAGCCTCACAGGCTGATGTTACTGGCAACTGTGTCCTTCACCGTGTCCCACAAGGTGAAACCCAGGCTCAGATGTGAAGCCAGGCACCCTGGGGCCAAAGCTTTGACCGCCTCCAAGGATCTGCATGTAACATGTAAGCAGAGTTTAAACTAATATCTTTGTGTTTCTAAGGTCAGTTTGCACTAAACTCTTCTTCTGAATGCTTTACAGTTTCACCAAAAGACGTGGTGGTTGAAGTCCATACACTGATGGTCCTGGAGGGGGGCAATGCTTTCCTGATCTGCTCATGTAAAGCTGACCCGCCAGTGACTGAGTATCGCTGG
Organism: Lophius americanus; assembly: GCA_037951165.1. Classification (NCBI taxonomy): domain Eukaryota; kingdom Metazoa; phylum Chordata; class Actinopteri; order Lophiiformes; family Lophiidae; genus Lophius; species Lophius americanus. The sequence continues at coordinate 1,226,764 of JBBDHG010000043.1, forward strand.
TCCTATCGTCAACACGGCCACACAGTACACCTCCACCAGCACTCACACACAATCCGGGTTTTCAATGTCACCCGAGACATGAGAGTTCGCTGTTCAGCAAGGAACCGGATTGGTCGGGGAGAGTCTGAGCCTACGCTGTTGAACGTGCAATGTAATTATACTTCTTGTACAACTATATCCAAATAGTATGCACACAGAGTCAGAGCACAGCCTTACCTGCAAGAGAAGGAATATCCTCACAATACAGAGACGAGTTCCGCTGCCTTGTTTCTGGGAATGCTCCCAACATCCATCACTCCAATTACTTAAAATGATTGCCTTAAAAGTTGTCCCCTAGTTGTTTATTTCGGCTGTTCCCTTTAGGGATTGCCACAGCGGGTGATCTGTTTCCATCTCGACCTGTCCTCTGCATCACTTCTGTCACACCAACCAACTCCTCTCTCACCATATCCTCCTCTTTGGTCTCTCCAGCATCATTCTACCATAGATCCACTATCCCTCCTCTTCACGTGTCCGAACCATCTCACATCTCACTACCATCTTGTAAACCCTTCCTTTCCCTCTTAGGGCTAATCTTCTGCCCCAGATAACTCGTGACACCCTTTTCCATCCACTCAACCTTGTCTGCACTCACCTCTTTACCACACCCCTCGCTACACTGAACAGTTGACCCCGAGTACTTAAACTCCTGCATCTTCTTCATCTCTACTCCTTGCATCCTCACCGTTCCATCATTCATTCACTCAAATGTATTCGGTCTTGCTGTTACTTTCCTTATTTCCTCTTCTGTCCAGGATATTCCTCCACCTCTCCAAGTTTTCTTCCTACTGCTTCCTGCTGTCACTCCAGATTACAGTGTCATCCACAAACATCATAGTCCATGGAGACTCCTGTCTGACTTTGTCTGTCAGCCTGTCCATCACTATAGCAAACAAGAAAGGGCTCAGAGCCTAGGTTCACCCCCACCCCCACCTTGAACCAATCCATTACTTCAACTGCAGACCTCACAAATGTCATGCTGCTCTCATACATATCCTGTACCACTCTAACATACTTTTCTCTCACTCCAGACCTCCTCAGGCAATCCCACAATTCCTCCCTCAGCAATCTGTTGTGAAAGCTAGCTTTATGGAGTGTGTCTAAAGTTACTCAGATCCTCCAGATCTATCTATCTATCTATCTATCTGTCTGTCTGTCTGTCTGTCTGTCTGTCTGTCTGTCTGTCTGTCTGTCTGTCTGTCTGTCTGTCTGTCTGTCTGTCTGTCTGTCTATCTATCTATCTATCTATCTATCATAGCATGAAATATAACATGAAACCCAGCAGTGGTTGTAATGTTATGGTCATCAATGTTTAGTGTACAGAACTTAAGTAATATTAAGTGTAAAGTTTATCTCCCTTGCAGATAAACCAGCCATCCTCCATCTCTCCTCCACCTGTACTGTGGAGGATCAGGAGGTTCTGTGTCGCTGCTCAGTGGACTCCAACCCCAAAGCAGCAATCACTTGGAGCGTGAATGGAAGTGCTCCTCCTCATAACTACAATGTGTCTGTATCATCCGAGCCTGATAAGCTAACAGCTACTCTGAGGGGCCACATGGACAAACCTCAGGCGGTGATCTGCTCTGCCGTCAACGATCTGGGAAACGACTCTTTGGTTCTGCTGCAGGGAGGAGAAGGTGAACTCTAAGCTCCCATTTCCAGACTAACAACACCGGCAGCTCCGCCTCTTCTTGTTATTTTCTGCACTGTTACAGACGCATCGGTGCAATAAGTCTGCTGCTTAAGAATTCATTGGGAAATGAAACTATAAATTGAATATAAATTGAATGAAAACTATAATCCATGTAGGCCAAGCCGTTGTACACAGTGATTCCAGTTATTTAACGCCATTTACTGATCTTTCACGTCTCTGTTTTCCATGTCCAGAGACATCCCCTTGGTTGTGGATGGTGATATTGGCTGTAGCCATCTGCCTGGCCATATTCTTGCTGACTCTTTTCTTCTACTGCCTCCGAAAGAAAGCAGGAAAGTATGTGAGGTTAATGAACCTTTTGACTGTCCAATTACATTTGTCCCACTTGCTTACTATGAGGCTCATGTGACTGTTGTCCTCTGCTTGACCTGAGCAGACGTCCGGCCATGTGCCCTGGAGGGCTGGGAATTTTTGAAGCCCAAATGCCCATTTACATCAACTGCACAGAAGTGACTCATGTTTACACCAATGGCAGCTACCAACTAGTCTACGAGAACAGCACGCCTCTTTTTGTCCACACCAAGCAGGTATTTGATCGATCTCAGAGCGTATTCCAACTTTGAAAACAAAGAGCATTGCAAAAACTCCCCAATCCTCTCCTTTTTTCAGATCCGACCCATGGGAAGAAGAGGCGGGGAGAGAAGAAGATGGGGAGAGGGAGCAGGAATGGAGAGACGTGAAGGTCCGGGAGCCAGAGACACAAGAGAGGTGCAGAGTGGTGCCGTGGGCGACGCAGACACGGCAATCTACTTGGAGATCCTTTAAGCTCGCCGGGAAGAAGTCATGAATACATAAAAGTCACACTCGAACATTAGATTGTTTGTCACACTGATCAGACTGAGTTTAACGTTCACTTATTGTATATATTTTACATGCCTTTCTAAATGTCACCAGCATTTCACGGCTCGTCTTGGTCTGTTCAGTGATCTTAATCGATACTTTGGGCGTCTTTGACCGTGGATCCTGTGACCTACCTGTGTACTTTTTATTAAAGATGAAACATTTTGATAAAGGTGGTTTTGAATAATTCTATTTTCTGGCTTTTCTACACCATAAACAAAACAGACCCTCATTGGATTCACCAGAAGGCTGCTGTAAATGCCTTTCCACTACATGTGTTAGTTCTCCTAGAGGGTAAAAGACTGCAGCTCCAGCAGTAACAGAATAATGTGTGCAATATTTATTACACCAACAAGAAAGTGTGTTTAAATGAACACAAGAGATGCTTCGTTTCACTGCAGATATGCTGTTTCAGGAAGAGCACAGGTGTGGTTAAAGATGTTAAGGAGATCTGTTGATGTTAATGAAAGGAAATGGCACTCAGCAGCACGGTCCATTTTGATTAAACGCTGATCCAAATCCCAATTATTATACAGACACAATTAACTTATGACTGGCTGACTATAGCCGGTGTGTGTTTGGTCTGCAGGGAAGACATTTTCCAATTTGGAAGCAGAAGTAGGTCATGAAAGAAAATGACCAAAAAAACCAAAAAAAAACAACCATGTTTTTTAATGCATTTTCTTTTTGTACACTCATAATAAAAACAATAATAATAATGAAAAGTGAAAAATGAAGGATCCTCCTTTTTGTTTAGATTTACTTCAAAATTCAATGGTTCCTATCTTGGCACGTATACTCCACTCGGTTTCCGGGCAATCATGTGGCAGTGGGAGAGATTAAGTCGGTAGCAGGAGGGATGTATGGAAAATGGCTCAAGGATCGGTTCTAGGGAGAGGTGGATTATTATTATTAGAGAGAAGTATTGATTACAACGGATGTTTGTGTTGACCTGATTGACCGCTTACAGGCTGCGCAAGACCCCCCACGGAGAGAATGATTTTAGAAATGAAAGTTTTTCTTTCCTTAAGTATGCTGTTTAATACTCAAAATTTAGTCAAAGCAACATACATTGCATTAAAAAGAAAAAGGCAAAAAGAATTGTTTTGAGTTTAATCACCCCAGCTCTATTCCAGCTATGGAATTTCAAAAACACCTGCCATTAAAAGATATTATTTCTCTCAAGAAGGGGGTACACAAAAACCGGGAAAATTGGACTAACCACTCTAATTCTGTTTTCAATATTATTGTAATCACTTATATTCAATTACTAGTTTAGAATGAGCAGGTCTTGGTAAATATTTTGCCAGTAACAGAAGATGATTTTTTTTCTTTTGATTTACGTCATATTTTGAAACTTTAATGACGACATATTTATAATAACGCAGTTATTAAACTCCAGAAGAAGAAAATAAACTCATCTGGGTCTTAATGTAATTCTGGTCATTCATATTTAATCTCTATACATTAAAATTAGTTCTTCTTTCTCTGAGGATTTGAAGGACACCACAAGAACTCTGCTGGATCCCCTGCAGTTTGTCTACTGGTCAAACAGGTTGGTGGATTTTTGTGTCAATATGGGACTTCACAACATCCTGAAACACCTCAACTCCCCTTGGACTTATGCAAGGATCCTCTTTGTGGACTCTTTTGGGATCTCCAATCTTCCAGGGCCTAAAAGGGCGACATCATCATCAAGTAGGCCCAGCTGGGGTTGAACTTCCTGCACCAGTTACTATAATTTGTAAATATGAGTCTTATACTGGACAATATTTGTTCTGGCAGTTCCCTTTAGGGATGGCCACATCAGATCTTTTGTTTCCATCTTGCCCTGTCCCCTGCATCTTCCTCTGGCACATAAACCACCTGCATGTCCTCTCTAACCACATCCAGAAATCGCCTCTCTGGTGTTCCCCTTTTCCTCCTTGCTGGCAGCTCAATCTCCAGCATCCTTCTACCAATAAAACCACTATCTCTCCTTTTCATGTGTCCAAACTATCTCAATCTGGCCTCTCTTACTTTGTCTTAAAGACGTCTAACTTGATATGTATATAGAACAAAATGTACGTTGTTGTTATTTCAATGTTGTTTCTTGTTTAAGAACCTTATAACATGTACAAACATGAAGTTAAGTTCCTTGTATGTCAATACATTCTTGACAAATAAAGTTGATTCTGATTTTGAACCATTAAAGGCGATATAGTTCAAATGATACAGTTACGAACCGCAGAAGAAGAAAATAAAGCTCCCTGATTGGCTGGAAAGGCCGTTAGGCGGAAATTGCGTCAAGGTACCACACGTATCGGGCTTTTGGTGGGAAAATCACACCACCTCAACAGAGATTTAACTTACATTTAACAGCTTTGTTGAGTATTTTCTGACATTTGATACAAACTACAGTAAACGGCTATGTATCAAGTACAAAACAGTTCAAAAGATATCAGCGTAACAGGCTCTAAAGTTTATAAAATCATCAGGATAAGCAGGAAAAGTTCACTCTCTCTATTGTTTGCTAGAATGCTAGCACGTTAGCCAGCGGTGTGTGACGTTTAGTAAATTAACCGAAGTACCGAAGATTATATTTAACGCCACTGAACGAGATTGCAGCTGTTTTATATTTTGTTAGTCCGTTACGACAATAATAAGTGGTAAGGGAAGCACCGGCTGGTTCGTTTTGCTAAATTAAATTTTTCTTTTTATTAACCTGTCAGGCATTAACATCAGCACGATGCCAGAAATCAAACTCAAGCACGTCGTGTCTTGCAGCACCGAGGACACTGTAAGTTGATTCGTTGTTCTGTTTATAAATCAATATTCCCATCCGTTTCGTGTCACCAAGCATCCAGATAAATGACAGCCGTACTTTTTTTCATTTAATTACCGCTAAACAGACTCATAAGGCAGACAACCTGCTGAGCTCTGACACCTACAGAAAATGGAAAGCAGCAAGATCCGGAGAAAAGCAGATATCAGTCATTCTACAAGTATGTTTTTGTCCTCTTACACCCACAATTGTGAGGCAGAAGTGGTTACATGTTGTGATGATTATTGCTGGGAAGTTTAGTTAAATTTCAGTCACCTATCCTTACCTTTTCTACTCTATCTGTTATGGCTGTTCATTCACCTTAGAAAGTAGATTCTTATCCTTAAAACCAGACAATCCTGCCAATTTGAGCCATATCAAACACCAATCCTCAGTTTGAAGAGGTTGTCACCATCTTATTAAAATGCAGTGAGTTTAAATCTGAGAACAATGACACTTAGATGTCATGTCGAGTTAAATGCCATTGTTATGCATAATTCTTAGAACTCTTACCATTGATCAGTTCAAATGCAGTCAGATGGTTGCTCTGATAGGAGAGTAAAGTTATATTTCAGCACATATGACTGTCAAGGAGCCAAAATTCTTTTAATGAGCTATTTGAAAATTCATACATCCCAGCACCGCTGTGGGCACATTTTCTTTTACAGCCACATGAGGTGGGATTTGTCAAATTTGCAGTAAATCAAAATTGCTAATACAAAAATTTTTACAAAATCTTCATTCATCCACTACTTCAACCACATTTGCTTAACTTTGACAGATGAACTGCAACCAGAGGTCAGAGTAATTACTGTGGCTTTCCAAAAAGTCTAAATCTAAGTGTGACAGTGTCATAAATGGGTCGGTCATCTTCATATGACCGAGCCGTCACCCAAAATACACGTCCTAACGTGTATTTTTGTGATGACTGTGATTGCACTTATATTGTAATGATTGGAAAAAAATAGGCAAAATTAGACAAATTGGTATTCACAATTTTATTGACAGTGAAATTGTTGTGAATCACAGTTTTACTGTCAATAATAGGAATTTATTTGCAGCCTGTTATGCTGCTATCTCCTCTACAGCTATAAATAATGCCAAATCAATATCATCCTGAAATAACTTCTTTAACTTAACTTTTCATCCTTAAATAGCTTTTTATATTGATAACCAGTTATATTAACAAAACATTTATGCCCAGCTACACTGTATATGTTTTGTTGTACTTTAAATATGAACTGACAGAACTGACAGTTCCTCTGTCAATAATTTTAGATATTTAAAAAAAAAAATTCTATTCTCTGTAAACCTGTTATGTCGTCCCCCCCCCCCAGTTCGAGAAGGAGGAGCAGGTACACAGCATTGATATTGGTAATGAAGGGTCAGCTTTCATCGAGGTGTTGGTGGGGAATTCTTCTGCTGTCAGAGACCAGGACTATGAGGTATTTGAGCAAATCCAGAAAATGAGTACACAGTAAAAAATAATTACTTAACTTTTCCTTCTTATTCTTTACCGCCAAACTCTCTTCCCCGCTTTAAGGTTCTTTTGGTTATGTCTTCCTTCATGTCCCCCACGGAGAGCCGCAATGGCACCAATATGAGCCGGGTACGTTTCTTTGGGCCCCACCAGCTGCAGAAGAGCACATCGCAGGAGAAATGGGACAGAGTGAAGATCATATGTAGCCAGCCATATAGCAAGGTAAGGTCCCAATCTGACCTCTGCATCCAGCTCTTCAGCAAAGTCATCAGAATCTAAAAATATAATATTGCATATAACAATATTTTCACAGCACTTACACCCAAACAGTAAATTTATACTGCTTTGATTAAGATAACTTCCAGATTAACAGTTACATCTGTGGATAGAAAGTTAATGTGTAAAGTATATATTTATTGGTGATTAGGATAATAAAACTAAAGTGATTTGTGTTTGAACATTTAAGAACATAGCCTACGGACTGGCCTTCGCTAAGTTTCATTCGCCACCCGACAAAAATGACCCTCCTCCTCCAACAACTTCTCCGGTAAGTCAGTGTGTGCCAGTAAAGGATTTCTTCAAATTTTTTTAATTGAGACCATGAGAATTTGATGACTATGATTGAATATTGATAGTTAAGCTGGTAAGATTCTCGGTTTTTCAGTTTTAATAGAGAAAATCATTTTCAAAAGCTTATAGTTTTTTAATTTTTTTTTTATTTATTACAAAACTTTTTTTTTTTTAAATCTATCAAGAAGCTATACATTGAAGAAGTTAATTTTTTATTAACAGAAGAACTTTGCCACAGTAAAATAATTAAACATTGCTCATCTGCTATACTGGTATTTTTTCTGATTTTGCATGATGTCACTACTGATATAAGCACTTATTTTTTCCCCGCCTATTTGCGTAGAATATCGAACCTCTCCTGTAATGGAAAAAATTATGCCAGTTTTCATGTTGATAGCCATTGGCATTAATGGTGTTTGGGTCTGGGTTGTGTAATATCTGCACTCGCCGATAATGAGGCTCAGACTACACTGCCTGACCCAGAAATATATGCTGATCATCTACTCGAACCCGATACAATCTCACAAACCACCAGATTTATGCATTCTATTGGCAGAACCGGTCTTCACGGCACTCTCCAAGGTGCTGATCCTGCTGATACTTCTTTTTGCTTGTTATCAACCCCCACTAAAATTAATTTAATTTAGATCAAATTATCAAAATTAATCAAAAACATGGATGAATTCCACTAATTGGTTCCTAGCACTGTAGAATATTAGCAAAACAAGTAACCCTTTTTTAACAATGTAGACCCTCTCAATCATTTCCCTCTGTCGCAAATCATTTGTGATAACCTAAATCAGTGAATGCTATCTTGTCACTTCCTGACCCACCCTGTGCATCACTATTGGGCAAAGTTTTAAACACTGCTTGTTGTTGGTGTGGCATGAACATAATAAAGCAATCATCATATCAACCTGTCATATAAACAGGAAGTTCCAATTCCTGCTAATGCTGACGACGTGCCAATATTATTATCCCCCCCCCCCCCCAAATCTTCAAATCTGGCTGATGAAAACATTGTACAAAATTCGCATCACACATTCTTTGCAAACATTTTTAAACTTGGGACTGCTAAGTTCTTAACATCATGTCCCGCGTACCTAATTATTATTCATTAACGCAACACCCTGCACCATTGTTGAAGTTGTAAATGAGCATGTTTCATATCGAACCAGTTTGAGAAACAAGTCAGACCCCAAGAGAGTGTCTGCATTAAAGAAAAACATTATTATAATTAGATGTTCCTTATAAGGAAGATTAAATGTGGTGCTGGAGAATCATAAGTTCTGCATAACTCAAACATAACTATGTCGCCCTAAGTCACCACACGAAGTCTGAGTTCTTAGTAACTGATGTTAAATGATTCTTCAACCATGATATAACACCATCAAACACTGCAGACCTAAAAGGACAAACCATAACTTGCAAATTTTAGCAAAAATACAAATGACAATAAACTCCTAATCAGACAGAAATATGTTACATAACACTTTTTCTTGATGATGGACTAAGAATGGATTTCTTGACTTCTTGATCTTGACTGGTAGATTTCCTAACTTGAGACATTTCATGAAAAGTTTGGCCAAGAGAGGTCATGAGAGGGCCTTAATAGGTCAGATGATCTCTCGACAAGAAATCCCATATTTACTATTCATATATATTCATATATATATATATATTCTAAGTGACATGATGATGATTGAAATAAACATTCATCCATTGTCCTAATTCTCAGACTACGCACTGACGTTTGTCGAGGTGCACACTTGTGTGACGTAGGGGAATTGTGCACTTGGGGGCGTAAGCGTTCAAGGACTGAAATATTTAAGTGCAGAATTTGGACAGGTCTATTTACGTCAGGCAGATATGTCCCTTCTGTTAGAATCACCATGGAGACGAAACATGGTGCTGGCCATAGCAGCCTCAGTGTTTGCAGATCTGCTGCTGCCCTGAACTTAATAAATCAATCAAACGTCATCTGGTCGGTCCCTAAAGACAACGTTTGTGAAAACTGTCATGTATGTTGATACTAAACACCTCTTTGTACTGTTATATAGGATATTTAATTTAACATTTATCCGTACACAAACTCAATACGGTGAGGTTGTCGTTTGTTGAGAGGGCAAAACAACAAGACGACCTGCGGCTTCATGAATGTCAATTTCTGATAAGAATAATTTTGATTTCAATTTAAAAAGACATTTTTCTCTCCATCGATATGTCAAATGTTGCTCCTACCAGCTTGGCTGTCTGAACTCCCAGCATTTGTTAGCTATTTGTAACGTCACGACAGTATGGGGGTTCTGGGTAAAAGCTTTGGTTGGAGTGCAGTCTGATACGAACTTTCGAGAAGGGTGCGTTATGGCCGTATGAGGGAGTCGACTAAGCACCCCTGGAAAACAAAACTAGAGAATTTGGACAAGTTGTGTTCTTGCACTTCTGAGGGAGAGCGCACAATTGAGGGGCACAAGGCAAAATTGAAACAAGGCTTCATGTACAAAATATGTGTTAAACAATAATCACCAGCCAGACACTTAGCAGAAGGTTAATCCCAACGCTATGATCACTGCCGATGCAATGACGAAATATACATGTAGTATTTCCTTGAGCTCTTGAGAGGTGGACAGCACTAGAAGCTAGCTATCCCTGTGCGGTGTGTTCAGCGCCCCGATCTGCCTACTGACCTACGTGACTTTATTGCTATGAAATCATTCGTCTTGTTGAAAGTGTAATATAGTGAGAGAGGGAATGCCCTTTGGGCAGTACCTCCATTTTCTCGTTTGGCGGTTGAATTATCTTTTGTGTATCTTGTCAGAAAGTGACGAAGCTGGGACAATTCAGAGTGAAGGATGAGTGTCCTTCGTCTGGGCCCAGCCTTCAGCCTGGCAGTCTGTTCTTCAACCGGGACAATGCAGCAAAGACCAACACATCACTCAAGGGTAAACTACTGATTCAAATACACCAGCTGCTGCAGCCCAATTAAAATCTTAATTAAAATTAAGTGAAAATCACGTTGAATAATTAGTAACACCCTTAATGTAGCCTGATTTAAAGACACTGAAGTGTGTTATGAAGTTATCTGTGTTCCCTCACAGATTCTGTACTTGTCCCTCTTTAGTGTCGCCGCAGAGTCAGAAGTTGAGTTACGCTACCGCTGCCCTGCAGGGTGGTAGCAGCTCCCTCTCACCAGGCCAGTCATCCTCCTCCAACTCCGCCTCACCTCAGGTACTAAACATCACGTCATTTTCTTCACTTCAGGTCAACCGGGATTATCTTTCCCAGAGTGAGCAGCAGCAGTAGGTGACAAGAGAACTGAAGGGCGCAGAGAACTAAAGCAATGACGATATGGGATCTATAGTAACCAAGAGCTTTGATTTCCTCCTACATGATTTAAAACTGATTTCTGTCTGAAACTGCCTTTTTTTGATTCAATAGCTGAAATTAATTTAGATCAGAAAATAAACTAATTCGAGTTATTTTGTTTGATTTTTCTTTTCATTCTTTATTTGCATTAGCACAACAGCTCTCTCCATGTTTGTCACCTAGAAGAATGAAACCTGGTACACAAGTGTATCGCTATATGATCTCCAAAAAAGCCTCTTGGAGCTGTGACCTAAACTCAAGGGAAAGTCCGACATTTTGAATTTCATATTTTGTTTTTAGCGGTTTTCAGGTGTGGTACAAGACTTCCCTCCAGATTTGATCCATTCAATATGAAATTTGGTCAGGACAATCTCCAACCAATGGATTAAAATACATCAAACGTTTCTGTATATCGTCAAAGGCCTGAAACATTATCATTCGGCATTAAACAAGTGTTCTCTTAAAGTCACTTTCCAGTGTTGCCATCTGGTCCAAACTTCACGTTAGATAATAGTCCGACCTTGAAGACATTCATGTGACAATATTCAGTTGGAGTGTTGGAGCCAAAAGACAAATATCACTTGAATCATGTGAAAGTGTGTGGTGTTACCTTATTCAATTTGCGAAGTGAAAGGTCACACTACCACAGAATGTGGTCTACAATGATATTCAACTGCTATTGTTCTTTCAATTTTATTACTCTTTGATGATTTGCAGAATGAATGTTTTTACCCAGAATCCTTGGCCTTAAATAAGCCTGTTTAAATGTATTATATTCTGTTAAATCTTTAATACCTCTTGTCTATACTTTTCTTATCAGTTTATTTCCTTATCTTCCTTGTCTGGTCAGTGTACCTCCTGTTTTTTCTTGTCTCATCGACGTACGTCTTGTCTGTCCTCGTCTTTTCGCCCTTACTCATCTTCTTCTTGTCCAGCCTTTTCTTGACACTCCACATGTCGTCGGATGTGTAAGCAGGGGCAGACTACTGTTAATAAATGCTGAAGTGGCTCTAGCTTAGTAGTTAATTGGAAGTTTATTTTTCCTTTGAAGCCACCAGAAAAAAGAAAATTTGAGTTCAGCAAAGAGCGGATGTCTGCCTCAGGGCCTCCCCCCTCAAAGAAAATGAGCCCAGCTGGCTCACCTGAGGGTAAAGCTGCGACCCCCAAACACAAGCCGAGCCCAGCAAGTTCAGCAAGCCCCAGCACTGCTAAAGGTAAAACTCCCGTCAATCTCTGAATGTAAGTATTTCACTATGTATTGGTTACAAACTCCCTCAATTTTTGTAACTTGTCCCTCCAGCTTCCCCAGCACAGAAGTCTGCTGACAAGAAGCGAGAAAGTCACCCTCAACCCGTACCTAAACCCAAATCACAGGAGGTTAAATCCCGGAGCGTGCAGCAGGTGCCATTCAACCGGATCATGGAGGGCGTGGTGTTTGTCCTCAGTGGTTTCCAAAACCCCTTCAGAGGGGAGCTCAGAGACAAGGCTCTAGATATGGGAGCCAAATACCGACCAGACTGGACACCGGACTCCACACACCTCATGTGAGTATCATGCAGGAGGAACTGTCCCGACTGAGCTTTTTATTCTTCTTGGATTCATCATCCAGCCTTACTGGCACCACTTCCAATGGTGATATTTACACAAAGAAAGAAAACCATCAAACGTCCGTTCCTTTCTTCACGGACTTCTATATCTTCAATTACTGTGTACCTTGTTTAAAATAACTGCAGGAGTAGAGTAGTCCTGTGCATAGATTCAATGAATTTACATATATTTTGTTTGCATACGTAACTGTCCTTATTTTACTGGTTTTACAGAAAAGCATATCAGTTTTATCAAGATGAGATTTACCTCAACAAAATCCGATTTTTATATTCCTACTACATCAAAATCAATGCTTTCTGAAGGGTACACTACTTGCCTCAGTTTTCAATAATAAAATAAGTGCTGTGTTGGCAAGACAGCTTATTATGTAACTCAAAGGGAAAGAGAAGAGATAAACGTGATGCAAATTCAAAAAAGCTACAGATTAGCCTAAAGCTGAAGACACGGTGAAACTGTAGAAAGTTGTTAGATAAGGGAGGTGAACAGAATGAAGGCACTACCGCCGGAAATCGTGACTCAAGCCTCTCTGGAGATTTTCATTCTCATATGTGGTCATTTTAACAACTATACTATGCTTGGGAGTTCAAGTATTTATTGACATAAATGAAATGACAATGGAGATTTTGAGACCTTTCATTGGTGTAGACAAAACAATACAGTGATGATCTTTGATAAATCACAAAATCAAGTTTGTTAAAAAAAATGCAAACAGGCTTTTCACATTTCTTTCAGAAATGTTCTTACATGAGAAATGTATTTATATGCACTTTTTAGAATCATTGCACACATTATAGGATTGTGTAACATCTGTGGTAGTACTCATAGTAATTCACTTTGATCGCAGCTTGATGCCTGCTGTCAGAGTTAACGTTGTCAGGTTTTCTACATTGAAGTAACTGTGTGTGTGTGTGTGTGTGTGTGTGTCTGTGTGTGTGTGTGTGTGTGTGTGCACATTAATCTCCAGCTGCGCCTTCGCTAACACCCCCAAGTACAGCCAGGTGAAATCAGCAGGGGGCATCATCGTACGGAAGGAATGGGTAATGGACTGCCATAAGAGGAAACAGAAGATCTCCTATAAACAGTAAGAGCGGCTGGAATACTAAACAAACTTGTGGAAAGGGATGATTTTTAAGTCATGTGTGCTTAAATGATGCTTCCAATGAAACTGAAACCTGTAGCAGTGCCTGGGTTCAGACTTGGTCGGAGGAAGAGCTGGAAGGGGTTTGTTATCTTGTTAATGCAGACCTCCGTCTGGTTTTGTGTGGAGCGTGTCCAGCTTATGAATCCGTTTCTGACCTAAAAATAGGGCAATCTGTGTGAAGCACTTCGACTGATTGAAGCATCCAAAAATATACCTCTCACAACGGTGATGCCTGCTTGCTGCAGACAACCATGTAACCTTGTGCAGCTGATGCCTACTGTGCTGTGATCACAATTTGGACGCAGCCAACTCAAGCTCTCTAATTATTCGGCTCATTACAGGGAGAGCTTTTAAAACATCAAGGTCTTCTGCCCTTGCCCCACATTAATAGGTTTCCACTAAATAATGGAGAAAGCAGAATGCTCAACCATAGTTACGAAAGACCCAAATTGGAATAATTCTCTACTTGTGCTATTCTAGCCAGTTTCAACAAGTTGGTTAGGCCCACTGGTTCGCCCCAGAGTGCCAGCCGGGGGGCTGCATAGGCAGCAGTGCTGACAAATAGTTGAAATAGTAGTTTTGTCTAATTCACGGACGTCTTTATTTTTATATCCAGGCGTAGATGATGATGGGCCAAGAGCAATCAGTGTTGAACTGTATAGTTCCGAGTTAAAATAAATGTTGAATTAACGTGTCAATGCCCAGTTTATCGTTTTATGTGCCTCGCCAAAGTGAGTGTACAGGTATATATTCATGGGAGTTTTTGGAAGATTGAAGCATGTGCCAAAAATGTAACTTTTGAATTTTGCAGAAGATGGATCATGTTCTTTTTCCTCTTTCTTTGACATTGGCTAAAGTCAGCCACCTATGATATGGATAGATTTATGAGCTTTATAGCTTAGATTTTGATTATATTTTGATGTCAATGACTGTAGTTTTGCACATATGGAGGTATGTGTACTACTGAGTAATCAATATAATAAAGAATATTGTTTATTAGTTTATTTCAGTGCACTCGCAGATGCTTTACAAGATGAGCAGTAAAATCAAAACAGACATTGCGAAGAATCAACAGCGTATGGAAATCAACAAGATATCAAAAATCCTCGAGAAAAAACATCAAGGATGTGATTTGACCAAGAAATTTTGTAACGGTAAGTTAAAAGGTTGGGATTTAAATGTTTGAAGAGAGTTAATATTAAGTGTTTCTTGGAGGACGATAATTGAAGGAAGGGGGTTGACTCAAGGAGTGTCAGTTGTCTTTCTTAGATATATGGGTTTATTACAGACTGATCTCTTAAAACAAAAGATCAAGGCACCCTCGGTTGTGAGCATCATCTCAGAATCTTCCCATTCAGGTCCAGAAGGACCAATTTATGCTTACAGTGTCAGGGCCATTCTACCAGGTCAGGCTACCTTGTCCTTCAGACAGAACAGCTCAAACCTTTGTTAGACATAACACAATGAAAAGACTTCAGAAAATAGTGGGCTGAAGGGAGTATTGTCATTTCCCTAACAGTTGAAGTGCCCCTCTTGTTCATCTCGAGGGTCAGCAGTGTGCAGAACAAGACTTTTAAATATTGCATGGACGCATTAAACGTGTCCTACTTACAGCTGTTTGTATACACAGGTATTGATAGATTTTGTAGACATGCCAGTATAAGATTTACTTTATGCCCGGATTAATATCTTATAACATTTTGATGGTAACAACATAGCCAAAAAAAATCTGGTTTAATTGACTTAGCATCACAGCATAGCGCCCCTGATTCTTTATTTTTTTTGTTTTGTTGATATGTTACTGATTAAAAGCAGTTAAAATAAGTGTTTTACTAGGTTGAAGGTCTTGTTCTGTATGAACAAATGTCCTGAGCCCGTTAATATTAAATTCAATATAATATCAAAAAATGTTTTCATCTGTTCATCAGCTATTGGAACCGTTGAGGTTTAGGTCAGCTCACTGGTCATGGGTTTGATTCCACCTGTGGTCCTATGCAGTCACATACTCCTCTTTCTCTCCCTGTTTCCTGTCATTCTTCAGCTGCCCTCTCGATGTGGGCCCCAAAAAGCTGTTTTTTAATACTAGTTAATTCCCATGCATTTGGACTAATTGTTTAAAGCTGAAAACGTTTAATCTACCATTCAAGAGTCTTCCTCAGTTCTAACTGACTGGTAGGGGGTAAGTATTTGACCTCAAGTGAGGTTTTTTTGCCAAGATTAGTGAATCGTTTTCAACTGTATTCTTGTGACTCAACAACTCTGTGTATCAAACAGCTCACTTGGAGCAG
The DNA here is from genome assembly GCA_037951165.1 of Lophius americanus. NCBI lineage: Eukaryota > Metazoa > Chordata > Actinopteri > Lophiiformes > Lophiidae > Lophius > Lophius americanus. The sequence goes on from JBBDHG010000043.1 coordinate 1,242,613, forward strand.
ACCGTTCTCGAAACTTGCTATGCCAACTTTATCTTGTCAACCTGAACCCATAAGCGTGACTTTTTTATGGGTTCTTATGAGCTTTTTTTATTTTTTATTTTAGTCTTCAAAGCCAGAAATCAAAGCAGTCATGGTTCCATTTTGATTGGATTTTTATGGACAGCCACAGTGAGCACATGAGCAATGCAAAGAGAGTCAAGGAGAAAGCGATGTGGACAGCTTCTTAAGTGCATACTGCCGAGGTGCGATGGCACACAGTGCTGTGGTTTTAATGAAATCAGATTCTTGTGCTGAATATTTTTTAAAGCTTCAGTGAAATAAAAGGTTCACTGCAGGTTAAACCTCTCTCCTTCTCTTATTGTCAGAATAATCCATTCCCTAAGATATAATATTTCTCTAGAGAGCAAATGCATCTTATGTGATATTCAAGTGGGAAGTCCATTGGTGGGTTTACATGGACAGCCTAATTCCGAATAGATTCGGAAAAGGCGCTTAATCGGAAAGAAAAGGTTGCATGTAAACACCCCTTCCGAAAGAAAGGGGTTGAAAATATACCGTTAACTCTCCCAGCTTTTAAAAACCTGTCGCATGCTTGCTGTTAAGTTTTTTTAATCTGTCGTCTTTTGATGAGACCAGATTGGCAGTGCTTATTAACTAATGAGAAGTTTGATCAATTTACCCATCGGTGAAGGTAATTAATGTGTGCTTAATTTTTCAGCTTCGTTAGAAGTACAGTATACAGATAATTCAACTTTCAGACATGAGATGTCTTTGCATAAATGTGTCATCACGGCTTTGTCCAAGTTTTCACACTCTCATTGCATTAACACTGAGTTCATGAGTCAGAGCTTTACTCATTGCTCTCTTTGCACCATTGTGATTTTGGGAGGAAGGGCATCCAGACATATACTGCAGAATTCTAACATACTTCATTCCAGACATCCTCTTGCAATCCCACAATTCCTCCCTTGGCACTTTGTTGTACGCTTTCTCTAAATCTATATAGACACAACGCAACCTCTTCTGGCCTTCTCTGTACTTTTCCATCAGCATTCTGAAAGCAAACAATGTTTCTGTAGTGATCTTTCTTGGCATGAACCCATACTGCTGCACACAAATTGTCAGCACTTTTTTTAAGCTAGCTTCTCTACTCCTTCCCAGATCTTCATCGTGTGGCTTATTAGATTTATACCCCTGTAGTTGCTATAGCTCTGAATATACCCCTTGTTCCTGAAAATCGGCAATAGTACTCTTTTCCTCCTTTCCTCAGGCATCCTCTCATTCTCCAAAATAGTGCTGAATAATCTAGGTAGTTAAATACTCTACTCCCTTCTCTCCTAAACACTTCCATATTTACATTCTTCATCCGCTTATTCTTCATCCGCTTCAAAGCTGCTCTCACTTCAACATTACTGATCCTCACACCTTCCACCCTTCTTTCTCTCTCTCTCTCTCTCTCTCTCTCTCTCTCTCTCTCTCTCTCTCTCTGTCTCTCTCTCTCTCTCTCTCTCTCTCTCTCTCTCTCTCTCTCTCTCTCTCTTCCTTATTGTCCAATCTCTCATCATAAAACTCATCCTAAGCTTCTATTTTAGCCTTTGCCACCTCACTCCTTGCCCTATACCTCATCTCTTTGTACTCCTGACTACTTCCTTCATCTCTATTGCTATCCCACTTCTTTGCTAACATTTTCCTGCTTATACTTCTTGAACCTCCTCATTCCACAGCAAAGTTTCCTTATTTTCTTTCCTCTGCCCAGATGAGCCATCAAGCACCTTCCTACATGTCTCCCTTATCACATCTGCTGGGGTTGCCCATTCATCTGAGAGTTCTTCAGTGTCTCCTACCCTCCCTGAAGATTCCACAGCAACCATCCTTCCTCAATTTCCACCATTTGATCTTCTGCTCTGCCATTGCTCTCTTTCTCTTTTGGACCACCAGAGTCATCTTACATACTACCATTCTATGCTGTCTGGCTATGTCCTCTCCTCTCACCACCTTGCAATCTCCAATCTCTTTCAGGTTGCATCTTCTGTACAGGATGTAGTCCAACCTGTATTCCAATCATATATGTCACTCAGTGCTCTTCCCTCCTCTTGAAATAGGCCTTCACCCCAGCTATTTCCATTCTTTTCACAAAATCTACCACAATCTGGCCTTCCATGTTCCTTTCCTTAACACAATACTTGCCCATCACCTCCTAATGTCCTCCGTTCCCTTCGCCAAGATGACAATTGAAGTCCGCTCCAACCACTACATTATCACCCCTGGGAAGACACTCCATCACTTCATCCCACTCACTCCAGAAGTTCTCTTTCTATTCCAACTAAGAGACATATACACCTCCAATATCTATCTTCATACTCATCACCCTGTCTCACACTCTCTTCCTCTCCAGAACACTATTCACATACTCCAACCTCAGATCACCCCAACCCTATTTCTCCTCCCCTCAACTCCATGATAGAGCCGTTTGTACCCTCTTCCAATGCTTCTAGCCTTGCTGTCTTTCCACATGATCTCTTGGACACAGTAAAACTACTTCCCTTTTCTCCATCATATCAGCTAGCTCTCTACCTTTTCCTGTCATTGTGCCAACATTTAAAGTTCCTTCTCTAACCCCTACACTGCGGCCTTTTCCTCATCTCTCGCTGTTTCCTGGCATGTCTTCTTTTTCTTCGACCAACAGTAGCCTAGTTTCCAGTGGTACCCCGCTGGTGTGCCAGTGGCGGTTGTTTTTAGCCCGGGGCCCGACCGATCCACTTTGCAAATCAATTTGGTGTTTCACATGTTAGTCTGGAATACGTTTTATTTCGGCTGCTCTTCCTGACACACCCCCACCCCATTTAGCTGGGGTTGGGAACGGCACTAAATGTACTCTAGTGGCTGGGTTAAATCTCACAAATACACACACACTGCTATTAGGATACCTGCAAGTGCAACATAGTTTCGGAGGTTGTTGTTGCACAAATGATCGCTTAACTACCACATTGTGGATATGTTGTCTTGAAACCGCGCTAGAAAAATTTATACCAGCAAAACCTTAAGCTGGAGTAATATACTCTCAAGATCAACCTAAGTTTAAAAAAATTAATAAGGAACTCTCTTGATAGTCTTTGAATTTGTAAAGATTGCTTTTTTCTTCTTTTCATATGACGCCCATTGAATGTATTTGGATTTTGTCCTGTTGAATGACAAAAATCCAACCAATTTCAGTTTGTCGCCATCAACACAATATGTCGTCCCCCAAGATTTGTTAACATTTCCCACACCAAACCAATCAAAAAAGTCCCAATATAATTGGCAAACGGATCAATAATGAAAGAAATCCAAGATGCATCCAGAGTTGATTGGCAGTTTCACAGAGGCAAAAGTGACAGACCTGTTATTAGTGTGCTTTCCTTTCGATTTAATTGTTGTTGTTTTTTATCTCCCTGTCATTCCAAAGACATAAATACCACCTGGTTCCAGGAGGACAAATCTTATGCTAAGACTAGGTGCACAGGAATTTTGCACATTAGTCGTTATAACTGATAGTCCTGACGGCCAATTAATGTTTTGATTGGACTGTTGTGGACAGTCACGGTGTTTTAAATTAATATTGCTGAAGGGGGTTTCTGTGAATGGAATGTCATCCCTATGCAAAGATTCTCAAGGAGTCCATTTAAATGAGAAGTTGGCTGCTGAGTGTGTCGTCATTTCCCGCTTATGCTCTCTTTTCTCAGCCGTCGCCCCTCCCCCTTCTCTCCCCTCTCTTGCTGCCCGAATTATCCATCCCCTGCCCAGCACGGCTATTGTGCAAAGAGTGGAGAGTGCAGCTTTGATGATGTGTCCTTTATTTAAAAGCCCCATCTGGTATGGGTAATTAAAGGGACCACTTACTTTGATGATGACAAGTACCCAAACAAGTACGCTCTCAAACTGTTGATCCATCCTGCACCCAAACACTCACCCAGCCACTGAGTGCCCCCAGGGCCTATGCACAGCTCCATGCGCATTGTGCAGAGCACATATTTGAGAGATATGAGCCAGAACTTTGTCTGGGCTACTCTGTACTCTGTAGCCATTTTCCAATCAGTGAGCATCAAAATATGTTAGAAAGGAAATGCAGCACATGACACTTGAGCAGCCCTACACCTTCTTATCAAAAAAGATGAGAATGAGGTAACTAATTTACCATTTAAACTCTGGCTCCGCCACGACATCTTACAAAAAAATTGTAAGTCGATACCAAAACATTGGCATAGTCATTAATCCAGAGCACAATATCACATTAACAGACAAATATCTCAAAGTCCCAGTCTGAATAATTCCCAAGCTGTGAACTCTGCAGAACCAAAATATTTTACAGCCTTGCAACTATCCTTTATTTTCATTAAATCGAATATGCAGGTTTTGTTTTTTTCTCATTTTGAAAGAAGCAAAAGCAGAAAGTCCTCCCATTGGATGAGCTGGAGCCAGAAAATGTTTGTTATTTCATCAAAATAGCTTCTCTTCAACTTCCTGTCGATCCATTAATCATTTCAGCTATAGGGATGCTTAAAAGTGGTAAACATCAAGCCCTGGTGTAACTATCAAGCACTAAAATTCTTCTTTTTTTTATCAGCTTCTAAAGTAATTTCTATAAAAATTTCATTCGATAAACTTGAGATAATTTTGTTCATTATCACAGCTCGGACTTAAGTATAGAGTCCAGCCTCACAAAATTAATTTCCTGTTTATGATTTCCCTCCTTCTTTTATTACAAATAAATTGAATGAATTACCACCAGCTTTGAACCTTTTGATAGAAAAAAACAAATAAGCGACTTTGTCGTTATTCCCAGGCGTTCAGCACGGTGGGGAATTTAATTAACATCATTGAGATTTTGTTAATCAAAGAAGCACAGGTAGATAAATCTCTATTGATAAATAATGATGAATTTTGGAACTACCTTACATTTACTCTGGTCCTCCACAACATTATAACTAAATGCTTAATACTGTTTAGCTCCCTCTTGCCACCAAAACACCTCTGATCTGTTGAGGCGTGGATTCCAACCAGACCGCTGAAGGGTTGCTCTGGTTCTGGAACCAAGATTTTGGCTGCAGATCTTTCAAGCACTGTATGTTGTGGGCTAGGGACTCCTTGAATCGGACTTGTTTACCCAATACTTTCCGCAGACAAAGGCAATCTCAAAACCTTGAACTCATTGTTGTGTTCTACTGCCATTAAGGAATACTGTTTGTACCCTGCAACATTGTTTGGATAGGTGATTTGTGTCAAAGTAACGTTCACATGAACGGCAGGACCAGCCTTCAGCTGAACTTTGCCCAAGGCGTCACACTGCCACCCTCTTCTTCCTTACCTTCCTTCATTATGTAGCCTGGTGGTATATCTTTCTCAGGTACGTCAAAGGTTTGCACAAGGCTGTCCAGAAATCACAAAAGAAAATGAAAAAAAAAACGTAATTCATCAGTCCAGGCCACCTTCTTCCATTGATCTGTGGTCCAGTCCGAATGCTTAAAATGATTCAATTTCTACAACTTATGATGCTACTGTTGACCTGACTTCTGTGTATGGAATTTAGGCCTTTAAACAGAAACACGCGGATCATTTGCTCAAGGCAAGAAGAACCTTTAGCATATTAAATGTCATAAGCGAGTGGACGAGAATAAATTATCAAATTTTTTTTTAATGTATTTCGTTTTCAGTTCACCGTAGGCAAAACGAGCTTGTTACTCTGCGTTAGAGGTGACAGTGTTTTTTTTCAGACAACCAACAGATTTTGCATAATTCCTCTCACCCGCAGGATCCCTTTTCATTTTCCAATTTTCTGGCCAATGAGTTTTATTGAGGACAGGAAGCATAGGTCAGAAAAATGTCTCGCTATCGAATGAGCGGCAGTGATTACACATTAAAGCTGATATTTCAACCCTTCGAGGAACTTTATTGTGGTTTGAAGGTATACAAGGAGCAGGAGTAGAGAAATGTCACATCCTCATTTTACCCTCTCTGTCTGCCTGTGTCAGCGAGAGAGTATTATTAGTTGCTCCACAGTGTTTTACTCCTTACTCCTCACACCTGTCAGTTAGTCGTGTTGAACTTTATTGGGCCAGTCATGCTTTTATTTTTCTCCACAGTCTCCTCACGTTTACAGAGAACATTACAGAGAGTGATCGAATAACTTATAGGAATTTTTTCTTTGTCAGTTTTTTTTTATTATCCTTAGTAAATCCTTAATTTTTTATATATAATTGAAGTATTATAAAAATAATTTTAATTGAAATAATGGCTTTGGAGGATTTCCTGAGGTAGCCTCTCTTGTGCCTAACCGAGCAGGAAGTTAAAAAAAGATCCATTCGATATTCTATTACTACTCAGGGTTTTAAGCTTTAGAGGTGTGATAAAGATACTGATGAAACATGACGCTGGTGAACATGGCAGCTAACAGTGACTGCTTACAGTGAACCTGGAAGTGATTTTTACTCTTGGTCTCCTAATAAGAGATGCAAATATTAAATTTTTTTCCAAACAGATCACTTCCCAGAGCGTTATTAACACATTTCTAATAATCTCTGCCCCTCCTCTTGAGAAAAATAGCGGTCATGTTTTAAATACCTGGACATCAAGTCTGGTGCAACTATTACCTTCACTTTGAATTTAGCTTTTGCTCTGCTGCTGTAGCAGTAAAGCTGATTTGGATCAAGATATATTGTGCAGATATTTCTTTCCCGTTGGTCTTTTATCATCCTGACATTTTTTGACCTGTGTTTTGGCATCCTCCAGGTATTTGATGGATGGGGTTGATTCGAGCTCGGACAGCGAAATGGAAGTGGACGACCAGAGTGAAGACGAAACAAACACAAAGGTAAAGTTGTTTTTCAAGCTAGACTATAAAAAAAGATCCGCTCGAGAGTCGGCTCTAACCCTTTGTCCATGGTTTTCTTGTAGATGCCACAGAAGCAGGAAAGACAAGTGACCCCTAAAAAGACCCCAGGGAAGAATGATGATGATGATTATGCTGCCTCCACTGATGTGGATGAACCAGGTTTGTATGAAATTGCTTTAGTGGCCTGCACAGGAGCTCATTTACTCAGCCTTTTCAGACCTGGTGCTCCATTATTACAGCAGTCCAATCTGTATGAACACAATAGAGGCATGATGGGAGGTCTAGGTTGTTCCTTCTCTGGGACGGCAGCAAAGGTAGTAGCAGAGGCGGGTTGGAAATCTGTCTAAACATGAGGCAGGGATGTCAAGTTTTAATGATGAATTGTGTATGCGGACTTCAACCGGACTTCAACTTCAAAACTTTCGGAAAAATCCCGCTTCTGGGCCCCCCGGCCCAGTAACCCCCAACTCAATTTAACAATTATCAAAACAAAGATGCGAAGAGTAACGCATGTCTTCGTATTGATACTGTTACTCCGTCCACACCTGTGGCTTTATATGTCACATTTAGGCGTGGACAGCCAATCGACATTAAATGAGGGAGGGAAGGCTTTCTCAGTCCCATTATGGAAACAAAAAAGGCTCCCAGCCGAGTAACATAAAACACATCTGATACTTAAAGCAGGAGATAAAAGTGAAATATTCTTTATTTACTTTCTATCTGGCCTGTATTTTAAAGACATGTGGGGGTGGGAGGTGAGCACTGGAGCGGAAGAGGAGGGAATGAATTGACAAGGGCACGGGGGCGACATGAGAGGCCAGGGACTAGACAAAAGGGATCAACTTGCGAGGCTCTCGGAGGTGGATGAGTCGAATGCGTCACGGTTCAACATACAAAGCTAAAGACGCCCTTTGCGAGAGAAGCATCGATGGTGAAACGACGCAATCGCTGTGAAGGGACTTGTGCATGTTTCTCATTTCTATGTTAATGCAAGGCCAGAAGTAAAGTGGCGGCGGCGCATTAGTGAGGAGACACAACAAATACTGACCAGACCAACGCTTACAGGAAGATATCCTTTCAGTTGGTGTGTCCTCTCCTTCCCCTTCAAACACGGCGTTCTATGATAATGGAAGGTATTCAGCAGGATGACATACTTTTAAACTGTTGGTTGTTACACAAAAGTGTGGATTCACCCAGAAAACTAAAACAAGATGAATCTCTACCCCAAGAAAAGAGTAAAGCAGATTGAATGTGTTGTCTTTTGATTATGATGCTTAAAGTTTAGGATCAAAGTGTATTCATTGATGGCAATATAGATTATTCGGACACAGCTACAAGCTTTTATATATGAAACATGGTGCATTTATAAACTCAAACCCAATTCTCTGGAGTGTAAGTAATACTCCAGAGTATAAGTCAGTTGAGCAGCTTTAAATGATATTCTACTGTGTTTTGCAGGAGGTGGCGACGATGATGATGAATCCGCTGTGGACACTGAGGACGAGCTGCAGAGGTAACGCAAGTAGACGGCGTCAGAGTTGCTGATTTGCGATATCGATGTTGAATGAGTTTGTTAATGGTTGACTCCAGCTCTGCCCTCTTGTCGGTCCGCTGGTGAAACGACAAACCTCCAAGTCAAGTAAAACTAATTGTCCCCCCCTTATGAGTGGACTTTCCATTAATTATTACACCACTGGGATGGCACTGGTGCATAAAGCCCAAAAGCCCCGTGACACTAAAAGACATTTGCAGCATCAACACAGCAGCCTTCAGGTTTACCGTTAGCGTTTGCTTGTCTTTCCGTCTGTCTGCCAATAAGATTATGGAAATCATATTTTGGAGTTGTCGGTAGATTGAGACGCTGGTTATGACTCAGACATTAATGGAAAAATGGACATGAATTTTTCCTAAACCCTTGGCATTATTGTGCCTCGTTCCTGTGATGTTTTATACTGGAGAGGAACAGGAAATAGTGAAACAATGTCCGTCAAAGAGAAGGCTCAGAGGTTTTGGTCTACCTCGGTCAAATACACATAACTAAATTCATTATGTATATTGTGAAAACCGTCTAAATTGATATAAAAGAGTGAACAATCAATATTATTTAAGTTTTTATTGCCAACCCCAGACCCCAACTTACTTCCCACTCCAGGTTTTCTTTTTTTTTCCGGAAGTAGCTTAATAAACTAAAATGATCCAAATTTTAATGAGTTAAAAATGATTATAAGAGCAACACTATTATAAACTAAATGCAAGTACCTTTGAACGGAAATAACTTCATCAAATAACAATATCTCACTCCATTTTTTTAGGTCTTGTTTACTTTTTTTCACCTTCAGTCTTTGTTTTTTTTCGTTTCTGCCACCCTTGAGGCAATTTTCCTTAAATGATAAATGGTTGTTTTGAGTTTGTTTTCATCATAGACCAACTGTTGTAATCAACTAAGCTTTAAATTAATTAAATAACTTTATTATTCATTACGCCATATTTCATTTCACTTTTTCTCTACTGCTCCATTTTCTTTCCACATGCCTTTTTTATATCACTTCCATCACCTCCAATTTTATCACTGTCAGGTTTAGTTACATCTACCGCTCAGATCAGGATGTGTGACAGAAGAGAGTCTCCTCTCTGTCTACTGTTCCCTCCTCCACATGGACTCGGGGACTTTTTAAAGCTCCGTACAAACAGCAGTCAGCTTCTTGAAGGAGGACTAAGAGGAACATTTGGGAGCTAAGAAGGCAGATATTACCCTCCTGCCCTGAGGGAGCTGAAAGAGAGAAGTGAAGTTGAAGAGGAAATGTAGAAACTCAGTCTTAAATGACTCCTAATGTCGCAGTGTTTCTGCGGGACACAAAAAAAAACACGTTCACCACCACCGACATTATTATAAGGCGATAATACATCAGTGATGTGTTTACGTTTTGTTTCTCTCCCCCAGGGTGTCCAGAAGCCAATTAATACTTTGAGCCTTTAGACTTTGTACAATACAGGTTTGCCCTTTCGGAAATAATCTGCGGAGAAGCTCGCTGATATTTTAGGGGTAATCGATGCTTGGAGGAACTTCACCAAAGAGCAGAGGGATTTGTAGTGATTATTTCCATTCTAAAATAACGACTTGGATGCACTTGCCTCAACAGGAGCTACTGTTGACACTGTGGGGGAAGTAGTTGCTCATTATATCCTTGAAAAGTTGGGGATATTATGGAATCATGTTAACGCAAGAGCTCAAAAACTATTCTATGGATTATTCACTGCACTTTATTATTCAAAGGTGTACAAACACTTGTTCTATATTTCCAACACTAGAGGGGAACTTTGTCTTTCAACTCTTCGGGGCCATCATTTCTTACATTTGTTCTGGTCGACTCGAGGAGATCTATGTTGTATGAATCATATTTCTTTCTAAAAATTCATATTTTACTCACTAGTGGAAGCTTTTTTATGAAAACTATTTTTCGGCTATCGCTTCACACAACCGTTGGTCTGATTGAGTCCATATTTGATGCATATGAATTACCATGAACAGAACACGCAGTTAGCGTGAGTTCTTTAACTAAGTACATCTACTTAAATACTGTACTTTGATTTGATTACTTCAATTTGATGCGGATTTAATCTTTATCACATATCGATAGTAGATGTTGTACTTTCTACTCCACTACATTCACCTGACAGCTGCAGTTACGAATTACTTTGAATATTACAGTTATAAATTGTTTTAAATAGATTATTTAAGTGATCATATTAAACGTTTACTTTGTAGAGATAGGTGGTTCTCATGGGACAGCAATGCTATCGAACAGCAATGAGGATCTTATTAGTTAAATTATTCTACTACATAAAGTAATTAGATTACTTCAACACGTTGGCCTACACCTACATCTGTAACATAGATCCACATAATAATACAGCAGGAAAAGTGATACAAAAACATCATCTTTAACAAGATGAAACTACCACATATTTGTACTTGGATACAGTACTTGAGTGAGAAAATGTTCTTAGTTACTTTTTACTTTGGCTGCTAATACTTAGGTACTTCCACATGACTTAAGATTTTAAATCACAACTTTTACTTGTATAGAATTATTTTCAAAGTCCAGTATCAGTATTTTTTCTCAAGTAAAGGATCGGAATAATTCATCCACCGCTGCCCTAACCCTAACCTCTTTCCTCCAAGACGACTCGCAGGTCAGTCACGTTAGTCCTTTTCTTGTCTTCTTTGCTACAGGGTGGAGAACAAGAGCAGACAGAAGAAATCAAAAGAAGGAGGGAGTCTGGTGCAAGATGAAGATCCGTATGGGGGGTCAACAGATGAAAACACAGACAATGAGGCTGAACAGGATTACCCCATCCCAGATCTGCCGGGTATGTGTGTCTGATCCGTTGTCCTCCAGATCCTTCTGGGATACTGCAGACCCTGACAGAAATTAATTCGATGGCTTTCTGCCTTTAAAAGTTTTTACAGTTTGTTTTCTCTGATACTTTGCTCCTTTCTCTTCTCCAACAAAAACCTTTAACTAACTAAAGTATAGCTGGACCTGTGCATTTGAGTCCAAAAAAACTCCCAAACATGATCACAAACTGGTTTCAGCTGGTCTATAAAAAAAACCCCGGTCTGATTACCACCGACCCTGTTCAGTCAAATCAGGACTTAAATGGACGAAAGCATGTGTGTGACTCATACGTCTCATCAGTGCCTCGCTACGCCACAATCAAAAGTTGATTGACATGCCTCAGTCTGGGAAGGCGGTCAGAGCTATTTCTAAGAATCTGGGACTCCACAGGGACACACATGCAGCACCGGGCCCAGGTTTGATTCCACCTGTGGCCCTATGCTGCATGTCACCTACCCGTCTCTTTCTCTCTGTTTCCTGTCCATCTTCAGCTGTCCTGGCAATAAAGGTACATGCCCCGAAAAAATTATTACAAAAAATATATTAAAAAATTCCACAAATGCTGGTTGAGAGGAGTCACAACAGAAACAAAGAAATCATCAGATGAACTGAAGACATCTCTCTCCAGTAAACCTCAGTGTCCATCACTCCACTATTTGAAAGACCTCTGGCAACAATGTGTGTCCAAGGCAAAAGCCACCGTTGAAGCATTTAGGAGAATATTCTTGGACTGATGAGTAAAAAAAATGAAGTGTATGCAAGACGGGGGTCCAGGTACATCTGGCGTATACCAAACAAGGCATTCATCAAAAAGAATATTATCCCTACGGTCAAACAAGGACGTGTCTGTAATTTGTTGGGAATGCTTTGCTGCTGCTGGACCAGGATGAATTGTATCGTTATTTAGGCAAACATGAGTTCTGCTGTCGACCAGAAGAATGTCAGGTCATCACTCTATGACACCTGGTCATTCCGCAAGACAATGTTCCAAAGAAGAAGGGTGAGTTCACCTCCAAATGGTTCCGAAAGAATACATTTTGGAGTGGCCTAATCAAAGTCTGGATCTGAACCGCAAGGAGATGCTGTTGTGGGACCCAAAAAGAAACAACTTAGATTGTAATTTCAAAACACAAAGTGCATTTTCTTTATGCTCAAATCTCCTTAGTTTCATGTTAAATTTCGTTTGAAGATCCGAAACTGTTAAGTGAGAGACGCACACAGAAATGGGAGTATTCTAAATTGTGTCGTCCTCAACTCTCCTCTCATCCAGACTTCCTGAGAGGGAAGCACTTTTTCCTGTATGGTAAATTCCCTAACAACGAGAGACGCCTGCTGCTGAGATACATCGTGGCCTTCAACGGGTGAGAGACTATCCTAGCCCATCTCAACGCGTACTGATCCTGGGAATTCATATCCTCTGTAGGCACATGCTTCTATTAAAAAAAGGATCCATCATTCTGTCTTTCCTGTAGAGTGATTGAGGACTACATGACGGAGAAGGTGCAGTTTGTGGTGACAAGCGAAGGTTGGCACGACTCGTTTGAAGACGTGAGTGGGCTCTTCTTATCGGCTTACATTTCTTTAGCAGCCAAATAATGATGTCATACACTTTTCTCGAGAAAAAATCTGTGCGTGTAGATTTGAGTACTTTTATTTTTTGCTCACACTGAAAAAGTAACTTTCTAACTTTCTTCTTCTTCCTCATTTAATTGTTGAGCACTACCTAATTTGCATTGTAGAATTGAATAGAAGCAAATTATGGAAACAAATTGGCAAATTGGGAAACTGAGTATTTCTGATGATCCAGCAGTGTTTGGACCGAGGGCCTTTGAATCCTGAAGTTGCGCTTAAAAATTGGTTTGCAACTAAATTAGCAGCTTTTGTTTGTAAAAGTCACAGCTTTCCATTTTTTTAAAATGATTTCTTCCTCACCCTGTCTGTCCTGTTTTAATGCAATGAGAACTTTCTGTGACTCTCACTGTTATTGCAGGCGCTGATGGATAACAGCAATCTGAACTTTGTCAAACCTGAATGGATTTATTCAATCAATGATCGACAGAAGTTGCTGCCCTACCAGCCCTACACCGTCGTTCCTTGAACAGCTCACACCCACAAACCAGGTTGATCACACGTCAGAACCTGACCAAGAACTGATGGTGAAAGCCGCTGGCAAACACTTCCTTTATTTTCTCAGATTTTGGGCTTCGGTTACAGGAAAGCAATAAATGCATCTATGTAATGTATCATGATTGGCTTACATTGACTTCAGATGATGTTTTCATGAAATACATTCAGTTTTCAACACAAATGTTCTCTCACTTCGGCCAAACTCCTTGCTGTTTAAAGATCGATGTTTTTTCTCGGTCAAAAAGAAACACCTTCAACATCGCCGCTCCACTCAGCCTCTTCCATTTTTATGATCACAGCAGACTCTCAGATTCAGGGTTTAAATCAGCGGTTTGTTGCTGCCCAGCACTGCTACCTCAGGCTCTGTCTGGAAATGAGTTCAGAGATCGCCCTGTCCTGACCACCGGCGGTACTGATAAGACTCTAACTTGTGTGAGCGGGACAGAACCACAATGAGACCAGCCCAAAGTTAGTTCCAGGTATTTCCGGCTAAGTTAGCACATTTGGATGAATTGAATTCTGGAGGAGTGTGTTTGTTTCTCTCTTTTTCATTTTTATTTAAAGGCACTAGTGTTAACTGGATGGGTTTCTTTGTGTTGTTTTAGTTAAATATTTCTGGGTTTGTGTTTTTATTCATGTTCAGGGGTAATTATGGCGAGAAATGGACTGGCTCGACAGATGCCAGTTTTTTGCATCAGTCTAAAATGTTTTGTAGATCACAGTCTGATTTTGGGCTTAAAGTCTAGCCTTGTCGTTAGAATCTTGTCAAAGGTTCTATTATGAACTTTCGAGTTGTTTGTCCAAAACAATAAATACATTTTAATTACTGAAAGCATAGTTTTCATTTTTATTCACCAAGCTTTCTCAATTGCTTCCACTCCCTCCTGTGCTCTCCTCTCCTCTCCTCAGCCTGAGAGGCACCCTCGTCCTTCTTCATCCTTTCTCTCATCTCGAGCCCTCTTTGCTCTCTCTAATTTACTTCTAGTCGTGCTTTGCGCCCGGGAGCCACTGAGTCCCGCGCTCTTCATTCAAGGGTATTACAGAGATGGAATGCGGATGAGAGACGGGGAAAGGAGGTAGTCATTACAGGGAGGAAGAGAGCCTCCAGGAAAGGTTTGGATGCATTTTTAAAGAAGCAATGAAGCAGATGTTTTATTGTGCTTGTGGTGTTTGGTAAATCCATACTCATAGCAGCAAGTGTGAGACATGTCAATAATAGCAACGCTTCCCGAAACCTTGTATTAGGAATGGATTTGACCATCATGAAGGAAGAGTTCAAGGTCAGACTTATTTGCTCCTGGAGGAAGGAAAATTTACAGCTGCTAACGGCTTCATTGGGGTCCCATGTCATATTTCATGGAAGAGAATATCCGTCGTGAAAACGGCTAAGGGATGAGCTGCTCTCAAATTGTCCCATTTGAAAGCAGCCTAATAAGGTTCTACCCCTATTCATTCTTGCCTTGATCTCTCCCAGTCAGATTTATTCTGTGCTTTTGGCGTTTTTATATCTCCCATGAATCTTAGCAGTGACCTTGCCTGACTGGTAAATCTGACAAACTATGTGGTTTCAACCCTCCTGACTTTGGCTGATTTTTCGGCTTTTCATTAACTAAGATTACACAGTTTAGACAGTTTTCCCTCTTTGTCCTTGTTTTTGTTTTTATCTCCCATGACATAAAGACAACGGGGGGCATGCGGTCTTCAGTGTGTCCTCTCATCCGTCCGCCATTAATAATTTATTATCATATCTCGCAGACTTTTCACATTCACCTCACCCTACTTAATACGCAGTCTTAATATAACAGATGGTTGTGCTCTTCTTCAATTTTTAGTTTTTGTTACCATCGAAACATGATTTTCAAGGAGGGATGGTCATCCTGTCTGGAGCATTTCTCCTCCTCATGTTTTAAACTCATATATTAACCCTATTACATAGTTGTGCCTTTTTCATATTCTTATTTTTGTGCAAGGCAACTTCATTTATAAAACATATTTCAGCAACGGTGCTATTCAAAGTGCGTTACACAAACAATCAAGAACATTGGTACAAAGTACAAAAGTACATTAAGACAAACGAAACGACTAAAAAAACAACATTAAGGAGGATGAAAAAAATCGGCTCGTGTGGTTGTCATGGAAACCTGTTTAAGATCATTGCCCCGCCCTAAATGATCTTTAACATGGAGCATACTTCACAAACTATACATTCCACCTTCACTGAATTTTTCTCCTGAACCAACTGTGATAAGAAGATGTTCCGTCTGCCATTTTGAACATCTGGAAATTCAATTTTTTGCAGTTTCCATGGAAACCGGAACATTAAGGTGAGGTAGGTCACGATGTCTGCATCATAGCTGTAAAAACTGTACATTCTCGCTTCACTACAACTTGCACATAAAAATAACCCTGACAATTATGTTTGACATTTTAATAGTTTTGCCAGTTTTTATTTGTTGTTTCCATGGTAACAGGAATATTAAGGTGATGTAGGCATCATAGCTGTAAAAACTACATTCTCGCTTCACTAGGCTGTCCACATAAACTGACTTTGATAAGTAGGTGCGTGACTGTAAATGTGTTCATTCTTATTTTCTTCTTTTAGTTTTCAATGGAAAGATGAAGGATGTTCACCACAAACATACAATATCCACAATAATAACCACTACTCCGGGATTTTATTGGTCTATTGTTATTTTTCATGACATAAAGTTCCATCGTGCTATTTGGTCCAAAATGAAGAAGTGATTCAGAATCCACATCTGGGCCATGATCTGCCTCAAAATTGAATGAACCTTTCCATGACACAAAGCCCCGCCCTTCACAAAATATATTTGGCAATTCTTGGACAATTTTTTTTGGAAACCTTGTTTACAAACATGTACATTAGAAAATATCCACATGGAATATATTTGATACACATTAGCAAATAAAGGGACCATTTTAAGAGTGACAGTGATTTTCTTATCGGTATGGTGAGATGATCCCAATACTGGATCGAATCCATCTTAGCTGTACAAAGTGTGGAGTTTCCACAGCTTGAGCAGGCAAAGCAGCCCCAGTGCATCACCAGCCACCACCATGCTTCCCTTTAGGTAGGGTGGCCTTTTCAGCATGTCTTTCATTCTTCCTCCTGCAGACATACCACTGATTCATAGGCCTGAAAAGTTACAGTTAGCTCTTCATCACTCCCCAGAACGTCATAAGGGCATGCGGCCCTCATTTCAATTTCCATCCATCCATTTCCATCTCCCAAGGCGCAACACGAGATAAACCTGCCCATGGCTGCCGTCGTCATTTACCCTGAAGAACCTAGAACCATTTTTCTTACATGGATAATTGTGGGGGGATAGGGGGGCTTTGATGGTAATTTCTTCTTCATTTCAAAAGAAATAACGGGGTTTGTTTTTTTTATTGGCAATTCCAGATCACACAAAAAATGTCACATCGTCGATTTGGATTTTACAACACAAAATTACAACATCTTATATTAGTCGTTATTTAGAGGAAATGTAAAACACGGCATGTTTTAAAACATTAAAATTGTTAAATTGAAATTGAAACATTGCTTTAATAAGAAGCCAACAAGCTGAACATAAGCGTTTGCACACTTAAAGATAAAGGATAAAGTTGCGTAAAGAACCTTCAATGGCATTTAAAGGGTTGTGACAGCGTGCCTTCTAATGGCTTATATTAAGCACTTTGTGTGGATTGGGAGAAAAAAAACTGTTAATGCGTGATTTGGTTATCGCAAGAGATGATGGAAAATCATTTCCCAATAAACCTATTATACAATAGGGGTTCATAAATTTTATTCCAGCTGTATGCAGTGCGATTCACATCCCCTCTCCATCCTCGCAAATGCTCTGCTAAACTTATTGAAATTCATTCACATTCAGATCTTCTCTATTCAGATTTTCCTTTCGGCCCAGACTGTCAGCGATCGTAAGCACCGCCATCCTGAAGGACCGAGCCGCTGTGATTTCTTTTCATGGTTTATTTATTGATAATTATGACAACTGTGACACTTTTCCTCTATTATTGCTTTAATTCTGTTTTGTCATTTGAACTCATTTAGTCCTGTAACACTCTGCACAGCTTAGCATCTCTTAGCATCT
The DNA here is from genome assembly GCA_037951165.1 of Lophius americanus. Classification (NCBI taxonomy): domain Eukaryota; kingdom Metazoa; phylum Chordata; class Actinopteri; order Lophiiformes; family Lophiidae; genus Lophius; species Lophius americanus. The sequence continues at coordinate 1,260,123 of JBBDHG010000043.1, forward strand.
CTTCAGCTTTTTCCTTTTTGTTTTTCTTCATTATTATTATTTAGCACCTTAGAGGTAGTAATCCATCACAGTCAATGACAAACTGACAGCCAATGTCACAAAACCGCGTCAGAGCATCGATGTCAGGCAGGAGTTTTACACTTAGAAATGGCTCGGCTCATTTTCACATATTAAAGTTTGCTTCTTTAAGAAAATGTGATTTTGTCATGAAACTCCGACAGTGACGCTGGTTCTAGTGCAAAGATTGAATACAAGATTAGAAAATCATCATCCTTATATCTGTAGTCGCAGACTTTTCTTCAAATCAACCGATAAAACACAGCAATATCTACTCCGGATCTCTTATTACGGCCAAAGGGCCCCGATGATGTCACAGGTTAGGAACATGGATTTTTCTAAAGAGGTGAGACTATATTTTTAGGGGGGGTAAAACTTTTTTTTTTGTCCTTTTTAAGAAAAATGTTTTACCTTATTTCAGTTTATCTGCTTGAAACTCTGCAGATTTTTAATCTTTGCATCCCCTTAGAAAACTCAATCCCCCTGCCAGTTTTGGGAACTATTGCTCAAAGTTAGATAATCTTAGCATTAATTAATTAGAGTTCATAAAATAAAACTGTACAGGTAGACCACTTGCCTTTATCTTAACCACCGTATAATTAGCGCTACATTATAATTTTTTTTTTAAAAACTTGCGGCAGAGTCCTTCATTAAGATGCACTGTTTATGGATTTTACATGTAGCAGTAGAATTTAAAAGAGATTTATTTCTATAATTTAAGAAACTAGGTCGCCTTTGCGTTGTCTCAGAAGAAAAGTCCCCCAATCCCCTGTTTTGTACAAGAAATCCCCCTGATTGATGTTCTCAAATTAAATTGTAGTTACAGTTGGGAAGTTAAGGATGAGAAACTGTTTTGAACAAAAAGTTCTCCCTAATGAGTAAAACATGAATTATTAAAGTGAAATAATATACAAGACCAATCTCCTTGTTTAGATTCATAGGAGCCGTTATGTTGGACATAATGAATTATATGGTTGGGAACTAGCCCTCGAAGAAGTTCCTTAATGAGGGACAATTACTGTAAAATATGACAAATACAAGTAAGATCTCCTTGAAGTGGTTCATATCAGGTAAAATGTGACTAAATCAGACCAACGGTTAGGAAGTTAGGTTGGAAAATCAGTCTTTTTCATAAAACAGCCCCCTTTAGTGATTATAATATGAACTGTTTGAGTAAGATGTGTCTTGTGCACCAGATTCAGACTAAATCGGACATACGGTTGAGAAATTATGGCCTGAAAACTGTGATTTTGGACATAAAGTTCCCCCTAGTGGTTGATCTATGCAACTAAGCTTCCCAAAATTAATTCACTTCTTCCTCGCAGTAATGTCTACAGGAATGGAAAATTTGAAAATGATCAATTAAATGGATTTTGAGTCAACACGAAGCATCTGCAGCTCCGGACGAGGATGCGGCACCATGATGATTCCATTATTTCCCCTTTTCAAGGTTAGAAATACATATTTTAGGTAATATGTTTATCCTTGTTCATTTTCTGGCAGCATTACCGGATTCAAGCCAAATCAATACAAATGTTTGAGTTATCAGATTTACAGGTGTACGAGCTTGAGATTTTTAACAATTTCTATATAAGTTGCAGATAATTATTATTCTATTTATTTTTGTGGGCAGTTTTGCATCTGAAATGGCAATTTTTAAAGAAATAACCCCAATACTTTTATCCAACTAATGTTTGAACTAACCCCCTTCAAGAAATAAAGGCACAAAGATTGGTGATAAAATAACATCTGCAAGAAGGATACGACTGGGGACACATGATCAGAAACATGCCGACCGGGGTGGTGAAGGCTCACCATTCCACTTCAGTGTCTCTTCACTGTATGTGAGCGGATGAACAACGACATTTCACCCACCCTGCTGCTCCTCAGAGGAGGGTTCCCACCATCCACCTCTGCAGCACTAAGGATCATTGGAACCCTTAACGCAACGATCTCAACCTTTTTATGTCCTCAGCAAGTCAAATAAAACGCTATGGATAAAATGGCATGGACATTTATCAATTTACGTACTCTAAATTTACCATAAAATGACAAATCGTTTAGTCAAGAATATATTTAAATGATAAAAAAAAGAACTGACTTATTTCATGATGAGATTTTGTAAGCGGTAGAAACTAGAGAATTTTATCTAGATTAGCTCAACCTTTTGTTGAATCATGTTTTTAAAAAACTCCTTGACCCTGATTCAACTTTTTGTGGCTGTATCAAGTTACATAACTCTCTTTAGTAAGTCCTCACAGGCTTTAATATTCCTGCGGCAAACCCCTATTTGAATTTTTTTTTTTTCTGTCGAGTACCCCCTGGCAGATTTTGTGCTGCTGTTAATTTCGCCCCACCAGAGGGGCTCAATGCCTCAGGTGAACTGCAGCTAGGCGAGGTGAATCCTATTAAAAAGTCTTCCTGATACAGACTTTGTTTTAGTTTTCTCCTATCAGTAGGATTGCAGGTACTTTTCAACCATAATCTTTTTTTTTTGTTGATTTCGTTTACAATTACTGGCAGGCCACTGCATTAAAAATTAACTAAAATGTGGTTTATTGGCCTATGTTTGCTTTTTTCGATGCTCTATTAGGAATTAGGAATGACATTATACATGATATTTTAGAGTAACATTTAAAGAGAGTACCCAAGTACCTCTTGACCTGGTTTGAGAAACACTGATGTAAATTATGTCTAAACTCAGAAAAATGAATCATGGCATTGCTAAATATAAAGTTATTGCATCTATTTAATTTTATTTAAATTGTATAGTTCTGAAAATGTATGTATTCAAATTTCATAGAATTGGCGTAAATCTGATAACTATTAATACATTTAATTTAATTAGTAAAATGATTTATTGGTTAAAATTGGGTATACATATCATTTTCAGGAAATGACACGTTTTAGAGGGAAATGACATCAGAGGTTTGGCTGCCTCTGCCATTTTGTGCCTTTGCACTGTCATAAATGCTGATTTTTACAGTTTGTTTGCAGGATTACACAAAAAGGACTTGATGGATTTTGTGATGGTTTGATACGGTTTGACTTGATGGTTGTTAAAACTTTTTGCGATGCACTCAAATAATAATTTGATGGATTTACCCAATCCAGGTTTCCCAAAAAATTCCACAAAGCTGTGTTTTGTTGGCTATAAAAGTCATTATGATGTTTATATCCATGCAATAACTGAATGAACTACATCATATCGAATGCTAAATAATCTGATCAACTTGGATTCATTGATATATCAGGGAATCAAGGAATTAAACTCTATGCCCCTTTCTTTCATTTTACTTTTTTTACTTTTACATTTATTTTGAGAAACTAATACTTTCCATATTGTTGTAATTTACAAGATTCACCCAATACTTTTAAGTTGTGTAAAATTAGGCAGCTTCTGCAGGATTTAACAAGCGTCCGTTCTAGTTTCACCTTCTAAAGTGGATTTTATTAAAAAAGCTAACCCATATCTGTTAATTAGAGTGGATAAAGGGTATAGATTAAATTCAGCAACTCAAAAATCGACTTTTTCTGTGTGGATCTGAATGAATAGGTAGAGTCATACTTTCATTTAACACTTTTACAGTGGGAGATAGAGGCTTTAACCACCATTTCTGATTATATTGTATAAACCTTTATACATTACATTATACTTTTAGGTGCTATAACATAAAGATGAGTCTGAGCTCTCTGATTGCTTTCTGTTCACTGATTGTGTAAAAATGTTGTTTACTCTGGTGTGTCACCTGATGAATGTATGGTGTTAATACGTTTTCAGTGTGTTTTTGTGTGATACATCTCTTTCTACGTTCACATTATACAATCCACATTGATCAAATCAGGTTTTTTGCTCAGATTAGGCAATCTTGATGGTTCATCTAGTGTGACACACTACACATATCTGATTCCTGTCAATGTGATGGCAGCCTGAACAATCTGATCACAATTCATGTGGCTTTTCTCTGAATGAGGACGCTCGTATCAATATTTTGTAATTAACGGAGGACAAATACATCAGTAGGCTCACAGCAATGACAACTACACATGAAGTTGTAAATTCAGTGAGATCATGTGGTTGCCTTCCTGCTCTCAGCTTACAAAGCTGACGGACCTTCAACCGAATGTTTCTGCGGCGGACAATGCAACAAACAAACATCTACATCACTAGCTGATGATGACCTTTGTACCACTGACATCATCTGCTGCTCGGCAGAGTGCTTGTTGTTAAGCTGGGGACATGGAAAAAGATGTCACCCAATGTGAACATTATAAGCAAAAATATCAGTTTTTGGGAAAAGAATCATAAATTGAGTACATTTCAAGGCCATTATGAACGTATCCAAAGTGGCCCCAAACACATTCGAAAAGACTAGAATCCATTTGGTAGGTATTGAACAAATCTTATTCCCACAAGATAAAAACTTGTGTGCAAAACAATAAATAAAAAAATAAAAAACTCTAGAAACTCTGTTATATTGTGTTTATGCTTCAATACAAAGTTTCCCAATACTTTTTTCTCTGAGAACCGATTTTTTTGGAAAAATTACATACCATCACAACCCAATTAACAACGAGATTACGAACGGAGACCTGGTGCATGAATTAATGTTCCTTACTATCTTCACTGCCATTACCACATCAACTTTGCACTGTGAAAGGGTAAAACAGCCATTTCAAATCAAATTCAGAAATCATAATTGTTTTTATGAACACTGTATCTTTGAACACTGGTACATTTTTGTACCTTTTTATCTTTACATGAAAGAATATTTCTGCCCTTCTAAGGACAAAAGGGTATCTTTAAATATACCTTATACATCCATTACATTGGTACCAAATGAGGGTTTAGCTGTGTTGATTTGTCAATTTATGATTGATTATCTTCTACAAAAACCATCTATAATTTTTTGTCCAAAATGTATTTCACAAACCAAACATTAGTTAACATAATCTTTAAATTATTAAAAAAAATTTTTTTTTTTTAAATCTGTTTGACATCTATGAGTAAAATGTCCTTTTCAAATAATTTCAATCGTTCTGCTTGAACTGATTTGTCCATAACAAGTACCATGGAAAATTCCTGTATTTAAACTATTTTACTTAATTTAATAAAAAAACAAACAAAAAACAACTCTTAATTTGAATCAGAAATTTGAACCTTTACTTTGTTAAAAGTACAATTATGTACCCTTTGCAGTGTGTAAAGATTTTCTACCTTTAATTTCCTTTTTGAGGTCCACTTCTTTACCCCATTGCATTCTCTTCTGAACAATAAACCTTTGGATTAAAAAAAACAACAACCTTTATTGCTCTGTATATAAGATCAATTAAATACATTTAAAGGGAGTTTGAATATTTTTTCTGTCAAACAGTGCACAAAATTGGGTAGTTTTTAATGAGGTAAACTAAAATGCGTATTAGAATGCATAAATCTGACTAACACAGAAGAAATGAAGTAAATTTATTTAGCGATCAAAATATAACATCCTGCCACCCACGTATCAGAAAAGGGTCGCTTTACTGCACAATATTAGATGCTTGTTTCCCATTTTTCGTCTCATCCAATAGCATTTCAGTATATGCAACCGCGTGCGCAGCCCCGCCCAGTCGAGATATAAACAATCTGATAGTAGTGAGCGCGAGACCTTCATCCGTCTTCCTCACCTCAAGTCACTTCGTGGCTGTCTGGTCTCCTTCTGCGGGAGAGACAGCAGGGAACTACTTAGCAGAAGAGCGGGGACTTTATCAGTGTTTGCGTGAGTGTTAAAGTGTGTGTGTGTTGAGCGAAAACAGATTAACAGACTGGGGTCAAGGTGGGTTCGAGGTTCGGACGTAAATAAGGGGAAGGATGTAGCCTGACAGCTAATTTGTTTCGCGGTCTTCCTGAGATCATAGCAGAGGAGCGCGTGAGTGTGAGCAGCTTTTCCTAGAGAGGGTGAGTGACGTAAAGGTTTTTAAAGAGGTTGCAAATGTGTTTTATTCTATCTAATTATATCACATTCCTTGATTTAGATTTAGAACTCTGAGCTATATATTATCCAGGGTGAACTTAAGGTGACTTTAATGCTTTAATGAAGGCTTTTAGTGTCAGGCACCTCTGGAATGAGTGTGTCTCTCATCATAATTAAAAGCATTGATCCCATGTGTTGGAAAAAAAAGGTGAGTTAATATTGGATTTTTTTTAAATTTTATTTCTTTAAGGACCATAACTGGCTGACAGATAGTATCATTTAAAAAAAATGATAATATTTGTATCAAAGAGCAGATCAGGTCAGGTCAACTTTATTAGATATTTATTGCAACTGCATCGAATTTATTGTTGCTTAAGATATTTAAAACAAAAATCAATTCTGACAGAAAGTTAAGTTAAACAACTAAATATTAATTTCCATATGATGCTGTTTATGATAAAACTACAAGAACATTTGAACAGCAGTAGGACCATTAGTTCTATCTTTAATTATATAATTGAAAGTGAAATAAACAGAAGTCCAGCACTGTGCAAGATAAGTGGTCCCCCTTAGTTTCTGAAGATATACACTGATTGGCCATAAGATAATAAGCACTGACAGATGATGTAACAACAAAATTGATTATCCTCTTACCATATCACCTGTCAGTGGAAATATATATTAGGCAGCATGTGGTAATTTTGCCCTGAAACCGATGTGATGGAATCAGATCCTTACGCTTGCCTAATAAAATAGTGAAGCGTAAGGATATAAGCAACTTTCGCAAGGGTCAAGTTTTTGATGACTAGACAACTGGGTCCTAACATCTCCAGAACTTCATGTCTTATTTGATGCCTCCAGTCTGCGGAGGCTAGTAGTTAACAATGTTGTTGAAGGAAGGACATTGTGATGGGCGCCCAAGGTTCATAGCATGGTGAGTAAAGGTTAGCCTGTTTTGTCGCCCCCTGCAGAAGAACTACTGTTACAAAAGATGTTGAAAAACTTAATGCTGGTTCTGATAGAACGGTGTCAGAACACACAGTGCATCCAAGCACTATATGAAAGAGATGGTTTTAATGTTATGGCTGATGAGAGCAAGAATTACAACCTGTTTTTCTGTAAAGATTTATGCTCACCATGTGTATTGAACAGTTCAAAAGTTTATTATTGTGCTCATTTATCACGTCTCCTTAAAGTTTTGTCATAGCTTGAATCCCTGTGGTGAGGCTCCAAATTCTTTTACATCTCCATCTTCTATAAATATCCACATTACTTTTTGAAAATCTTGTATCATCATATTGTAATTTCATCTCCGGATGGCAAACATATTGCTTTCCACAGAGACCACCACATAATGAAGAATCGATGAAATAAAACCCATTTGGGAGGACGAAACGCATAATGTAATAAGATCTATGAACTACTCATTGGACATTCTGTTTGGTTAGGAGGCTTCCTCTCACAATGATAAAGCTCAGCTGAATGAGTGGCACTGAAAATGTGAGATTTATGAAAGACAAAATGTGAATGTTATGTAGATGTGAGGCATGTGGCTAATGCATAAATAGTAATTCTAATTTGTCTGACACTTTGAATATTTGTTCCATCTGTTTTACGGAAATATGGACTTCCAGAGCTCATTTTGAATCGGTTACAGAGCGAGGGAGAATCACACTGAATGTCTTTCTGTCACAACACAAAGCCTTTTTCCTCAAATGTTAATGTGTCATCAATTGATCATGTGTTAGCATAATTCCAAGTCTGAGCACACTAGGCAACACATCACTCTAAATTGACTTCCAAAAGCAGCGCCTAACATTTTAAATAAAAGATGGAGACAACGCAAAAATTGCTTCTTGAATAAAATATGTTTGTGGTCGTCACCCGGGGCGATACAATGTGTTCAGAGGCTTTCTTCACTAATCTGTTAATTATCCCATAGGAGATCAAATCACTCCAGCGATGCTGTTTTTTTTTAAAAAGGAAAACATTTATGGTGTAAGACACCAGCTCCTCTCCTCCTCTCCTCTGTGACTAATTTCATCTCTTTGATCATTCCTTTGGCAGGTTGCTTATTCCAGGAGAGGTTTAGATGGAGCTTATATTGATTGTATGTCTCAATATTTTTCCACTGCTTTGCCTTTACTGTTAAAGCACAAACCTTCCACTCGCTCACTTTCACTCTCTTTGACCTGCGGTACCCTCTTTCTTGACTACAGTATTTGCTAAAGCTGGGAGATGTGATATCAAATCAATTCTTCTCTTTCTTTGTCTTTTGGCTGGACTGCCACAGCGGACAACTTTCTAACAGTACCAGTTTAGGTATTTGTCAACCCGAGCCCCAACATATCACATTTCGCAATCAGGTTCGTGTTCCGCATATTGATTTTGCATAGGATTTAAAAGGTTTTCCCTTCCTGACATGACCCTCCCCATTTATTCGGGCTTTGGACCAGCAACTGAAGGTGCATTGATTTGTGACCCCCCTCATGGCTGGGTTATGACCTCAAATAAATATCATGATGATCAAGGTTTTGCTTCAATTATGATTAATGAACAATTATTTTCGTATGCTTATTTTTACACTGCCTGCAACGTTCTTTGACTAAGTCTGCTCTGTAAATATGCTGAAATATTGAAGATGGAAGGGTCTGGGTTCAGTGCGACCTCTGTGCGGTGTTGAAATGTTCTCCCTGCATTTGCTGGAATTCTCTCCAGGTACTCCAGTTTCCTCAAAAAAAAGAAAAAATGCAGTTTAGGTAAATTTGTCTATCAAAAGTCCCCGTAAGTGTGAATGGTTGTCTATATCTTTGTCTCGACGCTGTAATGAACTGGGCGTTTGTCCATTGTATACCTTGCCTCCCATGCGATGGGACGTCAGCTGGGATTGGTTCCAACGTCCACAGGGCACAGAAAATGGATGTATGGAAGCATACTGAAGATGGGATTTTTGTCAAGGGGATTCTCTTGTATACTTCCTGTTTCATTTATGTAGTCAACATTTTACTCACTAGGGGACAGTTTTTATGAAAAACATAGTTTTTCAGATATAACTTCCAAATCCTTTGTCCGATTTAGTCCAAATTTGGTGCATGTTAATCATCTGAAGGAGATCTATTTAAAACAAAAATCTGACTCAGAAATCAGTTTATTGCCAAGTAAGTCACACTTACAAGGAATTTGACCTTGTATCTTGGTGCAAAGCATATAGTCACAAAAATCCAAGCATGATAAAAAACAAATAAAATAAACATGTACTAAGAATAAATAATAAAATTGACAGTTCAACCTCCTGCCAGAGGGAAGAGTCTGAAAGAGATGATAGAGATATATCATTCTTTATTTTAGTAGGTCATATTTTACTTACTATGGGAAGCTGTTTTTAAATGAAAAATACTGTTTCCCTGAATGAACACGAACACTATTTCATGGATCAAATTTTACAAACCAATTGATTAAAGTACGAGGGAGAGCTGGATTGATTTTTGGAAAGATCAGTCGTATACTTCCGACTATTGTTTTCAGGCCACACTTCCCAGCTGTTGGTTCGGCTTAGTCCAAACTTGGTGCATATAAATCGACTTTAGGAGAAATACCTTGCTAACGTTGTGTTTTACTTTAGTAGATTGTCTTTTACTCACTAGCAGTTGTTTTTTTTACTATGAAATATACTGTTTTCCTCACATAACACCAAGACTATTTCATGGATCATTTAAACTTTATATTCCATAGGTCTTAATTCAAGGAAGAAGTGGACTCATGTTGGGAAAGTTTGGTTAGATATTTCCAACACTAAGGGGAGCTTCATCTCAACATGTTTTCGAGCCATAATTTCCCAACAGTTGGTCTGATTTAGTCCAAATTTGGTCCATATGAATTGACTAAAGGAGAAATATCATGTATACATCATGTTTTACTCTTATAGATAATATTTTACTTACTACTACCTTTTTTTTATGAAAAATAGTTTTGACTAAACCTCACATTTTATTTGAGGAGCTCTATCAGGAGGATTGTTTGTACAACACAGTGGATTGGGGACTTTTCTGGGAATTACCGTTGCTGTCAGGCATGACAGTGTAGTACTAGTTCTTAGTTAACATTCTTTTGTCTAAATCTAAAATAGTTCCAAACAACAGATGATAATGCACCTCAAAGGGCAAGCTCTTTGCCTTCTGCTTCCCCAGAATTTTAATGTTGGTTTCAACCATCTGCTGTCTGTTGTATATTAGTGACACTCTTACATGTTAACGTTACTTGTCTGGACTGCATTCAGGAAGGTTTTGCACAGGCAAATGGGGAACAGCTTGGATTGGTCAGATGGTGGTTCTCTTAATGCAAATCCTTAATATGCAGCTGAGCCTTCTGTAGGCAGATCATGTACCTTAAATGTCACGTTCGATGTTTGTTTAATTGTGGGAAGTCAACACAGTGATTGAGATTAAGATACAACTAATTATACAGCGCAAGTAGTAATCACGTGATCGATGTGAGTAAAGGCTTGATTTCAAAAGGAACGTCGAGAAGAGCTACGGCTGGCCACGGTCGCCGGTGATGGTCGCTGCCATTCAAACCAATATCTGTGTGACGCGGCTGCAACATTCCCAGTGCAATCAATGCATTAGATTTACAAAATAAGAGGTTCAAAATGTCTATTTTGGTTAATTCCCTGCCCTCAAAAAACACTAAAAGTACACATTAAATGTATACAAAGGTAAATAGTAGTGCTGTTAAGATTCACAGATACAAACAGAAATCCTTTTAAACATGAGATATGCATGTGTATCTAAATGTGTGGCCCACGGTTGGTCAAAATGTATCATGATAGCTCTATGCTAACATTATAAATCGGTTTACAGGGCCAGCGCATGTAAACAGATTTAAACTTTTTCTACGTACTCTTCTTCATCTTTTGTTTCCAGGCATGAAACAGGACACCTGACACCAGGCCATCTGGATCAGTTAGAAGAATTCATAGACGAGTGCTACAAACGAGTCTGCACAATGAATACAGAAAACAATTTGGCGAACAAACCTCAAATAAACTAACAACAAATGTGCATGCCGTTTACTCTCCAGCTCAGGCACCCCATCTTCAACCTCACCAACAAATCAAAGTATTAAATCAAGAAATTCACCTCTCAGAATTAGACTAAAATAAAATAAAATAAACCAATTTCAATCATTTCATATTCGATTTTATAGAATACTCGATTACTAAAATAATCGAATACTGCGGCCCTAATCCACTGCTTCATATATTTTGCCAACCACAAGTCTGGCTCAGAGGTTCTAATAGGTATTTATTAACAATTATTTTTTATGAAATGGAGCGAAATGTAAGCTTAAGATATTTATTTTGAGTGTTTATTCATTCATCATTTATTTTAATTTTAAATAGTTATTTATGTTGATCCAAGATAGAACATTGTCATTAATTTTCAATAAATAGAAGAATTGATTGATTGATTGACTAGTTTACTAGTGAACCCATCTGTCACATGCTGTGCTGCGCAACCCACCACCACCGGTTAATAAACTGTGGGAAACACTACCTAATCACCTGTTAGATCCAAGTGCCCACGGTTCCCCCCAAATTTAATTGATTTACATTAAAAAAATTTATTTTTAATTATCCTGCCTGTAAACCATCTCTCAAACACACACACAAAACAAACAGCACAGATCAAAAACGGTCCAATTATCATTGGGGGATGTAATAGATGGATCTTCTTCTTGATAGTGTGATTGTATCATTCAGCTGTTACTTATGTTCATACATATAATGGCGAGTTCAGTTTATTTATAAAAGACATTAAAATCACTATTTACAATTGTTTCTAATAGGATTAAAAATACTTAAATAGGTTAAATAAAGTGTTGAAATTGAATAATAAAACATTTAAATGATACACTGGAAACAGCATATGTTTGACATTTGGCTTGTTGATCTAGTGTATTGATTGCCCAAAGATACTTTAGTATGTAGACAAGGGGAGTTCGGGATTGGACCATCAATCACTTGGAGCCCTACTCTGCCACCACAGCCAGAGCTGACCCTGAGGAATAGCGTAAGTCGTCAAAAATCACTGCACATGTCATGTCAGTATAATTGGGGCAATGCCTCTGTGCGGGCTGTTGATTGAAATGCATTAGCATACAGGGAATATGTCAGATTAAAGCAGTACATGGTCCAACACGCAATTAAGCAGCAGTAGGTCCATATCTCCTGATGTTGTTTCAACTCTTTAAATTTTCCTTTTCTCTCACAAGAGAAAGTAATTTGGCCCTTGGCGAGAGTCTTTGTCTCTTGAAAACAGAAGTATTGTGCTGTTATGGAAAGCAAGAGATAACTTACATTCATCCCATATCTTAATATAGAACATTGTCATTTTCCTTTTTTTTCCTTTTTTTTAAGCAAAAGTCACGGGGTACTAATTAGAAGCTGGCAACAAAATAACACAAGGACTGCTGGGAATGATAACGAGAGAAAATTGAGGTTGAGATAAGAAGCAACATTGAATAATTTCTGCCCCTAACTCAGCAGAAATCTTATTATACTGCCATGAACATCCATTTCATTTCCAGTGGCTGCAACTCATTCTTGGTTCTTAGCGAAAGAAAATTAAATATTTATTTCAGGACAGCTCTTGGTCTTAGTGGATATTGGGCAGAATCTGAAGGAATTTTCTGTTCTTTTCCCCCAGTAGTGTTGGGGGAAGGCAAAGCCAAGAATTTAATAGACCTGACAAGTGTCTCCAGAGCAGAGCTGAAGAGGGGGAGAAAAGGGTGATTAGGCAGAGGGAGAAGGAAGAGGAGAGGATGGGAGTATAAAAGGCTGACAGATGTTATTGAAGTAAGATTTAGGACACCAACGGCCTCAGACAACACGGGAGCGACCGAGTGAGAGGCCAGCCTATTGTAAAATGAATTAAGACAGCAAATGAGACAGTGTAGTTTACTTTTCAATGAGGGCCCGGGTGAACAGAATATTTCAATATGTACAGCTTTATTATTCTATTTGTGCTATAGGGTTTGCCAATTAATCGAAAAAATTGAGTCTGAGGGAACTTCTTTGTCTTAGACAATGAGCAGAGTTGACACGACAATACATGGACAGCACAGTGTGATGTTTCCGCCAAATCTGAGGGCCACTTACTCTGTATCGAGGATTAATGTACAACAGATGCCATGACACTGCATATTTCCCTGATGATCACACGTCAGAAATGATCACACGTCAGAAATGATCGCCCAGACATGACCAAAATGCTCTGCATATTTTATGCTTCCCTTGCATTTGAAAAAATCCACTCTTTGAATAGCTCAGCATATCTGCAGTGCAGACCTTGACAAGAGATCTTTGTTGTCAGTCTAAAAAATAATTAGTCTCTAATTGAAATAAAGGGGGGAAAAACCTTGTGATTGAAGTAATGATAACCCAGCCCTGATTTGTGCAGTTATTTATTGTGTCCGTTAGTGCACAAATGGATTTTCTCAAAAGACATATTTATGTATATTTATGTATTATCGGTTCTGCTCAATTCAGTTCGATTTTAATATGTTGGCCAGATAAACCCTCAATGGACCAGAAGTACGGCCAGAAGACAAAATAAGAGGTGTAAAATTGACTTTAGTTTGAACTTCCTAATGTTGTTTTCAAAGTTTTTCACATCTCCTAAAACTGTATCAAATTAGACTACAGAAACACATTTCATAAGAATTTGTCCCAGACTCACTCCATCTGATATTCATTTTTCAGATGTCAGTTTTTTTTAATAATTCATCACAGAAAATAGCCATACCAGGGCTTCACACAAAAAAATAATATCTAGAAGCCATTGCATCCTAAACCCAAAGTATGTAAGACACAAATTTTATGTTTGTATAAGGGATGTAACGGTACACAAAAATCACAGTTCCGTACGTACCTCGGTTTTGAGGTCATGGTTCGGTATATTTTCGGTCCAGTGGAAACGAGGAGCAGAAAACAAAAAAAATCTTTTTTTTCACTGTTCACTGAACAGACTATGCCTATGTCTTTATTAACTTAAGGGAGGGGTCTTCAAACTTCTGTTTGAAAGTGGTCACCATGCAAACGAACCTGCTGCCTTGATTGAACAACATCCGGTCCTTCGCTAAAGTTGATAAATTCTAAATAAATAAATTCTGCAAGTGCCCTGGCTGTATATGTTCAGAATACATGTGTGCCGAGCCAAAATGCCCATAGCCAATATTTTTGGGTCCGATACATTACATCCCTAGTTTGTATGCATTCCGGATGGTCGCCATTGGTGACTAGCAGGAAAAAAAAGGACGCAAACTTAAGAAGTTAGTTGCATCCCTGAAATACATTCCTAAATTGTGTCACTTATGGATGGGTTTATAGTGAAAATAAATGATTCTCCTTGTTGATGGAGACCCCCTGTGAACCATGTAAGGATAGTTGTCTTATTCTCATAGTAAATCAACAGGGAAAGCTTCTGCAGTGATGCCAGACATTGATACATAAAGCACTGACACAGATTGAGAAGAAATACATTTGTATCAGGAAATTGATGTCGGTTTTATTTTGCATCTTCAACTTCGCTTTTCATCTCTGCCGAATAATTCCAAAAAGGTATGACCTTGCTTGTTTTGCATGCAACCTTTTTTCTTCACATTTCTTAAACCCCTTTATTAATTTCAAGGTATTTACATGGCTTTCTCAAGCACAGACTGAAATAAGAATTAGCTTTTTCCGCATAATGAATTTGAATCTGTGTAAGAGCCTTAGTGTTGTAAAGTATATTGAGTTTCTAGTGAGGAGTGACAAAGGAGCTGCATCCGATTAATGTATTTTACCTCATTGTTGCCTGTTTAGATGACATAATCTACATTTCAAACTCTGACTAAGTATTGTCTAGTCCTGTTTAACAAATCGGATATTTCATTTTTATCTTTCCCAAAACTGTTCGTTTATAAATGGTTTGAGGTTTAGAATCTTAGAGTAATCTAGTCTGTTCAAACATTTTCGCTTGATACTTATGGAAACTAATGGGAAACATTTCCAGCCCAGCAACCATCCTCTGCCAAATAGCTACTGCTTGGCAGATCCTATAACTGAGAGGCATTGAAAGTTAAGTCTTTTTGTAAACTTTAATTTGAACACAGTCGACTCATTCCACGTCTTTCTGGGAAACGCCGCTCTGCTTGTGAGCATTGAATGACCAAAATAGCCACAAAATCTTTCTTCTCAATGATTTTCAAATTGGAATAAATTATTTTCATGAAGAGTAAAACAATGAAAGGTTATAAAAAAAAAAAAAAAATTACACATCGCAAAAGCAAAATTATAGCTTGTGAAAGTAATATTCTTAAACGTTAAACTCTTATTGCATGGAAACTTTATCATGACTTATTGGCATTAGACACCGGAATAATGTGTGAAGATGCACCAGGTACCCAGGTCAAATTCCTTACACGTGTTATTTTATTGGCAATAATACGTTTAATATTGTGTAGGTCCCCTTATTTTGCCCCCTAACAGCTCTGATGCATTGTAGTAAACAAGAACTTCTTAAGCAATTCTGCTACCGTAGCTCTTTTCCAGGAGCGGACAACATGGGTTTGCCTTTTGCTCCCCACCCACATCAAAGAGGCTTGGGTGCCCATGACTCTGTTACCGCTTCACCAGTCCTTCCGCAAACCATTTTAACAACCAAACCTTCAGTTTGGGATTTGCTCTGACTCAGTCTTCTAGTCATTACAATTTGCCCTTTCAGGTAGTCGTAATTTTATTGTTGTTGGTTTGTATTACATATAGGAAATCAATTTACACCAAGTGAGAAGGTGTCACGAACAAGGTGTCACTTAGTTCGAAAAATGTCAAGCAAAGAGAAAACTACACCTTAAGCACCATTCTGAGGCCAAGCGTGTCCTCACACACGGGATTTAATAAAATATGACCTTTAAAAGTTACAGCTTAGAAAATAATATGGCATTTTTCCCTCTGACCTCGAGAGAACAACTGCTACACTTGTGGGCCTGAACAGTTTAAGGCGTACACACGCAGAAATTCAGCTTTACTTTGGTTCTCATGTATGAAATTGAATTGGCTTCTGAGGAGGGGTCATTACTCCCTGTTTTGAAAAGAAACTAGAACACAGAAATTCTCTATAGAGCCATGTAAGGTGTATAATTTCAACCTCTTAAAATACTTACCATTTTTGTTCATGCTGTTTTCTGTATAGATTATACATCGGGAAGGAATGTTTTATCGAGTATAATCCTTTTTCAAAATGATCTTTTAAGAAGTTCAAAAGTTTGTTTTTATTCCTCAAATAAATAAATCCAATCTCAGAGAATACAAACAAGTTAAATACATTGTAAAAAGTTTTTTCTGTCAAACGGATCAAAACATAATAAACTTAAACTTAAAAAATGCTGTCTATACTCGATGTACTTTAACTGCTGCACACAAATCACTTTCTATTTGAATAGAAAATTTCTAGTTTCTGTGTATGAGTTATGATATGGATTCGACATAACTCAAGCATAAATTACCTGCTGTTCGAGGATGGTTTCCAGCCCAATGTGATGTCATGAAATCCTCCTCACAATCACGCATGCATGTTCTACTCCAGTCCTTTTTGCACAACTTGCTCACCCTGTGAGACTTTTGCACCTTGGTTGACCTTCACCCTCAACTATAAACACTGTTAAGTTTTAATGCCGCCATCGTTTATGCACCTATGAGCCGGCATCCCAGTAAACCTATACAAAAAAATATATAATTCACTGCTCTAAATGGAATTACATCCAAGTACTGTACTTTCAGAGGTTTCACCTCAGCAGCTTTAATGAAGCAAAATTCTACAGCCTGTCATGCGTTAATAGGTTTTTCCTCGTCTGGTGCTTTGTCTTGGGGCATCTGAAGGAAACCGAGTCAAGATTATCGGATAATTAACTCCCCAAACAGAGCTGGAGGAATGTATCTTCTGACATGAAAGATGAGTTTAAGAAAAAGTTCAGCCACGGTTCAGTGAGTCTGTTTATCAATATTTTCATTATATATGAATCTGGGTATTTTTTAAATAACAAGGCAAATACAGTTACCAAATACATGAATCACCAGCATCATGAAACTTTATAGTTTAGTTTCTTATATAGGAGTCGGACACCAACACAAACACTTTCAGGTGGTTGACGGGACGGGATGCTCGCACGTGCGCGTGAGTGTGGAGGATTGTAAACGCGCTTCCATGTAGAGACAGAAATGACATGCCATCGTGTAAATAAGATAAATAACATAAGACTATTTAGTTAGTTTAATAAAAGGACACAGTGTACACCTGTTCTATAGGAAAGGTATCCTAAAATGACTTCTCTTGTGATCTGGCACTATATATAAAATTGACTTGACCTTCAAAGGAGGGGCGTTTGGGGGTGGGGCGACCCTTAATATAATGGTAGGGGAAACGCATATTATGGAAAATTAGCTTTGTCCAGAAACAGCATAGCATCTCCACGACGAACGAGACCCCTGTCCTAGTAATTGTTCAACTTTCAATTCATCTCCTGATTGAATATTCGGTGGACTATAAGGATGTATTGTGGCAAAATTCAAATTTCTTCTGTGTTAACATTGATTTAGGATGCCAATCTCGCCAACTGTGTTTGGAATAGTGGACCCATGAACTTAACTTTCATGAAGATGAAAGAGGCCTGCAGTTCCTTCAATGTTTCGTTCGAGCCAACATCCTTTTTTCAAATGGTCAATTTTAGCAGTGATTTGATGCGCAGGGCAGGTAATTGGCCTTTTCTTATTTAGTTTGTATGGGGGCACATTCTTCCTACATAACCTGTATTATTTTTATGTACCTTTTGTTTGAAGGTTGAAAACAAGGAGGGGATCAAATGCTTTTTCGCAGCACTGTTTGTCAGTAATTACTTTTAGATTTTGTTATTACGGTATTCAATCACATTTTTTTTGACATATCAGCAAATTGGTCTCTGGTTCCGTTTATGACTGCTATACTACCTTCTTGTGGTTGGTAAATGTTTGTTCTGTCATGTAATTCATTCTTTGTTTTTATAATAAGCCAATAACGGTTGCCTCGTAAGAGACTCGACCCAAAAAACAACAAGTACTTGAACTTTGTGGATTAGCTTTAGACCCTGACTTATTTCTTGGACAAATTGTCAGAATGTAATGATTTTTTAGTTGTGTCTTTCTGGTTTCACTGAGCCTGGGTATGGCCAGCTTGGAATTGATATTTTTCTAATAGTTGTAAAAACGTATGAAGTATCATGTTTCACCCATTTCAAGAAGGATGTAGCAGGAGAAAAGGTCATCAGAGTTCTAACAAATCCTCAGAGTGTTTTAATAATAATAATGTATCCTTTATTGATCACATACAGCCATACTCAGTACAACATAGTGAAATTATTTCTCTGCATATGACCAATCCCTGAGGGAGCAGAGGGCAGCCCCTTTGAAGTTCCTGGGGAAGTAGGGTTTCAGAGTCCTGCTCAAAGACCTTAAGACAAGTAGACCCTGCCGGGATTCAAACAGGCTACCTTCCAATCTTCCGATTGGGAGACTGCCACTTTACCCACTTAGCTATAGCCGCCCCTATAGTAAACAGTCTTTGGTCTCTGTGATCTCTACTAGTTGGACCTGATTTTGCTTGCTTTGCTGCTCAGTTTATATTAAAGTTCCAAGGGCTTTGATCTCTGTCTTTCTTTGATTGGCATTATCTTTGGTAGCTAGGGGATTGAGAGATCTTTTGGACTAGGTTGGGCAAATAATTGTTAAGTTTGCGTTCTGAATTCAGACGCACCTTAGCCTATATGCGGTATGGGTACAGTGAGTACAACCTTTACTCCAAATGGAGCTCAGTTAGTTTTCCAACACACTGTTACAAGCCAGGATTTACCCTTTTACAAGATTGCTTTATGGGTGTAGCATTCCTGTAACGTGGAGGACTATGGGAGTTGTAGTTTGTTGTTAAAGTAGTTACATGAGAGCATACTGGAGAACCCCTGTCCTGTTAGTGTGTGTGTTTTTGTTGTAACTTGAGCAAATAAAGTTTGTGTTCACTGCTTCAGAGTTATTCCAGACCACGAACCCGAGCTAAGCTAACCGTAGTCGAGTTGTCGGAGTTAACCCTTTAGTATATTGATGTGTCCTGGCAGACCAAATGTCTGTGTGCCCCACCTGAATCACTCCTTATCCTCACTCCAATCTGCTCTGATATGTCTTGTTCCCTCCTACACTTTTATGAATTGTAATTTTTTCTATTACTTAATATACTTTGTCAGGGTTATAACTTTGTCAAACTTTTGCACTCTCAAAGTGCTTTCTAGTTTTTAGTTTTACTTTCAAAGCAAAGAACATTGGTAGAAAACTCTCACAAACATTTTAAAAACACACCCTCGGCTTAATGGAAACCTTTTTTCCTGTCTTTACTTAAACTTGGAGTATTTCAATCTGAGTGCTCTACACATTCATTTCTTTTATCCCTGTTTCCATTTTCCCTGACATATCCTGTCTTCAAACTCAAATATACCCTGCACTTTTGCTCAAAAAGGTTTGGGTTTAACTCTACTTTTCTTCAATGCTTGCACTTAGAAATAATTGACTTTTATATTATTTTATTTTTACTTTTTACTTATGTATTTTCCTTCCTTCTGAGAGGGTTAATTTCTCTTCTACTGGGTTAAACAACTTCTGGCCCTTGACACTTAATTATTAAATGTGCTTAACCTCTTTGGACCTTCTGTAATTAAGTACCTATACTTTATCTTATGTAGCCTCACTGGCCTCCCATTAATTTAGTAGGCGGGCAAGTGACATCACCTTC
This sequence comes from Lophius americanus, assembly GCA_037951165.1. Lineage (NCBI taxonomy): Eukaryota > Metazoa > Chordata > Actinopteri > Lophiiformes > Lophiidae > Lophius > Lophius americanus. The sequence goes on from JBBDHG010000043.1 coordinate 1,279,981, forward strand.
ATGACTCTGGAGTCTAGTGGCATTGACCTTGTCCTTGTTCTACACCTAGTATTCTGTGGCTCAGGGAATATTGACATGGTTGATGTTCCCAAAAAATCAAAAAAAGCTCCCTTGAATTAAGATTGGTGGACACAAACCATGTCGTTTATTCCTGCTGCCCCCTGTAGCGATCAAACTGACCTCCACTCTACTGGTGGGACCTCTACGCCACTCTCCATTAAGTCAAATCAATATCCGACTCTGTGAAATCCATATAAAGAGAAATGTCTTCCTCAGTTGGTGTGTGAGGTCAACAGTTGGGATAGATTATTGATTCTATGCGGAACCCATCTCGGATATCTGTTGATTAGCAATGCAGATCAGACACTGTAACAGACATTTGATGGTGGTAGATCTAAGATAGTAGATGGTTGGTTTCATAATGTGAAATCCTCAATGTATTCATTCATGACCATGGGACTGACAAAGAAGTTGAAGTAATAATCTGCTACCGGCCCTTTCTAAACCATTGATAAAGTATAACACCACCAGTTAGTTCAACAATGGAGTCTGTGCTGACTTTTCCAGCCAGGTATACAGGTAATGATGCATTTTCTGTCACCCAGCAAATATTGGATTGCCAGAACTTGGGGAATTGATTGTTGCTGTCTAGTCAGTGGTGGACTAGACCACAGCAGGTTGATTAGATATCTTATTCGCAGAGTGAGAAGATAAACGTTCTGGCTGCTGAAGATCTATTGCGTCGTTTGAATCAGTGTTTACTATTCCCTCCACGAACAAGGTGAGGAGAAGGGCATAGATAAGGGCTCTGTCCGTCTGTCTTTTCAAACTCATTTTGTATCCGGTAGTGCTGCAACGACGTATCGACGTAATGACAACAAGTTGATTCAAGTAAATGCTACTCTGCCCGAAAGTGATGGACGGTCCGCTTCGGATTGGGGAGGAGTTGCTGTCTCCAGCGTCCTTTAAGTATCTTGGTTTCTTTTTCTTGATTGATGGGAAAATGGACCGTGAGATAGACATGTTATTGGACATCGGCAATAATGTGTGTGTTGTACCGGTCCGTTATCCCGCCATCAGCCAAGGAGGTCAAGGATACAAGCGGCTGAAATGAGCTTCCTTTGATAAGTGGCTGGAATCATCCTTAGAGAAAAGGTGCAGAGCTCAGACATCCAGAGGGGGATCGTAATGGAGCCGCTTCTCATTAACTATTAATTAGGATGCCTCCAGGAGGTCTTTAAGGGACATTCAACTGGTGGGAGACCCAAGGGTAAACCCAGAATTTGCCCATGGGACTAGATATCTCATCTGGCCTGGGAATGCCCCAAGATGAGCTGGATTGTGTTGCTCAGAAGCAGGTTGTCTGTAAGGCCTTCTTAGCCCATTGCTATCGCTATCCTATCTCGGATAAGCACAAGGAAATGGATGGATGGATGAATGGAATGCTTATTCATCCATGCATCCATTTTTTTCTTTTTTAGAAGTTGCTTGTGTAGTAGGTTGAAAGAGTAATGGTAAAAACTATGTTTTTCATTAATTGGTAAATACAAACGATTATAATTTATCTATATTCTATTGTTTAGCTAAAAAATCCATCTATCAAGTAAAAACATTTTTAGATTAATCAACTAATCATAAAAACAACAAATAGATTAATCAATTAAAAAAAATACAATAATTAATTGCGACCATAGTTCCAGAGCAAAAACTGAGTTTAACCGAAAAATAATTATTATCAAAGAGATAAACAATTCCCTTTAACTGAATGTTTGCTTGCAAAAAAACATGAAGAAAAAGCCAAACAGCCAACCTGTTATGTCTGTGTTATTTAATTTGCATTAATACATCTAATAATTGTATCTTGCTGGTGCTCGCGCGCACTCTACCTCCCCATCTAGTCCTCGCAGATACATCTGCCTCATCATTCATCAGCCTCACCAGGTTCATCAGCCGCCACCACCAGTATCCAAAAAGGGGGAAACTCCATGCTGTTGCTCAGGGGGTGGACCTTTTGATCACAATCTCCCCAAAGAGTCTAAGAACCAAACAGATTCTAACAGACTCATTATCAAACATCGTGATTCTGTTGTAATAAATCATTCATATTACCTTCAATCTCTGTCTTCTTTAACTGAAATGCTGTTATAGTGCCAGCGTTGGGAGTATTGACGTTAGTTTCACAATAGTCCCTCTACTTTCATGAGTTCCAGAGATGAAACAGAAACTGCAGAGCGCTAAAAGACCATATCTGTTGGTTTCTGACACGTTCAGGTCTTGTATACACATCCCTTTTCTTCTCTGGTGCCACAATAACCTTTTCTTTTTAATCACTCTGTTGTCAGACTCAGATGCCAATATATGTTGGATATATATTATCGGACTTTTAATGTTTCTCTTCCTGTCTTTTGTGTCTTCAATTTTTCAGCCAGACCATGTCCACTGGAGCGCGGCCATGACTTTCCTTAACGGGTCGGAAGAGACCTCTCCTCCCTCTTTCCCTCTCTCCTCCCTGGGCTACAATGTCTCCATATTTGCCACCTATGACCCGTCATACTCCCCCTTATCCTTGTCCACCTCTTCCTCCCCCTCGCTGACATCTTCTAACTGCACCACTTCTCTGTCAGCCTCCTCTCCTCCCTACAACTTCTACGCGGTGCTCCTGGTGCTCCTGATCTTCTGTGTGGTGTTTGGTAACGTGCTGGTGTGCGTGGCCGTGTCACGGGAGCGTGCGCTGCAGACCACAACCAACTACCTTATTGTCTCGCTGGCTGTGTCTGATTTGCTGCTGGCAACACTCGTCATGCCCTGGGGCGTCTATCTTGAGGTGTGTTTGCAGATTTAATCCTATTCAATTTTGCTTTTTTTTTTATGATCAGCGTTCTGACTGAATTCCCTTCTGAAAACACAATAATAAATATTCTTAGGCTGCCGGTAACTTCTCACTTTTTTCTGACATATATAATTTTACTTAAAGGGACTTTGTGTGAAATGTATGTTTTTTTATTGTATATAAGAATAGAATAGAATGGAAACAACTTTGTTAATCCCCACAGGTAAATTTTGGCGTTACAGCAGTTCCAACTTTGTAAAGTGACAATGGAAAAAACAGGACATACAAGCCTGTGTGTATGTAAACAAACATATATAGACATACATTAAATAGAGAAAAATATGGAATAACACTAACCCTAATATGACAAAAGAGTCCAAACTCCAGGAAGAAAAACCGATCTAAAGTAAAAGTTATCCAGTGCATAAGCTGAAAATAAGAATATATCTTTTTAATGTCAGTTAGGGAAAAGCCCATTATATTGACAGAGTGAGTGAGCTCTTCCCGATCGATCGCACCTCTTTATATTACCATGTAGTACATTAAATGTATATGTAGGGTAGAGTGTGTATGTCAGCTGTGCTTTACCAAATCCAACACTACTGCTGTCTCAAGCAGGATTGTTGCAACATTAGACCACATTTTTTAATGTCATGTGACTAAATATCTTCTAGCTTTGTTACTTGACTAATATAATAGCAGTAATAAGTAATATAATAACTGTATACTACAAACAGTAGTATGAAGTACCCTGATATACTTCATTGTGTGAATGTGGTTATTAACTCAAACTTGCAAGTATGGACGTATATTATTTGAGACACAGTTCATGTGTTTATTTTCAAGTTTGCTGCCGTACTTTGTGTGTGGAAACAGTATTCAGTAATTCCATCCAGACAAGTCAAGGGGTCCTTTGGGATCGGTTGACCCTCTAAACTCACTTGACTTTTTATTTTTCTACATTTGTGTTCTCAGACAGAAGAGTACTCATAAAAATCAATCAAAGTGTGACCAAACCAAAAAATTGCACTACAAAAACGATGTAGACCCAGTTTTAAAAGAGAGAAGTTATCTCAAACTTGAAATGATTGTTGGGATTTGAAATCCTTTGAGTTTAGTTAGCTGACTCTCAAAATCAATACGACTGTGAAATACAAAACCAGGATAAAAGAAAGAGCCAATCTTTGAAACTGAGACTCTTGAATAAACAAAAGTTTATAATTTTCTTTCAGTCAACTACTTGATTAATTTACTTTCCTTGTTTGCCTTGTGCAGACAAGAGTAAAATAACAAGTCTGAGAAATATGAGAAAACCCATATTATAAATTGAATGTATTATTATTATTATTATTATTTACTTTTTTTTAATATACATTTACTTACAGGCAGAAAATGAAATGTAGGTCATGCAAGATTAGACTCTATAAAAACAATCTTACACACATTTCTATTTTTTTATTTAATATTGCAGCGATGACACACTTTCTGTCTGCATTACATTGAGAGTTAGTTTTCATCATTTAAGTTCTGTTACAGTGAGCTTAAGTTCTTGCATTTGAGAAGTCGGCTGAAGTGATATTACTACTTAATAATAACATTACAGGTGACTTTCAAACAAGTTTTATTTTACTGGATGTTTCTTAGTCCCAAACACAAAGTTTGTAATCCTTTATATATAATTATATATTTTATATTTAATGAATAAATTTAGAAGTAAATAAAACAGTTAAGAAATTAATAAATATAATTTAATCAAGCCATTTTCAGTGATGAGATGTATTGGTTTATTTCCACATTTCTCCCTTTATATTATTATTTAAATTTTTATCCTTATGTAATTTTTGTTCCTCCATAATAAGTGAACATGGTGACACAATTGTCACATTGTCACTTTCTCTAATTTAAATAATGTAAGAAAGCGCCTTAAACAGCTTTATCCTTTCAATTTAACTCATGAAGGGCACATCATTAGCTTGTTCTGTTACTAAATGTAACTTTTCGTCGGACAGTTATCACATGATCTGAATTTTCACAATCATTTGAGATAATGGGAATTATTTAGCGTGGTCTTTAGAGTCCTGGATGAAACCACATAATTTTCCTCCTCTTACAGGAGGTGATTAGTCAAAATTACAGAAAGATGGTGGCAGTCAATACCACTAATACAACAAATATAACAAACTCGCTTCAGACGATAATTTTGTTATAATCTAAAATTTGACCACAATTAATTTTGTCCATTCAGCAGTATGTCTCACTGAAGCTTCCAGACAAGCATTTAAATATAATTGGTGAAAAGCCAAATAATATCTCTTCTAATTCATAAGGTATATTCTTGTGGATGAAATGGGTAGAATAAGAAAGTTACATCTTTTATATTGATTATTTCTATGACAATGAATCATCAGCTAGTATTTCATGATTTCAGGCCTGGTTTTAAAAGTTGGAAGGCACAAGATCAGTATCGCTGCATCAGTCAGGGTTGTTGCGTTGGTGTATGTTTTACTTTGATGTAAGTCATGGATCTAGGTTTGTGGCTATCGTTTCCTCCTTTCCTTATGTCTCGATTCCTTTCCTTTGGCTATTCATTTCCCTGTCTGTGTGATCGGATTTAGACCGATTGTCTTATTATTTAAGGTTGTGGCCTCCCTCCTGTCTTTTTCATTTTGTTGATTTTGTTAATGTTGATGTCTCCTCTGACCTCATCCGAGGGATCCGAGAGATTTATACAAGCCGTTTCCAGGATTGCTACTCCTCCTCTCCTTCATCTTTGGGCTGTTCAACATAGGGGTCGCCACATCTGATCATCTATTTCCTTCTCGATTTGTCCTTTGCATCGTCCTCTATCACACCAACCAACTGCATGTCCTCTCTGACCATATCGGAAACCGTCTTTGATCTTCCCCTTTTTCTCCTGCCTGGCAGCACCATCTCCAGCATCATAGATAAACTTTTCCTCCTCTTACATATCCGTACAATCTGATGTTCTGTTTGCAGGACTTACTTAATGGTTTTGCTTTATTAAAACACTGAACATGACCCCCCCATGTGATTCATCTGAAGTTTGGGTTCAGATGAAACACTGGGGGGTGTTTGAACTGCACATAACAGCATTCCAGCCACAGAGTAGAGCCGAAAAAACCAGACCCCACTATTAGTCTGACAAATAGTCCAAAACCCTGAGATATGATTTAAATATCACATTACACAAAGAGAAGCAGGGGACAGTGAAAGTGTGAATTGAATCAGGACAAAAGTTTGCAGTCTTTGCACTCAAGCAGGTAATCACTTTTCAGAAATACTGCAGAGGAATTTCCCATTTTCAGATCTTATTAGTCTTAATCAGTTGTAATAATTCAACATTAATATTTATTCACGTCACCACAGAAGCAGATTCAGTGATTCAACTCGCTGAATACAACGATGAATAATGATTTCACTTTTTCAACGACTCAGAATTACAGGCAGTCTCACTGTCTGAAGAATTAATAATGAGCGAATGATAAACTCCTGTTCTTGGCTTTTTCATTTTATTAATTTAACACTGATAGATGGAGATAAAGTTAAAAAATAAAATTACAAAATTACAAATGATCCAGCCTGGTTTTTTAATACTACCCCAGTAGTGCTTTGAGATATTAAACTGCACAAAATGAGAAAGGAAATTAAAGATATTGGAAATTAATTTGTGACTGCAAAATGTGCAAACCATAATGACAGTTAGTTTTCTTGCTTCTGCTTTTTTTTGAAGGTGGTGGGAGAATGGCGCTTCAGTCTGATCCATTGTGACATCCTGCTCACCCTGGACGTTATGATGTGCACCGCCAGTATCCTCAATCTCTGTGCCATCAGCATCGACAGGTGAGTTCTTCCCTCTGCTCTCTTCATTCTGTGTATTTGATCTTTATCTCCGTGTCTCATCCTCCTTATTTGACATTAAACACAGGGTTTCATCTTTTCTTTTCTTACAATTCATCTTCATTTCCACAGAGGACTTAGTACAGACCTGTCCTCAAATTCTCCTCTACCTCAAAGAGGAGAAAGAGAAGCTAGTTTAAGATCAATAATTTACATCCAGAACCAAGACCAGAATAATAATAATTCCAATCGACTTGTCTTCAATAATCCTAGTATTGAAAGGCAAGGCCTTGGCCAAACAAAGAGCCGGGAACTCACAAATATTTTAGCTTGTGACAGAGCAGGAGGACGTTGTTCTGCTGCCCATGTTATTCTTGCAGCAGAAAGTCAGTCACAGTCTGATGCTGAGTCTTTTACAAAGACCTCTGCAGTCATTAGTGCGTGTTTGTGTGGATCAGGGGGACTGTGGTTGATGGTCTGGGATTCCAAGAGATGGCCTCTTCAGGGCTCCAGTGGGGAGGTGACTGGAGAACCAGAGGAGGCCGTCTGTGGTGGCATCCTATTATACATTGAGGCTGCCCCAGAATAGAATCAAATTGCTTGGTCAGAGCTCTCTGTTATGTAAGGGTAAGCGCAATTTGAGGTTCTTTACATCCTCGTCGGATGAACCGAATCAAAGATGTCAGTGGTGAAGTGTGACCGGGTGAATTGGGGCACATTTGTAACGTGAATAGTATCATTATGATTTTTTAATAGTTATTTGGTACTCTCAATCTTATTAAAAATTCACCACTTTTAAAAAATTAAAACATATACCTAATAGAAATTAGAAGTGCATTACTTAATTTGGTATGGTTTTAACCCAAATAAAGTTATACTATTTAGAGTCTATACAGTAGAACTACAACAGCTTATTATTAGAAGTTTACCGATGGCCATTTTCTTGGCCGATCAGCGACCAATGACTTTTATAAAGTCTGACCGGCTTATTCTGATTTTGGCTGTTTCAGATCTTTATTCTTTCAAGTTTTAATCATTATGTGTAATGTATTTTAAGTGCTCTTATTTTGAAGGATTAAAGTAGAAGTGAGGCTGATGGCATTGTGTATGCGTTCTGACCAGTTGAAAGGAATGTAACCTTGATCATCCCCGACGTGTTTCCTAAACCAATTGTCTGACATTAAGAAGAGAAAATAAAAAAAATTGAAGCCTCGTTCAATCCATTATATTTAAGATGTTGGCTTTGTTGAGGGACTCCAGGGGTCGGGCTGTCTCTGTGCTGTCGCTAGCTTTAACTTCTCTGCCAACGATAGTTGAAGAGAGTCCCCGGTGCGTCAATTATGTATCGGGAGAATGGCGTGATGAGCGATTGCGTTGCAAGACCAATCATTCATCACATTGTTCTGAATGTTTTCTCCTGTACCTTTCTGTTGATTTAACTCAACTATTTAGTTTAGTTACAAAGAGGCACCATTATAATAAAATAATGCATTAAATGAGCAGCAGGAGCAGGATGAAAAAAGAACTACAAATAAGTCAGTGTGAATAAAATAGTGGTCGGTCACACATGGTTGTGTAGAGACTGATTCAATTGAACCACAGCATTGGGATAGAAGCTGAGCTGGAAGGGTATGCCTTCTTTGACAGCGTCCTTCGAAAGGCATTCCTTCCTAGATCGCGTCCTTGGAATGCAGTGGTGCTGACTGTTACACTATGGATTTAGAAAAAGCTGTTGATGGAAGACCCCATTCTGTGCTGGGCAGTCTTATGTGGCCTGGTTGTGGATTCCTTTGTCTAGAAAATAAACTCCAACCACACTGGAGTTCCTTAGGGGTGGAATACTTCTGCATAGCAGCCCCTTCTGAAGGACATGACCTCAGATTCCAAGAGAATGCCTTCATACAGAGGGTCCAGGAAGGATGCAGCCGCAGAATTCAGATGATATAGTTGGCTTCAGCTATGGCCTAAGATCTGACCCGTTAATTACGTCCCAATTGTTCTTATCCAATAACGACTGATCACTGAAGGGATAATTATAAGAGGTGTCCATTGTATCTCATCAACTATTGGATTCTCTATTAGATGAAATGTTCAATGAATCCCAATCACTTCTGTGAATAATCTGAACTGTTCATCCTGCAGGTGTTGGATGGTAGTAATTAATTAACTACCTGACTTCTCATCTGCAATTAGACCTGAGGAAAGCTATTTGATGAGAGGTGGAAAGACCTCTAATCCGTACAAATAAGTCCATTTCGGTCTGATTTTACCATTAAGGATTACCCTGACCTGAATGAATGAGGATCTACACAATCAAATACAATTTTTTACTAATGATTTTTGATTTCCCATCAGACTTTGCGCTTTCATTATCTATTGCTAATCATCAATTGTTATATATAATATAAGCTTCACACATTGGGAGCGTGGCTTTACATTTTTAAGCCTTTCATACACCTAACACGAACATTCAAATGAATATTAATATGGGCCATATTGAAGGAAAACCTATTTTACAAACTTCCTGTCCATAAAAAGAGAACTCATCCTCAAAGGTAAAAAGTAATATTGAAGCACAAAAAAAATTAAGGAAGCCACAACTTTCATATTTATGCATCTTTATGTGCATGTGTGTTTGTACTAATGCAGATACACAGCAGTGGCCATGCCTTTGCTCTACAACACCAGATACAGTTCCAGGAGGAGGGTGGCGGTGATGATTGCTGTAGTGTGGTTCCTCTCCTTTGCCATCTCCTGCCCTTTGCTGTTTGGACTCAACAACACTGGTAACATTTGATCACTCCTATCAAGTTACTCACCACCTGAGGTGTCAGTGGCTCCGTTCAGCCTGTGTGGTCTAAGTGCGTATCCCTTGCAGTAAATTACACAGTTGAAATTAGTTCACATCCCTTCATAATAAGCAGTGATGGAGGCTTGCTGATGTAATGACACTCTGCAGGCCAAGCAGCAGTGCAACCTGTCACAAATGTACATGTAATACTTTGAAAAATGAACTTCATATACATATAAACATATATATATGCATTACACAAAATTGCTGTACAGTCGATAATGGCAATTCCGTTCCATTCTATTTTTTTCCATTTTGAAGGCTGGCTAATACACCCATTCTCCCCAGCAATGCTCTCCAGCTCATCTCAGGAGTCCCCAAAGTGTCCCCTGGCCAGATGAGATATTGGAATTGGAATTCATCTCAAATTGAGTTTTGTACAAAGTGTCAGTGTCATAAATGCCTGCCTTACTGTGCTATTTTGAGTTTTCCCCACAGTCGACTTTGATTGAGAAAACCTATTTGCATTGTTTTATTTCATATTTATGTAGACTTTTGAGTGATTTATTTGTGATCCATCATAAAGAATATACTCACCTCTACGGATCAATAAACACAGTTAAAGCTGTTGCAGCGTTATCCGGAGTTACTGCAGGGTGACGCTATGGGGAACCACGGTGGCCTGTTTAATAGAATGACTAATTGAAACAGGTGTGATGCACCAGGTGGTCTGTTGTTATCTAACTGTGTTGTTGTGTGAGGCAGAAGAATGGCATATTTTCTTTATTATAAGTTGTAAGGAGAAACTTTTGCCATAGTGTTTGAATCAATCGTATGAACTTTGAGTTTTGGATTGTTTGACATTATTATTTTGATAATAATAGTGAGCCTCATTAAACATGGCATACAGCGGAGCCAAGTATTCAATACTGGACAAAATAAATGGTGCGTCATGAATGTTTGACTTGGCAAACAAAGCACAAGATGGTTAACTTTTACAAAATCCGAATACCACAAGGTCAGAACAGAATCTCATGATTAGGATTTACAGGGAGAAATGGAGAAATAGAAACTAAGGCACATGGTGCAAAGACAGTCTGGAGAGCTCGACCGGTGTTTGTACTCGAGGGCTAATGAGGTAAAAGGCAGCAGGAGAGGGAGATCATGTGGCTGTTTTAACTGAAAGGCTGCTATGTAGGAGTGGCAAGGTCTAAAATGACATCACTTTGTAATCCCTGGTTTGAGTCACCATGTAAACCAATAGTCCCCTGTGGTTAATCCCTAATCTCAATCTATATGCTTCACAGTGCATCAACAGGGAGAAACATGGATGTTTCTAATGCAAGACTTTGGACTTATGTCACTGAAAGTAAATGGAAATGGAACCTTGTAGCTATTGCTGCATGTAAAAACACAAACACTATATAAAAAGTGCTCTAAATGTATCTGTTCCCTGTGTGTGCTGTCGTACTTCTGTCGTCACGTTTATGACAGCAAACGCTTGACTTTAAAGTCTGATTTGCGACCTTACCATTGCACCTTTGTCTGTCAAGAGTTGTTTTTCCCCAAACTGTCTATACAATGGAATGCTGCATCTGATCATGGAGGAAGAAACAAACAATCAGAATGAATGAATAGATAAAATACCAAAATCTTAATGCCTCTAAAGGTGCTTCCAATAAAATTATTTTCAGGTTGGAGTTTTAATTTGCATTCAGTGACATTTAAAAGTGACAAAAAGAAGTTTGGTTTCCAAACCTGTTCAAGAAAATACTTCAGAGAGAAGATTTAATGATCAGAACATCTGTGACGGGTGTAAACCAGGTATATTAGAAATGGCTGGACAAAGATTTCCAATTACCGAGAGATTGCATAGTTCTCTTCTATATCTCTTAATTTCACTGTTGGATAAACAAGTCTGACATTTTCCAAGTGGAAGCTGTCAACATTCTGAGATAAGAAAGGAATGGAACTATTGCCACGACACCTGAGCAAAGTATCCACTAAGTTTCCAGTAAGAGGCTTAGAAAGTTGTCAAACTTTTTTCCCCCCTTCTTAATCCAGTGACACAGCATGTTATTAGTCCAGCACCTGATCTTCTCATTCTGGGACCACCTGTTTATTCGACTACCGTGGCATGTTCTGCATAGTCATACACAGTATAGATCTGTAATGTTCATTACATAGCAAACTGTGACCAGTTGATACAAAACCAGCTTAAATTTGATGGTAATGAAGTGGCGCTCTGAGCTGCAGACAGTTTGTGACCACAGGGCTTTAAGGGTAGTTTTCAAAGTCAACCTTTAAAATAGCCTGAATAGGTCGACAGTCTGTCACACCCACAAAGACCAGGAGAACATGGAAGACATTCCTTTGAAAGTGATTACAGGATCTTTAAGGTGAGGTAAGGGATGTGATAGGTTCATTATAGTCCGTTCGTATGGAAGGGATTTAGAAAGGAAATGAAAGACACCTCGAAGACTTTAGTGCAAGGAACCTGGTGCAAACAGTTCGACTCAAGCCAAACTTTTTTTTGGGACATCACTCAAAAAATATTTCATAGATCAAATCAAAATTACCTAAATAGACTTTAATGCGAGGAAGAACTGGGAAACTGGGAAATGTCATTTTTATAGTTCCAACACTTGGGGCAGATTCATCTCTGAAAGTTTTTGTGCCATAATTTCTCAACCGTTGGTCCAATCTAGTCCGAATTTGGTGTATATGATGTAATTGAATAGATCTATCTTGTACATGTCATGTTTTACTGTATTAGTACATATCTTACTCACTAGGGGGAGCTTTTTACTGCGGACATAACTTTACATTTTATTGGAGGAGTTCAATCAGGGGGATTGCTCTTACAACACAGACTATTGGGGAATTTTCACTTCACAGTTAAAGTTTGTTACATGGAACCTCGTCAGAAAAGTGCGGATGTATCAAGTTCAGAAGGATTATGTCACTGTAGGACATTGTAAGATTTCTAGTTGCTTAAATCAAACGATTCAGTGCATCTTTCTCGTTTGTCCTAGAAAATGAGTTTTGCTGGACAAAGAAGCAAACTGTAGATGTAGAATAGATTGTACACAATAACTTTTTGACAATATTTATACTCCTACAGCCCTTGATTAATTGAGAAAATACTGTACTATTGTGGATACGTTTATTTGATCATAATAATAACCATTAGTTTCAGCCCCATTGTTTTACCTACACTGACTCATAGAGAGACTCTTCGTGTGATCGTTGTTCATTTCTAATTTGCTTGTTTACCTCTTTATTTCCCGGCTGTTACGGGAATTTGTTTTCCGTTAATAGAATTGACTCATTGTGCTTTATGGTTCTTTGAGATGTAGTTTAGAAAAAGGAAAATTGCCCTTACTAATAGACTTACTAATAGCTCAGCTGCTGCGTTTTCCTGTCCATCTTTCTGTGACATTCATTGGATATGTGATTAGATGGTAAAGAATTCTAATGCTTAAAAAACCCATGAGCACACAAACACTCATAGTCTCTATATCTTATCAGAGAATAGCTGGTGACGTCTGCACTGCAGACAAGTGGGCACACATAATCCTTAATTTGTTTGTTGTCTCACAGATAGAGCAGCGGTGACGATGCTTAGCTGCTAACCTGTGCCTTAATGGTGGCTAACGGTGGCTGTGAGGAGAAGCTTAAGCTTTGAGTGTTCTCGCATTGAACTGAAAGGAAACCACTTGAGAATAAATAGGAAACAAAAAGAAATGTGAGAGTTGGCATCCAGCAGCCTGTGCTGACATTTCAAACACAGCAAGATACTGAATGATGGAAAATCAGACTGAGTAAAATGTTTCACTCTCCAAATTACGGGTGACTCCTGTGTTCCTACACACTGTTTGTGGGGTGCGTAGATGTTTACATTTCACCCAGAGAGGACTGGGACTGAAGAAAAGATTCATGATCTATTACAATAAATGTTGTGTGATAATTAATATTTTAGAATGTCTGTGGTGGTCTGGCTCTTTGGGTTGATTGAGATCGAAGGGCCTCCACCCTGAGCAGCAGCAAGGAACTTCCCCAGTGTAGCTACTGGGTGTGGTGGCTGAAGACTATGAGGCTGCTTAACGATGAAACTGATGGATCTGCGAGGTCTAGGCGGTGATGGACACATAAACTAGCATTATAAGAGAACTGGATGAATGGAGAAAGATATTTAAAGAGAACAGCTGATGGTGATGGGCTAGGCTTGCAGGTGTGATAGTGATTGAATGGATGAGGCAGCCTGAATGGGTGCAGCTGAAACCAATTGAGGCCCCAGATTATGAGGCCGGTAAATGAGATGGAGTATGAGTGAGTTGATGATTAAAGAATAGTGAGAGACGAAGAAAGGCCTAAGAGTGTGGGTAGATTGTCTTTCTGAGTAAACGTTCGATAGATCTCTATTTAGTTCTGCGGGTCAGTGTTAGCGCTGAAGTTATCTAATAGCGTGGATGCATATTTACTCAGACCAATATGGAAACGCTTTTCAGTTGTCCAGCTAACAATCTCAGCATCACTAACTGTCCTTTAGACCTTCTCACTTTTTTCTTATTCTATAAATGTGTAAAGTACCTGGGTTAAAAGGCTACATATACATCACCAGTTTCCAAGTGTCTCAAATTGTTTTCTTCTCCTTGAAAGTGACGTAAATTTGACTTTCTCAGGGCTGAGTGAGCACAAATATCAAATTATTTCACCACAGACTTGGTTATGTTGCACAGTACAAGCCATATTGTTCAGTGCCATGTTTTATATCCCCAAAAAAGTCAGGGACATCCTTCAAAGGCTTTATTTGATGTCTGAATGTGTCAGGATCCATGAGTTCCATCAGAGCCCGCTCTATCCAAAACTTCACTGAGCACCCGTGATGTCTAAATTTGTCTTGACATCACTTGAAACTAAATGAAAGTGAGTCATCTCAATTTGTTGGAACATTATGGTAAACACATACACACAAACGCACACATTTATTACCCCATTTCATTCCTATTATTACTACCTTCACTACTAGAAAATTTTTAATTTGAACTAAGTAATATTATTATTATTAATTAGTACAATGTTATTACTTCTACTACCATCACAGCTTTCACTCCAGGTGCCTCATCAAATCAATTCCAGCTGTCAGTGTTGCTTGGCAACAGAAGGCTTGTTTTAAGATACAAGGGTACCGCTGGGGCCAGACTGTCTCTTTTAACAGTGCTCAGCACAAAGGCTTAGCCCCTTGAAAACTATGTCTTTCAGAGTATGCTCACTGTGACTCCATTCATTCATTCATTATCAACCGCTTTTCCTGTTCAGGGTCGTGGGGGGCTGGAGCATCCCAGCTGACAATGAGCGAGAGGCGGGGTACTGACAGGACGGGTCAGCAGTTCATCGCAGGGCACACCTCTGTTAACAAAAAAATTAAAAAGTATAACCAACATTTTTATGAAAGGGCAGAGAGATTCCTAAAACTGCTAAAACTCAATGTATGTTAATGTTGGTATATCGTGACCTCCATCATGAATGTGAGCAGAGAGACACTGAAATCTCAATAGTTCATATGTGCTGAAAAATGGAGAGTTGCAAATTGAAGAAACCAGTTAGGAGATTCACACCTTTGTTATTATTATTAATTCTATGCATTTTCCTGTTTTTTCTTCCCTGCATCAGCCAGCCGGGACGGCACCACCTGCAGCTTTGCAGATCCAGCCTTCGTAGTGTACTCCTCCGTGGCCTCCTTTTATGTTCCCTTCATTGTAACCTTGCTGGTGTATGCGCAGATCTGCGTGGTGCTGCGTAAACGAGGAAGACGCACCGCCCCGCCCCGCAGACACGGTCTGCCCACACAGGGCAACGCTGAGGCCGGGGAAGGTCATCGACACCGGAAGGTAAGGAATCAAGGCAGCAGACGTCATCAGTAATGAGAAATACACCAGCTTTTTCCACCTCTTCATTGAATTGTATCTTTTTCTAATGTCCATCTGTTGACCGCTTACCTTTTAGAATAAGTGTACTCAGCCGGAAGATGTGAAGTTATGCACCCTGATCCTGAAGCCTACCACGGTCGGCCCACAGCGCAAGAAAGTGGTGAGTCTCTTGACTGATTGCACCGATAGAGCAAAACAAATTACCTCTCTCTGTTCATTGTCACATCTTTTTTTATCTCATACATCAAGGGTCCTGACTGAACCCTTTTCTCTACTCTAATCTGTTTTTCACTATTAAGCATCCACACCTTCATTTATCTTGCAATGCTTATCTTCATCACCATCCTCCTTCCTCCCCCTCTGTACGTCAGACCCTGGTGAAGGAGGCGGTGGTCCATCCACTCGAAGGGGAGCCAGGTCAGTTCCTGTCACACAAGGAGCAGAACATGGTTCCTCAACCTCTTCTCCCACCCCTATCTGCTCCCCAAACCTCTCTCTCTCACGCTGGAAGGGCCAGGATCTCCCTGGCAATCTCAGTTGGGCCTGCTCCAGTTCTTCCCTTAACTGTGACACGTTCTGCCCTGATGCCCCGCCCTCCCACCCTGGAGGACGGCATGAGGGGCCGTGAGGGATGGAGGGAACGCAGCGGAGGCAGAGAGAGATGGGGGGTCACCAAGGAGAGGGTGAGGGGGAAGCTGTCACAGCAGAAAGAGCGGAAGGCAACACAGATGCTGGCTATTGTGCTCGGTGAGTAGAAGGACTTACCAGACTAATGGATGAGATGTTCATCCCTCTCATAGATTTATTAAGACTGTGTGTGTGTCTTTCTTTTTTTATATTTTATTTGCATCCATGTGCATCAAATAGAGATTAAACTGCTTTTATTTGTTCCACCTCAAAGCAACCCCCGTTCTTGATATGTGATCTCTTGTTCATTAGTTATTCCACTTTATTCAAAAAAAAACATTTAGTCCACATCTCATCATTCTCATTTTTTTGGTTCACACTGAACAAGGAATGTGGCTGAATTAATTTTCTCTTACTGCGGTGGTGAGGCGACGTATAACGGCGGAGTGCCGAGGAATTCTGGTATTCTTTAAATTCAGCCCTTAACAATTATCACCTAATTGGATGTGTTGGCAGCTCGCTCTTTCCCTGAGGAATTTCTGATCATATTTGCCACAAGAATTAAAGATATAATAATACAGTATATAATAAATACTCCTGCATAATCGTGTTGTAATTTTTTCTTTATGCTTTGGGTTCAATATGAATTATGGAAACGTTTTTGTCAACTTGTTTATCCTTTTTTGTACAATTAATATTAGAAGAGTCATGAATGTGTTTTACACACACCAAATACAATTAGTCCATTACTCAGCTCTTACAAATTGTAATAATAAAACAACAACTTATAAAATACAAAAGATGAAGTTTAGTAAAACTCACCAGAACTATTCCATGTATGTTAAGCGCGGCTTCTTCTTTCTGTAGCTTTCTCTTTTTTTTTTTGCATCAGCACCAAGGTTCTGGATAAAGCCACCGCTCGGGCTTCTCGGTCTTCATTGCATTGGTGACAGCTAACTGCAGATTATGTCCAAAACAACAAATACATTGCCAGCCAAGTTTCCGCACTGCCGCCACAATATTTGGCCCTTTGTCCGTCGTGATGCAGGCCAGCTTCATCTCGTCTGGGCACCAGACTCGGAAGGAGGCAGTCCCAGGAGGGCTCCTGCATGATTATTAGCTGTGTGGCTGTCTGCCGTGAAAAGAGTCTGCAGACACTTGGATTTCAATTGTGTGTGTGTGCGCCGATGCAGTGTATGCTCAGGGTCATATACGCCATCATATTAAAGCTGGACCACATGTCCGCCATTACTGAGAAATGGTCAACATCTTACAAATCCTGCAGTATACAGTCCTTGAGTGTCAGATCACGGTTTGGACGGGGAGAACATTTTTTTTTTTATCATAAGACTGTAGCAAGGCTTTATCATGGTGTCCTGCTGGAAACTCTGCAGTGTGACTAATCGTTAGGTGTTTGACCCATCCCATGCGTCGCGGATACTTTCTTTCAGCTATTGCCAGTATAGTGCTTCTTCGAGGTTCACAGGGGTGCCCTCTCATCGGGCTCGAAACGAAAATGTACCCAAATGGGCGATTTTACGTTTGGCTTACGGACAGTTTTGTGACCATTGTTGAACCAAAAACGTAGAGTAAAGTTTATTTTTCTCCAGCCACTATTAAACTAAGTACAGAAAACAGCCAAATGACCATGACAAAGAAGGATTGTTATGCTAATATTAAATAAACACAATAAATGAACAACTTACTGAGGTATTTTGCACTTGGAAAAAAGAAACATTTATTGAGTTAAACTGAAGTATTTGATGAATTTGTTCGCTACAGCTTCTCCTTAAAAAACTGTGAGAGCGGAAGAGAGAGTACGAATTAGAAATAAGAAAACAATTTGTCAAACAATATATGTTTAACAACAAAGGAATGCGAGAATGTATTATAATAATATAAGAATATAGGACTAATATTATATTATTACAATAATACTGCTAAGTGCAGCAGGTAATTAATAATTAAAGTTTAAAACCAGTGTATTGACTCCGGATGGAATTTAAGTCGATTTAAAGTGTGTTTATGTGTCCATCGGAGGAAGTTTTAAAGAAAAAGTTTTAAAGTTTGATGGCTGCAGGCCGGAAGGATCTCCTGTGGCGCTCCGTTTGTTGGTATGAGTCCAATCTCAACATGCACGATGTATTGTGATGATGCGGTCATCGTCACAGAACTACACTGAACAAAACAATGGCAGAAGAGGGCCGTCGGGATGTCATCGTAAATAAAGGCTGGGTTTCCGTGAGCCAAACCATTTTAAGTTGATTTTCCTCTTCCTCAAGTGAACTTAACTGCTACTAGCTGCTGTTAGGTCTTCCAGTTGTGAGCTGCACATGAAAGATGTCATCAAAGCCTCAAATCCCTGTCTCGCCTTTCAGCCTTGCATTATTCAGATGTTCAATTCACCCCTGTTATTACCTCTGTGGCCGTCTGGAACCACTCAACACCCCATTACCTTTCCATTGCATTTATACAGAGAAGGACAGAATGACCCACCTGTATAATTATGGGCCTGTCAAAGAAGATTTCATCGTTGTTCTCGTTAGCTGTCTAACATTTCGTCATACAGCTGTCTTTCTAAGTATAGTTCCCTCTGTACCTTTAGCTCATCCATGCTGCTGTTTTGTCTTCTCCTCCACCTGTCAATCACCACCTGCCCTTTCAGGTTCACCAGCTTTGTCACCTTCATCAGTCTCAGCAAACATCAGCTACCATCACGACCACCAGCTAACATTACAACCGCCGGTATCTGGAATCCTTGGGAACATTTTTTTTGCTGCTACACGGGGCAGAAGCCTTCAACCACATTCACACGGAGTGAATGCCTAATGCAATAGATATGAACGGCATGAATATCAATCATCTTTTCCTTCGTTCACTTGTCACTTACTTTCCTGATTTTCTTGATTATTTGTGTCATCTGGATATAAATTCAGTTTGATGCATAAACACTGCAGGGGCACAGTTTTTAAACTAAGTCTAGCTGACTTTCTTCGACTAGAGGCATTATCTGAACTGTTGGCTACAAGAGCATCAACTGAAGGTTTCAGTGACTCCTTCAAGCAGAAGATGCAACAACAATCGGTCCAAAGACATAAATATAAGACATAAATGAGTCTGTTTTATATTATCCCCTCGTATTAAAAACATTACAATTCGATTTTTTGTCTCCTCGTCCTCACTTAGATCAAATCAGGAAGGATGAAGAGCACGTCCTTTACTCCATTCTCCCATCCAAACATGGTTCCAATAAGCTTGCTGTCGCTGTATGTTTGCAGGATGCTCCATCAATCATATCCCTCCACAATTTCAGCCACATACATGTCGCACTGTACGGTCATCCTTTAATCTAAAATCCCCGTACCTGTTTCCAAGGCGTGTTCATCATCTGCTGGTTGCCGTTCTTCCTCACACATGTCCTGAAGGCCCACTGCAGTAGCTGCTGTATCTCACCCTCGCTGTACAGCGCTGTCACCTGGTTGGGATACCTCAACAGCGCTGTCAACCCCGTCATCTACACCACCTTCAACATCGAGTTCCGCAAAGCCTTCATCAAGATCCTGCACTGCTGAGAGATGAGAAGTGTGGACTGTCAAGAAGAGGAGAGCCTGACGTCGGTTTGAGATGAAAGATGATGGAGTAGAGGAGCGGTTGATGTTAAGGCCAGTATTGATGCCCAGTCAAAGGGAGGATGATATTATTTTTGGATATTAGGATTACTGCAGGGTTACAAGCATCCTGGGAAAATGAAACATCGGATGGAGCAGCTCCGACAAGAGTAGAGGCAGAAATGATGGCACACGGAGGGGAAACAGCATTCAGGTCTGATAAGTAAAAACAACATGAAACATGAGCAGGGCAGGAGATATCTATGGAAAAGAAGTCATCCATTGCGATCAATAAATAAATACATTCAGTCTGAAGAGGGCATATCTGATGACTGTCCATCTCCACCGCATCCTGACTCAAAGTCTCCACTGATGAGAGGTTCCTGAAATGTGACTGTGTCTGCTTTGTCAGGCGTTCGTTCTTGTGTTTACATGTAATCCTGACCGAAGACATCGTGTTTGTTCACTTGTGCTCGTCCTCTTTCTCAAAAACCTTGAATTACTGATGTTGAAAATAAGAGCAGTCACGATACAATGTTTTGGATTTCTTGACTGAGCACACGTAGAGCAGTTAAAAGAGCTTTAATTAGATTTATTCTGTGTGTACATACATGTAAATATGTGGGGTATTGTAAATAAGTATTGTAAAGCGTGTCAATAATAAAGATGATCTAAAAGGAGCTTCACCTATTGTACGTTATTTGTCTTGCCTGTTTCAAAATGATTTGTCTGCTTGATCTGCCTTTAGTCTGTAGTTTGGGCTTTTGCCTCTCCCAGTATGAAAATCAAAAGTTTTCTGTTCTTTTGATTTTGTGTAAATAAATATATTCAGCCTCTAGTGTCTACATTTGGGTCCTATGTCTTCTTCTACTGCATGCCTGCATATGTGTTTGTACCTATCGCTCCTAAGGTGAAGCATGCAACTTAATACATTTCTCCGTGCTGCTTATCTGAAATTGCTTAGAAGCTTATTCTGTAGAGGTTTGAATGTGTAGGTGGAGAATTCATGGAATGTGCTGATTTCTGTTCATTCATCGGTCTGTCTGGTTTTATTTCAGGAAAATAACTCCAAAAGAGCACTTTTGACAGCAAAATAACACTTATGGTGTCTTGTTTGTGTTTTGGAGCGTTATTGAAAAAAGGTTTGATACAAAGCAACCAAGGACAGATGGGTAATCTTTGTTAGTTAGGGATCATTGTTGTTAGTTTTTAGTTTCAATGGCTACCCTTTGTATTTAGAGTCATTCTGGTGTTTATTTAGTTTCTGTAGAAAATCTCAAATACTTCAGTTTACCTTTTTTTTCAACAAAACGTCCCACACACAACAGCCTCATACGGAGGTGGTGCCATTTGCTATAGATAAAATTTCATCATGTTTATTTATTCATTATTTCAAATGATTGAACGTTGGCTCATATTTTGAGTGTGATACATCTCAGATGAGGAATTATGGGCCAAAAACTATTCAGTATTTTCTCACAGGACTTTATGTAAACATTTCCTGTGTTGCAATTAACAGGAATAACTGCAATAATTGTTTAATGTTCCCAAAAATATCAGTCATTTGTGATCAAGTCGATTATTTCCCATAAAAATTTAAACATAAAATCAGAACAACCTAGGCTGTCGGTCAGAAAGGGTATAACCCTGAAAAAGTACTGTGTGGGTATGACTTTTGAGAATGATCCATGAAATAGTTTCAGTATCACGTTCGCGCCAAGGTTCTGCGGTGGCGGCGATAATACTTCCATAATATCCCAAACTTTTTGTGGACAATTATTTGATAAGTGAATTTTTCTGACTTCAAGCTATGAATTTTAGCTTTGTATCAATAACGTATTGCTGCTTTGATTATATAAATCTGAAAATAAGCCTATTTTCGCTTGATCACGGGGTCCCTTGCTGCAAAATTAATTCATAAAAAGGGTATATTTTTTGAAAAAAGTTAGAGAACTAAGTCATAAATAATACTGCAAGAAAACATCACACCTCAGCTTTGCCTCCCTGACTGACATTTATAGATGTCGGATGTCGGATTCGCCTCTGTCACTACCTCTACTGCCCACATAGAGCGAGAAGTCATTGCATTCATGCAGAGCAGTGTTGCAGAATAAAGACGTACCAGCCCAGCTATGAATATTTGGTTTAAATTTGCCGAAATCCCCAGAGAAGTCGAAAAAAAAAAAACTTTTATGCTTTTATGCTGAGCTAAGCTAAATGTCTGCAGGCTGCACAATTACCTGTGAAGGACAGCTGGTGTCAGCCTGCTCTTCAAACTATTGGCAGTGAAGAAGTTTTCCTGAAACGCTTAACTATTCCTTTACAAAACAAACCTCTATAACGGTTAGGAAAGATTTAGTCTGAACCCCACAGGAAAAAGACGTAAAAGTTTGGTCTCTGACGTTGACTGGCAGCCCCCTGGCAATAACTGAAGACACTCGCTACATGAAGAACAAACATTATTCAAGTCTAAAATCCCGGAGAGAAGAGACTGATGGCATTGGGAGATGAGGCTGAGACAGAGCTGTGAGTGTCTGAGGGGTTCAGACTGGTGCACAACATCTCCAGTCAGCCCGATTGGATTAAACGAGAACTTTGACAGCATTACTGGTGCAAATGAAGCCTGAACACTTTATTTATTCATTTAGTTAGTGCCATGAGCAAGTGGAATGAATATGACTTCACACGCATGTTACAAACTGGCAAGGACTACCTCCACTTTATAAAACTGGTTCAGGAATGTTTGTGTAGTTGTAAAATTAATTATATCCCCTAAAAAAGTCTGGGATTGAATCAATGGGATTGAATCAATCGATTTGATTGATTGCGGACGCTGCCGCACATCCTTCGTGTGAACGTGATTACTAATAGACAATTTAATGGATCATTTTCAAATTTCATACCAACATAGCTCTTAGTGCGAGGAAGAACTGGGTTTGAATTTAGTAATGGTTGGTTGTACATTTACAACACTAGGGCGAAGTTTATCCCCACCGTGTTTCGAGCGATCATTACTCAACAGTTGGTCTGATTTTGTCCAAACTTGGTCTAACTTTCATATATCGTATTTTACTTTAAATGATCATATTTTAGTCACTGGAGGGAGCTTTTACTTACATTAAAACACTTTTTTGGACAAAACCTCTCAACCATTGCCCCGATTTAGTCCAAAATTTGGTGCTTATTAATCAAATCAAGGAGATTTAACTTGTATCATATTTTACTCTAAAGGTTCATATTTTACTGAGATTATGTCCAAAAAACACAGTTTTTCCTAACATCTGTCCCATTTACTTAAAATGTGGTGCATATGAATCAACTAGAGGATATCTGTCTTGTATGTATCATATTTTACTCAACGCAGGGGATTGGTGACTTTTCGAGGATATGCCCCTGCTGCCAGGGACGACGGCGTAGGCCTAGTTCTTAGAGAGTTTGTTATAAAAACAAACTCTGCTTTAAAATGGATGAGTAGAAGCGCCGCGTGGGTCATCAGTGAAGCAAAAGAGAATCAGGTGCTCAATGGAGAGGATTAGGATTCGTGCTGCAGCATGTTCTGAAGCCTACACAACCATGTTAGAATAAATTAATGGAATGGCGCCTTGGATTTTCATTGAGGCTGTCGGTCAGCCTCAATTAACTTTAATTTATTCTCAAACTATCCCCATGCCTCCGATTAAGTGCCGTGGTTGTTCTTTTGATCAACCATGAAAATGATTGTACTACAACTCTACAGTCAAATGGAATTGGTGTTTATATGTAGGAATTTTTCGTCTGACTGAATAATCCGAGTATTTGGGTCCATGTAGACCCAGCGACTAGTTACAGCATTTTCATTTCATTTGCAGGCCCTGGAAGGAGGGAAAGGTTCCTTTCAGTGTGTAAGGATGTGTCACCTAGAATGTGCTGAGCAACGATAAAAATCCTATATGACTGGTAACTTTCTTTGTTGCCGCCAGGACCTTGAGCTGTGCGGTGGACTACCGTGATCAAATACACCCAAGTATGCCTCTTCAGATTTACAACATGAGTACGATTATTGGATACATATCAGTCAGCTTTGAGAAACTCAACCACCCACAGCTGTATGAATGATAGTCGTTCCATGCTGCCATTATACTCCTGTACCTTGTGAGGTGGAGTAATTTGGCACACCTGGTGTACGTTACCTTCTGTTGTAAGCTCACAATTATTCCCATGCATATTTCATAGACGCCTGATGCTTGGATCCCTTACTGACCGGCTCGCTGCCGGCTCTGACCAGAGAAGGAGCAGGAAGAAGAAGGAGGATGGTTATGAAGGAGTTGGCGAGTGAATTAATGGACTTTGTGTTAAGTGAGGAGAGGCATGAAGAGGAGTTGTCATAAACCGGAAGAACCTGTGCGAGATGAAGACGATGGATCCCCAGTAACCGAGCAGATATCTCTGATCTAGAGATGCACCAGATCAAGGCGGTGTGTAGTCACTGATGCTGTAGCAGTGACAGATTTATTTTCCCTGCTCTACTACAACTTTGTTCATTAAGTGAAGGAGTATGGATGGAAGAACCCGGGTAAACAGATGAAGCCCACATGTAAATCTGCACGGACCCGATTCAGGTGAGAGCGCTTTGAGTTGGGAAAAAGTTCAGGGCTGAGATGTTGGGATTCCCTCCTTCAGTGTGTGCCACAGCAAACACACAGTTGTACCTTTGAAATCCCTCATTTGTTCATGATGATTGATTGAAATAATTTGCAATTCTTATGAGAATACTATTTATGCTGTTTCTATAATTGGTTTGAACTATCAGACTTTGTCTCAGAGCAAGTATTGGGATGTTATCAAAGTCTTACTTTTTAATTTTTTTTGTGGTTTATTCCATCCCATAATGACTTGATTAACAGACAATTTAACACTTGCTTAAAAAGAAGTTATTCACAAACCTTTTTTCCCTATCAATGTGAAATAAGGTATTTTTAAACATATCCCTTTCATGCATAAGTTATTAAAAAAAACCTACTTTTTCGTCACGCATTAAAACTTTAAATATCCTGCTCGACTGTTTGGTTGAGCACATTTTGAGTCACAGTTTCTTTTTGAAAAATTCGACTGTACCTGTTTATATTTAGTGGCACCTGTGACAGCATATATGCTGAAGAATAACGGGCCGGGGATGGAGCCATGGGGGACACCACGGTTCGAAGGGCTCCCTGAGGAGGAGATATTAACCATAGCTATTGAGAAAGTCATATTTGATAAGTCGTTTTTTTTTTTTTTGGCATAGTAAAGAATAAAGACAGTCTGCAAAGGGTCAAATAAGTTTCTAAAAACATGCCATTACCAAAAGGTTGAACTAATCTATTTGAAATGGACTATTTTCCATGAAATACACATTTCTAGTAGAGTATCCTTTTTTTTAATAATTAAAAAACTGGTTAACCAGATTATTTAACTAAAATATGAATTAAATGAATATCCCAAAGCAATGAAAAAAGCAAAGAAATATTTGTTTACATATTATTTTGATACTTAAGACATTATAGGGTTAATTTGTACTTTTATAGATGTGAAAACCAATATTTTCAAAATTCATAACTTTGAGGTGGACACCAACCAATCTGGAAAAAAGTAATTAATGCTTTTCATCTCCACAGTTATTATTCGTCTGATTCGGATCACTGTAACTCCATTCTCTCCATTATCAATCTGAAATCTGCCTCGTTTCCTACTGGTTCTTATTGGTTCTGACAGATGGTATCATATCACACCCATCCTAGCTTCATCAAATTTCAGAATTTTTCTGACCGCCTTTAAAAGATGTTTGGCTCCAAACCATAAACTGCACTGGTATCGCCTTACGATCCTCGGGTTGGACCGTTCTGGCCGGGGCCCAGATCTAAAGGTGACTTTTTGTCACCGGGAGAACTCAGCTTCGGAATGATAATCCTGAAGAGAGACTCATTCAGAGCGTAATTCTCTAACCCCGCCCCGACATGTTTATGGGCCCAGTATAGAAATCAATCACTCTAAATTTAAATCTATAATCTTTATTCCCCAAGACGAGGCGATGTTGCAAAATGAAAAAAAAACAATGTGATGTTTAACATTATTAATGCGATATATAAAGTCTTACACTTAATCCTAACCGCAAACTGAGCCTGAGCTCAGGATCTGAAGGGTTGAACGTCTTCTTAAATCACAGGTTTACAGACGTGATGTATTTTATTTTAATGTTATATCGGTGATGTCAGCTTTCACTTTCTCCATCTATTCTCTTTTATTTTTCCGTTATTGTTTTTATCCCTTTTTGGTTTTAACTTGACTCCATTTTATTTTGTAATACGAAGTGTTCCCCTTTACTGCTTCTTATTGATTTAGGGAATTCATTCTGCTCTTATATTTTTCTAATATTACTCCGTCCTCTCGTTTGTTTCCATCTTCCAATCCGCTCTCCATCTTTTGTTCATCTTTAGCTATAATATCCCCTGCCTCTTGTGTGGCCTAAAGGCTTCTTGTTTTCCGTCTTCATATTACCCTTTTGGTTTCCCTGTTTTTGCCTTTTCCATCAAACATTTTGTAAATGTTTGATTTTATAGGTGCTACATGGATAAATGTTATTGTTATTGTGAGAAACCCCTTTTATAATCTAAATGATGACGTCCTCAATTAGATTTTAGTTCCTAAACCTGGTATTTCTTCCTCTTGGCAAAAGCAACAGGGTTGAAATCTTTCAACACACACATTGTATATTTTACACAAGTCCGCACACATGTTGGACAAAAAATATCGTGACGTTTAATGAAATTCATTTCCTCAGCCCCTCCCCCTCCCCACCTGCCCCTCAGCCCCTCCCCACCTGCCCTTCTGAACCACAGATTTTTCCAGTCAACCAATAATACTCACTGAAGACAATAATGTGCAGCTGAACCATTAAATTCATCTAGTAGAACACTGCTTTTAAATAACTGTCCATCCTTTTCTATGCATGAAAGGGTTCAAAGTACGTGAGAATCTCAACGCACTCACGGAATCATTATTATCAAGCTCATGTCGCCTATGTGTGTTTTGCAGGAATAAGCTCTGGTTTCAAAGTTTCCATCTTCTGCGTCCTTCCTCTCATCTCAGCCATGTCTGAAACAGAGCCGATGTTATCCAGACCAACGGACATATTCTAATAACCAGGAATCACAAGCTTAACAGATCTTCTAAGAACATGAATCCCGACTCTAAAGACCCGCTGCACATCATGGAAGCACCCAGCCATCTTATGGGGAACATCAGCACCTCTGATGCACAGCAGCCACATGTTGCGTCGATCTATCCGTCCCTAGAGCACTGGTCATCAACATATTCTCAAAGTCTGGCGAGTCATGAAGTATTTAGCGTATCATCTCTGCTCCCTTCCGCAGTCCTCGGGCTCGAGCCTCGCTGTAAACCTGCAGCCGCTGGAAACCAAGAGCTTCCAAGATCTTCCTCTGAAATAACATCAGAGCCTCAACTCCTAGGAAGTCCGTCTGTGTCCCCAGAGGACACATATCAGAAAACCCTGACTTTGCAGATTCCTTGTAGTGATAATCTCCAGGAAGTTCAGCAGAGGAAATCGTCAGATGGAGGCCCACTGGAGAACGGATCAGTGGTTCTCAAGTTACCCAAAGAACACGAACAAGAACCAGGTATGGTAAAATAAGGGTGCATGGTTGAATTTGAATGAGACCCAATCTCAAGCCCAGCAGGAACACACGTCTTTCTTGTTTATTCTTATTCGCCCTTACTTCAAATTAAGGAGAAGGAATTCTGTCCCAACACATTTGAAGAGTAATGTGAAGATTTAAAGAGTTTTATCTGACTTTTGCATAAGTACAGCTGGTACCGGTACATTGGATTTGTTGATGCAGAAAAACTTTTGAGTGGCGTGCAGAGCAGAAAAATACGACGAAAATAGAAATAAATATTCACATATTTTAAACATCAATGCAAGGACGTACACACACAACCACATGACATACACTTATTAAACATAAGAGGGGGAAAAAGGAACAAGAAAGATAAATAAACACTGTTTAGTGCAAAATAGGAAAGTTGAATTTAAATAATTAAGAAGTTTTAAGAAAAACTTTTTTTTTCTAAAACAAAGGCAAGCAAGAGTTAAATATTGGCTAAAAATGATTTGCACCAAACCACTGAGTATTGTTATTGCAGTTAAAATAGAATTTTTTTTAAAAACAGTGTGAACGTAGCTAAAGGCAGGAAAACAGCACAAACAGAATGGAATCCCTTTTATTTCCAATGAGGAACCAGGTCAGAAGGATTGCAAGGTCGAATGATGAAGATTCAGCTTTGCAGAAGGGAGGATGTGGAGTGGAGAGCCAGGTAACGAGGAGGCTGGAGAAGAAAATGCAGAGCCACACCTATGACACAGACTCACCTTCACTCACAGACAGACAGCAAGAAACAAACACACTGGGAAAACAATTCCCTTAAAAATGTATAAATACATTCATTCACACAAGTGAAGAAGAGCTTCCTGTGTTCTCATGAAGAGAGTTGAAGATCAATTGAACCTCATTAAGATAGGAAGACAAATTAGAGCTGGAATCTATTGAGCTTGATTGCAATGTAGTGAAGTCAGTCAGATCAATCTATTTCTAAAAGGATTTATTCCCGGTGGGCTGGACTAAAATTCTGTGTATCTGGTGATTTTAATATGCAGGTTTATCTATGTGCGCTGAAAACTGTGTCACTCATTTAAAGTGCATTTCTGCTTGACCATAACGGAATGACTTGGTTTACAGTTCAAGAATGCCTCTTATAGTTTTTCCACCGACTGACGTTCTCATCTCATGTTACTTCAAGTATGTAATTTTTTATTTTAGCGTGAAGAAAATTCTTAACTGGCAGTGAACCAAAATTTAAGGTTTGACCCAAATCTTAAATCTTGATTGAAAGAAACTAAGCAATTAGTTTTAGCAAATTTCACTCTTTCCTTCTTTTTTTTTGAAGTTACAGCAATTTTTTCCAGTGTAGATGTAGATGATTTAAATCTGATGATTACTTGTCTGCTAACTGTTTTGTACTTGTTAGCATCTTACTGCAGGGATGGTGAGAACTGAAACCCTCTGATGAGAACTGAAACCTCAAATAATTCTGAAACAGTTTTGAGATGATATCTTGTGGTCCCATGGGTGTAGAACCCGCTGACACCAGTGATCCTGACTTTCCCGCTGGCTCCATCATCAGACTGCCTTTTGGGATATTGACCAACGCTCTCAATATCCATTAGAGCAATTGCTCCGGCATTAAGTACCAACATTCACGACTCCCTCGGGATGACGGCCATAAATTATGACCTCATATAGTGTCACCTTCAGATCAAATTTAAATATTTGTCCCAGCTGCTGGTTTCTCATTAAATACCTGTAAAACTTTGACCAGATTCATGTTAAAGCACTAAACTGAAATGCGTTGATTAAAATCACTGGCTAAAATGTGAATCTGTGAATCTAAAGTATATTTTCCACAGTTGGGCTGTGTTTTCCACCACGTTTAATCAAATTAAAACAAATTTCCAAACGGCGGCTGCATCTGCAACAGTGAGCTGTCACGGTCTGGAATCACAGCGTCAATCTGACGCATCAGCCTCGCACCTTCAAAGTTTGACCTTTGCATACAGATAATTAACCCTTGTGGATATAGTGTTTAAAGAGTCAAGAAAATAAAAGAATAAAAACAATAAACTGCTGAGATTAACATCAAAATGTCACCAACTACACTCGGCCCTATTCCTTATAGATTAGTATGCCAGCATTTAATGATCTAGAACACAGCAGAGAGTTTCTGTTTTAAAAGCACACTGTGAAGAGGACAGTGTGAAGTGGAAGAAAATAAGAAATAACGAACTCTACTAACACGTCCTAGAAAAACTTTCAGGAGAATTGATAGACGGACTCTGTGAACAAATTAATGATCGCTGGGAAACTTTGAAGACGCTGACTTTAAGCATAACTCCCACTAGAACAAACGACCGGCACCACCGAATGAATGAAGTAATTAAAAAGCTGGGATGGGCTCCAGCCCCTTCGACCTTAAAGTGGATATTTGGTTATGGAGAATGAAATGAATCAAAGACTTCTGTCTGTGACGCGGATCTGGGTTATCATGCGTGATGAGGAGTTTCGGCTTTTAACGTTACGGATGATGTGATCTTAACATTTCTGTTGACCAACTTAATATTTTAAGCAACAATAAATAAAGCAATTAAAGAGGACGCAGACCTTTGTGACAGTCTGTGCATGACAACACGGCCTCTCGAATAACTTAATGTTCCAATTTTATGATGCTGTAATGTTACAGTAAAACCACTCTGAGGTACCGCCATAAGGCTTTAATGTCACCTTTTTCCTCTCTCCCTCTCTCCATCATGTTCCTAGTGGACTATAGTAGTAAACCTGAGTTATTATCAAGATGTTAAACGCTTCGCTCAACTTCCGGGTCATGCAGCCATACGACTCAGAATAAAACCTTAATCAATATTGTGAATATAAGAAATGGTAGTTCAGTTTCCATTATTGATAAACGCGTCACATTCTACTTCAATCAAGGTTTAACACAGGCAGGAATCATTTTTTGTAGCTCCTCTTTGACTGGCGTCTACACGTCGCCATGTCGACACCAGAAGTAAATATGAGCTATTTTCCATAAAACACTTAGATTGTTGTGACTTTGGGTTCTGTGTATGTTACGGTCATTATTAGGTTCATTTTTTTGTTTCCATGCACCATTTCCTACATATTTTGGAGGTTGTTGTGCTACGAGAAACAAACCTGTTTTCTGGGCAAAAATAAATATCCGTCGCGTTGGCAGTGCCTCCATACATCTAAGACTAGCTTTGAAGTTTTCATTATGTAGAATGGGAAATTGTGAGAAATGTTTGTCCCAAAGTGATGATTATCTAACATATATTCATCAGGGGAGAGGAATACCTCCGTACCCAGCCAGCTCCAGCAGTATTTCCATCTCATATTCAGCTGGGTCAGCATGGCCGACTTTTAATCCTGCTGGGCCACATTTACCTTCAGTGGGTCTTCGCTGTGTTGGAGCACTTTCCCATTTTGAGAGTTGAATTCTAAAACGAAGACTGTTTTTCTTAACAGTGAGAGGTTTTCTGAACATTCAGCCATGCTGTGTTTGCAGTAGTTTGAAATGTTTGACAAATATACTGCAGTTTTCTTGGTGGCTGTTCCCTTGACAACAGTTTTTGCATAAAAGGGTAACAAGCTTTTGTGGAGGTTGGGCCTTTCTTTAAAACAACAGTGGCCAGAAATAACCTGACACTTAAAATAAACCAAATCGTAGTTCAGTTTGAGCAGAACCAAGACAACCTTTTTTGTTGGATCAAAGTAGGGCCTCCGGCTATTTCATCCGGAAGGTGTTGTGGCGAGAAGCTGTGGATCAAATTGAAAAGTCTGGAACAAACGATGTAAATGTGACTAAACAGCTAAAACAGCCAGGATAGCTGTTTCCTTCCCCATGTCTCCAGACGTACCATTACCAACATAACCTGAACAAATGTAATGGACCACGGCTGAATCAAGACAAATGGCCTATAAATACAATTAATAAATTGGAAAAAAAAACATGTTCACATACTTCAACTTCAGCTTCCTGCCTTTTCTTTTTCCCAACTGCAGATTTCTTTTTTGGTTGAATGACATC
The DNA here is from genome assembly GCA_037951165.1 of Lophius americanus. NCBI lineage: Eukaryota > Metazoa > Chordata > Actinopteri > Lophiiformes > Lophiidae > Lophius > Lophius americanus. The sequence continues at coordinate 1,311,319 of JBBDHG010000043.1, forward strand.
ATTCATCAAAATTTGACTTACTTGCCCTTTTCTTCACCTCACATGGAGAAAGGATGAAGTTTTCTCAACTCTGGGGGTCTGCACGTGTTAATCTGAGGACCTCAACATCTTATATCAGCATGCAGTATCAACGCATATTTAACATTAAGCGCATTGCATTTTTTAAATTATTACGATTTAATTAATTTGAATAAATTAATTAATTAATTAACAACACAACAATTAATTAATTGTTGTCCCCAGATGAATCTCAAGTGTTAAGGTGGGCGCTCCTAGCTACTTCTTTTTCTTCTTCTTCTTCTTCTTCTTCTTCTTCTTCTTCTTCTTCTTCTCATACGTGCAATTTAGTGTCACCAATTCGCCTGTATTGCATGTTTTTGGACTGTGGGAGGAAGCCGTGGTTCCCGCAGAAAACCACGCAGACATAAATATATCAACGGGAGATAGAAATATCAATGTTTTTTTTGTCGGTTTAATCAAACATTACTCTCACATATTTAAAAAAAAAACTGAAAATAAATTATTTTAGGTCTTACCTGCCTGCAGACACCAAGTTTATGCAAATACACCTGATAGATGTGAAACAATTATAAGTTTGATTTGGGTAGCCAATCAGGCGGGGCTTAACCTACAGGTATAATAACCGGTGAGTAAAACAGGCTTGTTGAGACACTTCATCCGTTCAAGATCTTATTGATAGGATCTTCATCTTGTGAACGATGTGTCTCGCCTGCATTTGTCTTTAAAGAGAAGTCAATGCCACCAACAGTGTAAGATTAATTTCCCACTGTTCTCTAACTTGTGATTTCCTGCGGCGTGTCGACATAATCTATCGCTTTCACAAAACAACAGAGTCATCCAGCCGTTCCTGACTCCACTCAAGTGCTGAACTCAATTTCTGGACTGAATGGGTTCTTATCAGCTCTTAGACAAGATAGATGCTGCTACATTACTCCAAGTTTCTCCAAAGCAGGGAGTGCTGATGCAGCAAAAACAGCATGATGGAGAACAATAGAGCGTAAAGTAAGTCTGCTTAATTTCTGTTCAGCCTCTGTGGCCTTTGACATGATTTGTTATGATCTCTTTTTAAGAGCTCGTCACAGATTGATTGTGCTTACTAAGACCTTGCCAGCCATGGGAACAGTTTTATCTACCTGAATATAAGTAATACTCTTGGCTGATTTCATTCTAACATAAAGTTTGACTTTGACAAGCAGTGGTTGTTAGCCACTTACTGTATTTCCTTCAAACTAAGATACTCTGCCATTGTACAATCTGCTTGAAAAATAACCACAAATAATCAAAGGCTTTCATTTTATTTTATAAAATGAAATGAAGTATGAAGAATCAAACTGTAGTTGGCAATTTAGACGAGGAAACTCTTTCACGCAATTCACAAAGGAGTCAACATATACCACTTCACTTGTCAGTCTCCCTACTGCTGCAGAACGGCACCATGGGGATTAAATCAAAAACCACTCAGAGGTTCCACATGAATTGAGCTTTCAGCTGCCTCAGGTGGCTGTCAGTCAAGCATTGAATTGATTCTAACATTTTTCGAACAGGTACTCCATGCCCATCGTGGTCTACCTGCATCATATTATGAATGCATCCTGTCATGTGTTCACTCAGGTTCTCTGAGCAGAGCCTTCAAATGATTTAGTACCAGTGTTGACCCAAAGACCCCAAGACAGTCTGTAGTTTTTAACAATAAAATGACCTAAAACACAGCTTTTCTGGAAGGCATTCTCTTTCATTTTGTGCTTTTAAACTTGACATATACTGTACATAGAACATTTATAGCATAATAGATCTTCTTGGAGTTTTTCAAATCATGTTTTAGGATTTTTTTTTTAAACTAGGCTGTAAGGGTATACCTCCAAAAAGCCCCCAATCTGCTGCGTTGTAAAGTCAACCCCATAAATAAACTCTGTTTTCTGTCTAAGATATCAAATTGGTAAATGGAATAGAATATGAAACTAAATAATTTTCCCGTCGTTTGAATTTTGATTGGTCATGACTTTAAAAAGGTTAACCCTTTAATATTGTTGCGAACATTTTCGATCACAATTTATTCTCTTATTCTCTAAAATGTGTGCCACTTCACTGAATCTGTTCATTAGATCATCCAGTGGTAGCTAATAGGTAAGGGGCCAAGGACGGAGCCCAGGGGCAATCGAGGAGGTCATTTGAGAGGCTATTGAGAGAGTCCTATTCAATAAAGAGGATTTTATAATTATTATCATGTAATAATAATTTTTTGATACAAACAAGAAAAGTTTAATAAGGGTCAAGTAGCTTTACTAAAAGGGTTGAGCTTATCTAATTAAAATGGGATATTTTCCATGGAATTCAAAATTTCATCATGAAATACTTTCAAAAGATGCTTCACCAAAAAATTTGTCATTTTATGGCAAATTTGAGTGTCGAACATAATAAGTAAATAAATGCCCCCAAAGAAATACAATATGTGTGGAACTATTTATTTTCTTATTATGGACACTAAATGGTTAATCTATCTCAGGACAAACGATGATAATAATGATGATGAAGACAGGTCTGATGTGCTTCTTTATTCATCTGTAGACTCAAAGCCTCGAGCGTGTTCATCTCGTGAGCTGCTGATGATTCTGAGCTTCTCCATCATCATCAAACTGATCATCGTTTCTGCTCTCCTTGGTAAGTTCCACTTCTACTTCATCCGGTGGATCATCCTTCCAATAAAAAGACACCACAAACCATTCATGTGAGCTTCATCTGATCACATCTTCAATCCTCCCCTGTATAAGAGGAGAAGGATTTCATGTCTACAGCGCTCCAGTATTTCAATCAGAACAATAATCGCTCTAGTGGGGGATTTCGTTGATTAGTAATATCATCACGATAAAATTCTAATGAAATTAAATGAGAGTCTAACTCGTTAAGTTTTGCACATCCTGTGTGCTAGTTAATATTCATTCCCTGAGGATTCCTGCTTCATTTTAAATACTGAATGCAAAAGGCCTTTGGAACCGGTTAGAGGTTCAGAATAAATTACTGTAGATTTGAACATTGGTGCCAATTTTATATCTTTATTTTCAGCAATCAACGGTTACTTCTTCAGCATTATTTGAACAGAACTTTTCATTATACTTTTCATTATAATATGCAGGATCACTTCTCCTTATCGTTTTTCAAGTAGAATATTGCATAGAATATCATATATTATGTAGTAATATATAATAAAAGCTTTTTCGCTTCATTTTTCCTCCTATAATAGTTTTGGGATGAATAAAATCTTATATTATCTTATGTTATCTTGTCTTATCTTGTCCCACCTCTCTTTAATTATGTGATGATTCATTAAAAACTATAAGTAGAATTTTATAAGTAGGCTACCATCAAATAAAATTAAAGCAAAAGTACTTGTTGTGGATGAAAATGGTCCCTTCAGTCTTTTTCTATTATACAGGATGATTTAGGATCATTTAATGGTCTGTGGCCCCAATCTACAAAATCATTCCTTAATATTGGATGTCTCGCTAATTGCCTCTCCTTTCCACCCGTTGTCCGTCCCATTTGCACAACAGCAGGTGGAATTGATTCACGATAGTTATATCTTCCTGACTGAACAGGTTGATATCCCGGAGTTTTGATTGACTTGGAGTTACACTGTGATGATTATGTGTTTCCTTTATTTTTTTTGACAGACGCAAACACCAAGGCCAATCACTCAACTCACCGTATCCCTTATATAAGGGGTCTCAAACTCAAATTGGCTTAGGCCCGCTGATGGTATTGTCATCTCATATGAGGGCCATGTCAACATTCAAGTATGAGAAAAAGCTGAGCAATATTTGCCCTAATGGAGGTCACAGTTGAAACCCTGAGTAAATCTTTGAGATGGGCATCACTAACCCGGGACCTGTACTTACATTTATTAAAGTTTATAGTTGAGAAAAGTTTTCTCACACAGATATGTGCATACAAAAAGGCACATTACCCGACTGAACACTTTTGACAGCTCTGGTAAGGATGAAGGCGATTCTCTCAGAAATTGTCCAGTCATGTCTGCTTTTCCTTGTGCCTCTTTGAATTTAGTTTTTAATTCACTGTTGCACTGCAAGTCAGTAAGTTCCATTGCAAAACACTTGGGACACTCTCCACATCAGCTGAGAAGGGTCTGCAAACTGCTGGATAGTGTCAGCCTTGAAGTCTGCAAAACGCTGATCAAATTCCTGCAGTAGGTTTTCAATAGAAGAGGCGTTCTCCTAACCTCTGAATGCTGTGCCCCCCTCCAAAACAGAGCTGCATGCTGGGAAAGGACTGAGGTTTTTAGTAGAAAGCTGAGTTTTCCCTAATCTCAGTTTTGTGGTGAAAGCTTTCAGACTTTCATAAGCTGCTGTGATGAGCTGACCAGGGCCCTGCAGCTTCCAGTTAAGGACGTTCATTTCCTGTGTTATGTCCACTAAGAATGCAAAGTCCATTACTCATTTTGGATCATCAAATTCAGGAACATCCATTCTGCCATCTTCCATGAAATTTTTCACCTCTGCTCTTAACTCAAAAAATCTCTGCAGGACATTTTCCCTGCTGAGCCAGCGCACCTCAGTGAAATAAAGCACATCACCATATGTTGAGTCAATTTCTTCTAAAAATGCCCAGAACTAGCGGTGCTGTAAACTCCTGGACATTATGTGATTTATACATTTCAGAACCACAGACATGACATGTTCATAATTCAGACATTTGCTGCACAACGTGTAGTGTATGATTTATGATGCAGTGCAGCACAACTGCTGGATCTGCATTTTCCTCCTCTTACTTTCTCTATACTCGCGCCCCCGGACCGTTTTTTTTTCCATCCATTGACGGAGCTCCATCAGTCGTTATGACCACCAGTGTGTTCCCTGGGCAAACCATCGCGTCGCACAGCTGCTGAAATATATCCTTGGCTGCGGTACGGCCATGTATTGGACACAGACTGAGCAACTCTTCTGTCCCTTCAAACTTCTCATTCATACCTCTGATGAAAATTGCTAGCTGAGCACTGTCTGTTTTGTCCGGCTTTCGTCCAGCGCCACGGAGTATCCAGTGAAAGCACTCGCCTTGTCACTGTTCATAAATGTCACTGGATAAGTTGCTAATGCACTCCGCCACCGTGTTTGCCGATAAAGATATATTATGGAAGAAGTTCCTCTTGTCGGTTCACAGGATATCAGCGACTTGCAACATGCAACCTTTGATAAACTGCCTTAAGTGAACGGCTTTCTTGTATTAGTGATCATCTCACTCACCACATAACTTTCTTCAACGGCAGCATCGGCATCTTTCTTGGCCTTGTGGAAAAGACTTTGCTTAGAAGTTACTCCTCTCTGTAGCTGCGTCGCTCTTTCCACCCTCTGTTCTCCCTGGTACTTGTCGTACTGTTCTGTGTTTAGACGAGTAATAACGCTTGATGTAGAAAAGCGACGCGCTCATGGCTGAACATGCGCGGTCACCACCACCTTTGCCCTTTACCATTGTATGCGCAAACAAAATACGTTTTATTTAACTTTTTTAAACAAATGCAATTGGGTTTTTATTACAAGGGTTTGTCTTAATTGATATGAAACGAAGTAAAAAATAATTAAATATTAAAATTTTAAAAAACGTAATATTTTTGATATCCGTAGCGGGCCGGATAGAGATGGGGGGTGGGCCGGATGTAGCCCGTGGGCAGCCAGTTTGAGGCCCCTGCCTTATATCCATTACTATTTTAAACAGTATTTATTATGTTTTTTCTCGAAAAAAAAGTTGAAAGTGGTTTTAAATAGTTGAAAAGAAGTAGTATAATTTTATCATCACATAAAGAAACATTTAATCCTTGATTCACAAACATTAAAAACTAACACATTTGGAGATAAATGCAGCTGAGTCATGAAAGAAGGCAACTCCAGCTGTCGGTGAAGTAGAAATTAAAATTTCTCCCTCTTACATGTAGCGAAATAGACGCATAAAGAGGAAAAGAAAAGGACATAATGAGGTAAAGCTGATGTACCCTCACTTTCGTAGATTGCTGTCGTGTCACTGCTTTCCTCCTCTCTTCAGTCAGGTTCCTGCTGCTCCCCTCTCAGCTGAGTGAATCACCTCTCTGTGGTAAGAAGGAAAACTGTACTTTCTCAACTCAGCTGCCTTTCCTGCCTGAAAACCTTACGAACCAACCTGGAAACATCCCAGCGGGTAAATAATTGCTCAGATTGGGTGCTTTGAGGAGTGTAATATCAGTCATTTTAATGCACTGCTATCAAAGCTTGATGCTTATTACGTATCCATCAGCTACCTGGAAGCTATGGTGATGCATTTCATAGCCTGCAACATTAACGTTGTCATTTCTATGTTAAACGGCTCATAAAACTCTGCAGTGTAGTTTCAATACATCATTATGGAGCAAGCTCTTTCACATCATTTTATGTGATTTCTATCTTCTTACTGTACATCCTCTCTTTGTCTCCTCACACCCAGACTGCCCCGTTCTGGCCAGAAATCGCCAGCGTATTGTCGGGGGGACGTTGGCAGCCAAGGACAAGTGGAGATGGCAGGTCAGCTTGCAGTGGAGAAAGAGACATGTCTGTGGAGGAGCCATCATCTCCCCTTGTTGGGTCATCACTGCAGCTCACTGCTTTGCTGAGTAAGAGGTGGATGTGAGGAGTGACTGTAAGAGAGATGGGTGGCCAGCAGAGGGAGAGACGCAGTCAGGGTTGTATCTGCATACTCCTAGGGTCCACAGGAAGGAGGGCTGTAGTCACAACCAAATCAGTCAAGGCCAAATGAATTCTTCTTTTGGATCCCATCGGTTTCAAGAACAGTCTGAAGAGTAATTAAATATGCCAATCATCTGAGAAGTAGAGTGCCATGAACATCAAAGATGTAGATCTATGATGTTTTGACATTAAATTCAAATTTTTAGCTCTCAATGTCCATTTTAACTTGAATTTAGTTTGAGAGTTACATCATCTTGTTATTCCCGGCACGAGCAACGTGAGGAGCAAGATCTATGAGGGGCGATCCATAAGTGGTAAAAGGAGTCCAGACACTTTTATTTTCAAAATAGTCACCTTGAACATTCATAGACGTTGTCCAGCAGCCATGGAGCGTACAAATTCCTCTTCGTTGGAGTCCAAATGATGATCGCTAAGCTCTATCTCCACTCTCCACTATCTTTATGTATCTTTTTCTTTTTCTCAAATACTAAAATGATCAAGAAGTTCTTTTTCTCCAATGAAAATTAGAGAAAGAAAGAATGCTGCACCCAGACACCTGGTGCAGCGTGTCTGGGATATTTCATGCTTGTTGCAGTAACATTTAATAGTCGCATTATATAAGAAGATGTTGAAGAAATTTCTTCTCTTTGTTTAAAAGTCAGCTCTCTTTAAATGTTCAGATTTTCTATCCTCTTCTCCTGTTTTTCTCTGTAGCTGGGTATAATGTACTATACTGCAGGCCTACAATGGTGTAGGCAGAAATTTTATTCAATTGTATGTGTGTGTGCGTGCATGTGCATGCGTGTGTGTTTTGCATTAATTGCTCCTTGATCCAAGTAATTTATGCCAATAACACTTCAGACAAGAGTTGATTTGCGTTGATTACAGCGGCCCACTGCCCTTCTCATCTGACGATAAGTATGCCGATCAATAGACGACTTTACCAGAGTAGAAGCAACCGCAGCACAACAGCAGAGCTGTCAGTCAAGATGACGGACGGCAATGATCAATGTATTGGTATATGATTCGTGAACTACTGTTATGCTGCTGTTCCTGCAGGACCAACATGCTTGAAGCGTCTGACTGGCTGGTGGTGGTGGACACGGTCAGCATTGCAGATAACTCTCTGGGCCAACGTTACCGAGCGCTGCGGGTCATTTACCATCCTCGCTTCAGCAGTTTCAACAACGACTACGACGTGGGCCTGCTGCGTACCGTCACTGATATAGACATGGAAGGTAAAAAGCGGTGACTCCATCCATCAGCCGAACTGGGCAAAAACACATCACAGATTCCAAAACAGGCTCTGCTGAAAAAAAGAAGAAACCTTCTAAATTTTGGGTCTCTAATTTCTTTCGGGGAACGGACTTAGAATCGGCAGGCATTGATTGCATTGAACATAAAAGGCACTTATTCTCTTCCTTAGAATAGCTATTAATGTTCATCCCTCTGGCCTCCTCATACAGTCCACAAAATGTAGTAAAGGAGAAATGTTGAATATAGATTCCTTGTAGGTGGGAATGTGACCGTGGATGATCTTCTGGGATCAACTGGTGACCGGTTCTGGGTGTTGAGGATCTTGGGATTGGGCCGGTCACGAGGAAAAAGAATCATCTGATGCAACGATCTAAATTAATTGCAATAATTTTGCATAATAATTGGTGGAAGATTAATACTGTTAACTACCTAAGCTCAGTAAAACATTTCAAGACCTATGGTTGGTCATTAATAAAACTTGTTACAAAAAAAACAAAAACAGTTAGAGTTAAATATGATAAAAACTAGCTGGATCTCCTTGAGTTGATTTAATAGTCACCAAATTTGGACTGAGGGCAACCAACGGCTATGAAGTTATGCCATGAAGACAGCATTTTTTCGTAAAAAAGCTCCCTCTAGGTAGTAAAATATGAACTATAAAAGTAAAATATGATTGATCAATACAAGCTGGATCTCCTCGAGTCGATTCATATGCAACAAATTTGGACCAACAGTTGGGACATGATGGCCCAAAAACTTTTGGAGATAAAGCTCCCCCTAGTGGCAGAAATACACACCTGAACTTTCCAATGATCAACCAAGCTTATATATTGTGTCAACTTTAAAACTTCAAAAGTAGGTCATAACTGTTAATAATACAAATCTAACAAACTCTGTGATTATTATTATTATGTTTTCGGGTGAAAAGCAATTGGCACAGCTTTGAGACGAATGTTGATGGAAGGCGACGTTATATTTGCATCAATTCCGATCTGATTTGTTCGGACTGCGGTCGCATTGCAAAAAATGCGACTTGTGTCTGATTTATGATCACTTATGGAAGTTACCCAAATCAGAACTGGTAAAAGATGAGATTCCATATGGGTTGTTTTTTTCACACTGCCGCTAAAAAGTCAGATGTGAGCAAAAAAAATAAATCAGACCTGGGTCACGTTTTTCCTGCAGTGCGAACGGAACCTATTAGGAGGCAGGACTCGTGCACACACATCTTCACACAGACAGACAGGCAGACAGACAGAGAAAGAACAGAAGGGGAATACAGAGAAACACAAAGAGGGAGACAGAGCAAGAAACATGACATGGCACCATGAAAACAGGTGACGACCCAACCTTCAAAATGAAAGAAAAAACACAGCCTACTACAAATAATGTGTTCAGACAAAACTAATATTAGATCAAGAACAGAACCGTGACTAATAGACCGCTTATTTTAGCTTCAAAGCAACTGTCTGAAACTTGAGAGATGCAGTAAAAAACTTTTCTTCTTACTAAGGTGTGTTTGTTTTATGACACAGTCATTAGGTTTGCTCTATAATGCTGGAATAAAAGAAGTGGGTTTAACTGACAGTCATGACATTGACCTTCCATGACAGCCCTACCTGTGACACGGGATCAGCTGTTTCAGACAGGGGATGAATGGATATCACTGATTAAATCCATTATTCACTTCACATAGTATGGATACTAACTTTCTGCAACGCTTTTTTCATTTCAATGAATGTCCGATTCCCATTTCTTGAGGCTCTTTCTCCACAAACGCACATGAAACAATATCCTGAGTCTATGTTTGGAAAAAAATTAACTGGTACTCGCTGATAAGTATCAAGAGCAAGGTTTAGGGAGATAAGAAATGCACACATCCACCTGAAAAAGTCCCACTTATTAAATAAATATGAGTTCAGGTCTGCATCCTATTCAGAACACTCTCACAGATTTTTGTCAGACAACCCTCTGTGACGGGAAATTGAGGGTTTGATATCAATCTAAGCTCTTCAAAGCCACCAGACTCGTGTTTTTTCCTGGCTGAACACGGGATCTTCTGGTCCGCCGCCGCCTGACTGATTATTCTGTTTGTGTTATTCTGGCTGAGGATTTTTAGAAGCTCGGTCTGGAGTCACTTAAGGAGCCCAAAATTGGAAAGAACTTCCCTAATCACAGCAAAGCAGGAACTCTTCTGCTGTGAGGTTAGGTTAAATTAGTTGAAACTGTAAATTTAATGACATAAATCCTCGTTGATACTGATTTTACATCCAGGGGTTTTTATTTTGGCGACTAAAATAAGTTGTTCCAATGTTCCCGTCTACAGCAGCAAACTTCTGCACAGATCATCCGGGTCATTAGTTGATTTAAATCACTTAAGTCAATTAAATAAATACTTTTTAAATCACCATTTGACGTGATTCTACTCCAGTCAAATTAACTTTTTATTTTTAGAACGCTGTGTAATCTAAAGGCACTTTCCAAAAAGAGTAGGTTCACACCGTTCTCTTTGGCCTAGCCACGATCCCTGTAATGAAAAAGTACAAAAGTCTACAGGGAAGAAGACACGTTAGTAACATGCATTAATAGTAGATGAATGTTTGGAGAGGGAGAGGGAGAGGGAGAAGCTCAGTGCATCATGGGAAATGTCCTCGCAGTCTAAACCCAGAGCAGCATAGTAATGATCAGTCTTACCTAAAAACAAAAGCCATTAAGCCTGCTCTTAAATACAGAGAGGGTGTCTTACCTGAACCCAGACTGGAAAAAGGTTCCACAAGAGAGGAGCCGGAGAACTTTCTTTTTTTTTAAATAATGTATTTAAATTTGTGTTCACATTTGGTTAAGCTATTCACTAATTGTTCATCATAGTTGTAGGAATGAACTCTTTTCAATCATATTACATGATTTCACATTGTTACCTTCATTTTTCAAATAACCTTTCAGCACATACTTCTGTGGTAATTTTTTTAAACATATTTGTATTTCCTAAATATTTGATGAGGTAATTTTTTTTTTACAGTTTAAGTTGATTTAGTTAAATGTGATTTCAGTTTCACTCGTGTTTTTGTGTGGGATGGCAAACGCGCCAAAAAGGTGAAAACAGTGAGACAAATTCTGTGTTTTATAAGTTTGTAGAGGAACTTGGCCCAAGAATAAAAGCACAAATGTGAGGTGACGTAACATCATGAATGTGATAACCTTTATGTCTTTATTGCTAATCTAATAAATGTGAGATTATGTTACGATCTGATATTTGTGTGCTGGTTGAAGGTGGGGTGCGGCCGGTCTGCTTACCAAGTCCAAAAGAGTTCTTCCCTGCTGGAGCGGCCTGCTGGATCACAGGCTGGGGATACACGTATGAAGGAGGTGTGTGTGCTGATGAGAATAGGAGGAGGTTTTGTGATCATAACCCACGTTTGTCTTCAAGAAATCTTGAGAAGTTGGGAACAGATTTGAATCAAATGTCATCTTAGGGTGGATCTTGGGCTGATCTGGGAAAAGTTTTGCAAATAGCATGAAAAACTGGGCCAATGCTGACATGCCCGACAGCAAGAGTTTATCCCTGAGAAAAAACATCTGAACCGCTGCATTCTATGAGCAATTCATCCTGATAGAATCCTCAAATGGGACATGAAGTTATTTAAAATCATATAGCATTACTCCCCCTAGTGAGTGAAATAGGAAACGTTAAAGTTAAAAATGATACAAAATAGCTCTTTTGGAGTCGATTCAGATTCACCAAAGTTTGACCAAATCGAACCAACGGTTGGGAAATTATGGCCCGAAAAATTGTCGGAGATAGAAAGCTCCCCCTATTGTCGGAAATATATAACTGACTTCTCCCAAAATCAGTCCAGTTCTTCCTCGGTAGTAAAATTTGAAAGTGATCCATGGAACAGGTTTTGAGTTTTCACATTAACACAAAGGATCTGCAGTGAACGCCATTGGCGATGACGGTTTGATGGTATCCCCGACTTTCAGTGGATGTAAGTAGTCAAATAGAAAAATAAGTAATATAATAAGAAATGAGAACTCATGAGTGAAGCAGAACAATGACATTGAATTTAGGAGTGGATAAAAAGGTGCATAATTATTATTAATATTATTATTGTAACAGAACCTTGACTGCTGTTGTTTTTAAGGATCAGTTTAATTAAAAGGCACTGTTGGGCTGAGGTGGATGTATGGGCTCTACTGAGTGGTGGATTGTATTTCTTTTTTCCTAATAATCTATAAACTAATCAAAGTGTCGACTTCTAAACATTGAGAATGGAGTCCAATCAATACTGGAATTGTCGATGCTGATGCCAACATGAAGGGAAAAACCTGATAATGGTATATTGTGTATGTAACGCTATGCTTCATCTTTCTGAAGATAAAAGGTGGATCCATTAAGAATGGTTGATAGAGGTTGATACTGGAGAAGAAACCTAATTTCATTGCTGTCACATTAAATGAAAAACTTCATACTAGCAGCTCGTTCCTACGAGACCTGAAGCAGCTGCTTAGTTTTTAAATCACTTTCGGCTCCGGCCTGTCAAAATGATCTGACACTAGTTCAAAAACCTTTGCTTTACATCCCCTTTGGGTTCATGCATTTAGGTCACAGTAGCCCTTATCTCCCTGAACTCCCTCTCTTTGTCTCCTTTCTCAGGCTTTGTGTCGACCGAGCTGAGGCAGGCCCGGGTCAAGGTGTTAGCTCAATCTGTCTGCGCCAATTCCAATGTGTACGGCGTGCACCTGACCCCTCGGATGATTTGCGCTGGCACAATGAGCGGAGGAGTGGACTCCTGCCAGGTGAACGCCTTCCTGATGCAGAATATTTCATCCATAAATATTTCACCCATAAAAGAGGTAACAGAGTACAAACTGGCACCGGGTTCACTTCAACACAATGAAATATTCTAAACTTTTCATCAAAACAACTGCTCTCAAGGCTCTGTTACAATAATAATATTAATAATAACGTAAATTATTCACCATTATATCCACTCCTTAATTCAATGTGATTGGTCTGCTTCACTCATGAGTTATTATTTCTTATTATATTTCTTATTTTTCTACTTGACTATTAAAAGTCGGGGATACCATAAAACACCCATCGTCAATTGCGTTCCCTACAGATCTTTTGTGTTAACGGGAAACTCAAAACGTATTCCATGGATCAGTTTCAAATTCTAGAACCACATAGAACTTAGAGCGAGGAAGAACTGGACTGATTTTGGGAAAGGTCAGTTCTATATATTTCACAATGAGAAGTTTTTAATGTTTGCTGAACAGTTTGTTCCTGTTTTAAGGGAGACAGCGGGGGACCCCTGGTGTGCGAGACAGCCAGTGGGGGCTGGAGGCTGGCAGGCGTGGTGAGCTGGGGAGATGGTTGTGGGCGGCGCAATAAGCCAGGCGTCTACAGCAGAATAACCCAGCTAATCCACTGGGTGGAACGATATATAGAGGTAATTTATAAAGGCCAAGTTTATCATGTTTTTTTTTTTAGAGGCTATACTTGAATTATTTCTATGTTATACAGACTGGATTATTTATGTGCTGCTCTGTACCTTTAAATTAACTTGATATGAGACCGTGAAACTAATGATCTGCAAAATGCAGATTTGTTTTGGATTTGAACCATGACCTCCGGAAATAGACCAACGTGAGCAAAGATCATACGCACTCCTATAAAACAGGTCGCAGGAATAAACTGGATCATAACAGTCGGAACTGTCATTATAAAATAAATGGCTTTTTACAAATGAGGAAGTATGACCTCAGTTTTTTCATACCAGGTTAATATAACTACAGTGTTTATACGTTTTTGATCAACATTCTGGTCAGCATTGTGGTAAAAAAAACAAAAAACAGATTTCCTTAGAAAATAGGAATTCCTTAAAAATGGATAGAATAGAATCAAGAAAAGAAAACGTATGTATTAAATTACAGAAAATAAGTTACTTTTACACCTTGCTGTATTCTTCATGGTAGATCCTACTTGAGAATAAACTACTAATAAACTACATTTGATACATTTCCTTCATTGTAATATAGAATACTATTCTATATTAAAACTCTTTACCTCTTTATTTTGGTTACAGGGCAAACCGGAGGAAGTGGAGGTGACAACGACAGCCGTGACAGGCGTCTCGTTAAAACCTGATAGTTAATAAACAAAGAAGCAAATCATCTGTATCTGCTCGTTTGTGTTTGATTTAAATCAAACATCCTGTGAGTATAAGCTGAACTCTACTAGAGCCTTGCTGCGTGAGTGAGGCTCGGACACTGACCAACTGGACTACTGTCAATGCTCATGTCAATAGCCTTAGTCACCATAGGGCAAAATTAATTATTAATCAAATGTCTTTCAGTGTTGTGGCAATTTAAGCAACATTTGGGTGTGGCTTTTTGGTTCGTCGCATTTATACGCATGCATGTGACATTCATGGGATATGATGATGTCACATTTAGAGCCAGTCTGATGAAATGTAAGCTGTAGGAATTATTAATTAATTATTTCAGTGCAATATTGAACTTTACATATGCAACCATTATCCATAACATTATAACAACTGACAGTTGAAGTCAAGTTAATAGTCATTATTTTGTTATCGTGGCACCTGTCAGTGGTTGGGATATATTAGGCAGCAAGTGAAGAAGTTCTCCAGAAGTTGACGCGTTTGATGCAAAAATAATTTAGTTTAATTATATGCGTGACTTCGACAAAGACCACATTGTGACGGCTAGATGACTGGGTCAGAGCATCTCCCAAACTACAGCTTTTTTTTAGGTGCTCCTAAGCACAACTGGTGAATGGGCCAAAAGGTCATGGGCGAGCCCCTGTTGTCCAATCCCATGGCCGAGCTACTGCAGCACAAATTACTGACCGATTTATTGCTGGTTCTGATAAACAGGTGTTGAAACACATCAGTAGATCACAGAGCTGTTTCTGTGGAAGAAAAGAGGACCTACAAAATATTAGACAGGTGGCTTTAATGTTATGACTGCTTGAAAATATTACTTTGAAAAATCCACCTCTAAAAAACAAAACAAGCACTGGCTTATATTTTCAAAATATCAAATACATACACTTAAAAATCTACTAAATTATGTCAAATACGAGTCAAATAAGTGGAAAGTCCAAAGTTTTCTATTCACATAACAACTCTCAAATAAGGTATGGTCCACAAAGCCAAGAAGGGGTCGGACAGCAACGTAGTAGGTGACGTAGGTGACGCCTTGGTGTTGAGCTGTAACCTTAACGGACTGACTTTTATACATATTTTTAGAATTTAAACAAATTTGAATTTGAAGTGATCACCTACAAAAAACTAATACTGGTACCACATCTTGATATCATAAAAAAACAAAAACTTGCCAATCAAAATAAAAGTTCAGAGGCAGAATGTTTTTCTACTCTGCTTCTCCTTGTTAGTTTCGGCTCTGGGGAGCAAAAGCAGATCTGGCTCAGAAGATCTGAGAGTTCTGAGGGTTCAGAATGGAGATCAAAAATTAATTTGGGTCTTAAACTAGTCAGTGCTTCATGAACAAACAGAACCAATAAAGGCAGTGAAAATATATACATATCATCCCGAGCATCGCCGTTCTAAACTTGAAGCAGCCGAGCAGTAGTTGAGGTGGATGAAGATAAATGCGTGGACATGTTTTTGCAAATACTGCTAAGACACCCACCCCTTGAATCATTCATACGTCTTAAGGTCATAGTCCTTCTTTTATGTGGTTGTTAAAATTTAATCCTGCGTCCATGTCTACTAAGATTACTGGCCTGGTTTTAGAGGCTGACTTTAGATTGTTCTTTGTCTCTAAAAATAGTGACCTTTGTGGTATCTTTTTATAACTGAAGAAAATTGCTTCACCTGGAATCAATTATTTGTGCTCCACTTACTCAGAATTTGTGAAGGATTATTGACCCATATGGGCAATGCTCATACAGTAAAACAATAATTCTCAAATGACTTCCTCTAATGGTACTGTGGGTTATGTGATATTCTTCTTTTAATTCATTTTTGAAAAAAAGAAGAAAATGTCAGTCCAGTAAAGGAGATTTTACATGTAACATTCTGTTGGTGGGAAGTTTGGATACTGAATGACGGACAAAAACATCATTTATTTGTTGTTGACACATGACAGCCATACAGCAGAACATATGGATAAGGACGTATATTAGAAAACAGTAGCAAACAAAATACAGTCATTCATTTTAACTGCCATTGAATTCTTATTTTATGATGAAAAAAAGGTTGGCACATAAGTACTAGTTACAAATTGGTGGTTTTTTAATACTAAAAAGTGTGACCTGGTGTGAGCAATTCAATTTTCCTGCAGACTCATAGTAACTTTAGGTTTCGCCCACTGGCAAACACACCCTCGACCCTGTGCTGCGTTCATAAACTTTATAAACTCGGAAATTCAAATTTTCGGACAATTGACAATCATAATTCACACGATGAGCTCTTTGCTTGGATGATTTTCCTAATCAATATGCTTAAATGTTCGTATTTAAAAAATAACAAAGAGATTAGTGCGCTAAAATAAAAAGTACACATCTTCTGAACAAATAAAATTTCACTCATAATGGTTAATTGCATAGAACATTTGTTTAAAAAAAAAAATAGAATTAATAGCAGCTCTTATATTAATGTCATCATTCAAACGGGATAGTGATGATGATTATATCACTGAATATCTGAGTAATAAATACATAAAAAACACTGACATGATTGTATCTGTGTATACGTTTTTCAATTTTCAATGTGTCATGAACGCAACATTAAGACCCCACTCCTACAGACCGTGATGCTCGTGTGGAGCTTGCTGATTGAACGCACGTAGACTGGACTACGGAGGAAGCTGGCAGGAATCCCGTGGCCCAGCCCTCTCCGGTTGCTCAATAACAAACATTGGCTATTGGTTGTGGTGTTGGTTACAGCTGCTGTAAAAAATAGTGACATTTTAATATCGCCATTGTCCCGAGGGTTCATCCAGGGTGACAGTTTGAAAGAGTTCTCCCTCCATGCAGTAATGTGACAACATCGCTATCTTAAAGGGCTAGAGACGTAACTCAAGTGACTGACAGACAGCGGAGACTCTCTAGTAGAATTACCCCCTTTTTAGATAACTCCCGCTGCTTGAGTCGGTTTGGAACGCCAGTTAGTGACCATGTGTTCGTTGATAAGCCGAGTGAAACCGGTTCAGCGGACTCTGGCTCTCTCGCATGTCCTGGGATCAGGCGCCGAGAGCTCGCGGTACGCAGCAGCCGAGAGCAGACGCATCTGTCCCCGCGTAAGCTCTGGCATCGTCCCGCTAAGAACTACCAGCAGATCCTACTGCTCCAGAATGGCACTCACCGAGGGTTTGTTCTTCAGACAAGTAGGTTTAAACGACATTTGCTTAAGTTTCAGTTGTTTTTAGGTATAATATTTCTAAACACAGCAGTGTTTGTAAATAGTTAGCATTTAGCCAGTATTATAATTAGTGGGCAGTGAGTTAGCCGTTAGCTTCACTGTTAAACCGCGTTCAATGTCAAAAGGATTGAATGGCATTTCCAAGCTAACCCGCTCGTAAATTTAATGTAAGTGTAAACACTGCAGTGAGTAGTATTTTTTTCAATGACGACTAAAGCATCAAAAAAGTGAAGAAAGATTTATTTTCACGTCTATGAAAACGTGTGTGATACGTTCAGGTGTAAAAACGACGTTGAGTTTGTTGTGTGACCTATATGATTAAAGTACAGATTACACATTAAACACACATCCTGTGGTTAAAAACAACCCTCCAGAATACTTTACTGTCAACAATTAGCTCAACTTATAGTTCTACCTAACCTATCTCACTCTTTTCCAAACACACACCCTCATTACTGGGAGAGTCGACTATCGTCAATCTTTATACTCCTTTTGTTACTTTGTTATCTAGTCACTCATGTGCCCTTTTCACCTTTTTTACTTCCTATTCAGTTGTTTGAGAGTGAGAGCAGCACCTACACCTACCTGCTGGCGGACACGGAGACCAAGGAGGCCATCCTCATTGATCCCGTACTGGAGACCATTGACAGGGACCTGAAGCTCATCCATCAATTGGGGCTCATTCTTAAAGTAGCAGGTAGAAAAACTATTTTAGTATGGGTAATAAGATGTTGATAACATCACTTAAAAAAGCATTTAAATGTCGCCGTTCCATCTTCATCGTCCAACACATCCCTCTTGTATGTATACCTCTTGTACCCCCCCCCCCCCTCTCATAGTAAACACTCATTGCCATGCGGACCACATCACAAGCACCGGGATGATGAAGAAACGACTGGTTGGACTTAAGAGTGCAATCTCCAAGTTCAGCGGTGCCAGTGCAGATATCCAATTGTCTGAGGGAGACAAGATCACCTTTGGAAAACATGTAAGATGATATGAACATCCTCTTCATTACTTTGGATCCGTATCATCTATTGCTCTGTAAATAAATAAAACTTTGTTTATATTGCCTGATTTAAAAAAGACCTTTGTCTCCTCCCTGTTGCAGTATCTGAGGGTGAGAGACACACCGGGACACACTGATGGGTGTGTGTCACTGGTGACAGGGGATCAGAGTATGGTTTTCACTGGGGACGCTTTGCTCATCAGAGGCTGTGGCCGGACAGACTTCCAGCAGGGTAGACCTATTCTTTTACTTTGATCCAATAACCTCATTTTGAATATCTTGCATTTGGGGTGGTTTTATATAAAATGTATTCTTTCATTATTGTCATTACGGCGAAACGTTTGTTTTTGTAATACTGTTGAAAGACCACTAGGGGGCAATAGTGTATCTGTATGTGGTATTGATCAGACTTCCTGTCTCTCAAATCCAGGCTCAGCTGAGAAGCTCTACACATCCGTTCATCAGAAGATCTTCACTCTGCCTGATCAGTGCCATGTCTACCCAGCACATGACTATTTAGGTAGGCTGAACCCCCATACGTTGTGTGTGTTAATGTCTCATCTCATTGTTAAGACCCTGAAACCCTAGCTCCTCGGGCGCTTCAGAGGGGCTGCCCACTGCTCCCTCAGGGATGGGTCAAATGCAGAGAAATCATTTCACTATGTTGTCCTGTGTATGGCTCTATGTGATAATGAGAGGATTTCTTTTTCTTCTTATGCACACAGTCCCATTGTAAATACATACACAGTGTTACAATCTCTACTGTTGTTAGATGAGCAGAATTTTCAATCCTAGTTAAAGTTACATAAAAAGCGATTGGACTTCTCCTTAAGTTTGAAATATTTAATTTCTCATTGAAGACACTCCATCTTTAACTAACTGATACCTGTATTCCACATTGAATCATTCAACACTATTGTGGATTGTTAGGATTGTTGAGTGCACGTTTCCATACCGGCATCAGGCGAGTCGTTGGTGTATAATGGTTGAAGGTCTGAATGTTGGTGAAATTACCTGAGGAAGGTCCGTAAGAAAAAACTCCCATGTACAGACTGCCAATCCAGGGGGCTTCTATCCCTCCTCTCTTAGACGGTGTGTCCTCAAGTCTAGACATCAGTTTGAAAGGAGAATACCTTGTTCTTAAGATGTTAGTAACCTGATCAGTTGGCATTCCTCGGTTGAGGAGATGCATTTGAAATACAGTTGTTTTCTCTCAATTGTAGGGTGAACCAGTTTTCCTCCAGTGGGGATTCAGGGTTACAATTTATGTTTGCAGAAAATCCCTCTTATTTTCCTCATCCCTGATACCGCTTGTCAATTTGGTTTGGTAATAAATGTTGAGGCTTCCATCCTCTTCAAGGTGCACAAGGCAGTAGAGGTGCACCGATTGCAATTTTCTTGGCCGATCACCAGTTTTAAAAGTCTACACAAGCCAATTACGATTTATGTTCTCCATTCAATTTTAGAAATGATAATAAGTCATGTATTTTCAGTGCTTTTAATTTGAGA
Source organism: Lophius americanus (assembly GCA_037951165.1). NCBI lineage: Eukaryota > Metazoa > Chordata > Actinopteri > Lophiiformes > Lophiidae > Lophius > Lophius americanus. The sequence continues at coordinate 1,331,229 of JBBDHG010000043.1, forward strand.
GACTACATTGGAAATGATTAGGCTGGTCGACCTTGTGTAATGTGCATGTATTCGGACCTGTTGAAATTAATGTACCCTCCTTGTGTTCCTTAAACTAATTGCATGACATTTCGAAGGGGAAAATAATACTTTGTAAGCGTTGTTTAGTCCATTATGTTACATGTTTACTTTGTTCAAGGACTTCAGGGCCTATGGCTGAGTCTGAGCTCCTGCTAGCTTTAGCTGCCCTGCTAACGTTAGCGTCTGAACTTGTTGTGTTCTTCGGGTGATAAAATTTGAAGTGTGTGATTAAGTTTGTTGTGCCAGACAATTTCAGGGTTGAGAGATGCCTTATTTTTTCCTTGCTGGAGTCACAAATTGCCAGTTCTGTGTTTTGTGGTTTACTTGGAAGATGTTTGGACCCGTGGTAGCTGGTCCTTAGTATGCATGTACGGCGCATGCGTGCAACCGGCCTAATGTGAGGCTGCTGGGCCGATAGCTGATTTGATAAAACTAAACCCATTTGATCAAACTAGGCCTCCAATTAAATATTTTCCATTTTGACCTCCACCGCTGTACATCTGATGCAAACAGGTCAAGCTTTTCTAGACATGTGTTTCATTTACCATTTTTTATCGTTGCTAATTTAATACTTATATAAATCAAAACAAATCATAGAAATGTTATTCGATGCATACAAGTTCTTTTTTTCAAAGCTTATAACACTTTATATGTGAGAGTGGATGATCTCTTACACAGTGTTGGCAGTGTGTGTCTCATTTGCATGTTTGCCAGCACCATGTGTTTTGTGATCACGCTAAATATTATATTTCTTTTCATTGGACTCTGAGGCTCAACATCTGGTAGACATAAGACCGCATTGACTGCAGATGACATTCTATATTGTTCTGTGTGTGTTTTTGTGCACCAGGTCAGACCGTCTCTACGGTTGGCGAGGAGCGTAAGTTTAACCCACGCTTGACCAAGAGCCTGGATGAGTTTGTGGACATAATGAACAAACTGAATCTCCCCAAACCCAAGAAAATAGGTATGAAGGACAGTTCTCTCTGTGAATCCAAGTCTAATAATAATTTCAAGGATGTAACTCTACTAGCTTTGGGATCTATTCCTGACAACGGTTTCTTCTTGCTTTGCAGATATTTCAGTGCCTGCTAATATGGTTTGTGGAGTGCATTAAATCCGAATGTCCTGCAAAAAGGGGGATTTCAATCAAATCAACAATGTAATAGATAACAGTTAAAATGTCAAAGTTTATATTTGCCGTATTAACCAAAACCGATCACCATGAAGTGCTTTATTGTGCATGAAAGAGGATTAGGACAGTATGTGAAATTCTAGTTCTAATTCTTGAAGCAAACGTTCTGACTCGTCAGTTGGGGTTGTTTTTGGCATATTAGTTAGAATGTCGGTCAGACTGCTGGGGCTTTAGCCTGGAATGTTTTGGCTAGCCCACACTCTTTCTGACACCGGAGAAATAATAAATAAGTATCATGAATTATAAATGATAAACTCTTGACCAGAACCCAGCTCTTAATGCGGCCCGTGTGTGTTTATTGATGCGTGCTCACTTATTATTTTCTCAGAGAAATAATAAATAATTTTTTATTATTATGATCAGTGATCATTAAGTGATCAGCGCCTGTTGCTGTCTGATGATTGGCTCAATGATTGGACTGACTGCTTTCAGCATTTAAAATGTTTCCACTCCCACAGCAATGTCAGTGCAAGAAATATTCAGGCAGAATTAATAGCGGCTGCCTAAAACCAGACAGGACAAAGTTAGCTCTCTGAGATCATTTGAGATTCATCAGTTGAGTATGTGTTTAAAACTATTCGCACCTTATCAAAAATTGATTTTTTATTTGTTTACTATTCACGCAGCTTTCCCAACCTTCCAGGTTTCCTATGTATGTGAATGTAAAGATGCAGATTCTAAAAGTTGTAGGGGTTTTAATTTGCTGCTGTTGACGTCATTGTGATCATGCTTTGGAAAAAACAAAAAGTAATGCAATCTGTGATTTGGAGTGAATGCTGGATGTCGGTACACGGGGGACAACCACTAATACTGTTGTTTTGTACTTTCATTAAATTTGTTTATTTTTGACTCTGCACTCAGATGTGTTTTTGTGTACTGGGTTGGAAACACACATTGGACCTCCATTCAGTGTTGGGTTTAGTATTCATGAATGCTTAACTGGGACAATTGGACTCTTCCACATCTCCTTCCTGGTGATTCCACACATTCACCCATACTGCTGCCAGACGAGGCCCTTCTTTGCATAACAGGAAGAGGAAGCTATCCCATTTGCATTTGGAATCTCTGAGGGCCAAGTTTCCATTGAGAACATCTGATCGCGCCGTGTGTGCGACTCTCAACACTCTTCTGTTTTCTTACGTCTCCAATAAACAAGGAGCCCATGGAAACGCGTGTCATCATTGCAATAAGGTATAATGGAGCATCCGGGCCAAACACTGACACTTCTGATTTGAAGATGTTCTGTGTTTGCTGCTCTCAGCCAACAACAATAAACCAGCCGGTACGACAGGTTTCTTTCCGACAGAGAGTGTCGGCGTCGGAATGAGGCGCATGCTACTTACAAAGACAAGACTCTAGCAGAGGAGTTTGTACATTTGATTGTGAGCTGTATGAAACTACTGGACCAGCGGAGACTTCTCCTTCATCGACATGTTTTCAACAGATTTTCTCTTTAACCTGGTTTTAAAGATGCATTCTAAAGATAGCAGGTGGTTCTGTCTATTTTTGGGAGTTTACCGTCAGAAAACACTTTTATAAATTACCTTTTAAATAGAAACTTTGGCCTACGCTGTTGTCCCCCACAGCATAGATATATCGCCAAAAGTCCCCAATCCCCTGCATTGTACAAGCAAACCCCCTGATTGATTTGAACTCCTAAAAATGAATGTGAAGTTATGTCTGGAAAACTGTTTTTCTTTAAAAAAACTCCCTTGACAGAATAAGATTTTCACAATTAGAGTAAATTATGATAAATACAAGATAAAGCTCCTCAAGCCGGTTCATATCCAACAAATTTGACTTCCTATTGCCTGAAAACTTTTGGTGATGAAGCTCCTGCTAGTGGTGGAAATATGCAACTGACCTTTCCCAAAATATCTCCAGTTCTTCCTTTCACTAAGGTCTATGAAGATATGAATAAAGGATAAATGAAATAGTTTTTGAGTTATTGCTTTAAAACAAAAGATCTGTGGTAGCGTAGCGATGACGATTTGATAATATCCCCGACTTTTCGGCGATAAATGAGTTGTTTTAAAGGAGTTTCCCTCCGATCTTTTTTTTCCGTGCTTCGGCCCTCCCAATTTGAGAAAATCACCATGTAAAAAACAATGGTGTAAGTAAATTTTAAATAGAAAGTAACCCTCATGGCTAAAAGTTACAAGGAGTACATGTTAGAAAAGTGAGGATGGGTGGAGAAAGGAGGCGAGTGCTGATCAGCCACAGAGGGTCAAATAAAGAATGCGATTTTAATTGTGGAGAAGATTGATTTAAAACATTCTAATGAAAATTCAGGGGAATCTGCTCCATCATGAGAAGGAATAGGAACAATGTAAGTATAGTTAAAAAACACAACAATAGAGATGGAGGAGACGGGGGTCTATGGACGGAAAAAAAAAGGTAAGGTTCAAAGTTCAAACAACTTTATTAATCAAACTGGGGGAAATTGATTCGAAGCAGTCTGTTTATTAAAAAAAAAACTGAGACAATGATAATACAGATAAATGAAAATTTGATAAAATGCTTCTGGTAAGTAAGGAGTTATTGAGGTCAACAATTAAAAAAGACTAAAAAAGACAGATCTTGACTATGTTACTCAGTTTGTGAGAATGAAAACATCCGATAAAAAGAAAAAACACAGGAGACTCTCGGATCTTGAAATGTAAGGAATGAATGTCAAGTCATCTCTGTTGCGTAGGATTAACAGCAGTATTCCATAGAACTAAATTAAAGGAAGTTCAAAGGCAGATAGCCTCCTTGCCATTTCATTATCATTATTACAGACCCTTATAGGAGACTAAAATATTCCACAGCAACAAACTTTAATTAGACTTTCCCTTAACCTACTTTGAATATTAAAATCAAATATAAAAATATTATTTTGCACAAACATTATCAGATAACTAATGAATGTCTGAAATGTCTGATCCGATGCGCTGGATGGAAATAATATAACAATGACGTTTCCCTGTGTGAATCAAAATGACATCATGCAGCAGGCCACGACTAAGAAACGTTTTTCAGTTTTCTTCTATTTTGATGTCAGCTGGAGTTCCTCAGGCAGGTTGATCCACAGCGAACCAAACGTTCTTTAACAGATCAGGAATCTATGAGCAATTTAAGATGTCTATTGTTTGATATTTGGGAAACGAGGAGCGTTAAGACCCGGTTTTCGCAGATACCAGTACAGTTTCTACCCACGGGCAATTAACCTGACAAACAATCAAACCAGTGTCAGTGTTGTGCAATAACCTGGATCACCTAACTTTTCAATAACCCGTCCGACTGTCATTACTCTGACATCTTTGTACCGTCATATATATTTATAAATACATATTAATACATATATATTTAAATGTATATAGCCTGCACACAAGAACATGTCCATTTGTTTATAGCTTGTATATTTGTTTATTACCTTGTCCGTTTATTTTATAATTATATATACATAACGTTGGTAGTGTGAGAAATCAGTTAACCGGAGTCAAATTCCTTGTATGTATATACATGCCCAATAAAGCTGATTGTGATTCTGATTGTGATTCTGAGCGGAGTTACTGGTATCAGGAGAGAGGGGTTTGGTGGTTTTCCACATTGGTCTGCTGATCCGCATCCTTTCAGCATTATTTCATGAGATGTGTGAGGCTGATTCCATAAACTCCTCCAAATATAAACATCAGCTTTGGAATAAAGAGGATTTGTTAAAGAATAAAGAAGTTAGACAATATGAGAATAGATATTCTCACACACACATACACACACACACACACACACACACAGACCGGCTGTCTCTGACAACCCTCAAGATAAACAGCATAAGTGCACCGCCTCTGCCTCACCTACTGTCCCCGCTGACAGACACCTTGATTGTTTGGTATTGTAAACAGGAGACTTAAGTGATGCTCCAAGATATGTTTCCTGAGAGGCCCGATCATAAAACGGTCCTTTTCTCTTCGTCTGGTTTCGCTGGAGGGAAAGCGAAGATGCCAGCTGTCCTTTCATCCCAGTCGGTGTCACCCATCTGCCAGCCCTCTTTCAGGCTCTCCCATAGCCCACCCTGAACCGACTGCCCATTCTCTCTGAGACGACCAACATGTCAGTGGAAAGAATCTATGATGCTATCAGCTCATTCACAGCGAGCAGTAAAGGGGCCCGTCAGGGCGACGAAGCCCCTCCGGGTGAGGGGCAGATTTCACACCTGAGACCCTATGGAAAATAGTGACTTTAAGTGGATCTATAGGTCAGACCACTTCCATCCGTGTCTGTTTTTAATCTCCAATAATGTCAGTGCATGTAGAGTTTGTTAAGAACCTCCATCAAGGAGATTATATTTTTACCTACATCCTTTGTTTGTCTGTTTGTTTGTTGGCTAGATTGCTGAAAAAGCTCACGGACAGTTTTTGGCATATCCTACAGATGATTTCATTTTGGTGAATTTACATCATAATCTCAAGATATGACATCATATTAACATTTTCTTAACCATTACAAGATAAGTCACTTGTTTGGTTTTTTCATTAATATCCCCATCAATAATTAACCGATTTTCTTTCAAATTTTATGAGCACGTGTAACGCAGAACCCGACATCGACAGACCAGAAATGAACCGGGTGCAGCAGCCAAACACGATTTTATGATGGATTTTGTTATTTGTTACGGCATATATTTTTGAAAATTTCCAAAAATTCAACTTTGAGGATGTCAAAAAACTAAAGGATGGATTAACATGAAATTTTACCCAGAGGTAAGGTTTGGCATATTACAGAGATAACATACAAGATTTACAAGCTAAAATAATGTATTTCTTTGTCAGTGCAAACCAGGGCACTGTTTAGCATTTTTAATATAAAAATATTTTTTAAAGAAAACAACAAAATCTGAACATCTAATTGCCAAAAATTGACAAGTGGTCAATTTTTTCAGGCACGTCGCATGAATAACAATCTGCCAATGTTACATGAGGATATTAAATTTAAAGCCATAAGGAATTTCATTATCAGTTCAGTAATCAGTAAGTGTCCTAAATAATAAAAACGGTCTTATTGATTGGTACTATCGTGCCTTGGCAGAGGCTTTCTCTCACTGAATGCTTTCTAGTTTTATTCTTAACCCTCCTTCAGTTTCACTCACAGGGAAAACACATTACTGTGAAACCCAATCCTAAGTTTACTCTGACAAATCCTATGCGGTATTTAAATCTCCACTGGGATCAATGTAAAGCTTCTGTAAGGGCTGGAACTCAGTGCGTGTGTTACGCTGCCTCTATGCTTGGAAACACATTTTTATGATATTTATACAGCCTGTCTAAAGTCTCAAATGGATTTGGGGATAATTTGTGTCGTAAGTTTGTTGGCACTATTTTCTGTTTTGGTAAGAACATGATTTCCTCAGCGACTAGAGAATGGTGTAATAGGATTAAGACGAGAATCTGTGGTGAAAGGTGTCGCAACATACCCCTTTAATTAATTTTTTATCAAGTAATTATTAAGTAATTGGTATCAATTTTAGAAAGGTTGTTCATTTAAGGGGGAAGTTTTCTCATGGCAAATCCAGATTCCTATAAATAATTCATTATGTAAACAAAATGGCATGTTAAGGGCAAACATTTCCCGTTGAAATTTAAAATAGAAGTTTTTGATTTTCCGATCGCATAAGGGAAGAAAAATCCTTCATTCCATTTTGTTAGGCTTTTATTCTGCCGTTTTTAGCTGCAAAGTATTTATTTTCATTTTTTTCTACTTATTTCTATGACCTAATAAAATCCTGAAAAGTAGTTACTATCTGTTAATATCAAGTCAGAACACTTTGTTAATTACAAAACATTATCCACTTAGCATTCAGCACGAGGAACATTTTATATATATTTAATTTTTTTTTGTCATTTTAAGGGGTCATAATGTTATCACAGTGGCATTTAAAGGGTTAAAAAAAAACCTAAAACTTAAACACCCAGTTTTTATCCTCTGAGGAGGAAATTGGTGTTGGTTAAGCACTGCATGTGGTCGCACCGCATTATGCCTGTGTCGTACATACACGAAACTGGTACCATGTAGGGGAGGCTGAGCTCTACAGAAGAAGATTAGGGCCACATATGATTACGTGAACATTTTTGAGGGGAATTCTGACTTAATTCTCAGAATTCTGACTTTAAACTCATAATCATACTGTATTCACAGAATTTTGGATTTAAATTCAGAATTCTGAGCTTAAGGTCAGAATTCTAGGCCCTAATACTCTTCCGTTGAATTCTGAGTTTAAAGTCAGAATTCTGACTTTATTCACTAGGCCCTAATCCTTTTCTGTATAATTTCTTGGAATGAAGTCAGAATTCTGAGTTTAAAGTCAGAGTTCTGAGAATAAAGTCAGAATACCCCCCCAAAAATGTTCACCTAGTCATAAATGGCCCTAATCCTCTTCCCTAGAGTTGAGCTGGAGCACCCGTGTCACCCGTGTTCTCCGTTGTCAGTTGCTTTCCACAAAGAATCTAAATAAGGTAGTACTTTCTGTAAAGCTTCGCCACACATGATACGAATTAGACCGTGGTTTTGTCTGAATTCAACCCTTATATTATGAAGTGAACTATACTTACCCATGAAGTGAACTATACTTACCCTCCGACCATTTACGTGAGTGTCTGAATTCTGAGTGTGTATCCAGTATACGCTGCCCTCAAAAATCTTAATGACAGAACCAAATAATGTCGGGCTAACAATCCCGTAAAACATGTATCTCATGTTATATATGTCAGAATTACCATTGTGCAACTCTACAGCTGTCATTAGCTCCGCCAAAGAGAGCTGGAGAAGCGCATTTCATTGCTGCTTTTTCGTTTTTTTTCCATAGGTGTGTTTGTCTTTTTCTGTGTATTTGTATACAGAGTAAGTCAATATGCTTACAGTTAAATTTTTGTTCAAACTCTGTGAACCCAAATATGTTACCGGAACTCAATCAGTTGCAACAACGTTAATGGATTCAAAAACTGAACAGTATCGGAATATCAGAGCACAGCTGGGACTGTTGTTTCTGACAGCAATGGTGTATCCATGAAAGGCTCCCAATCCCCTGCGTTGTTCAAGAAATCCCCCTAATTGAACTCCTCAAATGAAATGGGACTCATCAACAATCTCAAACAGTCGATAATGACTCAACCTAACCTCAACCTCAACCTTTTTGAGAAAGAAAGCTTCCCCTGGTGAGAAAATATGAACCATTACAGTAAAACCTGATCTATTCAAGATATATATCCTTGAGTTGATTCATATAAACTAAATTTGAACAAAATCGGATCAACGGTTGAGAAATTATGGCCCGAAATCCTTTGTGGGAAACACTCCCTCTAGTGGCAGGAATATGCAACTTACCATTCCCAATTATCAACGCAGTTCTTCCTTGCACTAAGGTTTATGGGGGTATAAATTTGAACATGATCCATGATATATTTTATTGCTTTGACATGAATTTCCTTGACTTCTCAGGGATATACTGGAATATATATGGGATATTTTGACCGTAGAAATCTGAGTTTATCCGAATTCATAGTTTTAACAGATTAAATCAGTTAATACGATTCGAGTTTGATCAACACAAAGGAAAACAAATAACTGGCTTTAAACGTTTTTAAGTTAGTAGACATTCCAGCTACGGGTAATTTCCACAACTCATTCCATCAATAATTAATTTGAGCATTTACATTGTAGGTTGGGTAAAATCAATTAGATCGGTGCTAATATTTCAGTGTTTGTCCATGAAACAGGAAGCTGTTTTGTTTTATTTGATCATAGCGCAGAGGTCCCAGGTTTGATTCCACAAGGGTATGTTTAGCTGTATTTGACCTCTCCATCTCTCTCTCTCTCCCTGTTTCCTCTCAATCTTCAGGTCCCGAAAATTCATCTATATACATTCAGCGGTGGATTAAGCAAGACCTGTTGACGGCAGGACCTCCTAGAGCTGATCGTACGACACCCCATCGTCACGCCAATCCATCTGAAATGATTTGACAGTGTCCAACAAGATTAACTGGTGACTTGTCAAGGATGTACCCCACCTCTCACCCACTGTCAGCTGGGACAGGCTCCAACCCTCTGTGACCCCGATCAGGATAATTGGTTACAGAAAATGGATGGGTAGATAAAAACACGACACTTTGTACCATATTCAACAACTGGAAAAACTCTACAACGCAAATTATGGATGGAACTAGCTCACTCTTGCTGTCCGGCACAAGTTTAATGGGATAAAATGGGTCCAATAATTCTGTGCTGAAACTACAGGAGCGCTGATTTATTTCCGATTGCCTCTCCCAGCGAACCCAAGAGAATTGTGGTCAGAGATTTTCATTCACCATACATTGTCTGGTAATGTGAGGCATTTAAAGATCCAGACTAGAACCTCCCAAGAGACTCATTAAGGCAAACCCCAAATAATTTAGGATTTAACTTTGGCATGATTCCATCTGACCGAGGGACGTCCCACAACGGCTGATGGTGCTAACAATAAAATAGAACAATATCGAGAGAGAGAGAGAGAGAGAGAGAGAGAGAGAGAGAGAGAGAGAGAGAGAGAGAGAGAGAGAGAGAGAGAGAGAGAGAGAGAGAGAAAGGACAGATCACATGAGGAAGTGCCTTGCTCGCTCTGACACTATAATCCTATCCTCTAGGGGTGTGATGTCTTATTATTTTCAAGTCTTGTGTGAGCATGTTTCAGATTAGAGAGAAGCAAATCTGTGTTTCAGGTATATGCAATCTATTTCTCAATGCACAATCAAAAGTTACGACTAAAAAACTTTGTTTTTTTTATAAAATATAAAAAACGACAAAACAACAATAAAATCTAAATCTAAATTCCCAAAAATATCAATCACCTCTCAACCCTCTCATAACTAATGATCAGATTTTACTGCATTTTATATCACATTTTAATGTTTTCTAATCAGCAATTCAACAACATATATCCAAAATAGCAGGTTTTTAAATAGTTAAAAAAAACCTGACTTCTTAAAACAATTTCATGATGAAATTTGTTTTTTCACGTTAAATAGTCAATTTTAATTACATTACTTGGTTAAGCATTTATTTAAAGGAAACTACATGACCCTTTTCAGACTTCTGTTTAGAAAGTTCTAACACGCTTTAATATACCCCCAACAAATCAGCTTATCAAACAGGAAATTATAGATAGCCATGGTTAATGCCTCCTCCTGGTTGATCTTTTTACCTGTGGTTCCCCCCCAACTGTGGTGGCTCCATCCTTGGCCCCTTAATCTGTCTTACACTGCATCATATTATTAAGGTTCTGTCAGGTGGCAGGCATTTTTAAATACAAAATAGTGACTAAAAGTGTACTGACCAGTTGATCAGGACATTAAAGGGTTAATAAATCAGGCACTGTTGGCACAGTGACGTATTGTTTATTTTCATGCAGGCATTTTACCCATTACAATATTTTTTATTGACCAATGGTGACATGGTGGCCAAGATAATTCATAAGCGGGTGATTATTGAGACATGGATAGAGACCCACAGCCCTCCAGAATGTCTTCCTTACTCCCACGGAGCCTGTCATGAACAGTGGGCTATTTCAGTGGTCTTTTATTCTCTAGGGTTCTGGCTCACAGCCTGGGTTTCTCTTAGATTAGACTCTCCACAATGAGAAAAACCCCGGTTCCCAGAATAGAACGTCTCAGTGCGTCTGAACGGCACAGGTCTGATCCGACTATTATGACCTTTCTGACTATGCCCACAAAGAGTCGGCCCCCGCCTCGCGCCACCCCCCTTCCCGCCTTCTCCTCCCCCGCGTGCCTTCGGTTCAGTGTCACCTGTTGACGCCGCCAGCAGCCGCACCAACCTGTCTGTCCACCGGGAGGGATTGAATCAAACCAGACAGGGTTGGACAGAAACAGTAGGTGGAGGGAGATAAACACGAACGGGGCATGTTTTAGAGAGCTGGGAAAGTTCGGCACCGTGACGTTCGGTAACCTCTCCGCGCGTCTTCCGCTCCTGACCTCCAGCATGTTGTAATCTGGAGAACCCGCGGTTATTATCGCTCAAATTGGAGCATACTTTCCAGGTAAGACTTGCTGAAAGATTTAATTCACTTGTTGATGTTTGCGCTCAGTCAGCAGAAGTTGTTTCCAGCTCGTGCAGACACAATTTTCGCACCAGAAACAAGGAATAAATCATAAAAGGTGTCAAACTCGATTTAACCGATATGACAAAACTTAAATCTCTCCACTGTTAATATATTTTTTAATCCCTCAGCTCTTATGACACAAAGCGAAGAATTAAATATACCTCAATGAGCGTATTAACTTTCAAAGCAGGGGCGCAATCTAGACTCAAAGCTCTGCGGGGGCCCGGACCCCCCATCACTCAGATCACGTGACTTTGGTTTTTCTTTATGAAATATAGATGTGAACAAACTTCGCTTAGCTTACTGCTAATGTCGTAAAACATTTGTCATGCTGCAAAACTTGAAACAACTACTGGTACATATGAAGATATTAAAATTGATGTTAATTCATAACATTATAACCACTGACAGGTGAAGTCAGATTAGCATGGATTATCTCATTACGGTGGCAACCGAAAGTATGCTGGATCTATTAAGCAGCAAGTGAACATTACGTCCTCGAAGATGTGTTTGACACAGGAAATATCAGTGAGTAAAACAAATGTGTTAACCGCAGAGAGAGCCAAGGGGATCCAAATTGATGAGGAAGGATCTGCATATTCTGACACGCAGAGTGCATCACAGAGCAGTTTTGACTGAAACAGTGTAACCACACTATTTTACCCTGGGGATTTTATTGTTTTGGCTGATCTGCTTGTTTTCATGAATATTCTTAACACGTTCAATGGTGTAAAAGACAAACACGCCAAATGTAAATAATAACAAACCCTGACTCATATTATAAACCAACCGCAACAAAAACAAAAGGGCCCTTGTGAAGCACACACCTTCACCAAACAACTTAAATGATCCTATTGTGGTGATGCCATGACCTGCCCTCCTCCGCCTCTGACTGTCTTGGGCAAGAAGCCCTTCATTTTCTTCAGCTACATGAGAAATACCAAAACAATCACATTCAGGGCAAAATAGGGGGAGTTATAAAGTTCATATTACCGTTCCTCAAAAAAGTAATCGATCCAAACATCACTTGGATAATTCTCAAAATCTAATCAGCTGCTCTCCTTCTAAAGGCCTACTTCTCCTCAAAATCACTGAAATCCATTCAAACTGTAAGGAGTTATCCTGCAAAATTGCATTGGAATTAATTTTGGCACTTTTCTTAAAGTAGTCCTTACTTTATTTTGTATTTCAATTTCAGTGTCTGAAAGTTGGTTTTTTATAGTATATGTATTGCTGTAACTATTTCAATGCTGCTCTCTTGACCAGGTCACTCTTGGAAAATAGATTTATTATTTATATCTTAAGTAAACAAAGTATTCCCCCATCAGTTCACAGCAAAAAAAAATAAAAAAATCTTTCCATTATTATCACTCTGTATAAATCCATTTTCCAAATACTGGAGTGTTTTGAATCTCAAATTACTTTTACTGGAGCACGAGTATACATGTCACCCTCAGCATATGTACATGCTCACCTGTAAGGTAAAATCCTGACCTTGAAACCTTTAATGCAGATTTGTTTTTAAAGTGATGTTAATGTCAATGTCCACATCTTTGGCACAAAACAGTGCAATGTATTGTATCTCCCCCTATTTTCAAGAGTATGATTGTCCAAAAATACAATTTCTCCCCATCAAAAGAGAAACATTTGAAGTTGTTGGCAAATTGGTTGTGTAAGATCGATCAACATGACTCCCTCTTGTTTACCGTTGCAATATTTATGGGACAAAAAAAGCTATTTAAATGGTTTTAAAGACATACACATTTTAAGGAAAGGTATGAAGCCGGATTTTCCTGAAGTAATCCATTGACTCTCCACCAGGACTTTGAAATGCAGACTTTTGGGTAAAATTGGTCTAGCAACACCCCTGCTTCAAAAGTGAAGCTTCCTTTTTGGTTGAAAATAAATTAATTCTATCTAAAACAGTAAGGGATCATTGACTCATATTTGATGTTTCCTCCCACCCTCTGACCTGAACCTGAATAATTAAGCATATCCATTCTTATTGTTTTATACTAATGTGCAAAAATACTTTCTCTGAGCTAAATTGATATTTCTCGCTTAGAGCTTGCCACATAGCAGTTATTTCAGAGACATAAATGTCTCTTATGTTAACATTGACCCTGTCCTTTTATCACTGTTTCATCTCCCACAGAGTAAACAGAGAGGCTGGGAGTGTATGATGAAGGCGGCTTGCGAGGAAAGATGGCTGTCTGGGGAGATTTGCTTTCATTAATTCTGTCTCCCTCTCACACACACACGGCTTGTTTTGACCTGCTTTGGACAAATCTGTGTCTGAGCCCTATATCCTAGGCTATCATTAATGGCTCACTGTTTTCTTGCATCACAACTAACCAGAGGTTTACTCAGGCCAAAGGAATCTGTCTGCTCAGTTGAATATGTACTGAAGCCAGGAGTTAAACACAGTAGCACAAGGTTTGAGGAGAGTACAATAAAACCTCATTTCTTAATGTAGTGAGGATTTTCTAATGTGAAGACCTAAGTTAAGTCCACATGTTGCTGTCTGTAAGCCGTGAAGGTACTTTACGTTCCATGTGTGATATTCAATGCATATCAGGTTTGCTGGAGCCAGTTGGGCTAAAGTACAGTAGATGTTACTGATAACATTCACATTCACTCTACTCTATTCAATAGTGGTCCCTTTTGCAGAGGGAAGCACTGCCATGACACTGTGCCATAGAAGTGAGTCAGCACAACACCCTGAAACTGAAACTGCTGGGGCGGCTATGGCTCGGGAGGTAGAGCTCTCATCCATGGATGGATGATGGAGGAGGTTGTGTGTTTGAAGCTGTGCATTTCGGTATGTATGTTTGTAAAGCCGGGCATACACTGTACAGTTTGGGTCAGTTTTTGGCTTGATATATGAGCCGCACGGCTCATTTCAGAGTTGGGCGGACTTCCGGGTTCATAGGGTACGGTTTTCTGTGCAGTGTACAGGAGGTCACTAAGACCAATCCGGATGATCATCGAGGCTAGTTGATTCCTTGAGGTCAGTACATTTTGTTATGGTATGCGTGTAAACATCCAACATCGAGGCCTTGCTATTAGTGGCGCAGGAAGTGGAATATCATCTCCCTCTACACTAGATTTGTCCTAATGTTTTAGCTTAGATTTGGATAACGGTCCGGTCCGATCTTTGTTGAATAAGAGCTACTCTTACTATATTTGCTTACTATATTTATTTCTTACTGTATTATTATTTCTATAACAACAACACAAACAATATGCGTCTACAACTAGACCCTGTAGGACTGACACCTGACATAAACCAGTGATCATTTGGCTGAGGATCTACACATAAAGCTGCCATTGTAGTCACTGCACATTATTTCACTCTGACATCAGCCATTTTCCCACAGGGATGTAGACAAATTGAGTACAAAACAACACAATGAGCGCAGAAAATTAGCCTGACACAACTGGTTATTGTGTTTTTTTCATATGCAGTGCCAACCAGGTGTCAGGGAGGGTTTGACACTTTCTTTCGCAGTGACAGTTGGGTAAATCCCTTCTCTCACCTGCTTTTCCTGCTCACAAACCTCAGTGTGAAAAGGCAGTTTCTGGGTCTTTCGCGCTGAGCCAGCAGGAGCCACACACATCAGGTCCAGAGATCACTGCTGGGGAGTCACAGCAGCAGAACACTCTAATGGCCATCCCTAAATATAAGAGCAGGTCCATTAACGTCAGATTTCAAGGATTTCAACTGCAGAAAAGTATTTTGTGCAGTTGAAAGGGTACTTTGTATTTTCAACAAAGTAATGTGGAAATATATTCTTTAGTTTTGGCTTAGTTGTGAAAAATGTTATATCTAACAGTGGAAAATATCTACAACTTAAATCTTAATCACCATTTTTATTTACCTTCAATAACTAATTACGATCGAACTATATTGTCGTTCCAAATGTTTGCCCTGCCCATAGAACTCTGTGCTGCAAAGCAAATCAAGCACTCCCTAAGACTATGCCTGCCCAATTACAGGCAGTTCCCTGCACCACATGAAAAATCTGAAATAATATTTAAGGCAAGCATCACAAATATACAACAGAGAATAGATGGTCATTGAAACAAGTGAATGAAATGAGGCGGAGGAGGAGAAGGTTAGGAGTTTGTCCCTCAAAGTGTATCACAATTTGTTGTTTTGAAGTATTTAAGATTCTGGGCCAGTGAGATGCAAACATATTTCAAAAGTGCTTAAGAGTACTAGGTGTGTAACGATTCATTGATCTGATCAGTATATCGGTTTGTTGAACAACAATCCAATCAAATCGATTACAAGTCAAAACATTGATATATATATCGTTTTTAAGATACGCCTTTAGTTTGAAATTACTACTGGTGCACACATGCAGTGTTTCCCATACACAGACTCCCTTCCCTCTGAGTACTCATACTTGGGTCCAATGGGACAGCCAGAGGCTATAGTTTAATTTTATCCTTGTATTCTTCTCTCCTAGACAGTTAGCGTTCATTTTGGCAGATACTTCAGATGAGAGATAGAGGCTTCCAGGTGCAGCCTGAATGTTAACTGCAACATAAATGTAGACAGTTATGTTCACACTTTGAAGGTAATCAGGGGTCCTTGATTTTAACTGAAAAAAAAAAAAAATCCATTTGTATCTTAACATGAAAAATGTGTCCCTTAACAGTAAAACATAGGAATTTATTCTTATTGTTATTATTATTATTGCTGAAATGTTTTTAACATTTCAGTATAAAAATTGATGAAATGCAACCAATTTTGTTAAATACTACATAATATCGTCTGAAATCGATCGCAAGCCCATGAATTGAACTTCTTGATTTCGGCAAATATCGTATCGTTGTCCAAAGAATTTATATAATATCGTATGGTGATGGAACTGGCGATTAATACCCCTGGTGTGTGCCTCAAGACAACACATCTAAATGGTTTGACTTCTTGAAAACACAGCATGAACTGGTGTTTAATGAAAGCATGAAGGTCAAGAAAAAAGTTGTCGACAATCATCTCATACGTTCATAACAGCGACTCTGTACATCTCGTCAATGCATCCATGCAGCTCACGTCTTAGTGGAGATAATATAAATCTGAAATTGTCTTAATCTCTGAGAAATTGGTACCTATCTGAGATGTTAATGTGGTGATGTCAGGCATATTGAACGAGGTAGGATATTTTGTTAGTGTGAACTATAATCACTGCTTGACATTGTAGTGGATGAGAAAGAATGTGTGACTCGTTTTACTTCTTCATCAGACTTAAGAGCTGGCTTTGTTCATGAACCTCCCTTGAGATGACACCTGTCAAAGTAACTGAAAAAACATTTTGTCATCCGGGTTCAAGTCAACATTGGAAGATGAGAGAATGCCCGTAAGTCTTATTTGGGTATATTATTGAAAAACAAACAGGATATTGTAAAAAAGAAAGAAAGAAAGGAATAGCCGTATTTGATCATTGGGATTCTTGAGGTTATTGTTTTTAAGTTCAATTATTTTTTTCTACTTTCATAGTTTATTCCAAACCTTTCTACACATTTCATTTTTCTCACTGATTATAAGAAAAGCTATGTAAATTGTCAATACAGGCATCACACATGATCATTTGATGCGGTTGAGGTTGTGTGTAGATCTGTGTGTGTAGATCTGGCATGTATCATGCAACTATGATAAGGCCATGCAGCGTTTATTATCACAGTACGGTGTTTTTTAACATTTAGCATTACTGATTTTAGAACTTGCTAATCCTTTGAAATCCGTGCATACAATATGAAAGTCTTATGGTCTAGAGTTTTAATGTATTATTTTCCTGTCTGCACCATAGTAACTGATCCTGAGCATTGGTCTTTGTGGTCTTCACAATGTTTCAGATTGTGAAGGAGGGAAACAATGATATGGCGTTTTGACCTTTTCTTGTTTTACTATTGAGCTCAGAAAAACCGTTAACTTTATTTATCTTCATTAGTGATTCATAATGGGACCTTGTCTTAAAACATATCGCTGAATTCATAGAAATAGGTTTCGTCTATAGGTACTGTTTGAGATTAATAAAGAGTCACATTTAATTTGAAGAGGGGGGGGTTGCTTTTAAAACACTGGGGATTGGGAGCTTTGAGGGGATTTACCCGCGCTGTCGGGGATAGAGCAAAGGTCTACTTTGTTCATATGAGTTTCACTAGATTATTTGTCAGAAGTATGGTGTTAGATTTGTCTTGAGTGGTTTTCTTTTATGCTGTTCTGCCTACAGAACTAACTATAATGTATATCACTTTTATACACAGTACAGCATGGTGAAATAAATTCACTGCATTTGACCCATCCTTAAGGAGCAGTGGGCTGCCTATGAAGTGTCCGGGAAGCAACCTGGGGTTGAGGGTCTTGCTCAAAGACCCTAAGACTGTTAACATCCACGGTGTACTGTTTGAACTAAGAACACAGTATCTGAGAGATGGGTTCTGACCCTTTATTCAAAAAAAGTCCCCCTTTCTACAATTGCCAGTTAGGAAAAGATTAAAAAGTTGTAACATACCTTTATTTTTTGCAGTTCACTGTTGCTTTGTTCATCATTTGAATAAATTTTTTTTGAGCTACATCTTTTTTTTATTATTAATAATTATTTATGTTTCCACACCAGTATAGATTGTATTCGGGTCACTCAAGCCACACTGCTGTATTCATCTACAGAAAACTCCATAAATATGTATTAAGTCTTAAGCATTTCAGTGAACTAAGAGTGACTCGACCTCTGAGGCCAACCTGTGGGGATTTACCCGGCGTTGTACACCATTCCTCTTTACCCCTGCTCACATGCTCCACGTGCGACGTGTTTTTCTATTGTGCCCTGGCGTTGAACACATACTGACAGGCTGTAATCAGCATTCACACCCACACAGACCACGCCACTGTAATAGCCCTTTTGTCCTGTGTAATGCTGATGGAATATTGCCGTTGTCAATGTTGACTTTATGGTTTTGTGTACACAATGTTTAGCCCCACCTTTTCTTTTAGCCACTCATCAATGAGGGGGTTCCGACAGGGACAAGGTCATTTCTGAGGGCCACTGTGTGTGGTACTTCATCATTTGGGAGTTACAGTATATGCTCTTTGCAGTCTCTGGAGCAGATTAATAAAACTGTAAATGTGATTCCACCCAGGTCTTAGTGAGCAGTGAGACAGATTTATACTAACAGGCTGAAAAGACAGTAGTGCAGTTGAACATAGGGACACTACAAATCATATTCAGGAGACATTTGTCTTAGAAATAGTTACCTCCTCAACAATAAGTACTGATTAGTCACTGACTACAGATGAATAATGTCTACTTTGTTTCCCGAGGAGGATGTGAAATAACCATGAACTTCACCGATTTTACATTCTATCTCCAGTTTCAGTGGGAATACTCCTGAATATGTCAAAAAAATTGTATAAAGGCATTTGAGGCTACAGAGGAAGCTGTTAGTCTCATAAATCGCTTCATGAGATGACCCTTGAGTCGGCGTTGGTAGGGCCCGAAAATAAAAAATAAGAAATCCTAATGTCAGCTGGGATAGGCTCTAGTCCCCTGCGGCCCTGAAAAGCATAAGCAAGTACAGAAAATGGATGGATGAAAATGCAGAGGTGAAGGTTACGGTTGACATCAGAATAGAGTAACATATAAAAGTAGTTTTGCATGAAATGCTGAAAACATGAAACCATTCATTTTTAGTGAAGAGGGAAAGCCAGTAGATCATTTTGAAAGTGACGCAATGTTGCGGTCAAAGTTTTGGATGACATTTTCCACTGAGTGAAATATGGAGGTGTTTCTTTTGGGTCAACACTACCATGCAAGTAAGTATACATGGATATGGAATATTAAATGGTAGTGCTCTAATGGAACTGTGTGATTCGAAACACAGCATCTGATGGTGTGGTCTGTGGTCAAGTTGAATTTTGGGTATGTATTTTACTGCATCTGCAATTTAATGAAATTAATTTTTAAAATATGATTCCTCATTTCTAGAAGGCCAAAATTCTATAATAATTTTTACCTACATCTGGAAAGTTAAGATTTTTCTCACATGTTATTATGAAATACCAAATAATTATATTATATTATAAATATTGTATCAAATTTGCACTCTGGACTTTATGAAGATAAATGTGTTCTCCTGCCAACTTCAATGCAAGAATGCCAAAATCTTGCACAGGTTCTTATGAAGTTTCCTGTCTGTAATTCTTGACTAAATGCAATTACTGAAAGATTACTGAGAGCTACGTCTCAGGACTCAGCAGCAGACAACAGGAAAGCTTTAGAAATATTCCAGATGTAAACAGATGCATCTGATAACGAGTCAGCAAACTGTCTCTGCAGAGAGTTGTATTTCCCTCTGCTATCAACAAACCATTAGAAGACCCTGAAAAAGAAGCAGCAGTGGCGTTGAAAAGTGTGCAGAAAATCAAGTTTGTTGTACCAACTTGCACCTGGTACATGCATTTTCAATGACTGACAGATATTTAGATTTCTTTGAGATCAGACACACGAAGATTGTGAAGAGAAACGTCTAAAACTTCAATAAAGCCTCTGACTGAAAGTGATAAGTCTTTGCTGATGTTACCACATGATGAGACAATGTGTCACCAGTAGTGCTGTTGATCTTGCCCAACAATCTCTCCTGTGTGTATGTGTATGTGTGTGTGTGTGTGGGTGTGTTTGTGTTTGTGTGTGTGAGGTGGTGAATCAGCGGATCAGTTTCTGGATATTGCAGATCTGTGGTTGATAGTTAGTGTTGCAGACTGATGCAGAGTCCTATATTCTCACTTCATTTGAAGAGTTGATGTTTGTGCAGTCATTAAATTTCTCACACACATAGATGATGTTGAAGTGAGTCACTTCCTGTCTGCTATCATATTCTCCAGAGGCCCTCCCCACCCAGCAATCAAGTTAAATTATATTGGGCACAAACTGAGTTTTATTGTTTGATCTTGCTCCCTGTCTGACTTTTACCCTTTTCTGCATGTAGAGTATGTATTTTGTCATCTGTAGTTTTTCTTTTGTTGTTGTATTTTATTTGTTTCTACTTTTGTTTATTGCATTTGACAAATATCTGTGTTCACATGAGACCGTGGACTTTAGTCTTGAGTGTGTATCTCAGCGGTGTTGATAGTGTATCAGAGTGGACTTCAGCTAAAGGTCAAACGGCAAATGCTTGTTTGGATAATGTAGCGCACTCCGAAGGTCTCCCTGCCTTGTTTTTCCTAGAAGTTGTTAACTTTTACTTGACAGTAGAGCACAGAGAAAATAATTCATAGTGGCTAAAAACATAAATACAGTAATAATGTCTTTCTGGAGGAGAACTTTTCTTTGACATCTGAGCTGGGGTTGCAACTGTTACAAGTCCCACGGTATGAAAAAAGTATAAAATCTAACGTTTTCATACCATGTGCATTTTCTTATCACACAGAACAGAGACCAGGGGAAACGCATTAAGATTTTTGTTTATGAACATTCCCCCTTTTCATCGGTCAAAGTATTTGTCCCCTTCATGACTTTATTCCCTGACAGAGAAATGTGCTCAACAAACATTAATGCGACTTGAAAGAGTAAAACAATTGAAAAAGATCAGCACATTTTCAACCAATACTACTAATAAACTGTTACTATAATGAAAGAAACTTCAACCAGAAATGTGCCCTTACAAAAAAACGTAATCATATGATATTTATGTAGCTACTGCTCTACAATGACCTCTTATTCAAAGTGAAAATAAAACTTTTTAAGCCGCGATCAGTCCATTATATGTAATATTTTGGCTTTTTTCAGGCACTTCAGGACTATATTATAATCCTTAATTAACTCATTGTCTTGAGGACATTTTACAGGTACACATTTCACTTTCGTGAAGTTTATGGATAATTACAACTATACATTAAAAAAACTAGTATTTATAGGAATAATAGGCATCATTCTTATTTAGTCATTACCAACTAGTTGAAGACAAATATTAAACATTACAAATCTGCACATTTCGGAGTAATTTGCACTCAACCTCCCGTTGTTTTCTCTTCCCTCTGTCTCCCCAATGCATCCCCCTCTTCTCCCCCTATCTCTCTCTTGATTTCAGTTTGCCAGTCGCTGTTTGGAAACCCTCACTCATATCTCAGTTGTATATTTATCTCCGTGCATTCTCTGTAGCCTAATAAGGTCTGGATGGGAGGGGAGAGGGAGGGTGCAGCGGGCGAGGGAAGGTGGTGGGAAAAGGTTGGACAATAGAAGAGAAAAGTATTTTCCCACAAATTGGTTTTGGTGTGGGCTTCTCTGAACATGCATGTTTTTCTGTGGAGGCCTAAAGGCTAAAAATAGAATAAAGAGAGCAGTGTAATGCGGACCTTTAGGTCACACTTTGATGTGGAACAGTTTAAGCAACACCGTGTGTAAAATGTCGCTAGTGTAAATGCACATGAGCGTCACAGACGGGGCCAAATACAAAACAAAGTTTCTAAAGTCTATTCAAATGTGTCCCCTCACATTTTGTTTCTAGCATTTCATTGATTGTAACGTGCAAATGCTGCAGTCCTGCTGCTGATACACATCAAAAGCTTCAAAGACAAAACTGCATTATTAATAACACTTGTCTAAACACACACTACAGAGACTGTGAAACCCGGACACATACCAAAACCCACATCTCCTTTTCTTCCACTTTTGTTTTCTCATCACTGCTGGCTGTTTTCTCCATCAAACTGCTTACTGGAAGCCCGATGGGGATTTTTGCAGTCTTAAGTGCTTATGCTGTGCGACTCTATGAACTGTCACCTGATCCCAGATGCGCCCTCAGCCAAGCAGCGGATTAGATTACCACAGTGTTCACAAGTCTCCTGCTGCGTAGCACTCGCTGACCGCGTCCCCTGTTTTGGCCTTCAGAAATGCCCCAAGGCAACATGGAGAGCACCAGGAGCCAGTGGCAGCATGGGATACGGCCGCTGTGGATCACCAGAGTGGCTGAAGGTCCAAGTCCCGCCTCCTCGGGGGCGGAGTCAGATACAGAGAGCAGCAGCACGGACAGTGAGAAAGTGAGTGAACCGAAGTTGATGGCCATGGCTTACTGGTCCATGTGGTGTAATAATTGAATCGTCCTACGTCTCTCAACTAAACTGTTAACTGTTTTAAAGCAATATGTGGTGACTTTCCCTCATTTCCTGTCAGCCCTGCATTAAAAAGCTGGAGGTGTGCTCACTGAGGGTCCTGCCATCGCCTTCAATGCTCCAACGACGAATCACAGAGATTGACCAAAAGAAGGAGGAGTTAAACATTGAGGTGAGCACTTGTGATATCTTATCACACCAATCAGCCATAACATTATAACCACTGTCAGATGACATCAGAATAACATTCATTATCTTGTTACAATGGCATCTGTCAGTGGGGGGATATTATTTGGCAGCAAGTGAGCATTCTTTTCTAAAGTTAAGGTGTTTGAACCAGGAAATTATTTATTTTACCTTTATTTATGCAGGAAGTCTTGTTGAGATTGAAGACCTGGCCAGGGTAGCAAGCAAGCAGACATTCTAAAATGCAACAAATACAACATGATGCAAAATTCCACATTAAAACAAAATCTTTCATACAGAAAAACAAGTACATCTTTCTATCACCACAATGATGATGCATGGTTTAGTTCCTTTTGTAAATCGCTCCAAACCCATGGTGCAGAGTATAGAAAGCGACATGGGGAGCCTTCAAAAGCAGCCAATTGGAAGACTGTAACTGGTAACTACCAGAGCTGACATCGAGGTGAGTTGGAAGTTAACCCACTACTGACCTATAGATATCCAACCAAACAAACAAACAAAAAAGGTGAGGGAAAAGATCTGAGTCAAAACTGGTCTAAGGAAGGATAACTGGAGAATCAGTGTCATGATCATGGGCTTCCATGGCTCACAGATCTATGTGGTACTTGAAAAGTAGCCTGTGCTGTCCATCTGACAGAGGAGCTACTTTAGTAGAAACTGGTGAAAAAGTTAATGCTGTAGAAAGATGTCTGAACACACAGAGAGACACAAAGCTGTTTGTCAGCAAAATGGAGAGCTACGCAATATAAGCCAGGTGGTTTTTATATTATGGCCCATCAGTATTATATGACTCCCAAATTACACAAAAGTAGATTCCATACATACAGTATAACATTGCATATCAGTAAAAAATACAAGTACAACACATCAACACATGTCTCACTTTGTAAGTCATTCAAATGAATTTCCAAATGAACGGATGAAACCGTTCAAAGAGGAAATTTTCAGCAGATGAAATGAATGAATTGAAACAAAGTTGGTAAGCTGCAGCCCGGAGTCAATTAAACAGTATGCAATCCTCACACACTGTTTCCCAACAGGTCACCATTGTTTCACTGGGGATTCTTTTCAGTGCTACAACAAACTCACAACCTAGACATTGAACACAAATACACAAAGATGATTTGGATCTGCTGACATCTGCACATTTAAATCTTCAGTCACGGTGTAGGAATGCCTATCTGTGACTTGCTTAACGTCTGGTCAGTGTGACTCAGTTCAGCGGTGTCTCCTGTCCTCGCAGCTGCAGCTGGAGATCGCCCTGCTGCAAGGCGAGCTGCAGACAGAGAAGAAACAGCTGCACAGACACACGCAGAAACTGCAGGCTCTGCAGCAAACCAGACAGAAGAAAAAGAGACACACCGACAGACAAAAGGTATGGTTCCACCTTGTTTTTTCATTGGTTACAGACTTATAGTGTAAGTTGTATTTGTGATATTTTATGCAATGAAAGTCTTGTTGTTCAGTGTTCTTACTTTTTTGGAGTAATTGATTTAACATTTGAAAGTCTGAAAATGGGGGAAGAGACAGTATGCTTGATCGGATTTACTTGCGGAAGTATCTGAGCTCAATTATGCTCCATTAACAACACAAGATTATGATATGATAAGTCACTTCCCATGAAATGATTGTTGGAGTTGAGCTGGTATGAATAATAACATCTCTGGTCTCTGAGAACAAACTTTGTAAAAACGGTTGTGAAACTGACTGGTTGTTGTTTTTAAAAAAGAAATGTTTTGATGACTCACAATTCACACACTTCACTGCAGGAGCGAGAGAGCCTGGAGGAGGAACGAGGAAGAGTGGAGGCACTGAAGAAGAGTTGTAAAGAAAAGGAGAAGCTGATCCTCACTCAGCCAGAGAGCCAGAGAGAGCAGCTGACGCTGCAGCAGGTGAGAGGCTGAGCTTCACACAGCGACATAAAACAAAATGTTTTCCAAAAATTGATGATGATGATGAATCCTAGGGCTTTTACAATCATGAAGTGTAAACTGAATTGTTGCATCTATCATTTTTTATTAGCACATATTCTTACATTTCTTGCCACACTTATTTTCTCTTTATCGTAGATGTTCCTATTTCTTATTTAATCTTACAGTGCAAAAGGTCAAAAAGGCCCTTTGTGCAGTAAAAATGGGGATGAGTGTTTCAGATGGATGTCTGAGAGAAGCCATTAGGACCATTACATAACAGATAGGGTTAACCTTACAGATGGATGAAGCAGCAATGGTATGCTATTCATGTCTGACTTGTCATTATTACTTTCATAGCAACGGAGAGTCTACATGTTAAAGACATTAATCTAAAAAAGGAACGCCACCTAATTGTTCTTTAATGTTTTGACGTTTTTCTTCTAAATAATATTAGTTTATAAAGTGACCCCGACCATCTATGTTAGATGGATTTATAACTCAACTTTGCACGAGATAAACACTCGGATAAGACTGGCAGAAAGAGCGAAGCAAAAATATCCAAATACTGACATTTTAGTTTTATCTGCTGCTATACAAATTGATTTATATAGTAATAAATATTCAATGTATTTCTTAAATACTTTTGAATGTAAGACAATAAAGATGATTAAAATGAAAGCTAATGTAGATAAGCACTCATTAGGACCTCGTACCCCCACCCTCCCCACCAGCCCCAACAGTCTCAAGAGTTTAATTCAATCAAACCTGATCCCAAATCAATCCTATCACACCCCCGTCGTCATTCCTTCAAGGTAGTTGCCGTTCATTGTCCAATATGTTTCCCTACAGCAGCTGGGAAAAGACTGCTCCTCTTTAAAATATATATAAATGTACATCTGCATTTCTATTTGGCTCAATGTCACATTTCACACGCTCAAAGACACCAACCATCTGAATATGCTTGATTTCTTTTTTCCATTACGAGCCATGTCCTGAGTAATGAAAGAAAAATAGAACCCCATCTTACGGTCCCTTTATCCAAATCTGCATCAACATTTGCTGTTGTCTATGACCCAAGTCTCATTAAAGTCTGTAAAGTAGTATTTCTATAATCCTGCTTACAACCAAGTGCAGAGGAAACATACTGTAACTGTCATTAGTTAGAAATAAGGAAGCTTCTTGGATGAGAAGTGAAACGTCGTCAACTTAAAAGAAGAAGTCCAATTCTTTTGATTTAACCCAAGATTTCCACGGTCAAAGTTGCTCAGATTGTTATGCTTAGCCATTTTTTTCTGCTTCAAGCATATTACTGCCTAATTGATATGTCCAAACCACTGACAGGTGCCATTCTAATGAGAACATGTTATTCCGACAGCTACCACCTGTTCGTGGTTATAAGGTTATTGTTATGAGTGGTGAATAACCACAGTATGGTAATTAAACATATCCTCACACCCCTAATAGTTGCAATATAAAAACAGTAGTAGGCTACCCTAGAAATGGAGCATTCAGATATTTGGAATATTTAATAAAATATGGTACATATAAAATAAAATGTAAAGAGGACTTGGTTGCAGAATGCAAACACCTCTATTGAACTAAAAGTCTGATATATCAGTTGTTGCCCATGTAATCTTGAATACCGGATGGATCGCGCCGTAGTGGAGCAGGATTGGATTCTTCTGGAATCTCAGTTATCGGCGGTTTGCTGTTTCATCTACTGAAGTTGCAAAATATTACAGTTTTGAACTTTAGATGTAACACCACAGTACAGCATGGCACACAACTGTGTTGTCGCAGTTATTCCATGATAAACAGCTTTGTGATCATTGCCCTTGCGTCTATGTCATGTGGAGGATCTTGTTTTGCTGAACTTTAAAGAAAAGAAGAGCCCAGAATCTAATACTAAATTACAACTGACACTGTGCACCTGGCTGCAAGACATAGTGTCGTATTTATTACATGGACAAAGTGTGTTATTCATTCTTTGTTCAGCTTGATGCATCAAGGGTTAAGAAGTTCACACACACACACACACATACACCCACACACACACATACACACACACACGCACGCACGCACGCACAAAAACACAGTGTGTATTCTCCCTCTGAATGTGACGGAACAGGACGGGTGGCAGGATGGTGCGGCTCAGTGAAGAGTTGTTACTTTATGTTGTGACTTATCAGATTTATTTAAAGATCCCACACAAACTGGTTTGTCATGAATTGTGACACTGAGAGAACCACACTGGTGTAAACAAACGGAGGAGCAGAGTTCCCCAGGAGAAGAGAGCAGGTAGTTCAGTGATATGACAATTTGGCTGTACAAGTTTCTACTTCCCCTGATTCTTTTTGAAAATGTTCTTCAGCTTCAAAAGGGGTGAAAAGTATCCAAATTACACATTACTGAGATTGGAACAGGATACGCAAAAACCTGCCTTTGGGCACAATTTCACATAAACTTGTCTATTAATATAAGGAGTTATGCTAAAGAAAAAAGAAAATACAAAAATGCTATAACTCGCAGTGGTTAAGGAAATTCTATGACATCATATTATGAGGTCACTATAATGCAATTATCTCTAGGATAAGTATAAACCTACCTCTGTGTTAAATTTCATGCAAATCGGCGTGTTAGTTTTCCAGAGTCTTACTAACAAACAGACAAACAAATGTAAAAGCAGAACTTTCCTGGCGAGAGTTACTATCTTCACAAATGTGTAGAGTATTGGAAGTAGCACAATATGAAGATCTAACTTTTCCTTTAACTTTTTAATTTTCAAAATCTGAACAAACAGTATGAAATAAAAAAAACTGCATCTATTAAACTCCTTTCTCCAACTCAAACGCAGGATAAAGAGGCGATGGAAGCTGCAGCTCGGGCCTTTGAGGACTGGGAGTTTCGCATTCTGGAGAAAGAGAGCGGCATTGATGAAGAGGAAGAGAGCCCTGGGGAAGAGAGCGAGGGCAGGAGTGACCGGGAGATGGAGAGAGAGATCTCGTGTCAGCAGCACATCCTCAATTCTGCACAGGTAAACATTTCTTAGGAGTTTTTCAATAACCTCCCGACATGATCTGTGTATTTTCAGCTTATCTGCATGATATGAGCTTTATGTTGGAAACACAAATGACACACACACTCACACAAGTGACACAAACCTGCAAATATACGCCATGGGATTGATAAAATCGCTCCTGTCCACCATTTTACACTGTTATAAGCCATGTCTGAAGTAAACAAAGTCACAGATTTGTAGAAAATCCAGACAGCGTCTGGGCTTGTCCTCCTCTTCCGTATCAATGTTCTGCCGTCGTTTGTATGTTAGAAGAAGGATCATTCTCAATGGATTCGTCATGGCTGTGTTTGCCACGGCACATCCTTTGTGTTAATGCGATATCTCAGAAACTATTTTGTGGATAATCTTATATATAATAACCACATTTTTAACCCTTGTTGACTTTAGTGCAAGGAAGAACTGGATTGATTTGAGGCAACAATGGTTTATATCTCTGACACTTCGGGGAGCTTTAAGCTTTTGGGCCATAATTTTAGCATATGATGAATTTGTGAATCGTTTCAGGAACTCTATCTCGTATATCTCAAATTTTTCTCCGGTTTTCGGATATAACCTCCTAAATTTTGATCCGTTTTAGTCCAAATTTTGTGTATGTGAATCGACTCGTGGAGATCCATCTTGTACATTTCATGTTTTAATCACTTGGGGGACCTATTTTACTGAAAAATACTGTTTTTCATACATCATTTCAAATATAATTTGTGGAGTTCAATCAGGAGGATTGCATGTACGACGCAGATAATTAGGGGTTTAGGTGTTTCTCGATATAGTCCGGGACGACAGCGTAGACCTAGTTCATCTTTCTATTTCCCAATTTGGACTATTTTTTTTACAGCAATTTGTTTTGGGGGGAAAATTATGATACATTTTTCTAATGTATGTATCCCCATAAATTTCCATGCCTTTTTTTTTTATCAAGGATGGTATGTTTAACTATAAAAAGTCATTGTGTCATGTCCCAATAAATTGTGTTTTCAGTTTCAAGACTCAAAAATCAGTCATGATCACCGAACCTCATATGTTGAAAATTATCACACAGCTGGCCCTACATATTGGCGTGCTACCAATTTTAGGTCAACAAAAGGTCTCTCACATAGGGCCAAAAAAGTTCACCAAGTTGTTCGGCGTGTAACTGTGACCAGAACATCTTTCAATGTGTGATTTTTTTTTTTTACCATCCTACCGGCCATTGTTTTCATCCACGTATGTCGGATTCCAGGAGAATCAGACAATAGATGGATAGATTGTGAAAATAATCAAAAGATGTTCCTCAATTATTCGGAGTATGTCACAGGAGGAGAGCAGAGTGAGCGATGAAGACAGGCATTGTGTGAGAGGGATGAGAGTTGACCCAGCTGCTGATGACATTTTATCTCTTCCGTGTCTTGCCATCATATTCGGCGTCCTATGCAGCTGATTTGATTTCAGTCCTCCATTGGGTCGGTGAGCTTCACTGTCGGTGCTGCTCTCACGTGTCCCCCTCGAGCCTCTCATTAACTTGCAAAATGGATGTTTGATTTGCATTGTGTCACGGATGATGAGATCAGCCTGGCTGAAGCCTCCGTATCGGGTCACAAACAGCACACCCCGTCACACCAGGGATTCTCATCAATCAGAGTGAACCAGCATTGACACCATAGAGGGTCCTTCAGGAAACGGATCAAGGATCAGAACCGGTTTAGTGCTCCACACTGAGGGGGAAATATATGCTCTACATTTCAGGAACGAGTCCAGGAGCTGGAGAGGGAGCTCAGAGAGATGGAGAGGGAGAAGGAGAGGGAGCTGAACGCCTTAAGGAAAGAGAAGAGGGAACTCCTCCTCACTAGTCAAACGGTAAGCAGGGCGTTACGTTATTACTACCACCACATACAACATTAGAGATGGATGGAGGCTTTTAATAGCCAGTCATCTATTTTATTTAATCGTTTATCCGGTTGAGGGACATGGGTGGCTGCAGTAAATCCCAGCTGAGATTGGGCCAGAGGTGAGGTAAACCCTGGGCAAGGCACCAGGTGGTCAGAGAGACAGACAATCATTGATGCTCACATTCACACCTACGATC
This sequence comes from Lophius americanus, assembly GCA_037951165.1. Lineage (NCBI taxonomy): Eukaryota > Metazoa > Chordata > Actinopteri > Lophiiformes > Lophiidae > Lophius > Lophius americanus. The sequence goes on from JBBDHG010000043.1 coordinate 1,360,987, forward strand.
AATTTAGTGTCACTCGGCTCTCACAATCATGACATTCTAGTTGACTATAAGTAGTTGCGAATAATGTAACGATTTAATCGTCTTCGTTCCTTTCTGTTCCACATTAAAGTATAGATCATATTACAATAATCCAAATACATCGATTGAAGAAAGAGTTTCTGTACTGCAGTAGCACAAAGGCTCATAACGACTCATTCCTTTCTGAACCGGTGGCCCATCTGTCAGTGAATCCGTTGGGTCCATAGATTTGTAAATTCTTGAAAACAAAATTAACAAATTACCTCTATCAAGTTATCGGACTCTCTGTTTCTAGTTGAACCAAATTATTTTTTTTACGCAGTTACACTTGACATTGTTACGTAATGATCAATCATTTTCTGTTAAATAATAAATGAAATGATCCACTCCAAGAAGAAGAGAATCATGATGACAACATTAACACCAGTTTGACGTCAAGCAGTGGACGGTTATCACGAGAGGGAAAAATAATTTTGACAGGCTTAAGTGTCCCTAATTCATCTATATTACATGTATTTGAACTACAGACCCACACAAACACAGGGAGAACACTCCAAACTGGTGGATTTGAACCCAGAACCTTCTTACTGTGATGCGCCAACCTTTCAAAAAACCCCTCACGTTTTCAAACTGCTTAATCACACGGACCAGACAGATGACGGAGCAGCGCCGCCAGAAATCATAGGAGGCTGTGTAGCTATAAGGAAGAGACGACAAATGTCTCGGACCATGACAGAGAAGAAAAAAGGGATGTTGAGGGGATAATATCGTCTCCAGATGACTCTGTTTGTTCACTTTCCATTCCTCATTCCTGTTGGTTTTTTTTTTTTAACTTTCGACATCAATTTGTTTTCAAGGGAGTTTTAAGTGAGTTTTCACTATTCCTCATAGGTGGTGTTGTAACAATGGCCCTTACCTAGAATACATTTACTATGATGCTTTTTGCAGGCAAAATGTATAATAATATTGATGATGGTAAATTTTAGTTCTCATAATCCTGTACATAAATTCCCTTTTTGATGCATAATGGTTCTCTTCACACTCATTCACACATTTCATCCTCACCGCAAATTTATCAACACTATTCAGCCCCCGCCGTGTTATCAGTGGTAATAACAAACATTACAAATTTAAATGATATCATCTATTCAGTCATTAGTCAAAATATGCCGACTTAAGTGGTTTTGCCTTTGGTCGGACTTATGGCAGCTCCATTTAAAATGAGGAGGAGGAGCCAAGATGTTGATGAGTGAGTGAGTGAGTGAGTGAGTGGGAGCGTTTCTCAAGCTGGAGGGAGGGAAGGAAAGGATAGAAGGAGGAGTAAGCATTGTGTCAGAGGGTGTTGCATTTGTGAATATGTGTGTGTGTGCACATGTGTTTGGATGTGTGAGAGGGCAGGAAGGCAAGCTGGGAGGATTTTGCATCATTACAGCGAGCGGTAAGCTTAATAGGAAGAACTGATTGACAAGTTTTGAAACTGTGTTTCTCTTAAAAGTGACTTAATTTTAACTAATCGGCTCTTGAATGAGAGAGCAGGAGCAGCTGGGGGGAGGGAGGGCAGAAGGGAGTGGCAGAACAAGCGAGGAGAGGCAGCATGACAGTGTGTGACGATATGACAGCGTGCTGGATTGAGTTTGCTCCTGACGTGTGTAGCGAACTTTCATGGTGAGAAGTAGCGACGTCTGAGAGAACACAGACTTTAATAGGTGATAGTTTATGGTAAATAACACTGTTTTTATTACGCTTCTTATAAAAAGAACTTTAAGAAGCATTTATGAAATTTGACGTGCTTGGATATGTATGAATTGTGGGGGAAAATGGTACTTAAAGATCAGGATTTGTTGTTGAGATCTCCACTCTCCTCACATTTCCTGCGAACATGAAATGAAAGAGACAGAAAAGGGTTAAAGAGTTGACTCCATGTGGCGGCTGAATCGCTCATGTGTTTGGGAGTCAAGCAGGGCAGGGAGGTTTAGAGGGAGAGATAGTGAGGGAATGATAATTCTTTAACTCATTACTGTCCTCTTTGGAATGGGTGAACTCATTCTCAGTCTCATGTGGAATGTCGAATGCAGCAGCTTTTCATCGCTCCCCATCGTCCTCTTCTCCCCCGCCACTCCGACTCTTAGTGTTTGTGCCCGGCAGTAAATATGTTACTGAAATTTAAATTAAATAGAATCTGCTCCCACAGGTTCTCAAAGAGAAGAAGCCTCTCACCGATTGGTCCAACATCACCAGCTCGGCCCCCTGCATGATGTCGCTGTCTCCTCTGACCGTTCACAAGCCTCCTCAGGTATGCAGTGTGTCGCCATGGATTCTTGGTGATAAACTTGGTTTAAACTGATAAAAATTCTTGATCAAACTCCTTTTGTTTTACCCCAGAAAGTCACCGGCAACCTCTTAAAATTCCCCAATTTGTCAGGTCCAAACTTTAAAGATACTTAGTTAAATGTCAAATAATCAAATATTTCCATTTAAGTAGGTTAAAGCTGTGTTTTATGGTTTAAAAGCTTAAAAAACAAACCTACATTTTCATTCATTTTCAAAATAATTTCAGAATATCTGATCTGGACTAATTATTTCATCCATTAAGTTGTAGGAATTTGAGGATGTATTTTTGTAGCATGCATCTCATATTTAACATTCTTTTATTTTGTAGGAACCATCCAAAGAATCTGTCAGTTTGCCCAGAAGACGGAGTTCGCATCGCAAACACAGTGACAGGCCGCTGTCAGAACAGGGTGAGACACGACCAGCACTCTCTCTCTCTCCTCTCTATTGTGCTCTTTGATTTGTTTAAGCGGAGAGTGCCGCGATGCAGAACAATAAGCCCCCTCCCTCTGCACTCATGTCCCATTTTGACTGTTTGCCCACTTGCCTTCCTTTTACAGTCAAATTAAAGGTGTGGCAGCAGTGACGGCAGGATGTTGCTACATAGGTAGAGAGCTGGACTTACCTGATTAGACCGGATGAGCCAGAGAGGCACACGAACACTCCTCTGAAGCAGTATCGGTTTTTCTTACACAACTATCTATCACCGATTGTTGTAGTAGCCAACTCAGGTTGAGTCTTGTTTCATGTGTATCCGTCCTAAATGTTCTAAGGAAGGTTTCATTCAAATCAGCTATCATGGTATTTTACAATGTTCATGATAATTCTGCTACTGCTAAAACTAAAAAAATATATATCAACAATAATAGCAGTTATGGTGATAATAGTGATATCCACAGTAAATTATTAATTAGTATCATTAATAGTAACATTAATTCTAGCTGTTATTAGAACTATTCATATTATTATATTATTATTATGTGATATGATAAATATATTTCTGGATATATGTATAATTATTTGTTATTTGTTTGTTGTTATTTAATGTTTTTAATATATTTTTCAATGAAGCGGTTTTGAATGAGATATAAATAAAATAATTAAGTTAATCTAACTTAATTGCGCATATGTCAGGATGTGATAGAAATCTGCGTAGAATTATTTAAAAAATACAGCTAAGATAATTTAAAGAAAAGTTAAAATGGATCTTAATGTTTAATGTTTAAACATTAATTAACTGATGTTTAAAAAAATCTTTACTTCCCCTCCAACAACATAAAAGGGCGTTAAAAGGTTCCGAATGCTATTTACGGATTTTCTTGTCTTTTCAGATGCTATGATAATAAACCCTGTGATAAATGGAATTAAATGTAACCTGAACATTATTTCCCTATATTTTTCTATGCATATTTATAGTTTACAAATAACAAAAACGAGTTTGAACATCAAAGCAGTAGAGTTCAAGTTTACGAGGGAGGAATGCACAAAACTGTAAATCGGTTGTTTTCACTAATTACAGGCTCATTATGTATTAAATGTCCAACCACATGGAGAGAACCCTACAAAGAAAGTGTTAAAAACTTTCTTTGTCATTACAGGTTTTCTGTTCTTCAATATCTATAGTTAAAAATTCTCTTTAGTTTCAGTTTTTCTGTAGTTTCCTTTTCTCTTTAGTTTTGATTTCTCTGTTTTTTGTTTCTCTGTAGCTTCAATTCCTCTGTATTTTCCTTTTCTCTATAGTTTCAATTTCTCTGTTTTCTGTTTCTCTCTAGCTTCAATTTCTTTGTAGTTTCTGCCTCTCTTTAGTCTGTTAGTTTCTCTAGTGTTTGACTATATAGAAAGGATCCCTAAGAGATACACATGTTTCTGTACGGCAGTAACACAAAGGAACTTTCCCTGTCCGGTTTTGGTTTCTTTGTTGTTTTGCATTCTCTCTCAACCGTTTTTTTTCCCTATTCTTTCTAGTTTCAATTTCCCAGCACTTACAATTTCTCTGTACTTTGTGTTTTTCCTACAGAGTTACACTTATGGTTCTATTAATCTCAGTAAATGGTATAATGATACATATTATGCACAAACAGCCTATACACATCAAGTGTTTGTCTATAAAAAAACCTACACCAACACTTTGTGGTAATACACACATATTCATATATATGAACATTCATGTAAATGCTTACTAACATACTTGGTTTTATACATATGTGCACATTATTACATTTAAACATACATATAGTGAACACCTAAATATACTTACACAAATCAATAAATTGCAACATTAATTAACCTTAGAGTTATAGATCTGTTTTTTGTCCCATTTTGAGGTGTAGTCTTTCCATCTGTCAGTCAATCCATAAAAAATGTTCATTTGAAGCCACATTCCCTCATTCCCTGAACCCTTCCTGATATGAACGAGCTGCTAGAGTTTTCCAACTTCTCAGTAGAGTCTGTCTACCTACCATTAGAGCAGTTTTAATGAATTCTGCTTTCTCACAGTCCTTCTCTATGCTTGGGTCACCAAGCACATATAATCACATATAATCATAACCGTCATATTTTATACCTAGAAACCTGTACCCACTGCAGCCTTAGTTAAAACTGATGAAACTGCATCTGATACGTTTTCTTGTCTTAATTCTCAAATTCTGCCACACCTGACTTACGTAAAGCTTTTCGCTCTGCCTGATGCGTGATGTTCTTCCATGTCTTTCCTTGTCTCCTCCCGCTCCTAGGTTTGGTAAGGATACTTCCAGACAGCCAGGCCTCAGAGGCTTTTCCCTCCCCCCACCCGTCCCACAGTCTCAGCAATGGGCACAGCATCAGGCTCAGACCTGGGACCAGCAACGGAGGTGGGCTCCTCACTCCGTGTAACAGTACAACAAGCTCTCGCGCTGCCAGGTCAGTTATTTCACCACTTGTTTGATGGACCAATGCAAATTAAGAATGGCTTTTTAATGTGCTGTTAGAAGTAGAAGCTCTCCTTTCGCATTTACAAACAAGAAGGCTACATGTTTTATACTTCATCCGTTTTCACAGTAGATGTTACCATAAAATATCACTTCAGTTTATTAACACCAGTGTTTGATTTTTTTTATCTTTATCGAGTATTAAACACAGTACATTATGAAGTAATTTAGCTGCAACAGTGTTATGGGGAGTAACCAAATCAACAACTTAATGAGATTAATTTTAAGTCCTTCATTTGGTGCTAAAGCCTTAAAGGGAGTAAACTGGAAATGTTGGTAATAACACCGGTGCTGTAGGTCAAAATTGCGGTGACTCATATGAGGTCAAACATTGGGCAGCTTTGGTAATGAGATTACCATTTGCTTTCATTTTCCTTTCCAACAAGTTTAACCAGCTGGGGAGATTTTTAACAACCTGTATGAAGATGATCATGTGACTAGTCATGCTCCTCACCGGATGACTGCTCAGCATGGATGCCGTCATCACACATCCCATATTAGCACAGGGTCATAATTATGGATATGGATAGAATAATCCCTTTAAATATTATTACAATGTTGGGCTGAGTAATTTCAACAAACCATCTAGGATGTTGACTCCGGGTTCTCTGAGTGTGACTGTCGATACCGAAGAAGCAGCAGCAGCAGCACCCGGCACAATGGCTGTATTTGTTGTGAGGAATGGTGTAGCGTGCAGAGCTAGTCGGTGAGCAAGTCATGCACATAGAAGTAACCGGCCCACTTCACACATGCACGCACACACACACACACACACACCACAGCTCCCCTCCTGGGACATTAATTTACTTAAAATTGTCAATCCTCTGCAACATGACATACTTTTTACACGATGAAGGAATGAGTAGATAAACAATGTAAGAATCATAGCTGGATATTCTATGACTTTTTACTCTCTCGTATCATCAGAATGAATGTTTGACCACAAGTAATAAATGCCTTGTATTTTATACATACAGTAACTGGTGGTGGATTAAGTACTCAGATTATTATCGGAGTATTGTCAGAAAAATATACTACAGTGTTTTACTCTTATGTACGTGGTTTATTTCTAATGCTGTATTAAAACAGAAGACTACGATTATACTGTATCACGTCAGTAGATGCTAAAAACTGAGTTAATTTAACTACTTTATGCAGCTCATTAGTGAGATGTGTTTTTGCAAAATGGTAATCCGAAAAGTAAAGCTGTCAGACAAATCTAGTGGAGAAGAAAACAGAATATTTATATACTTAAGATGAGCATAAACTGGAAATAACTGAGTTAAGTACAAATACCTCTATTTGTACTTCCCACCAGTCCACTAGTGTTATTTAAGGCATAACAGTTTTTTCAAGAATACTATGATATACTATGAAAACCATACTATGAACAAGAAAGTTATGAAATACAGTAGTAGTAATAAAGTACAATATTTTCCTGTGGGATGAAGTGGAGAAGAAGTTTAAAGTAGGTCAAATGTGTACTTTAGTACCATAGTTGAGTGAATGTACTCGGTTACTGTCCACCGGTAGGATATTAACCATAAAAAGAAGTTGTCCCTTCTTTTATACTGTAGAATTCTGATTTTATTTTCTGTGTTTTCCTTGGGAACACCTTGTTTTAGTTGACTTTGAAGGGTCCTCATCTTGTCCAGAGCACATTTCATATAGAAGCTTATACATTCATCCGACGTTAAAACCTATGTCAGATCAATATATGGAACGAGATGCTCCGCTGTGGTGACCGATAAAAAAAAAAGGGAAAGAGCAGAAAGAAGTTGTTTGCTTTCTGCATTCTAGCCAGAGCGACCATTTACAAATATTAATATTCATTAATACATACGTTCCTTGTTTCTATACATTTCTTTTCATAGAAATTAAAAGTTTTTATTAGAGTTGGTCATCCCCTCATCTGTATACAACAATAGGCCATAATATTATGACCACTTTAGTCAGCTAACAGGGATTATGTCACTACAGTGGCACCTGACGGTGGGATAGCTTAGTCATTATTGGATATTTCTTTTCTCCCAGGTGATGATGTGTTGGAAGCAGGAGAAAAGGATGAAGCCAAAAATGTTGTCACGGATCAAACTGATTGCTTTACAATTGGGTCAGAGCATCTCCCGAATTGCTGGTCTTGTTGGTTGTTGGCTTTACCGACTAAAGTGGTGTGAGGAAGGACAACTCGTGAACTGCGACAGGCTCTTGGGCGCCATGTTGATGTTCCTGTGGACGGAAGGCTAGCTTGTGTTGCCTGATCCGCCAAAAGAGCTACTATTCCTGAGCTAATGTTATGAGGGATGGATTCCAAAGATAAAGAGGATATGTCATAAGCTGATGAATTGTTTACAACCTTTTTTGGGGGGTATCATCCTCTTCAGATTACCTTAAGCAGTGTATAGTTAATACTGCATTATCATGTAACGGTGTAATGATTGGTGACTTTGACCTACTTGGAGATGTTGCACTGAAACGTTACTCATTGATTGACAAGCCTCCTAAATAACTTACAAATTAACTTTGATAATGGACAAAGATTGTGTGTAATTCAAACATTTTTTTTTCAACAGAGCGTAACCTTTGCAACTATTTTGAATCTGATGACCAAAATTCCTTTTACAGCCCGACTCTGTTGGATCTGGTGGAGATTGAGAAGAAATTGAGGGAAGCCAAAGCGGAGAGAGAGAAGCTGCTCCGAGAGAGGGTGAGTCACCTGTCGTGGGAAACACTCGCTGACACCTATAATCACCCAGGTCACACTTCATCAGACATGGCTGTCTGATCACTGACACCCACTCAGCTTGCACATAAGGGTCTAAGAGAAGAGCCGGCAGATATCTGGCTGTTTGAAATGCATGTTTGCAGCGTAGTGAAAGACAAACCTGAAAATGTATAGATGTATGATTGTAAGTGCATGTTGCATTTTTAAACTAGAAAGGAGTCCTTTCATCAATAAATGTTCAAATGTCCTATTTCAAAGAATATTTTGGAGGCTGACTCATGATTCGAGGCTGCATGTGTTCTCCCAGGAAGAACGACGGCAGTATCTGCTGGAGGAAAGAAGGCAGAGAGAGCTCAACTCTCCAGGAGCAATATCGCCAGTGCCAGTGACCCTGCGAAGTCCAGAATCAGAACCAAAAGAGGAACCACATACTGCCAGATCTTCCACAACATCCCCAGTATGTACACACCCACAAAGCTGACATGACAAAAACATAACGAACAATGTTTTAGAATCTAAGGAAGAGCTGCAAAAAGCTGCGATTTAACTAAATAAATGTGTGTGAGGGAACGTTACTCCCCATTCTGTCTGTGTGCAGTACACACGATACTCAGAGAAACTACAGTCAGACTGGTGGATACAGAACATTCAGTCAGGCAGCAGAGGGTTTGTTAAGCCCACTTCTTGAAGTCCTCCCTTTCAAAGGACAACGGCATGAACATCGCTCCAGATATCTTATTTTGAAATTTTGAATTTTATACTCTACTGAAAGTTGCAAAATACCTTTATTTTGAAAAAGATGATTTTATTGTTATTTATTTAATTAAGTAAAAATATTTAGTTATTTTGAGAACTGTACTGTACAAGTAGTTTAACTATGTATTAGTTTAACATGGCCTGTTTGTACTGAAAAATACGCATTTCAAAATGATCAGTGATGTGTGCATTTTCCATTTCACACACACACACACACACACACATACACACACACACAGAAATAATATCTGTCTGAAAGTCTGATACTTTTAGTACCCAAAATGCAATCTGACAGTTCATTTATCGGTTGTATGCGAGCAATAGTTCAAATAAACTTCAGCCGCCAGCCCCGAGAAACGAAGAAGAGTGAGTTGCAAAGGTCTAAAGGTTCTCCCTAAGACTTTTAAACGGACTTTGATGTGTTTAACATGTGGAACTCAGATTTAGGTTTTCAGGATTCTCAAATACCTGATTTATTTATTGATTTCATTTTTAATGGGAACAAAGTGCTGATTTAGCAACAATGTTTTCAGTATAAGGATAAGTGGTGAGAAAGCTCCACCAGCACTTTAGGAGTTTGATTTCATGTAAAATATGTAAAGACTTTTCTTGAGCATGACCCTGAACACCAATTTGGTCTTTGATTGCTTCAAAGGAGCCCACTGCTCCTCATGGAGGGGTCAAATGCCGAGAACTAATATCATCATTTTGTTACCTGTCCTTCATAAACGGTAATGACAGAGGATAGATTATTATTAATTTTATTATTCAACAAGAATATTCCAAAATTGGTGCAGAAAGCATTGAGGTCCCACGTATGGGTGGATTCAAGGGTGAGGCCCTAGTTGAAACCTGATTGACTCCTGAAGTGACTTCATCCCCACATCTTGTGGGATGGAAGGCTGTAATGTTAAATATTATCATGCATGCAGCTCTGATGTCACTCAGAATCTTGGAAAGCTGAATCAGGAAAAACTGACTGTTATGTGACACAGGCTAAAGGTGTGTTCTCTTCTCCAATGATGTCGCTTCATTTAGATAATTGTCTCAGACTCTACGAAGCTCCCTCACAGACCCTGTGCTACAGAAAATTCTCTTTGAGCTTAATAAAACAGAATGATCCTTTTAATGTACGACGATTCTCAGTGTTGTGACCCCATAAATTTAGATTTTGTGTCATATGATCAGAGATTACATGTCGTCTCAAAAGAGGTTCTCAGTGTTTTTAATGTTTCTAACTGTTTAATTTCCACCACATCCAAACTCTGTTTGTCCCCAGAACCACAGCCTGCCCCTCTTCCTCTCACCCAACTTTGACCTGCGGGCCCACTTGGACTCTCTGGGTCACGGAGTGACCGGCTGCACGGACCTGCGTCTGACTCCTCGTCGCTGTGCAGGCTTCCTGACGAAGCGAGGGGGAAGGGTCAAGACCTGGAAGAAAAGGTGGTTCCTGTTTGACATGGATCACAGACGACTAGCCTACTATACAGGTTAGACTGGCTGGGAGAGTGATGTGTGCGTGTTCAACTGCATGTTTACTGGATTGGGAACCTTTTCAATGCCTCATTAGAACCCCAACAGAAGGTCCTGTCTGGTAAAAAATTGTTTTCACATCTGTATCATTGTCCAACTGTTATCCTCAGCGTGAATTTATGGACATTCTGCCACACGTTTTTATAAATGCATAATAAAGTTGCAGAGTATTCATAACTTTTATGACTTGAATACATTACTTAAGTCGCAATGTGTATGTCGTATTATTTTCTGTTCAACTCGGATTCTCCCTTTGCTGCAGACTGTGATGAAAGGAAGCTGAAAGGAGTCATCTACTTCCAGGCCATAGAGGAAGTTTACTACGACCATCTACGAACAGCCACCTCTGTGAGTTCTCAGACTGAACACCAGATGGCACACTTCAGAGTCTATAGGGTTTCTTTCCCCAAGACTCAAACCTCTGGAATTTGAATCTGAAGGAAAACAATTTGATGAATGCACTTTTATATCAGTGAAATTTCAGCCTGGAGTCTCAAATATGAATAACAGTCTAATGTGGTCCAGCAGTGAATTCCAAAAATCATAACATATCGTCATTAATCAGGGAATATCTTCGATTAAGAGCAATATTTCAAACCAGGGTAGTATCACTTAAGGTTCTCGGTGATTTGGGCCTGAATTTACTCCTTATGTCTGTGTTTACTTTGGTTTGTTCACAGAAGTTTATTTTTAGAGCTTTGAGGTTCCTGATTCTCAAGATGGTTCAACGTACACGGCGCATTTTTTTGGGTTAAAGACACAGACAGTCCCTGCAATAACAGCATTAGACCTCAGAGGCAGGTGTCGGTTAACACTGGTGCTGCTGAGAGCAGATTTATTTGATGCCAGCATGTGTCAGGTGTTAACGAGTCACGTGAGGCTACAGGTTTATCTTTGTGTAGATTCTCATTCATCCTGGTCATGGGAATCCTTGAAAATTGAATCTGAAGCAACTGGACTTCTGTTTAGACTAAAGAGAAGTAACGGCCAGAAAACTATAGAGATTTGTCTATTTAACAAGTTAAAAATGACATTAAAAATCAGTAGGTTTTTAACATCAACAAAAACTCTTCACTTAAGAATTTGTATTAAAAATTTACTCATCAGTAGACTGCAAAAAGAACTATTGGGTGGGCAGCATGGTGGGATAGTGGATACACTGTTGCCTTACAGCGCCTCTCACCGAATGTCAGCAGGGATTGGTTCCAGTCCCGAACGAGGTTGTTAAACTGTAACTATCGGATCTCTTTGGTTGGGAAGATTCAATCTTGAATAAAAACATAGAAAACCCCTTTTAGACCTGTCTGCTCAACCATGACTGACCACATTATAACTCTTTGTGTTTTCCATTCAGTCTCCGCGGCCCACTCTCACCTTCTGTGTGAAGACTTACGACCGCCTCTTCTTTCTGGTGGCGTCCAACCCCGTGTCCATGAGGATTTGGATGGACGTCATCGTCACTGCCACAGACGAGCACAGCCGCTACTGAGCTCCTCATCACCAAGACTTTCTAGACCTTTGAATGAGCTAATTTGCATCTAGTTATTTTCCCCTGCCTGAGATCCACTTCAGGTGCAGGATCGGCACCTGGACTCAGGGATCTGTGGATGAGGTCCATGAAATGCTGAAGTGGAGTGATGTATGGTGCTGAACAGATGTGCTGAAATACATCACAGGAAATCCTGGTGTAGGAGTGACTGTGGTGACAGAGGCTCCACCTGCAAACCACTAATTCACTGGATTTCTGTTACCAGGAGTTTTCACTCCCTGAGCTGGATCTCCCTCTGCTGGTCAAAGTCCGCAATTACAGGACCGGTGTTCACTAAAGCGCAATGCAATGCAGTATGAATGAAAATAAAGCTTGTTAGACTGCAGAGAGATCATTTATCCTGTTTTGTGATGAATCACATTATCTTCTGTCTTCCTTAAATGTCATTTTTCACGACTTAAGTTATTTGGAAAATGTATATGGGTTTGATATGTAAATAAATTAAGGTATACACTATCCTGAATGCACTATTAAATGTTTATTCTTAAAAACGTTGCTTTTTTTGTCCTCCATTTGTTCAGACTTCACTCATTTATATTTTATCCGAATCCCGGATGCGTTTTTTTATTGCTTCATCCTGTGAATAAAACAGAAATAATACACAAACATGTCATGATATTTTGATTAGCCGTGGTAGCTTCGCTTAACTTCCGGGTCATGCATTTATGTGACTTAGAATAAAACTTTAATCAACTTTGACAGAACAACAACAAAACGTGCAAATGTGCAAAACAAACAGACAAATCTCTGCCACCCATTTTTTGGATGTGAGACGTCCCAGTATGGCACAAAAAACAATAAATATTCAGTTAAAATTTCTGTCCATTTCCATTTTGCGTTAATTATCTCGCCTCAGATTTGTCTGGGGGATTCTCTGGAGCTACAGGACTTAACCACTTAAATGTCTAAATGAGATATGAAGCTAACTTAACATAGAGTTACCTTTGATGATATAGTTGGCCTTTGACTAATAATAATATTTCTTCCACCAGTGGTCAAAAATGCATGAAATGTCCCACTCTTCACTTAAGAATTGTTATTAAACATTTACTCATCAGTAGACTGCGAAGAGTGCAGGATCAGCACCTGGACTCTGGGATCTGTGGATGAGGTCCGTGAGACGCTGAGGTGGAGTGATGTATGGTGCTGAACAGATGTGCTCAAACACATCACAGGAAACTTCTGGTGTAGGAGTGACTGTGGTGACAGAGGATCCACCTGCAAACCACTAATTCACTGGTTTTCTGTTACCGGGAGGTTTCACTCCCTGAGCTGGATCTCCCTCTGCTGGTCAAAGTCCGCCATTACAGGACCGGTGTTCACTAAAGCACAATGAAGTATGAATGAAAATAAAGCTTGTTAGACTACAGAGATATCATTTATCCTGTTTTGTGATGAATCAAATTATCTCCTGTCTTCGTTAAATGTCATTTTTCACGACTTAAGTGATTTGGAAAATGTATATGGGTTTGATATGTAAATAAATCAAGGCATACACTATCCTGAATGCACTATTAAATGTTTATTCTTAAAAACGTTGTTTTTTTTTGTCCTCCTTTTGTTCAGACTTCATTCATTTATATTTTACCCGAATCCCGGATGCGCCTTTTAATTTCTTCATCCTGTGAGTAACACAGAAATAATACACAAACATGTCATGATATTTTGATTAGCCTTGGTAGCTTCGCGTAACTTCCGGGTCATGCAGTTACGTGACTTAGAATAAAACTTTAATAACAAAACGTGCAAATGTGCAAAACAAACAGACAAATCTCTGCCACCCATTTTTTGGATGTGAGACGATCCAGTATTGCATCTAGTTATTTTCCCCTGCCTGAGGGCTCATCCTGTCTGAGATCCACTTCAGGTGCAGGATCAGCACCTGGACTCAGGGATCTGTGGATGAGGTCCATGAAATGCTGAAGTGGAGTGACGTATGGTGCTGAACAGATGTGCCGAAATACATCACAGGAAATCCTGGTGTAGGAGTCACTCTGGTGACAGAGGATCCACCTGCAAACCACTAATTCACTGGATTTCTGTTACCAGGAGGTTTCACTCCCTGAGCTGGATCTCCCTCTGCTGGTCAAAGTCCGCAATTACAGGACCGGTGTTCACTAAAGCGCAATGCAATGCAGTATGAATGAAAATAAAGCTTGTTAGACTGCAGAGAGATCATTTATCCTGTTTTGTGATGAATCACATTATCTCCTGTCTTCCTTAAATGTCATTTTTCACGACTTAAGTTATTTGGAAAATGTATATGGGTTTGATATGTAAATAAATTAAGGTATACACTATCCTGAACGCGCTATTAAATGTTTATTCTTAAAAACGTTGCTTTTTTTGTCCTCCATTTGTTCAGACTTCACTCATTTATATTTTACCCGAATCCCGGATGCGCTTTTTTATTGCTTCATCCTGTGAATAAAACAGAAATAATACGCAAACATGTCATGATATTTTGATTAGCCGTGGTAGCTTCGCTTAACTTCCGGGTCATGCATTTATGTGACTTAGAATAAAACTTTAATCAACTTTGACAGAACAACAACAAAACGTGCAAATGTGCAAAACAAACAGACAAATCTCTGCCACCCATTTTTTGGATGTGAGACGTCCCAGTATGGCACAAAAAACAATAAATATTCAGTTAAAATTTCTGTCCATTTCCATTTTGCGTTAATTATCTCGCCTCAGATTTGTCTGGGGGATTCTCTGGAGCTACAGGACTTAACCACTTAAATGTCTAAATGAGATATGAAGCTAACTTAACATAGAGTTACCTTTGATGATATAGTTGGCCTTTGACTAATAATAATATTTCTTCCACCAGTGGGCAAAAATGCATGAAATGTCCCACTCTTCACTTAAGAATTGTTATTAAACATTTACTCATCAGTAGACTGCGAAGAGTGCAGGATCAGCACCTGGACTCTGGGATCTGTGGATGAGGTCCGTGAGATGCTGAGGTGGAGTGATGTATGGTGCTGAACAGATGTGCTCAAACACATCACAGGAAACTTCTGGTGTAGGAGTGACTGTGGTGACAGAGGATCCACCTGCAAACCACTAATTCACTGGTTTTCTGTTACCGGGAGGTTTCACTCCCTGAGCTATATCTCCCTCTGCTGGTCAAAGTCCGCCATTACAGGACCGGTGTTCACTAAAGCACAATGAAGTATGAATGAAAATAAAGCTTGTTAGACTACAGAGATATCATTTATCCTGTTTTGTGATGAATCAAATTACCTCCTGTCTTCGTTAAATGTCATTTTTCACGACTTAAGTGATTTGGAAAATGTATATGGGTTTGATATGTAAATAAATCAAGGCATACACTATCCTGAATGCACTATTAAATGTTTATTCTTAAAAACGTTGTTTTTTTTTGTCCTCCTTTTGTTCAGACTTCATTCATTTATATTTTACCCGAATCCCGGATGCGACTTTTAATTTCTTCATCCTGTGAGTAACACAGAAATAATACACAAACATGTCATGATATTTTGATTAGCCTTGGTAGCTTCGCTTAACTTCCGGGTCATGCAGTTACGTGACTTAGAATAAAACTTTAATAACAAAACGTGCAAATGTGCAAAACAAACAGACAAATCTCTGCCACCCATTTTTTGGATGTGAGACGATCCAGTATTGCATCTAGTTATTTTCCCCTGCCTGAGGGCTCATCCTGTCTGAGATCCACTTCAGGTGCAGGATCAGCACCTGGACTCAGGGATCTGTGGATGAGGTCCATGAAATGCTGAAGTGGAGTGACGTATGGTGCTGAACAGATGTGCCGAAATACATCACAGGAAATCCTGGTGTAGGAGTCACTCTGGTGACAGAGGATCCACCTGCAAACCACTAATTCACTGGATTTCTGTTACCAGGAGGTTTCACTCCCTGAGCTGGATCTCCCTCTGCTGGTCAAAGTCCGCAATTACAGGACCGGTGTTCACTAAAGCGCAATGCAATGCAGTATGAATGAAAATAAAGCTTGTTAGACTGCAGAGAGATCATTTATCCTGTTTTGTGATGAATCACATTATCTCCTGTCTTCCTTAAATGTCATTTTTCACGACTTAAGTTATTTGGAAAATGTATATGGGTTTGATATGTAAATAAATTAAGGTATACACTATCCTGAACGCACTATTAAATGTTTATTCTTAAAAACGTTGCTTTTTTTGTCCTCCATTTGTTCAGACTTCACTCATTTATATTTTACCCGAATCCCGGATGCGCTTTTTTATTGCTTCATCCTGTGAATAAAACAGAAATAATACGCAAACCTGTCATGATATTTTGATTAGCCGTGGTAGCTTCGCTTAACTTCCGGGTCATGCATTTAGGTGACTTAGAATAAAACTTTAATCAACTTTGACAGAACAACAACAAAACGTGCAAATGTGCAAAACAAATAGACAAATCTCTGCCAACCATTTTTTGGATATGAGACGTCCCAGTATGGCACAAAAAAAACAATAAATATTCAGTTAAAATTTCTGTCCATTTCCATTTTGCGTTAATTATCTCGCTTCAGATTTGTCTGGTGGATTCTCTGGAGCTACAGGACTAAACCACTTAAATGTCTAAATGAGATATGAAGCTAACTTAACATAGAGTTACCTTTGATGATATAGTTGGCCTTTGACTAATAATAATATTTTTTCCACCAGTGGGCAAAAATGCATGAAATGTCCCACTCTTCACTTAAGAATTGTTATTTAACATTTACTCATCAGTAGACTGCGAAGAGTGCAGGATCAGCACCTGTACTCTGGGATCTGTGGATGAGGTCCGTGAGATGCTGAGGTGGAGTGATGCATGGTGCTGAACAGATGTGCTCAAACACATCACAGGAAACTTCTGGTGTAGGAGTGACTGTGGTGACAGAGGATCCACCTGCAAACCACTAATTCACTGGATTTCTGTTACCAGGAGGTTTCACTCCCTGAGCTGGATCTCCCTCTGCTGGTCAAAGTCCGCCATTACAGGTCCCGTTTTCACTAAAGCACAATGCAATGCAGTATGAATGAAAATAAAGCTTGTTAGACTGCAGAGAGATCATTTATCCTGTTTTGTGATGAATCAAATTATCTCCTGTCTTCGTTAAATGTCATTTTTCACGACTTAAGTTATTTGGAAAATGTATATGGGTTTGATATGTAAATAAATCAAGGCATACACTATCCTGAATGCACTATTAAATGTTTATTCTGAAAAACGTTATTTTTTTTGTCCTCCATTTATTCAGACTTCATTCATTTATATTTTATCCGAATCCCGGATGCGCCTTTTAATTGCTTCATGCTGTGAGTAACACAGAAATAATACACAAACATGTCATGATATTTTGATTAGCCTTGGTAGCTTCGCTTAACTTCCGGGTCATGCAGTTACGTGACTTAGAATAAAACTTTAACAACAAAACATGCAAATGTGCAAAACAAACAGACAAATCTCTGCCACCCATTTTTTGGATGTGAGACGATCCAGTATTGCACAAAAAGCAATAAGTATCCAGTTAACATTTTTGTCCATTTCCATTTTGCGTTAATTATCTCGCCTCACATTTGTCTGGGGGATTCTCTGGAGCTACAGGACTAAACCACTTAAATGGTTAAATTAGAAATGAAGCTAACTTAACATAGAGTTACCTTTGATGATATAGTTGGCCTTTGACTAATAATAATATTTCTTCCACCAGTGGGCAAAAATGCATGAAATGTCCCACTCTTCACTTAAGAATTTGTATTAAACATTGACTCATCAGTAGACTGCGAAGAGTGCAGGATCAGCACGTGGACTCTGGGATCTGTGGATGAGGTCCGTGAGATGCTGAGGTGGAGTGATGCATGGTGCTGAACAGATGTGCTCAAACACATCACAGGAAACTTCTGGTGTAGGAGTGACTGTGGTGACAGAGGATCCACCTGCAAACCACTAATTCACTGGATTTCTGTTACCGGGAGGTTTCACTCCCTGAGCTGGATCTCCCTCTGCTGGTCAAAGTCCGCAATTACAGGACCGGTGTCCACTAAAGCACAATGCTGTATGAATGAAAATAAAGCTTGTTAGACTCTAGATAGATCATTTATCCTGTTTGGTGATGAATCACATTATCTCCTGTCTTCCTTAAATGTAATTTTTCATGACTTAAGTTATTTGGAAAATGTATATGGGTTTGATATGTAAATAAATCAAGGTATACACTATCCTGAATGAACTATTAAATGTTTATTCTTACAAACGTTGCTTTTTTTGTCCTCCATTTGTTCAGACTTCATTCATTTATATTTTAATCGAATCCCGGATGCGCCTTTCAATTGCTTCATCTTGTGAATAAACAGAAATAATACACAAACATGTCATGATATTTTGATTAGCCTTGGTAGCTTCGCTTAACTTCCGGGTCATGCAGTTATGTGACTTCGAATAAAACTTTAATCAAATTTGCGAGAACAACAAATAAACTTAATAATGGCCCTAACATACACAATTCCTAAAGCTGCAGTAAAAACAAGTCATATTATACTTGCTAAAAAAACAGTCTTAACCACCATCGCTCACACTGACTTCAATTGTCGCCATGGCAACACTTACACAACGGTCAGAATGTCGAATACAAAAGCTATTTCCGCTATTTTAAAACAAAGTGTCTGGTTACGTTTCTTATTTTAACAGCCTCAGTTCTTTATCGATACTAATCATAAGGTGCCAGGCCTCTCTCAGCTCTGCTTAAATTAGCATATAAGCATTCTGGGAAAACATTCAAACATATTCACGGTAACAATTGTTAAAAAATTCTTCAACTTTGCCCAGACGTGTCTGTCTTGAATTTAATCAGAACTCATGAATATTGTAATTGAGAGGGTTCAGCAACCCTGCAAGGCCAAGACTGACACCTTCAAGCCTTTACTACATTTCTCGAGAGAACACATTATCTGCTCTACATCTCCTTACCCAAATTATGCAATGAGCGTTTTGTCATTTTCAAGACATCTGTTGGTTGTCTTCTATCTGCATTACATCTTTCACTTCCTCTTTATAGTTGCTACTACCAACTGAATGCTCTGTGACCAACACTAAATACTGTTGAAATCAATAAACGCTGAATGAAATCCACTGAATTTCCTGCCTCATAAAATATAAACCTAATGGAATGTGTGTCATATACGATTAATTCTGAATTGTGGCTACAGGCTGAAGATTGTTGCACGGTTCTAGAATAAAGAGAGAGAGTCTAAACCATGTGGTGTTGCTGCTGCGTCTCGTCCACATAGCCCATCAGTGACATGTCTCGTTAGTCGGGGTATTAATACTCACACTTTAACGCGGGTATTGCATTAAAGGGAAGCTCTTTTATACCTTAGACCATAAAAACACTGTAAGCTGAACGCCTAACCCTATATATACAGAGATATGCATTAAACACATGTAAGTAGGGATATAACCAAATATGTGCTCTTTTTGTCTTTCTTTTCTTTTTCTTTCTTAATTATAATCTAATATTTCCCTATTTAATTATATATATATATATATATATATATATATATATATATATATATTTCTATAAAAAAATCTTGTCACTGTTTTGCTATTTAACTATCTGACTAAAAGATTAAGTACAAAAAATAAAACAGTTAGTGCTGCTTATTTTCTCCAGTATGCTGCAAATGATATGTCATTTCTTATAGTTAATGTTAAACGGGCCATTGTGATCTACTATTTTGAGCATAACAACAGTTTTTAGAGTTAGTAGAAAATACCTCATCAAACTAATATTTAAGTATACTTTGCTAATATTGAAATAAATCTTTTTGTAAATGCTGGAAATTTCATATGATACATTCATTAAAATGCTTTCTGTAGAACTCTAAATGATGTAGGCTTTTAAACTGGATAGCTATTCCATAGTGTTTTAAAATTTGATTTCCACTTAAAAGCAAGCTGGTGCGTCAATCTTCTGCTACAAACATGAAACAGTAAAAATAAAAAATAAAAAATAAAAACCCCCAAGTGGGATTAACTGTCGGTGGCAAACATTTAAATAAAAAAAAAAAATTAGAACTTGGCATGAAATCTATCAAGAGGCGTCTGCCAGTGTTTATGTGGAGTGTAACTTTAACACACAAAAAAACGTAGTGACACGAGATGAAACTTCTACAAAGCTTCTTCTTTATTGTATAACTAATAAAGTGTTAATCTTCAGCTTGTTTTTTGTAACTGAACGCAAATTTCAATCTATTTAACAGTTCCAGTGCTGTATCCCATTACAACCGGTTCTGATAACTCATTTTCAACAATTCCATTTGCAACAACCTACTTTCATTAGTATTGTTGTGTTATTTTGTGCTTTAAAATAGAATCAGAGATATCTTCATTTTGATATATGTTGTGGAATTGCAAGTTTGGAAAGGGAGATCTGTGTTACTTCCTTTATAAAACAAAACAAAAAAAAAACACAAAACCCCCCACAATTGTCACACTGACAAGTTTTCAAATGAGGAAGAACAAATAAAGCCAGATGTGACGTTACTAATCTCTGACAACAGGAAGCATTTAACATTTTTTCACTTTGAGATTTGATCCAAATGTAAAGTGCGATATAAATCATATGTATTATTATTATTATTATTATTATTATTATTATTATTATTAGCATTCCAAAAATGATTACCTATGCCGTGAGGTCATGTTTTTACCTATGCCCTGTTGTTTGTTTGTTTGCTAGATTACAGAAAAGCTAATGGATGGAATTGCGTGATATTTTACCCAGATGTTTACATTTAAAGAGAGATGGATCTGGGTTCTCATGGATTATTATCATTATCAGTTCAAATATCTTTTTTTTTTTGTAGTAAATGTCTGGCCTTCTAGAATTAGAAACTTTTTTTCAATGTTTATTTTTTATTGCCATTGCAAGAAACTATACGTATCCTTACAAAACAGTCAGGTCTGTTTTCATAATAACGGTGTATTGTTTCTTTGACCGACTGCACAGGGAATGTGAACGCAACGTGACGCTACCGAAGCAATGTGGAATGTTTTTAGATCCATCAACAACATTTGGCCTGATTTTGCATCGGCTGCTGGAGGATAAATTAATATCTTGATGGTGGATTTTTGTGTGACCCGAACCTCTTTTTAGGATCATCATCTGGCAGGAAATCATGACAGGAGCTGCGGGTCTTGTCCTCGTATTGTGTCTCCTTCAAGGTAGACCATTTCAAATTGGAATTATTTTTTTGTACATTTTAAAAATGTTTGTTAATTTAAACCTTAATAATGACAAATGTCAGCTTTTTAATGCAATTTGTAGTAATGTACTATTCATTAGAGTGTATTTTTTTGTTGTATATCTGATTATTTTTCAATTGTTCCCCCTCAGCTAGCTTATGTGGAAAATGGGATGTCATCATCCCTCAGCGTGTAAATGGACTGAGTGGATCCTGTGTGATCATCCCCTGCACCTTCATCTTGCCCTCTGATGAGGAAAAATATCTGGATGATCCTCAGAGGAGCGAGCGCAAGATCAAACATCCTCCAGGGAAACCTACTCGGGAGCCTGCGTGAGAAGAACTGCACCACCATCTTCACCAATCTGCCATATTACCATAATATTAACTATTACTTAAGACTGCAATGTAACACGTTTCAGAAGTCCTTCTTCGGAAAAAGTGTCATTATTTCTACTCAAGGTTTCTGTTATAGTCTATTATTCTCAGAAACTGCTGTGAAAAAGTATTGGCCCCCCTCTTGGTTTCCTCTATTTTCGTGTGTATCTCCTAATAACGAAGTTGCAAACAAGCATTACCGATGACTGAGATCAATCGCTGACGTCACGGAGGTGGATTTATGTCCCGCTCCTCTCGGTTTACGCCAGATGGAACGGGAATCCCATCTTCCAAACGGATGAGCTTTTGACTCATAAATACATTGTAATATTCTCCCAAAACTCCGGTGTGTTGTGGCAGTGAGCCTTAATGTTTTTCTGGCTTAGCAGTGCCAACAGTCTTTGTTTGTCTAGTGTCTCACTGCATCTGTGTAGTCCCAGATCTGGAAAATACCTCTTTAACCGTTCCAAGTCCGATGATTCTAATCACCTTCTTCCTCATCTCTTGAGGAAGTTAATTTTATTTTGGTATAGTGTTCTATGGGTGAGAAATATGAACCAACTTCCTGCTTCGGAGAAACTGTCTATTTAGGTGATGTGGTTGATGAGGGCTGGTTGAGATCAGGTCAATTTTAGCACTTTGAGATTTGATCCAAATGTAAAGTGCATTATAAATTAAATATATTATTATTATTATTATTAAGTCTAGTTCAGCTGGAACCAGTTATTTAATGCAGTTGAGTAGTTTCAGAAGGGGTCCAGAACTTTTTCACTTTTTTTACGGGTTAAGTCACACCTTTTGCTCTATTTCATGCTATTCCTCCTGGTCTTACTCCTCAGATGTCCAGTCCAGTTATACCGATGCTCCCTACAGCATGTTTGTAGAAGAAGGGGCTCAAATTTTGTTGCGCTGTTGGGTTCGAGCTTCCTGTCCAATTCTTCCTCCAACTTTTACCTGGACCCCTAGGATTGGTGGCATTAAGGAGTTCAAAACAGTTTCCTCCAGATCACTTAGTATAAATGTTGTTGCTTGAGATCCAGTTCAATAAATTGTCCTTCAGCTGCTCCAAAGAACACATCGGTCAGTTACAGCGGTCGTGTAAAGGAGGGCAAATATGTGACTAAATGAAGACGTACAAATGGTCGTTCACCATCTCTGTCTCAGTTGCTCCAGAGATCCTGGCTTATTCCCACTGTGCCTGGAATTTATCACAAATCCAATGTTCCTGTGACAGCCGGGGGTACCCCCCTCCCTCCTTGATGTGGGAATTGATTGCCATACACTCTGCTGACTTCAAAATCAGAAAAGTTTTACTTGGGGGTGTGAGCATGAGGAGTCTCATCACCATAAACGATGTGGGCAAAGAAGTGTCCTCTCTGCTCTGCCTAAGCAACAACTCACTGGGCTCTGATAGTTTAACTTACCGTGTGTCCTCCATTGAATTTCACCGAGGTAAAAAGAATTCCCTGCATCCCTCTGCTGCTTACCTGTCACAGGTGAGAAGTGTAGAAGCATATCTGAAAACTGTTAGCAGGACGTTTGGCTTTCACGATGAGGCAGAAACACGTCCTGAGGTGTTGATAGTGGTGTGACTTGACTGGCGACCAAAGTGGTTGTGTTGGTTGCAGGAAAAGGAGAAACCTCTCTCCCAAAAAATACTTTGTGGACCCTTCAGACTTTTTAGCAACAAATGAGGCAAGTTTGTGTCCTTGTACCATATTCTATGTATACTCAAGCGTAAAATACAGTTGCATGGACATGGGGGCGTTCACAAATTCTACTAGCTATTTTAACAGAATTTAAAGGTCCAGTGTGTAAACTTTAGAGGGTATTTCAATGAAAGTAATATAATATTCGTAACTATCTATTTTTTGTGTGCTGTAGACTGAAAGTAAAAAAGAAATTACATTGTTTTGTTTAGATAAAGTAACTTTTATCTCCATAGCAGCGGGTCCATATGAAGGACACCGTGTTGGTACAGACGTCTGAAGAGGGATTTTGCATTTTAAGTTGTAGCTGGGTTTTGACAAATGGATCACATTTGATAATTAGAACAAGCAAAAGTTAACGTTAAAGTTAAAGTGCACCTAACCTCGTCATCAAAACAAACATTAAGACTCATGAAATGTTTAGATGTAAAATCCTCCGGCAGCTGGGGGTTCAACTCTGCGCTGTAATTTAATATTCGATTAGTTGGTGACATCATCTGACACCGCCTCCGACACCGCGTTAAGAGAAAGGAAGTAAACATTAGCGCCATGGCAACACCGTCAACAACACGGCCAACAACAAAAGCTGATAAGCTTAATAAGAGCCATTTAGTAATTGTGTATTTATTTTAATTTTATCTAACCTTTATTTAATCAGGAGAAAAAATTATCTGATTAATCAATGAATCGCATTACACATGAACGAGCGCTCGTTCCCCGATCACATTTCCTCCGTGGTGGTGCAACTGTATAATTTAACTGTCTCACTGTAAGCTTGAGTACATTGGCCGACTGGGGCAAACACACTGCAACTAGAAGTAGATAAAACACAAGCAAATAAAGATAACATCTTCATCATCTTCTTCATCTTTAACACCATCTGCAAAAGCCACAAGACAACGGAAGCGTTTACGGAGGACTCTTAAAAGTGATGCACCCAGTAATGCTTCATAGTGATCAAAACACATATAGCACACACAAACGCCATGATGTTTTGATTAGCGTGAGTGTTACCTTACTCTTACCTCAGTTCTCTGGGCGCCGCCCGCCGCTCCCTCAGGGATGGGTTAAATGCAGAGATAAATTCCACAACGTTGTAGTGTGTAACATTTGATATGTGATGAATAAAGGAAGATTATTATTATTATTATTATTATTATTATTATTATTATTATTATTATTATTATTATTATTATTATTATTTTGGTGGAATGACAGCTAAAGCAGGATTCTGTAAATTGCTACAAGACCGCTACTGCAAGCGTGCTTATTTAAAGTTAGGAATGCTCTTAGTTTATGTTCTGTTTCAATGCCATCGAAACAAGAAAAGCATAAAGACAGTTTGAGATGCAGTTCCTGCATGAGAGAAGACCTTTAACGACAAAACAAAACAAAAAATCAATAATAACAGCACATCTTTCCTTTAATCTGACAATTTTTGTTCTCTTCTGGGTCATTTAATTCATTTCAGTTTTCTGAATGTATAATTTACAATCTATGTGCAGTGTGGAAGAAGAAAAGAATCGTAAGGACACTTTTTAGTTTGCATTTGGTTTTATTGAAATTGCATAAATAAAATACATTTTATACATACATTTTTTTTCCTAGAATCAAAGATTCTTATTGAAGTTGAAATCACACAAAAGCTGAAGTCAAATTGGGTCTAGACTAAAGCACATCGTTTTAACATGCATATTTGAGAAAGGCGGCACAAATAAACAGTTTTACATCCCAGCCATGTCCTCCTCTTCGGGAGGGCGTTCACAAATATCCCAGTCACATGATTAAATGTTAACAAAATAGTAAATTTGCCACAACATGTTGTCTATAATAATTCATAAGTTTGAACAACTGAAAAATCACAGTGGTATATGCTGCATGTCATTCCATTAATAATTATCTTTGTCAAAAGCATTTCTTGCAAAATATATGATCTAGCCTCACCAAAGTTTATACCACAAGTGCCATGATAATTACCTTTTAATCTTATTCTTTTCTACAAATCACACCTTTTGAGTTTTCCATGGGTAGATAAGTATAACTACTTCATGTCCTGCTCAACTATTTGTTTGAACTCATTATGCATCACTGTTTCCTTGTTCAAAAATGTATGATATGACCACTGGCAACGCGTATGTATATGCTAAACAGTAAGGGGCCAAGGACGGAGCCCTGGGGGACACAGGTCAAGAGGGGCACTGAGAATGAGGCACTACCCACGGCTATTGAGAAAATCCTGTGGTACCAATAAGATTTTGTTTGACATATTAAAGCATGTGAGCAGTTTCTACAAAGAATTATGTTACTTGATACAACAACAAATAAGGCCATTGGTCCAATTTCAGATAGTTTTCTAAAAGCATACTTTAAATTAAATTAACTATTTCTCATGAAATAAATATTTCCTATTTCCATCATGAAACAAATCAAATAACTCAAATAAACCAATACAACTATTTATTTTAACTGTTTAAAAAAATCAGTGACCAAATTATTATTTTTGGCATTTTATGGTAAAATTAAGCTGTCCAAGACATTAAATTAAGAAATTAAAGAAATAAAATATGTAAAGAAATAATGTTCAGGTTTTATTTTTCATTTTTGAAAAATATGATGCGGTTGTGACTTGGGCTTTTTTTTTTTTGAGGGATTTTTGAGGGAAGTTGTTTTAGGTGATTTTAAAAGCCAGGCATCGTTTCCTTGTCAAACCTCAGATATTAAACGTTATACCTTCATTAGATGTCAAGTGAATTTACCACAATAATTAGTTATGCCTTTTATTATTGGATCTTTCTACAGATCTTAACTTGCTTCATTCTCATTTTCTCCAATCCCATATTTCAATGTTATACAAAACAATCTCCACGACTCCCGGCTCATCAGAGGAATGGAGGCTGTTGTAGAATGTTTCCGGTGACGTTGGGGGAAGACATCATCTTCAGATGACTCTTGCTTTAGGTGCCATCAGATTGTTGACCTCATCCAGACCCTTCGGGAGCCGCTTCAAAGGCTTCCTTCCTACTTTTTTTTTGCAACTTGTTACTATGCAATGATATAAGCAATGCTCTATAAAAACCAGTAATGCAATGAACAATACAATAGAATGATTGAATTTGTAGGTGAAGGTTTGGATAAGAATATGTCAGGGTCAGATCTTCACCACTGAGTACTGACTCTCTTCTTCATCAGAGGTGCTGGGGTCTCTCTGGATGCCTCTCTCATGTACGGGCATTGCCCTGAAGTTCACCTCTGAATAATTGAGCTCTATTTCAACTTCACTCACGTCTGAGCTGCAGATCAACGGATTTGGAGACGTGGCTGTGTGTGCTGCATTGATGTTCTCATAATCCCCCAGACTTTCTTGATCACTCTAGGTGGATCACAGAGACATTTTTATTGCAGTTTTTTCTTCACAGGTATTGATTTTTCAACAGAAAACACCATCTCTCTATTATTATGAGTATTATGAAAATCTGATTTTAAAAAGCGTAGCTTTACTCGAACCACAAGAATAATCGGTACTGAATAAAGCAATAAATACAGTGCATACCTCTGCAAAGGCCCAACAAAATTACACCCAATCCTAATTCAAAATGCAGTTATTACCTTACCTGAGTAAATTAAGTTACAAGTGTTAGGAAAAAAAATGGGAAAAGACCCAAAACTTTATCTTTATCTTAATTGGGTTCATGAGTCAATGACGAAAAAGGCTGATAAGGCATTTTTTCTATATATATGATATATAATTATAAACAACAATGGGGAGGAAAGGCAGAACCAATGAAGGCAGGGAGCCTCCACCTTGAGGCAGCATCTGCTTGAGGTTTCTGCCTGTTATAAGGCAGCTTGTTTTTGGTTTTTGTCAGTGTGGAATTTTTTTGGACTCTGAAGAATAAAGAGTTCTGTCTCAATCTACTCAACTAGGAAAATAGTTTGAGATGAATTAATGTTGTGATGGGTGCTATACACCAGAAATGGACTTTTGAATTCATATTCTTTTGCTTCCTCCTACTCCTTTCTGATACATAAGATTCATTTATTTAAAAAATTGTTTGTGAAAGGTTTTCTTGTATGGACGTTGTTTCACACTTTTCTTCGTTTTTTTTTCTTCTAAAAACAAATTAGAATGAAAAAAAGAAGATCCAATCCAACATTTCATGGTTCCTCTTTTGTCACAATGCCCACATCTGTTTTCTGGTAACGGATCAAGAAAAAGTCCAAAGAGACTGAAAGAAGAGAAACGAGTCTCTGAAACGACTTCTTCTTTTTTCAGAGTTAGACACAAAGTCGGAAAGTTAAACTGTGTTCCAACTTTATAATGGGGTCTTCTTTGCCACATGCTTAACCCTCCCAAAATTGTTCATAGTTCATAAGTAGTTTAGAAAAATAGTTTAAATAATCCTGCATGAAAATATGTGAAATAACACCCACACTGGTAATGTAAGAATTTGAACATGACACATTCAAATAATTAGTTAGTAGATTTCTCACCTGTGGACGTGGCCCCTGCTTGGATACTGCGGCATACACAGTCATTATATTCCTATAGAAATGAATCTATTCGGTAAAAATTCAGCATGAAATTCCTTTTGGGTTCTGAGATTGCACGGCAACATAAATACTCACTTTTGCACGTTTCTAAATTTTAAGGAAGCGTAGTTGAGATCCTCATCCTCTGTGCCTCCTGCCAGCTCCCTTGGCTTCTTTGGTACGGGACCCTAAAGCAGACGCAGACAGGAGACATAAGTGAACGTACAGAAGCAACGGAATGGGTTCATTCTTGCCTTTAAAAGGAAGCAGCGGGTCAGCTGGTGGTTTATGGCTTCAGAGTACTGAATACTGAAAGATTGGTGTTGAGGCAATGAGCAGAGCAGCTTCTTGAGCAGTGACAGATATTGGGCCAGATTCTACTGTTACAGGAAAAGAATGAATCATTCATTCATTCTTTTTCTGTTTGTTTTCTTTCCAGAAGAAGTCGAGGCACGGACTCTCCTCCTCTCTGTTTCTGGTGCTGTGATGGAACCTCAGATGAATTATATAAAACAATATAGACTTTTAGAGATTTACTTTAACATACCTGTTGGGTCTGAAGGATCTTAAATGGATGCTTAAATTCCAGCTCACTGACACACAGAGGGAGTTTTGTAGGGAGCGTGTGGGCGTAGCTGCAGTCTTACGTGCTTTCTGGACGATGATGGGGTTGGCTGATCTGGCAAGAGATCGTCTTTGCTCCTGGAAGACTCTCCGGTCACGGTCTCATTCATCCGATCCCTCCTCTTAGTGCAAGTCCAACAAACCTGCCGTGGTTTTCACACATATACGACATTTTCATGGAAGTTCATTTCAAGTGCTGTGAAAAAGAATTTGACCCACTCCTGATTTCTTCTTTTTTGTGTGTTCCACATCAGATCTCCACACACAATTAAACACTTAAGAAAAGGCAAATTGAGTAAACTCCATCTTTTAAATCATAAATATGTTTATCAGACTTAGATGATTCTCAAATACCAACTGGGCCTGTGTGAACACTAAATCCAAAAACCTACCAAACTTCTTTGATATGCATCTACACTAAAACCACCCAGACCGGATCCCTACCGCTCCTGTTCAATCACATCATCCCTTCAATAGATCATTCTCTGCAGCAGGAAGTTGACTAAGGCAAATTCCTGAGTACGCATTCAGTGTAATACAACTGAGCGTTGAACATGAAATATTGCACTGTGTTAAATTTACACGAAGAAAGGTAATGGTTGACATTTGAAGGAGATGCTGGGAACCAATGGAGAACTTGTGATGCTGAAACAGACAGGGGTACGGTCTTCTCCGTAAACACTGGTTTGTTTGAAAGATTAGATTTGTTCACCATATTCAATATAATGTAGGGATTTCCCCCCCCGTAATATTGTAATCCTCCAAAGAACGCAAAGAAAAAGACAAAGAAGAACAGGAAGTTGGCCCATTTGTCTCCCACCAGTAGCACATTATGCCAGAATCAAAAGAAAATGATGAGGAAGGGGATGATTGAATTCGATTATAAAGCAATTTCTACGGCTCTGGGACTCCACAGGTCCACAGTGAGTCCCCCTAACTGTGGACCAATAGTGAAACAATAGTGAACCCGGAAGAGGCCGGCATTTACAAATTCCCTCAGGAGACCAGAAAAGGCTCCTTGAGGAATCTGCCAATGACCCAAAGAAAACATCTAAGGCCCTGTAGGCCATTCTCACCTCAATACAGACTCTTAGGCTCTATTTAAACATGCAAATGTACGTTCTTCAAAAGACTCAGGAACAAAACGGGAAAGATGGAATCTTTCTTTCTACATCTTTCTTTATCAATGGAAAGATGGCAATGTGAAAGCAACTTTGTAAAAAACAAGAAAAACATTCACGTGCCGTTTAGGTGTTGGAGAACCTTATCATACCTTATCAAATGAAAATTTAATCTGAAACTTGTTAATTCATGTTTACTTTTGTATTTGTTTCTTTAATTTGGTTTGGTAACGTTTTTGGTAAATCCAACAAGTTTAGCCTTGGATACGCAAGATGATATTGGAAATGAGGAGGGGTCTTGTACTTCACAGCACTGCATGTTCAGTAAAGACAGAGAAGATTGCACAAATGAGTCACCAGAAACCCAAAAGGTGGTGGTGAGTTTGCCGACCCTTGAACAGATTTGCTTCTCTTGTATCTGAAAATATTAAAAGCACAATTCTAAAGTAAAGCATGCCAGATTTTTTGTTTAACAAAAAAAGATTTTGTTTTCATACTTTACCTATAGACGAGGAAAAGCACAACTGGTAGGACAATCAGTAGAAGGAAGAAGAGATTCAAGAAGCCTCCTGTGGTTTAAAGAGACAGTGTGCATTCTCAGGGAAAAAATGTGGTTTTAGCAGAACCGTCACCATGTGAACACACACACACAGATTATACTCACTGTCCCCAAACAGCTGGACCTGATCTGACGATGTTTGATTTATTTCATTTGCTGCGATGCAGTAGTAGATTCCTGGTTGGTTTGAATTCACAGTGAGGTTCTGATGGCCAGAGAGTTCTGTATCCCGCTCCTCTGCCTTCGTCTTCTTGTACCATGAGTACCGTTTGATCGGTGGGTAGCTGTGGCTGCTGCAGCTCAGTGTCACTGAACTCGTCCCGTCAGGATGCTGCTGCTCTGTTTCTCGTCTCATGGTTGCATATTTTGGAGCATCTAAGCAGGACAATTCAAGAAGAAGCGAGACAAAATGATGAAAACCGAATCGTACTAATAATGCCTAGACTAAGTGATATGTTGGTTTGACCTCTGCTTGCTTTTCTCTTTTTACCCTCATGACCTCACTTCGGGCCGAGTCTTGGTCTGAAAGCTCGAAACATTCCAAGCTTGACCCCGACAATTCATTCACGTCCAGTGATGTGACATTGATGAGGAGGCGGCTCAATCATGGCTACAAAAACACTCGGGCTAGGAGTTCTTTGAACAGCGAGGGGTATTGTTGCAACGTTTCAATGAGCCTTTTCATCTACATCGTTGTTCCACCTCGCACTGATAACAACCCGGAGTCTACTCACTACCATGTTTGTTCTCACTTTGTCATTGAGTTGTTGAAACTACGAACATGCTCGCCTTTAAGGACCGTTGCAGTGGAGCGTTGCAGACGACACGTCGCGTTTTGTGCATTTTGTAATTTTTTGTCATACATTGGCTCTGCGATCAGGCTAAATGGAAGGAATTTGCCAGCAACCACCTGATCGTATTAACATTGGGCTACAACAGTGTTGTCAGAACCAGAACCAGAACCTGACATAAAAGACCGTACAGGACAGATCAGCACTAAATGAAAAGAAACTTCTTATTTTTTATTTTTTTCCTTATACCTCAGTGCTCATTTTCAATTTGCCTAAGCAAGGAGCTGCTTACATCCTTTAACTTATACCACAAGAAAAACTGAATTAACATAATTCTTATTTAACAATTACAAGAACATTCCCCTATTTCTTTTTCAATGACATCTAACCTCATTGCAATCATTGTCAATTTGATTTCGGTGGGCTATGAGGGTACTCACATTTGACCTTGACCTCAGCTCGCTGTGAGTTTCCAGTGCCGATGTCATTAGTGGCCGAGCAGCTGTAGAGTCCACTGTCAGACAAACTGACGGAACTTATGTTGATGGTGCGGGAGTTCTGAACGATCTCTCTCTTTCCATCGGTCACCTTCACCCATGCGAACAAAATCACTGGTGGATAGGACCGGGCACTGCAGCTCAGCACCAGCGACGCGTTTTCATTCACTATGAGACCAGTCTGAGCTTCAACCAACACATCTGTGGGAGCATCTGCATTTACCGAACACATTGGAAAAAGAACACAGATCAGATCTTATCGTTGTTTGTCAATGCATCGTAACGAGTACGTTTAATATCTGGTTAGAAATTACATCTCGATTGATCCTCAATTAGCCACAAGATTATGAGCACTGACAGGTGAGGTTAGAGTACCATTTATTATCTTGTTGCCTTTGCAGATGTCAACAGTTGAACATTTTGACTTTGAAATTGTTAGAACCAAGAAAAACGGACAACGGGTGTAAGGATCTGAGCGACATTGATGAATGACAAACTGGGGCAGAGCACCTCTACAACTGCGGGTCTTGCTGGGTGTTGAAAGTGGTCTAAGAAAGGAGAACTGGTGAACTGATGACAGGGTCATGATGCCAGTTCAGATAGAAAAGGGTCAGAATCAAGTTAGCTGTTCTGGTGGAAAGAAATATGGATCGCTCAGAATATTAGGCAGGTGGCTTTAATGTTATGGCTGATAGATGTTCCATACTCAGTAGTTTATAATCATGCGATAGGGATTTTGTCTATTACTAATGAAATGAAAATAAAGTACAGTGCATTATTCGAGTGAATGCTGCAGGTGATAATGAATGATAAAGATGTGCTGTGCGGCTTAAAATTAGATTATTTAAATTTTTTGTATCAAGGTCAAATGTAAACAACTTCTAGGAATTGTTTGGCCTCATTACAATGTCTTTGCAAGGATTAAAAAAAAGATGCAGCGTTCAATCACTTACATCTCACCACCAACTTCCTGTGTGTGCTACTGGTTGATCCCTCGCTGTTTGTGGCTCTGCAGGAGTAAAATCCTGGGTGGGTTGAATTTACATGAAATGTGTACAGAAGACTGTTGGAGTTCAGGGGAATATCAGTCTGGGTGAAATGCCAGTCTGAAGACCAGGGCTCCAGTGTCGAAGACCTGGCTAACGTGAGACGTGATGGTGGGAAGCTCTGGACAGTGCAGTTGATGGTGATGAGTTGACCTTCTGTGACCTCTGTTTCCATAGACAGCAGGACGTTGGTGGGAGGATCTATGTAGAGAGAGAGAGAGAGAGAGCAGCAGTGGGTTTGAGTTCCAGGATTCATACTATAAATATATATATATATATATATATATATATATATATATATATATATATATATATATATATATATATATATATATATATATATATATATATATATAGACACATCCAAAGAGTAACTTTTGGTTTAACAACATGATGATATAATTATTTTCACCACTTTGTTAATGGCAACAGTAACATGAATCTAAACCTTACTATAATGTACCTATAATTTCATAACTTCTTTTGTATGAATTTTGTATCAGTTTGTTCAAAATATATCACTCCAAAAAAATGTCAAGAGTTAAATCCACTCAAACCTACTTATAATGACTAGGCGATCATTTCCAAGGCAGCTACACTAGTGGTTCTCAAAGAACAGGCCTTCCTTTTACAATGCTAAATTAAATTAGAAATGAATTCTTGATGGACTTCAGGGGCTCTGTACTTAGGGCGTTCAAGAGTAAAAAATGAATGATGAAACTGTAGGAACGTGTCATTTCATTTAAAAGGTTTGTGTCTCCCTTCATCGTGGTTTCTCATGGGTTAAATAAGATGTGTATTCATTTGTCAGTTTGACAGTCTGGGATGTGGAATTAACAACAGATAGAACCACAGGCTAGCAGTAAGATAATATATACGTTTGAGTTCATCATACGTACATGTACATTACCTTCACGGAGATTTCACTATAAGGGAACATATCCAGTGAAACCGAATGACTTACATTTTACTTGTATGCACAGCGGTTGACTTTTTTCTCCCATATCGATGATGTTGGTGGCTTCGCAGACGTAACATCCTTCATCTGTTAATTTTATATGCTCCAAAATGAGCTCCTGATAAGTTCTGAGCGGCATCAAGTTTGATGAATCAGTCTGTTTAGTTTCATTGTAACGATACCAGGAGTATTTCTCTGGTAACGGATATGCATCAGTCTTACAGGTGAACCTGAGGGATTCATTAACTTTCACCCTGTTATCATTTCCACTGATGTTAATGCTTGTCTCCCTTGGACTGTCTGCAAAGAGGAAACATATGTTTTACTTCTTTCTGTCATCATTAACTCTCTGGCATACAGGCAGCACAAACTTACATTGAACCTGAATAGAAAGACTTCTTGATGACCCAGTTTGAACATTGTTGAAAGCGCTGCATATGTAAGCGCCACTGTCCTCAGGCTCCACTCTTTTCTCAAACATGGACTTACTCTCACCGGTAACTTCCCCATTTTTATACCAATAGTAGACATGAGGGAGTGGGTTGCTTCTGATTGTAGCACACTCTAAAGTAATTTTATCTCCTTGTCTAACTGTTGAAGAAGGGGATATCATTTTAATCTCCACTTGAGGCAAATCTGAAAGAGAGGAATCAAATATTTCTTCAGGTTAAAAAACAATCCAATTTGTAAGCGCAAAGAAAATCAAAATGCCTGATATGCAAATTGCATCAGCATGGTATGCCTGCGTATTTTAGCCGATGTGTCCATAAGTCTATCTGTGTAAAGAAATCTCCACAAGAGGAGATCATTCTATAAAAATCAACAGGGCTTATAATTATGATTATGGTAATTAATTTAAATTCATCAGCAGTAAATAAGCAAAAACTAACAGATAAGACATAAATAAAATCTCCATTCTTTAACTTACAATGAACAGTTACATTCCTGTAACGAATCAAATATGGGTCCCTGTTATCTTGTGTTTGGCAGGAGAACGTCTTCCCATCATCCTCCCAGTTAGCTGTGAAACTGACTGAGACACTTTTCCTGTATCGTTGTGATGAGTGAGCCGTGTAGTTAGATCGTGTCAGACCTTGGATTCGTGGGTTTGAGGGACATGACCTCGAGGTGTAACAGGTGAGTGTCATCATGTTAGATTCTCTACCAATAGGTGGATTCTCAAAAGTGACCAGGCAGGGATTTCCTGAAAATGGGAAAACGACACTGTGTCAACAGATTGCAGCGGTTAATATACACTGATCAGCCATAACATTAAAACTACCTGTCTCATATTTTGAAGGTCCACTTTTGCACCAAAACAGCTCAGCATCGTTTGTTCACACACCACTTTATCAGAACCTGCAATAACTTGTGCTACAATAGCTCTTCCGGTATTCTGGTATTTGGATTGGTAGGTGCTAACCACGCCAGACCAGAAACACTCAACAAGACTTGCAGTTCTTGAGATGCTCTGATCCATTAATCTAGCCATCACAATTTGGCTTTTTTTTGTCGAGGTGGCTCAAATCCTTACGCTTGACCATTTTAACCTACCTCCAACACATCAAGAAAGAAATATTCACTTTCTGGCCGATATGTCCCATCCCCCGGCAGATGCCTTAGCAACAACATGACCAATGTAATAAAGTTTCCCTTAGCAGTCGTTATAATGTTATGGCTGATTGGTTCTGCTAGTTAGAACCAATATAGTATTGTTGTCAATATATCAAACTTTTTTTGTTGTAAAAAACACAGAATTCTGTTGATTGGTACTGATTCAAGATTTACTTCACTTTATGTGACTGAATGTTAAGAATCATGTTTTATAGCTCTTTGTCTAGTTTTTTATTTACTGACAATAACTCTCATTTCTATGATATTTGTGCTTACCTTTAACTTTGAGGGTCACATAAGCAGTTACCCATTTGTAATTCTCGGGTTTTCCTAAAAATCTGAAAGCATAATTGCCGCTGTCAGTTATTTTCAGGTCACAGATCAAAATACTGCAAAACTTTTTTGATCCTGTATATGAATTCCACTGATAAGGTGGCGTCCCGGCATATTTGACTCTCGTTGCATAGTCTGGATTGACGGGCCGTAACAAAGTATTGGTACTATAAATGATAGTAGCAATGAATTTTTTATGGTAGTAATTCCAACGTGGATCCTTCATCCAAAACCAGTATGCTCCAACATATCCAGGTGTGTAAGTGACTTCACATTTGATTTCAATGCAGGATCCCTCTGAAGCCGACAGGGATCTGTTTAGCAGTTCGAAACCGGATTCGACATGAGAAAAATCTGTGTGGTTGGAAACATAAGTGGAATGTGAGATTAATAGTTAATTAAATACGAAAAACAAACATTTTTATCAAAATAGAGTGAAAGAAATTCTTACTTTTTATGAGAATCATAATTACAAACCACCCGATAGTCGGAACATTCATCTTCATGCAGCATTTACGACATATGTCTGAAAAAGCAAACCAGAAAAAGGATTGTGTTATTAATACTATTACCTTTTTAGGTCTCAAGTCCTCCCTGTCTGATGTCAGTAACATATTGTGAACTCTCAGGCATCGCAAAGTTGTTATTTTTCTTACACTGATATCAGAAATTAATGTCAGAAATCTGACATTCATATAAGAAATTGATATCTGAATATTTTACTTAAATCCTTATTAGATATATTACAATTGATATCCAATACATTTCATTAAAATCCTACATTCATTCATTCATTATCTACCACTTATCCTGTTCAGGGTCACTGGGGGGGGCTGGAACCTATCCCAGCTGACACCGGGCGAGAGGCGGATGTCTGCCAATCCATCGCAGGGCAGACGTATAGAGACATACGACCACAGACGTGCACACCCACCCCTACGGGCAATTTAGTGTCACCAATTCTCCTGTTTGCATGTTTTTGGACTGTGGGAGGAAGCAGGAGCTCCCGGATAGAACCCACGCACACACAGTTAGAACAAGCAAACTGCACATAGAAAGGCCGGCAGACGTGGATTCGAACCCAGTGCCTTCTTGCTGTGAGGCAGCAACGCTAACGACTGTGCCGCCCAAAATCCTACATTGATTTCAGAAATCGACCTAAGACATTTTTTTCACTCACTGGTATGAGAAATCTCATATAAATATGAGACGTTGTCTTAAAAAAGACCAAAAAAAACATTGGGACTTAATTTTTTGATTGTGTCTGTATTTAGTATATTTAAGGTGAAGGTTACAGCTTCAGTTCCTTATGTACCTTAAAAAAACGAAATAGCACTGTCACATGAAACCCACAATGTAGAGCAAAGAAAAATATTGAGCACTAACGATACGTCACATTTATCTTACAGACTTTGTCCAAACAATTGATTTTACTGGTTTTATTTATACATAGCTGAACCAGTCTAATTACGGGTGACATTACTGTCTCCTGTTTAACAGCCAATCACAGTGCTCGATACAAAGAAGAATGATTGATTAATTATAAATTTACTCTTCAATATCACCATGTAAAAAAAAAAAAAATGTTGTTGCCAACATTTATATAATGTATTAATACATAATACATTTATATACTGTATTATACAATATGTGAAAAATAAGATCAATAAAACACAATTTCAACTTACTTTTTGGAAAAATCAAAACTCTTCTTTCTTTGGACAGATCTCAACAAACAGAAAATTGTGCTTAGAAAAATAAAAGTAATCCTTTCAATGGCCAGATGCATAAACAAGCATGTTCTCAGCTCAGAGGACTGGCTTGTTGTTATCCGTGGGAGAGATCTTCTCTGCTGAAGTAAGAGTACCGTTCACTAAAAAAAGGAAGTCTTCACGGTTGACCCAAAATATCACTGAATTTGCAAGTCCAATCATGCAAACCAGAATATACACCTCTACTGATGAAGATGATATGAGTATTTTTTTCCTTTAGATGTCTCAGCTTTGACTTCCTGTCACCTCCTGTATGTAAATGTTCTGTTAAAACGCTGATCAGAATCTCCCATTTTGGCCAGGTCTCTCTTCTACAGGAGCAGGAACATACTTCTACTTGCTGAATGTATGCTTACGTAACATTTACTGTTAAGTTCTTCAGGCTCATTGAAAAGAAGGAAAACGCATGAAAAAGATTGATAAAGTGTCACATATACAATGTAATTTTCTCATAACACAAAACACAGAGAATAGCGAACTGAAAAAATAGAAAAAACAGAGAACATTACATGAAAATGAAACAATGATGTCACTCTGCTTCCTCAAAAGCAGCAGCCACTATCCTCTCTGCATTGACAACCATTTCATCAAGGGCAGCATTCAAGGCTTGCAGCATAGCCGTGAAGGAGCGGCCGGCAGAGCGGGCGTCCTGATCAGGAGATCCTCCACTGCATCCTTGACGTCTGATCATTTATTGCTTTCTATGGATCCTTTAGGTGTCTAGAGGAGGTTCGGGCCTGGGAACCTCCTCTAGACACATCGTACCTACAGGCCTACATCTTTGTTTCTTTTCCCTAGAATCAAAGATCATTTTTCCTTATTGAAGT
This sequence comes from Lophius americanus, assembly GCA_037951165.1. Classification (NCBI taxonomy): domain Eukaryota; kingdom Metazoa; phylum Chordata; class Actinopteri; order Lophiiformes; family Lophiidae; genus Lophius; species Lophius americanus. The sequence goes on from JBBDHG010000043.1 coordinate 1,398,869, forward strand.
TATATCATCCAAAAGCTGAAGTCAAATCGTGTCTAGACTATAGCACATTGTTTTAACATGCATATTTCAGTAAGATTCTACAAAGAATTATGTTACTTGATACAACAACAAATAAGGCCATTGGTCCAATTTCAGATAGTTTTCTAAAAGCATACTTTACAAAAAGAAGGTTGAGCTAATCAAATTAAATTTACTATTCTCATGAAATAAATATTTCCATCATGAAACAACTCAAATAACTCAAATAAACCAATACAACTATTTATTTTAACTGTTTAAAAAATGCGTGACCAAATTATTTTCTTTGGCATTTTATGGTAAAATTAAGCTGTCTAAGACATTAAATTAAGAAATTAAAGAAATAAAATATGTAAAGAAATAATGTTCAGGTTTTATTTTTCATTTTTGAAAAATATGATGCGGTTGTGACTTGGGCTTGTTTTTTTTTGAGGGATTTTTGAGGGAAGTTGTTTTAGGTGATTTTAAAAGCCAGGCATCGTTTCCTTGTCAAACCTCAGATATTAAACGTTATACCTTCATTAGATGTCAAGTGAATTTACCACAATAATTAGTTATGCCTTTTATTATTGGATCTTTCTACAGATCTTAACTTGCTTCATTCTCATTTTCTCCAATCCCATATTTCAATGTTATACAAAACAATCTCCACGACTCCCGGCTCATCAGAGGAATGGAGGCTGTTGTAGAATGTTTCCGGTGACGTTGGGGGAAGACATCATCTTCAGATGACTCTTGCTTTAGGTGCCATCAGATTGTTGACCTCATCCAGACCCTTCGGGAGCCGCTTCAAAGGCTTCCTTCCTCCTTTTTTTTTGCAACTTGTTACTATGCACTGATATAAGCAATGCTCTATAAAAACCAGTAATGCAATGAAAAATACAATAGAATGATTGAATTTGTAGGTGAAGGTTTGGATAAGAATATGTCGGGGTCAGATCTTCACCACTGAGTACTGACTCTCTTCTTCATCAGAGGTGCTGGGGTCTCTCTGGATGCCTCTCTCATGTACGGGCATTGCCCTGAAGTTCACCTCTGAATAATTGAGCTCTATTTCAACTTCACTCACGTCTGAGCTGCAGATCAACGGATTTGGAGACGTGGCTGTGTGTGCTGCATTGATGTTCTCATAATCCCCCAGACTTTCTTGATCACTCTAGGTGGATCACAGAGACATTTTTATTGCAGTTTTTTCTTCACAGGTATTGATTTTTCAACAGAAAACACCATCTCTCTATTATTATGAGTATTATGAAAATCTGATTTTAAAAAGCGTAGCTTTACTCGAACCACAAGAATAATCGGTACTGAATAAAGCAATAAATACAGTGCATACCTCTGCAAAGGCCCAACAAAATTACACCCAATCCTAATTCAAAATGCAGTTATTACCTTACCTGAGTAAATTAAGTTACAAGTGTTAGGAAAAAAAATGGGAAAAGACCCAAAACTTTATCTTTATCTTAATTGGGTTCATGAGTCAATGACGAAAAAGGCTGATAAGGCATTTTTTCTATATATATGATATATAATTATAAACAACAATGGGGAGGAAAGGCAGAACCAATGAAGGCAGGGAGCCTCCACCTTGAGGCAGCATCTGCTTGAGGTTTCTGCCTGTTATAAGGCAGCTTGTTTTTGGTTTTTGTCAGTGTGGAATTTTTTTGGACTCTGAAGAATAAAGAGTTCTGTCTCAATCTACTCAACTAGGAAAATAGTTTGAGATGAATTAATGTTGTGATGGGTGCTATACACCAGAAATGGACTTTTGAATTCATATTCTTTTGCTTCCTCCTACTCCTTTCTGATACATAAGATTCATTTATTTAAAAAATTGTTTGTGAAAGGTTTTCTTGTATGGACGTTGTTTCACACTTTTCTTCGTTTTTTTTTCTTCTAAAAACAAATTAGAATGAAAAAAAGAAGATCCAATCCAACATTTCATGGTTCCTCTTTTGTCACAATGCCCACATCTGTTTTCTGGTAACGGATCAAGAAAAAGTCCAAAGAGACTGAAAGAAGAGAAACGAGTCTCTGAAACGACTTCTTCTTTTTTCAGAGTTAGACACAAAGTCGGAAAGTTAAACTGTGTTCCAACTTTATAATGGGGTCTTCTTTGCCACATGCTTAACCCTCCCAAAATTGTTCATAGTTCATAAGTAGTTTAGAAAAATAGTTTAAATAATCCTGCATGAAAATATGTGAAATAACACCCACACTGGTAATGTAAGAATTTGAACATGACACATTCAAATAATTAGTTAGTAGATTTCTCACCTGTGGACGTGGCCCCTGCTTGGATACTGCGGCATACACAGTCATTATATTCCTATAGAAATGAATCTATTCGGTAAAAATTCAGCATGAAATTCCTTTTGGGTTCTGAGATTGCACGGCAACATAAATACTCACTTTTGCACGTTTCTAAATTTTAAGGAAGCGTAGTTGAGATCCTCATCCTCTGTGCCTCCTGCCAGCTCCCTTGGCTTCTTTGGTACGGGACCCTAAAGCAGACGCAGACAGGAGACATAAGTGAACGTACAGAAGCAACGGAATGGGTTCATTCTTGCCTTTAAAAGGAAGCAGCGGGTCAGCTGGTGGTTTATGGCTTCAGAGTACTGAATACTGAAAGATTGGTGTTGAGGCAATGAGCAGAGCAGCTTCTTGAGCAGTGACAGATATTGGGCCAGATTCTACTGTTACAGGAAAAGAATGAATCATTCATTCATTCTTTTTCTGTTTGTTTTCTTTCCAGAAGAAGTCGAGGCACGGACTCTCCTCCTCTCTGTTTCTGGTGCTGTGATGGAACCTCAGATGAATTATATAAAACAATATAGACTTTTAGAGATTTACTTTAACATACCTGTTGGGTCTGAAGGATCTTAAATGGATGCTTAAATTCCAGCTCACTGACACACAGAGGGAGTTTTGTAGGGAGCGTGTGGGCGTAGCTGCAGTCTTACGTGCTTTCTGGACGATGATGGGGTTGGCTGATCTGGCAAGAGATCGTCTTTGCTCCTGGAAGACTCTCCGGTCACGGTCTCATTCATCCGATCCCTCCTCTTAGTGCAAGTCCAACAAACCTGCCGTGGTTTTCACACATATACGACATTTTCATGGAAGTTCATTTCAAGTGCTGTGAAAAAGAATTTGACCCACTCCTGATTTCTTCTTTTTTGTGTGTTCCACATCAGATCTCCACACACAATTAAACACTTAAGAAAAGGCAAATTGAGTAAACTCCATCTTTTAAATCATAAATATGTTTATCAGACTTAGATGATTCTCAAATACCAACTGGGCCTGTGTGAACACTAAATCCAAAAACCTACCAAACTTCTTTGATATGCATCTACACTAAAACCACCCAGACCGGATCCCTACTGCTCCTGTTCAATCATATCATCCCTTCAATAGATCATTCTCTGCAGCAGGAAGTTGACTAAGGCAAATTCCTGAGTACGCATTCAGTGTAATACAACTGAGCGTTGAACATGAAGTATTGCACTGTGTTAAATTTACACGAAGAAAGGTAATGGTTGACATTTGAAGGAGATGCTGGGAACCAATGGAGAACTTGTGATGCTGAAACAGACAGGGGTACGGTCTTCTCCGTAAACACTGGTTTGTTGGAAAGATTAGATTTGTTCACCATATTCAATATAATGTAGGGATTTCCCCCCCGTAATATTGTAATCCTCCAAAGAACGCAAAGAAAAAGACAAAGAAGAACAGGAAGTTGGCCCATTTGTCTCCCACCAGTAGCACATTATGCCAGAATCAAAAGAAAATGATGAGGAAGGGGATGATTGAATTCGATTATAAAGCAATTTCTACGGCTCTGGGACTCCACAGGTCCATAGTGAGTCCCCCTAACTGTGGACCAATAGTGAAACAATAGTGAACCCGGAAGAGGCCGGCATTTACAAATTCCCTCAGGAGACCAGAAAAGGCTCCTTGAGGAATCTGCCAATGACCCAAAGAAAACATCTAAGGCCCTGTAGGCCATTCTCACCTCAATACAGACTCTTAGGCTCTATTTAAACATGCAAATGTACGTTCTTCAAAAGACTCTGGAACAAAACGGGAAAGATGGAATCTTTCTTTCTACATCTTTCTTTATCAATGGAAAGATGGCAATGTGAAAGCAACTTGGTAAAAAACAAGAAAAACATTCACGTGCCGTTTAGGTGTTGGAGAACCTTATCATACCTTATCAAATGAAAATTTAACCTGAAATTGTTAATTCATGTTTACTTTTGTATTTGTTTCTTTAATTTGGTTTGGAGATCCAACAAGTTTAGCCTTGGATACGCAAAATGATATTGGAAATGAGGAGGGGGTCTTGTACTTCACAGCACTGCATGTTCAGTAAAGACAGAGAAGATTGCACAAATGAGTCACCAGAAACCCAAAAGGTGGTGGTGAGTTTGCCGACCCTTGAACAGATTTGCTTCTCCTGTATCTGAAAATATTAAAAGGACAATTCTGCAGTAAAGCATGCCAGATTATTTGTTTAACAAAAAAAGATTTTGTTTTCATACTTTACCTATAGACGAGGAAAAGCACAACTGGTAGGACAATCAGTAGAAGGAAGAAGAGATTCAAGAAGCCTCCTGTGGTTTAAAGAGACAGTGTGCATTCTCAGGGAAAAAATGTGGTTTTAGCAGAACCGTCACCATGTGAACACACACACACAGATTATACTCACTGTCCCCAAACAGCTGGACCTGATCTGACGATGTTTGATTTATTTCATTTGCTGCGATGCAGTAGTAGATTCCTGGTTGGTTTGAATTCACAGTGAGGTTCTGATGGCCAGAGAGTTCTGTATCCCGCTCCTCTGCCTTCGTCTTCTTGTACCATGAGTACCGTTTGATCGGTGGGTAGCTGTGGCTGCTGCAGCTCAGTGTCACTGAACTCGTCCCGTCAGGATGCTGCTGCTCTGTTTCTCGTCTCATAGTTGCATATTTTGGAGCATCTAAGCAGGACAATTCAAGAAGAAGCGAGACAAAATGATGAAAACCGAATCGTACTAATAATGCCTAGACTAAGTGATATGTTGGTTTGACCTCTGCTTGCTTTTCTCTTTTTACCCTCATGACCTCACTTCGGGCCGAGTCTTGGTCTGAAAGCTCGAAACATTCCAAGCTTGACCCCGACAATTCATTCACGTCCAGTGATGTGACATTGATGAGGAGGCGGGTCAATCATGGCTACAAAAACACTCGGGCTAGGAGTTCTTTGAACAGCGAGGGGTATTGTTGCAACGTTTCAATGAGCCTTTTCATCTACATCGTTGTTCCACCTCGCACTGATAACAACCCGGAGTCTACTCACTGCCATGTTTGTTCTCACTTTGTCATTGAGTTGTTGAAACTACGAACATGCTCGCCTTTAAGGACCGTTGCAGTGGATCGTTGCAGACGACACGTCGCGTTTTGTGCATTTTGTAATTTTTTGTCATACATTGGCTCTGCGATCAGGCTAAATGGAAGGAATTTGCCAGCAACCACCTGATCGTATTAACATCGGGCTACAACAGTGTTGTCAGAACCAGAACCAGAACCTGACATAAAAGACCGTACAGGACAGATCAGCACTAAATGAAAAGAAACTTCTTATTTTTTATTTTTTTCCTTATACCTCAGTGCTCATTTTCAATTTGCCTAAGCAAGGAGCTGCTTACATCCTTTAACTTATACCACAAGAAAAACTGAATTAACATAATTCTTATTTAAGAATCACAAGAACATTCCCCTATTTCTTTTTCAATGACATCTAACCTCATTGCAATCATTGTCAATTTGATTTCGGTGGGCTATGAGGGTACTCACATTTGACCTTGACCTCAGCTCGCTGTGAGTTTCCAGTGCCGATGTCATTAGTGGCCGAGCAGCTGTAGAGTCCACTGTCAGACAAACTGACGGAACTTATGTTGATGGTGCGGGAGTTCTGAACGGTCTCATTCTTTCCATCGGTCACCTTCACCCATGCGAACAAAATCACTGGTGGGTAGGACCGGGCACTGCAGCTCAGCACCAGCGACGCGTTTTCATTCACTATGAGACCAGTCTGAGCTTCAACCAACACATCTGTGGGAGCATCTGCATTTACCGAACACATTGGAAAAAGAACACAGATCAGATCTTATCGTTGTTTGTCAATGCATCGTAACGAGTACGTTTAATATCTGGTTAGATATTACATCTCGATTGATCCTCAATTAGCCACAAGATTATGAGCACTGACAGGTGAGGTTAGAGTACCATTTATTATCTTGTTGCCTTTGCAGATGTCAACAGTTGAACATTTTGACTTTGAAATTGTTAGAACCAAGAAAAACGGACAACGGGTGTAAGGATCTGAGCGACATTGATGAATGACAAACTGGGGCAGAGCACCTCTACAACTGCGGGTCTTGCTGGGTGTTGAAAGTGGTCTAAGAAAGGAGAACTGGTGAACTGATGACAGGGTCATGATGCCAGTTCAGATAGAAAAGGGTCAGAATCAAGTTAGCTGTTCTGGTGGAAAGAAATATGGATCGCTCAGAATATTAGGCAGGTGGCTTTAATGTTATGGCTGATAGATGTTCCATACTCAGTAGTTTATAATCATGCGATAGGGATTTTGTCTATTACTAATGAAATGAAAATAAAGTACAGTGCATTATTCGAGTGAATGCTGCAGGTGATAATGAATGATAAAGATGTGCAGTGCGGCTTAAAATTAGATTATTTAAATTTTTTGTATCAAGCTCAAATGTAAACAACTTCTAGGAATTGTTTGGCCTCTTTACAATGTCTTTGCAAGGATTAAAAAAAAGATGCAGCGTTCAATCACTTACATCTCACCACCAACTTCCTGTGTGTGCTACTGGTTGATCCCTCGCTGTTTGTGGCTCTGCAGGAGTAAAATCCTGGGTGGGTTGAATTTACATGAAATGTGTACAGAAGACTGTTGGAGTTCAGGGGAATATCAGTCTGGGTGAAATGCCAGTCTGAAGACCAGGGCTCCAGTGTCGAAAACCTGGCTAACGTGAGACGTGATGGTGGGAAGCTCTGGACAGTGCAGTTGATGGTGATGAGTTGACCTTCTGTGACCTCTGTTTCCATAGACAGCAGGACGTTGGTGGGAGGATCTATGTAGAGAGAGAGAGAGAGAGAGCAGCAGTGGGTTTGAGTTCCAGGATTCATACTATAAATATATATATATATATATATATATATATATATATATATATATATATATATATATATATATATATATATATATATATATATATATAGACACATCCAAAGAGTAACTTTTGGTTTAACAACATGATGATATAATTATTTTCACCACTTTGTTAATGGCAACAGTAACATGAATCTAAACCTTACTATAATGTACCTATAATTTCATAACTTCTTTTGTATGAATTTTGTATCAGTTTGTTCAAAATATATCACTCCAAAAAAATGTCAAGAGTTAAATCCACTCAAACCTACTTATAATGACTAGGCGATCATTTCCAAGGCAGCTACACTAGTGGTTCTCAAAGAACAGGCCTTCCTTTTACAATGCTAAATTAAATTAGAAATGAATTCTTGATGGACTTCAGGGGCTCTGTACTTAGGGCGTTCAAGAGTAAAAAATGAATGATGAAACTGTAGGAACGTGTCATTTCATTTAAAAGGTTTGTGTCTCCCTTCATCGTGGTTTCTCGTGGGTTAAATAAGATGTGTATTCATTTGTCAGTTTGACAGTCTGGGATGTGGAATTAACAACAGATAGAACCACAGGATAGCAGTAAGATAATATATACGTTTGAGTTCATCATACGTACATGTACATTACCTTCACGGAGATTTCACTATAAGGGAACATATCCAGTGAAACCGAATGACTTACATTTTACTTGTATGCACAGCGGTTGACTTTTTTCTCCCGTATCGATGATGTTGGTGGCTTCGCAGACGTAACATCCTTCATCTGTTAATTTTATATGCTCCAAAATGAGCTCCTGATAAGTTCTGAGCGGCATCAAGTTTGATGAATCAGTCTGTTTAGTTTCATTGTAACGATACCAGGAGTATTTCTCTGGTAACGGATATGCATCAGTCTTACAGGTGAACCTGAGGGATTCATTAACTTTCACCCTGTTATCATTTCCACTGATGTTAATGCTTGTCTCCCTTGGACTGTCTGCAAAGAGGAAACATATGTTTTACTTCTTTCTGTCATCATTAACTCTCTGGCATACAGGCAGCACAAACTTACATTGAACCTGAATAGAAAGACTTCTTGATGACCCAGTTTGAACATTGTTGAAAGCGCTGCATATGTAAACGCCACTGTCCTCAGGCTCCACTCTTTTCTCAAACATGGACTTACTCTCACCGGTAACTTCCCCATTTTTATACCAATAGTAGACATGAGGGAGTGGGTTGCTTCTGATTGTAGCACACTCTAAAGTAATTTTATCTCCTTGTCTAACTGTTGAAGAGGGGGATATAATTTTAATCTCCACTTGAGGCAAATATGAAAGAGAGGAATCAAATATTTCTTCAGGTTAAAGAACAATCCAATTTGTAAGAACAAAGAAAATCAAAATGCCTGATATGCAAATTGCATCAGCATGGTATGCCTGCGTATTTTAGCCGATGTGTCCATAAGTCTATCTGTGTAAAGAAATCTCCACAAGAGGAGATCATTCTATAAAAATCAACAGGGCTTATAATTATGATTATGGTAATTAATTTACATTCATCAGCAGTAAATAAGCAAAAACTAACAGATAAGACATAAATAAAATCTCCATTCTTTAACTTACAATGAACAGTTACATTCCTGTAACGAATCAAATATGGGTCCCTGTTATCTTGTGTTTGGCAGGAGAACGTCTTCCCATCATCCTCCCAGTTAGCTGTGAAACTGACTGAGACACTTTTCCTGTATCGTTGTGATGAGTGAGCCGTGTAGTTAGATCGTGTCAGACCTTGGATTCGTGGGTTTGAGGGACATGACCTCGAGGTGTAACAGGTGAGTGTCATCATGTTAGATTCTCTACCAATAGGTGGATTCTCAAAAGTGACCAGGCAGGGATTTCCTGAAAATGGGAAAACGACACTGTGTCAACAGATTGCAGCGGTTAATATACACTGATCAGCCATAACATTAAAACTACCTGTCTCATATTTTGAAGGTCCACTTTTGCACCAAAACAGCTCAGCATCGTTTGTTCACACACCACTTTATCAGAACCTGCAATAACTTGTGCTACAATAGCTCTTCCGGTATTCTGGTATTTGGATTGGTAGGTGCTAACCACGCCAGACCAGAAACACTCAACAAGACTTGCAGTTCTTGAGATGCTCTGATCCATTAATCTAGCCATCACAATTTGGCTTTTTTTTGTCGAGGTGGCTCAAATCCTTACGCTTGACCATTTTAACCTACCTCCAACACATCAAGAAAGAAATATTCACTTTCTGGCCGATATGTCCCATCCCCCGGCAGATGCCTTAGCAACAACATGACCAATGTAATAAAGTTTCCCTTAGCAGTCGTTATAATGTTATGGCTGATTGGTTCTGCTAGTTAGAACCAATATAGTATTGTTGTCAATATATCAAACTTTTTTTGTTGTAAAAAACACAGAATTCTGTTGATTGGTACTGATTCAAGATTTACTTCACTTTATGTGACTGAATGTTAAGAATCATGTTTTATAGCTCTTTGTCTAGTTTTTTATTTACTGACAATAACTCTCATTTCTATGATATTTGTGCTTACCTTTAACTTTGAGGGTCACATAAGCAGTTACCCATTTGTAATTCTCGGGTTTTCCTAAAAATCTGAAAGCATAATTGCCGCTGTCAGTTATTTTCAGGTCACAGATCAAAATACTGCAAAACTTTTTTGATCCTGTATATGAATTCCACTGATAAGGTGGCGTCCCGGCATATTTGACTCTCGTTGCATAGTCTGGATTGACGGGCCGTAACAAAGTATTGGTACTATAAATGATAGTAGCAATGAATTTTTTATGGTAGTAATTCCAATGTGGATCCTTCATCCAAAACCAGTATGCTCCAACATATCCAGGTGTGTAAGTGACTTCACATTTGATTTCAATGCAGGATCCCTCTGAAGCCGACAGGGATCTGTTTAGCAGTTCGAAACCGGATTCGACATGAGAAAAATCTGTGTGGTTGGAAACATAAGTGGAATGTGAGATTAATAGTTAATTTAATACGAAAAACAAACATTTTTATCAAAATAGAGTGAAAGAAATTCTTACTTTTTATGAGAATCATAATTACAAACCACCCGATAGTCGGAACATTCATCTTCATGCAGCATTTACGACATATGTCTGAAAAAGCAAACCAGAAAAAGGATTGTGTTATTAATACTATTACCTTTTTAGGTCTCAAGTCCTCCCTGTCTGATGTCAGTAACATATTGTGAACTCTCAGGCATCGCAAAGTTGTTATTTTTCTTACACTGATATCAGAAATTAATGTCAGAAATCTGACATTCATATAAGAAATTGATATCTGAATATTTTACTTAAATCCTTATTAGATATATTACAATTGATATCCAATACATTTCATTAAAATCCTACATTCATTCATTCATTATCTACCACTTATCCTGTTCAGGGTCACTGGGGGGGGCTGGAACCTATCCCAGCTGACACCGGGCGAGAGGCGGATGTCTGCTAATCCATCGCAGGGCAGACGTATAGAGACATACGACCACAGACGTGCACACCCACCCCTACGGGCAATTTAGTGTCACCAATTCTCCTGTTTGCATGTTTTTGGACTGTGGGAGGAAGCAGGAGCTCCCGGATAGAACCCACGCACACACAGTTAGAACAAGCAAACTGCACATAGAAAGGCCGGCAGACGTGGATTCGAACCCAGTGCCTTCTTGCTGTGAGGCAGCAACGCTAACGACTGTGCCGCCCAAAATCCTACATTGATTTCAGAAATCGACCTAAGACATTTTTTTCACTCACTGGTATGAGAAATCTCATATAAATATGAGACGTTGTCTTAAAAAAGACCAAAAAAAACATTGGGACTTCATTTTTTGAGTGTGTCTGTATTTAGTATATTTAAGGTGAAGGTTACAGCTTCAGTTCCTTATGTACCTTAAAAAAACGAAATAGCACTGTCACATGAAACCCACAATGTAGAGCAAAGAAAAATATTGAGCACTAACGATACGTCACATTTATCTTACAGACTTTGTCCAAACAATTGATTTTACTGGTTTTATTTATACATAGCTGAACCAGTCTAATTACGGGTGACATTACTGTCTCCTGTTTAACAGCCAATCACAGTGCTCGATACAAAGAAGAATGATTGATTAATTTTAAATTTACTCTTCAATATCACCATGTAAAAAAAAAAAAAATGTTGTTGCCAACATTTATATAATGTATTAATACATAATACATTTATATACTGTATTATACAATATGTGAAAAATAAGATCAATAAAACACAATTTCAACTTACTTTTTGGAAAAATCAAAACTCTTCTTTCTTTGGACAGATCTCAACAAACAGAAAATTGTGCTTAGAAAAATAAAAGTAATCCTTTCAATGGCCAGATGCATAAACAAGCATGTTCTCAGCTCAGAGGACTGGCTTGTTGTTATCCGTGGGAGAGATCTTCTCTGAAGTAAGAGTACCGTTCACTAAAAAAAGGAAGTCTTCACGGTTGACCCAAAATATCACTGAATTTGCAAGTCCAATCATGCAAACCAGAATATACACCTCTACTGATGAAGATGATATGAGTATTTTTTTCCTTCAGATGTCTCAGCTTTGACTTCCTGTCACCTCCTGTATGTAAATGTTCTGTTAAAACGCTGATCAGAATCTCCCATTTTGGCCAGGTCTCTCTTCTACAGGAGCAGGAACATACTTCTACTTGCTGAATGTATGCTTACGTAACATTTACTGTTAAGTTCTTCAGGCTCATTGAAAAGAAGGAAAACGCATGAAAAACATTGATAAAGTGTCACATATACAATGTCATTTTCTCATAACACAAAACACAGAGAATAGCGAACTGCAAAAAATAGAAAAAACAGGGAATATTACATGAAAATGAAACAATGATGTCACTGTACTTCCCCAAAAGCAGCAGCCACTATCTTCTCTGCATCAACCGCCATTTCATCAAGGGCAGCGTTCAAGGCATGCAGCATAGCCGTGAAGGAGCGGCCGGCAGAGCGGGCGTGTCTGGGCATGGCCATCTCCAACAGCTTTGATGAATCTGTGGCCAATTCCTTTTCTGCAGCCGCCAGCCTCTTTTTCACTTCACCCTTAGTGACCTCCGCTGACAGGATGCAATTCCGCAGCTCTCTGAGTCTTGAGGGTTCCACGCCTCGCTGTCGGGCCAGTCGCTCAACCGACTCATCGTCCAGACATAGGGATATTTGTGCTTTGGTTAGAATCCGCACGGCTACGCTGCAGTCCACCATGGAGGCCACAAAGGGAACAGGAATGGTCGACACCCCTCCAGATAGCGAGGCAGCCGCCCATACTAGTGCTTTGAATGCCTCCTTTTTTTGAGTGACCAGGGTGGAGGTCAGCGTCGGCAGAGCCAAGAGAAGAGCGTGGGCTCGGATCTCTGGAAGGTCTCGTCCCATGTCCTCCAACAGGCAGGGGAAGTCAAGTTTCTCCAGTGTTGAAGGTCTCACTACGTAAACTTTAGGCTGTGCCACACCTTGTGACGTTAGCACTCCCACAAAGACCTTCCTCTTTTCTTCGAGGCTTTTTTCTGTTTCTTTTGCTGGAGCAAACAGAATAAAGTAGACAGTCTGTAGCTGCAGTGCACGGGCTTCCAGAAACACCTCCACGCAGTTGGGTTGGGGTACCTTTGTGAATGTCATGACAACGGCATTGTAGCGGAGGAATTTGAATCGACCCATGTACCCCTCAGGTTCAAACCGAGAGGAGGATGGGATAGGCGGCAGATCCCACAGCCGGAAATCAGGATGCTTAGGGTTAGGGTAGCATGCCGCTTCCTCCGGGGCAACTGGGGATGGATTGGGAGCTGCTCCATCATCTTCAGGGCCGAGGCCACGTAGGGAGTTTATGAGTAGGGCTTTCTCAGCACCACGATCCCCTACCACGGCTAAGTTGATCCTGCTGATCAGGAGATCCTCCACTACATCCTTGACGTCTGATAATTTATTGCTCTCTATGGATTCTTTTAGTGTCTCGAGGAGGTTCATGCCTCGGAACACATCAGCCATGTCCCTGCGAAAATAAAGATAGAACTTATTATTGTCCCTTTAATGGAAGGTAAATACTACGGAAGGGTAATGAATTCACTTGAGAAGTTTTTCCTAAATTGATTGCTTGAGTCATCCATGTTCTGGACTGATCCCTCAGGGATGGGTCAAATGCAGAGAAACAATTTCCCTACATTGTACTATGTATGACTGTATGTGATCAATAAAGAATTTCTTCTTCTTTTCAGGCTTAAATGCCTGTGAGAGGTCATCACATTTATAACAGTCTATCCGTGTTACTAAATTGATACCTAAAGTATCAATGTTTCGATTACAACTAGTATGAACTTCGCTTTCATCAGTTATCTGAAAACAATTCTTTGTTTCTACAAACTACTTCTAAAACTTTTTGGTAATTCATAAAAAGGGCAACATTTTTTTCCTCTTCTTAATGCATAATGCTTCCATTGAGCACTGAGTGAAATTTATTCATGACGTCATCAGAGAATAAAGTCTGATGTGTTGAATAACTAACTTTTTGCTGTCCTTCATTGATTAATTTTTCTTTCACCGCTTATCCTGTTCAAGGTCGCAGAGATAGAGCCTATCTTTGCTGTCACAGGCCGAGAATACGCAGTGTACATCCTGGCCAAGCCAGTTCGTCACAGAGCGAAATGGTACGTACTTTCATTCACTCCCACGGGAAATGTAGAGTCAGGGTGAAGCAAACTTTTCTTAGATTCACATCATGTTTTGACCAGAAGTGAAAGTTTTAACTCTCCAGAAATAGAAATAAGTGTCACAAGCTCAAGCACATGCAAATATCCTACAATGAAAGACTAAGAAACATGGCTCTCAGTCATCAATTGGTTTCTATAAGTCAATTAGTAAACAACAAGCCAAATGAATATTGACTTCAGTTCAACACAATGAGGCTCACACTCACCTGTAGACCTGGATGAGAAGCAGCCCTGTTGTCCAAGTGTATGTTCTCAATTGTCAGATTCCTCTGCTGAGCTGAAGCGTCCGGTTGATCTATTTGTAGCTGAGCTTTCTAATCCTGTTAGCTCGGCCTTAATCCACAATAACTCCAAGTACACTATGATGCACTGTATTTGTATTTATAAAACAATAATGCAGCAGAAACATGGCACACACTAGTGGCGGGCAGATCGATCTAAATATCGATAGTATGGATACCAATGTTGGTAGCGGTATTGATCAATACTTGCGTGATGAGATGGATACTTAAGTGTCAGTTTCTCTTCTCTACCTTCAGTACACAACTCCCATTTACATCTTAGTGATTGTGCAAACGTCGCTCCTCTCACTTCACTCATGCTCACTTTGCCTTTGTGTTTGCTTGTGTATGTGTGTGCGTGTGTGTGTGTGTGTGTATGTGCGTGTGTGTCTGTGTGGGTGTTTGTGTGGGTGTGTATGCATGTGCGTGTGTGTATGTATGTGCGTATGTTTTCATGTGGGTGTGTATGTATGTGCGTGTGTGTCTGTGTGTGTGTGTTTGTGCGGGTGTGTATGTATGTGCATGTGTGTTTGTATGGGTGTGTATGTATGTGCGTGTGTGTTCCTGTGGGTGTGTATGTATGTGTTTGTGTGTCTGTGTATGTGTTTGTGCGGGTGTGTGTGCAGGTGTGTATGTATGAATGTTCGTGTGTGTTTGTGTGGGTGTGTATGTATGTGCGTGTGTCTTCCTGTGGGTGTGTATGTATGTGTGTGTGTGTCTGTGTGTGTGTTTGTGCGGGTGTGTGTATGTGCGGGTGTGTGTGCGGGTGTGTGTGTATGTGTTTGTGTGTCTGTGTATGTGTTTGTGCGGGTGTGTGTATGTGCGGGTGTGTGTGCGGGTGTGTACGTATGAATGTTCGTGTGTGTTTGCGTGGGTGTGTATGTATGTGCGTGTGTCTTCCTGTGGGTGTGTATGTATGTGTGTGTGTGTCTCTGTGTGTGTTCCTGTGGGTGTGTATGTTTATTGTGACACTCTCCTGCCATCTACTGACGCACAGCGAGAGAGAAAACAACCGCGTACACGTTGCAAAAGTTAGGAATACAGTCTACTAAAGTCTGGCAGATAGTAAGTATACAGTTTTATGTAGCTGCACTGCATTATGCATATATTATGATTCTTGAGCCAAGCTCCACAAGAATCGGTAAATTCAGGGGGAGAAATAACACTAGAAATTGGGGAAATGCCTGTCTTGTTGTTTACACTGTTTTTAAACAGTGTAAACAACAAACACAGTCTTGGTCTGTAGTCAGAAGGAAGGTTGGATTCTGAAGAGGAACATCGAAACAATTTCCTGCCTATAAAGTATTAGGTTTACGGCTGAAAATATGTAGAAAGACGCATGAAAAGAAAATGGAGCCCGCGATAAGCGGGCACCCTTTTTTACACTCTGGTGTGCTGGGGGGCAGGCGTCAAAGAAATTGACGCCAACAAACTGCACAAACTCATAAGGAAGGCTGAGTCTGCGGTTGGTTCTAAGCTGGTCTCTGTGGAAGAGATGGCTGAGGACAGGATTTTGGCAATAGTCCTTTCAATCATGGACAACCACACACTCACACCCCCTCCACAACATGATAGACCAACTTAGGAGCTCCGTCAGTAACAAGGACCTCTCCAACCAAGCTGTGCTAAGCATCAGACTCTACGACTCTTTTTAGTATTTTTACATTAAAAGAAAATATAGGAATTATCCAAACAGAATCCTGCTTCATACTGAATGCATCGTACAAATATCAAGAGCGCAAACAAGATTTTTAAGTAGATGGTTTGAGATAAAAGTGTTCCCACCTGATTATTTACCAACTACTCCAACCTGTTGATGATATTGTGATGGCGCCCCGAGGCGAGGCTGCTGGCTTTCATTCAAATGCATCACATTTGGGAAATGGAGAGTCCACTGAAAGCAACACACGTAATCTTTCTTTGAAAAATAGACCATGACCGATTTTACTGGATGAGGATTGAGTAGAATTATTTGATAATTCCTTTAAATTATTTCCCAAACTTATTTTTTTATTACCCAATCGCACGGACGCAGAAGACCGCGATGACACCGCCACTTAGGTCACAATTTGCCTTTAGAGGGCATTCAGAAAGTATACAGAATCGTTCACTTTCTTGTAATAGATTTGCCAAAATTTCCAAAATGTAGTTGTCACTTTGTAATTATTTATGAAGGGAAAACAATAATTTGAAGAATTTCAGTATAAGGTATCAACATAATAAGATGGGTAAAACATAAAGGGGTTCCAATACTTTTCCTGAGATAAATGGGTATGAATAGAATCTAAATTAATGCTGTGCCGTTACGACCCAAACTTAAAATGGCACTATTGGGCTAAAATAAAGCTCCAACTCTGACCCAAAACAGCCACCAAAAGAAACCAATAAAAAAAAAGACAAATGCATGGGTTTTATTAACAAAAACCATCAAATCACAAATTAACCAAACGTTACCAAAAGGTACTAAATTAACTGCTATCTAAAAATCCCAGGCTGAGCGGTATCACAAGCCTCTTCCTCTGATGCTGGAAAAAAGGAAGTTTTTAAACCCTGCTTGAGGAAAACTTCATGTCTTTTGTACATTTTTGACCCTATGGTGAAATTAGAGAAAAAAATTACCGAAGTTATTGCATGATGACCTCAACAGGGAATTAATGTGTGTACAGATATCTTGGCACTCCACTTAGCAGCTAACATATTACTTAAAATCACACGCCGACATCATGGTAGAGCAACAAGCAGGAGTTAATTTATACACTTGGACACTTGTTTACTCAAGTAGAAGTACAGTCTGTAAAAAAAAACAAAAAACAACAACAACAAAGAAACATTTCAGATACAATAAAAGTGTGGAGTAAACATTTGAAGAACACTTACACAAACTGTTTTTCTTTCTTTCTTTTCAAACCTAAGTAAGGCCCGAGCTGACTCTCGGCCCCAGATATCTTAAAACATATCAACCTAAATAACTCATTACCAAGGTAAATCAAGACGTCTCCAATGACTTGATTCCTGCTTAAGAAACCCCGTACCAGCAACCGCTACTGTTTTTACATGAACGCGATGCGGTGTAGTCTGATACCAACTACAAAGATCAGTCACGATCATTGTAGTTGCAGCATTTTCTGTAGTAACGAGTTTTTACTTTACTGCTTTACTAATAGGATTCTCAGAGGATGAACTTGACATTTGCTGGGCAGCTTGGTGACGTACTGGTTGAGCACTGCTGCCTTTTGGAAAGAAGTTGTCGTCGGCTCCACCTGTGGACCTGGGTCACCACTGCGTGCCGATTGCATGTTCATCCTGTGTTTGCATGGGTGGGAATTTGAATCGGTGATTGTAGGTATATACGACCGTGAGAAATGTTCATCCGTTGGCCATGCCATGAGTTAAAATTTTGTCCATGATGTTCCCCGCTTCTTGCCCAATGTCAGCTGGGATAGGTTCCAGCCCACCTGAACTATACATAATAAAAAATCTAGTCCATTACATCTTCTGAGAACAGTTTCCTCAATCACTTCCTCTAATCTTATTCACTATATCCTGCATATTGGAGTACAAATCCTCCACTTCCTCTTCCATGGCACCAGGTTTTGTCTCCTCATCCTCCTCCTTCTCTTCTCTATCCATTTCACCTTCCTCTCCACCGCATTCTTCTCTTCTAACTTTTAAGACTTGGATCTCAGCATACTCTGTGTCTGTGCTCTCTTGGTTTTTGGCTGACACCCTCTGGGCTTTTCTTTTAAACGCAGAGAAATCGATGTTAGCGTACTCCACGTCTTTTTCTCCAACATTGAGATCGTGGTCGGCATTCGCTGCTGTCCAAACTTTCCCTTCTTCTTCAGCTGCGTCCTGGTAGTAAGTATGATTATCTGCCGCTGCTTGGCCGGCATCAATCTGTCAGGTGCAATGAAAAATATGTCACTCAATCAGCGGCTTGTGCAAACAGCAGATTTATATTAAAATATGCATTAAAATCTGATGCGCAGATTGAGATCGCTGCCGGGTACAACTTCTATTATAAATTAAATGTATTATTATTATTATTAACACAACAATAAAAACAAATCTATTAGAGAGGGCGTTTTGTTGAATAACTATTCAGTTTCTCAAGTTTGCACTTAACGTTTTGGTTACGAGTAAACAAAAAAAGGCCAACCGATTCATGCAGGTTAACAAAATAGCCTTTAAAATGTGACAATTCTTAATGTTACTCTGCTGATGCTGAAGCTCCGGTCTTGGCTTTTATTTAAGTTTATTTTGAAGGTTCATGGTTTCATGGGTTTTGTTTTATTGTCTTCATCTTCTCCATCTCCTCTTCTTGTCTGTGTGTGTGTGTTAGACAGTTACTTCTGACTCCTCTTTTGTCTCCTCCTTAATTATTGAATGTCCTCAACTGTCCCTAATTTACTTTGTTACACTTTGTATTTAAGTCTCTGTCTTCCTCCCTGTCATAGTTTATTCGTTGTTAATGGTTTGTAATACGCTGACGTCTCCCGTGACCTCTAATCTTGTTCTTATTTGTTTTCTGAATATTTGATCAAAGTTATGTTCCTGATTTTTCTTTGGTGAGTTTGTCTCTGTCATAGTTTGTTTCTTTTTCTTTCATTTGGGTTTCTTTTCCAAATTTTCATATTTGGACACTTTAATTCAATCCACCTTTTACTCTTTAGTTCTTTTTTTTTTTTAGTTTTGCTGCGCGTTCTTTTTGGGGTTGACTTGGTTTTGTCTAAATTTGATTCGTTTTTTAATTTACTAAATCATTCAATGGCTCGCCGTTCTCCTGTTCCATTCGCATATTTAGGCCTATTTTTAAACTCTCACACACCATCTCCTTTGACCAACCAAACCTCCTCTTTATATCATTTTTAAATTCACTAATATCCAACGTCCCTGCTTGAGGCTTTTCCTTGGCAATATCTTTGGTGCTGCATAGATTATTTTTAATTCACTGAAAAGACAGATTCTTTTTTTTTTAATTTAGTCTACATGCATAACAATTTGATGTTTATGGTATATTTGGTGAATAAACTGTTCATGGCTAGAATCAAATCAAATAATGAAAGCCACTTTTACACATCTGAAAAGACATTTAATATTTCTGTGACAATTTGTCTAGTGTTTTGACGGCATAATATTTCCTAAATGAACAGGAATACCAGAGGATTCTCTTGACTGGTCACCATCTCCACAGTTTCATCAAGATTCCCAAAGCTCCTCTGTTTTATTCTAAGGGGGGAAAAAACATGTTCAATTAATAATAATAAATAGACATTTACTACATGCTGAGAATGGGCGGGGTTTAAATCAGAGGTGGGTGGGACTAAGTAGCAGCTGGTTATTATATCCCTGAAAATTCCGGCTATTATGGAATCTTCATTGCCGCCATCGCCACTGATCCTTCGTGTTAACACGATAACTCAAAACATTGATAATTTTTTAAAATGTATGCCCACAGTGTGCGAGGAAGAACCTCAGTCTAAGAAACGAAAGGTTTACCTGTTGCATTTTGTTACCACACAAAAAATAAGCGCTGATAAAAGTGCTCCGATCAAAAAGGCAACCGTGATTTCTTTCCAATGAACAATTTTCATGACTTCTCCATAGTGATCTGCTAACGAGACAAACAGGACAAAGACATTCAGAAGGTTGTCAGCAATAATATACACGCAATACTTCCAGTTAATATCCAACGTCCCTGCTTGAGGCTTTTCTTTTGGTCACGTTTTTGTATAGTTATTATTTTATTTTATTTTTTTATTGATGCTTTTATCTGCTTTTGCCTTGTAGCACTTTGAGATTTGATCCAAATGTAAAGTGCATTATAAATTAAATGTATTATTATTATTATTATTATTACTTAACAGCTTGCTCAAAACAGTTTCTGAAAACACTTAACAGATGTAAAAATGCCCATATTATGCCATATTCATAACCTTCAAAGAAATTATCCAAGTTACAGGATGACAATTCTAATCTCGTCATGAACTTCTTGGGGAGGCCTCTTAAAACATTATATAATTGTAACTTATTAGTAATATAAATGTGAATCAGCTCCTCAGCATCTTATTTTTTTTTGTGAAAATTAGATACACTACTTGTATGCAGCAGTAGCACTACAATTTAACTTTGGGATTCTTAAAGTGTTGACTCATCTTAGTATTGTTTTATATTTTGCGTACAAAACAATTATTTTGTGGCAAAAGATACATAAGTCATTGCAAAGGGAAGCCTATTCTTTGAAAACCACAAATGTAGCTGCTGCCGGTTGTTTTTCATTAAAAGCTGTTAGAATATGATTCTGTAACCAAGTTTTTCTGTTTATGGCAGTAGCACATGCAAATGTTTCCTGTTTCTAAGTATTATATTTAAGTGCTCTTAATCTGAAGGATATCGGCGGAATTAATGTTGGTCGGTATTGTGTATGTGTTCTGACTTGTTAAAATTAACATACGCTCCATCCTCTGCGCTTTGTGTTTCTTGAACCAATTATATGGCATTTCTAAGTGAAAACAAAACTTTGTAAGCGCTAGTCAGCCCATTATATGTTATATGGTAAGATTATGGATTACCATTAAATCATCGTGCCCACAAGATAATAACTTGTGCGCAAAATATTTAAAAAAAAATTCTTTAGGGACTTTGGGGGTTCTGTAGGGTTGTTCTTTAAGCTTATAAGGATTTGTTATTTTAGATGTTCACCTTGAAATATTGATACCTGTTTTAATGCATTTTTGTCATCTGTACTTAAACCACCGTGATGTTTGTTTTTGACTATTGAGTTCTGGAAATCCTAAGCGTTCAAATAATTCAGCCAAAGGGTATCAATAAACTGAACTTGGACCTTGAAGGAAATGAGGCAGTAAAGATGTCATAAAGCAGTGACTGCAGACTCTGCAGTTGTTCGTGCATTCACCGTCTTGCGACTCTGGAGATATGGTGACGCTGATGTTCTGTTGCGTTTGTCCTAATGCATTGCCGCTGATGCACTCAATGACAGTGTTGCAGTGGTCTTTTCCACTCAGGATGACGGTGCTGTTCACTCTGAGCTTGGACACAGTGGTTATAAGAGAGAACTCAGTGAGGTTCTTCAACAACGGCCATCTCATGGTGGGTAAAGGAGACCCCTCGGTGATGCAAGTACAGGTCAGGACGTTTGACTGAACACGACAGCCAGAGCTTTTAAAGATCTTTGGAAACACTGTAAACACACAAACAGAATCCCAAACAGAATGCTGATAGAGCAAAAAAATGTGAACATAAACTTCTTTTTCAATACGTCACTCACATCTCACAGTTACATCAGCAAATTTGATCACAGTTGTGTTCATGTGTTGTGCTGTGCAGCAGTACTGGCCGGAATGTTCCGTCGTCACATTACGGATAAAAAGTGTGGCTGATCCAGTGTTGCTCAGCTGGTCAGTATTAGAACCGGGCAGAGTCCATGTGATACGAGACAATGGAACGCTGTCAACACTGCATGTCAGATTCAGAGCCTCTTCTTCCTCAACAGTTTCTTTACCGGTGATCACAAGTTGCCTCATGTCTGTGAAGCAATTACACAAAATATGTAATTATATTCTTTAAGTATAATTAGTATATGCATAAAACGATTTTATATCAAAGTATATCATTAACAAGATATGCTGTAAATGATATACACCAGTCAGCCAAAGCTTTAAAACCTCCCGCCTCATTTTCGGATTGGTCCATCTATTTTACCATGACAGCTGTGTTCTGAAATATTTATATCAGAACGCTGATGTATATTATAATGTTTCCAGAAATTTGTGCTACACTAGTTCTTCTGTTGGATTGTACAACACGCGCTAGCTTTCGCTGGTTCACCAGTTGTCCTTCCCTAGACTCCTCCTGGTAGGTAAGAACCAGTGCAGACTGGGAACACCATACAAGACCTGCAGGTTTGTACAATTTCTCAAATACATTTGCATTGACAAACAATGTATTTTGAAAAGTACATTCTAAATATTCTATCTTAGACCTGTTAGACATATTACTGTTACATGAACCTTTTCCACCAGGGTGCTGTTTAGATGTTTTGATGTACAGGTGTACTGCCGAGCATCAACTATGGAAGTATTGAATATCAAAAAAGTGCTCGTTGTAGTTTGTTCCTGCATGCAGGTATCTTTCTGAACGTCAGTTAGTGTGTTAGCGTTATGCAGATTACTTTCTGATCCACTTTGCTTGCATTTATTAGAATATATAGTCCATGTGATAAGAGATGGAGGGAAGCTTTGAACACTGCAGGTCAAATTCAGATTCTCCCCCTCCTTCACACTTGTTTTCCCAGTGATTTTCATTTCCTTCACATCTACAGTATGAGACGATATGATATGCAATGTTAGAGCATCCCTATAGTCTAAACACACCTTCAATAACATTTATGATGTTGTAAAACTCTACATATCGAATAACACACATGAGAGAACATATCTTAACATGAGTTAAAGATGAAAAGGATGAGAATAAAGGACGGTGTGATCCACTCACAGGTCACATTCAGGGTCACCGTCTCCTCTGCAGTGATGTTGTTTGCAAAGCTGACCTTACAGGTGACCTTGGTGCCATGGTGTTCAGCAGAAGGTATGAAAGTCAGAGTTGAGCTGTGTCTCTGTGTGACAGCGGACAGCTTCTCAGTCTTGAACGTGATGATGTTTCCTGTGATGAGAGGGTCGTTGGCTCTTTCTCTTTGCCACGTCCAGGTGAAATTAGGAACGGATCCAGAGCAGAGACCAGGAGCGGTGCAGCTCAGTGTGGCCTGCTGTCCCTCTGTCAGAGGAGGAATCTTCACCACAGGCTTCTGGTTCAGACCTAATGGGAGAACAGTCCATGAGAGGAACTTGTTTTGGAACCTCACAGTCTTTTTTCTTCTTTTTTACGACGGCTAAAACACCGAAACTTAAACTTACACTACTCGAAAAATTTAAGGGGAACACTCACATCACACATCAGATCTCAATGAAGGAAATAACACAACCTCTTTTGTGTCCTATCATTGGGGAGAAGGTACCGGAGTGGTTCAGTGCCCGCTCCACCAGACTCACGAACAGCTTTATCCACCAAGCTGTTAAGAAACTGAACTCCTTCCCATCAACCAACCGCCCGCCTGCCCAGTCCAAGTAACTATGGACCATAAACCCCCTAATGCACCGACCACTTTACTTTACAGAACTCCCATAACTACCTCTCACTATCATGGTTGTCTGCGTATAAGCTATGGTTTTCCTTCTTTACACTAATTGTATACTTCTCACAGGGCTCCGAGGTCTTAAATACTTTTGCACTGTGGTTCTGTGAGAAATAAAGGATTTCTGAATTCTCTGCATGTCTGTCACATTACTGAAGAATTGATAATAAAGTTCCTTGAATCCTTGAATAAGTTTATGATTTTGTAATACCAAAGTTGGCTTTTTTATTCAATTCATGCAGGAGCACTCCCCGAACTGACTACAAGAAGGCCTACACGTCATGCCATGAGCACCTGGGTATCCCTAAGGTCAAAAGAGACAATAATGGTTAGGAAAGAAGGTTGGCCACAGCCAAATACCTCCTGAGGGTAAGGTAGATATGAGAAACCAGCCCAGTGGTAGCAATAAGATCCGAGCCCTCAACCTGTAAGGCCTACCGGTCATCAGATACTCAGCTGCTACAGGAGGCTGGACTCAGGAGGAATTTGATGCCAATGATGTCAAGACATGAAAACCCCAAGCGTGGAGGGTCCTGTCCAAATACTCTATGAGCAACGTGAAGAAGTAAGGTAAATGTAGGCGTAATCAGCTCTTAAATCCAGGATGTAACAATGAGCATCCCTGAATGAAACAGAAAAGATAGTTCCCATGGGAAGAATTGCTAAGAGAGGGCCTCAGGCAGCAAGAGGCAGAGTATGATGAGGAAGAAAGGGAAGAGATCATACCGCTGTCTGGAAAATGGCGACCTGAAGGACAGCACAGAGGCTCCCGATCATGGCAGCACATGAGGAGGCCGTAAGCACAGACCCATAGAAACAGACGTGTATCAAAGTCGAGAGAACCCAAGATGCAGACGTTGCATGGACGCCCCTGAGACACGACACACCGAGAGGCCCAACAAGTGGCGCGATACTGTGCAGAAACAATACCTGCTGAGTATGGGTAAATAGTCAAACGGACTCCTGTGGTGACAGGAGCGTTTGGGTCAGTGGCCCCAAAACTGGAAGGGTTGGAAATCTAAGGCATATGTCCAGAAAAGTGGAGTCCTAGGAAAAGATAATGCGCAGAACCCTCACTCACAGGACCCGAGCTTGAGGAAAATAAGAGATGGAGGGAAGCTTTGAACACTGCAGGTCAAATTCAGATTCTCCCCCTCCTTCACACTTGTTTTCCCAGTGATTTTCATTTCCTTCACATCTACAGTATGAGACGATATGATATGCAATGTTAGAGCATCCCTATAGTCTAAACACACCTGCAATAACATTTATGATATTGTAAAACTCTACATATCGAAGAACCCACATGAGAGTACATATCTTAACATGAATTAAAGATGAAAAGGATGAGAATAAAGGACGGTGTGATCCACTCACAGGTCACATTCAGGGTCACTGTCTCTTCTGTAGTGATGTTGTTTGCAAAGCTGACCTTACAGGTGACCTTGGTGCCTTGGTGTTCAGCAGAAGGTATGAAAGTCAGAGTTGAGCTGTGTCTCTGTGTGACAGTAGACAGCTCCTCAGTCTTGAACGTGATGATGTTTCCTGTGATGAGAGAGTCGTTGGCTCCTTCTCTTTGCCACGTCCAGGTGAAATTAGGAACGGATCCAGAGCAGAGACCAGGAGCGGTGCAGCTCAGTGTGGCCTGCTGTCCCTCTGTCAGAGGAGGAATCTTCACCACAGGCTTCTGGTTCAGACCTAATGGGAGAACATTCCATGAGAGGAACTTGTTTTGGATCCTCACAGTCTTTTTTTTTTCTTTTACTATGGCTAAAACACTGAAACTGAAACTTACACTGCTCAGAAGATTTAAGGGCAACACTCAGATCACACATCAGATCTCAATGAAGGAAATAAAACAACCTCTTATGTGCCCTATCATTGGGGAGAAGGTACCGGAGTGGTTCCGTGCCTGCTCCACCAGACTCACGAACAGCTTTATCCACCAAGCTGTTAAGAAACTGAACTCCTTCCCATCAACCACCGGCCTGCCTGCCCAGTCCAAGTAACTATGGACCATAAACCCCCTAATGCACCGACCACTTTACTTTACAGAACTCCCATAACTACCTCTCACTATCATGGTTGTCTGCGTATAACCTACGGTTTTCCTTCTTTACACTTATTGTATACTTCTCACAGGGCTCTGAGGTCTTAAATACTTTTGCACTGTGGTTCTGTGAGAAATAAACGATAAAGTATATGCCTGCCCAGATTATCACTGAACCTCTCACAAACCGGTCCTGCTGGATGATGCGGTCGGCAGCGTAAGGTATCCATAGCATGTTATATGGTCTCCATAGCATCCAGATTCTTTCACATCTTCCACATGAGTTAGGTGTAAGCCTGTTCTAATCTGAGAGGAGAACGGGGGCCACAGGTGATCCTGACAATTCTGCTGTTCTCTACAGAACACCAGTGGAACTGGTGTTCTGTAGAGCACCTGTCCCACTGCCTGTGAGCACCTGTCCCACTAGAAGACGCCGGGTCTTCATGCCACCCTGATGGAGTCTGTTTCAGTTTGGTAAGAAACATCACACCACTAGATGCTGGAGGTCATTTTGTAGCAATCTGGCAGAGCTCCTCCTGTTCTTCCTCGCACTAAGGAGTAGATACAGGTCCTGCTGGATGTTGTCCTGTCCAGCTCTCCTGGTGTAATGGCCTTTCTCGTTGGATCTCCTCCAGCACCTGAGACTGTGCCGGGAGATATAGCAAATATTCTTGCAATGTTACATGTAGATGTTCCATCCTGGAGGAGCTGCACTGCCTGGTCCACCTGAGTGGGCTGCAGGTACCAATTCTTGCTAATAGTGGAGACAAGGACACCAGCAAAATGCAAAACTAGAGAATAATAAGTCAGGAAGGACGAGGAGAGACAAATGGTCTGCGTCCACCTCCCGCAGAACCAGAACATTTTTGGGGGTTGTCTTGCTGTCGCCTCTTGTCGCTGACCAGCTGTTGTCGCTGTCATCTGAACACAAAGGAGCTGAAACTGATTCACAATTACTTCCAAACCAGAGGAATCTATATCCCAGAAGTTAAACTGACTCTTTCACACTGTGATGATGAATTGTTGCCTCAATTCTTTTGAGCGGTGTATCTTCTGTGTGGAATGAGTTCTGTCAGGAACTACCACAGATAGTTATGGCCAGTGTATATATGCTGAATACATAGACATATAAATGAACTGGGTTATATACTTTATATTTGTTGTAACTCCTCCTACCTTTAACAGAGACGGCAGCTCTTTGCCAGAACAAAAATCCATCAGACCTCGAAGACCAAGAAATATAACCATTAACCCTGAGCTGATAAGATCCGGAGTCTGACTCGGTGAGGTCATTGATGATGATGCTGCAGTTTCTCTTACTGATGTCAGGCTCCAACAGGGACACTCGTCCTGTAAAGCCATAATGACTTTTTCTTTTGTTCTTAGAGTGGAATATCATATCCGATTCCACGCATTTTTGTTTAAATGCCTCACACTTGAACCACACCATATTTTGTGACGTAAAGTAATTTCCTGTTGTGAATGAGCATGGGATGACAACACAGAGTCCGGCCTCTGCTGTGGTTTCTCGACCGTTCAGAGCGATACAGAATCCAGATGTACATGATGTCCATGCTCCTTCTAGTGTATCTGTTAATGCAAGCAGAGAGAGAAAAACACAGAAAAAGAGAATTTTTTTTTTCAGTTTGACTGAATTTATTAAAAATGAATGAAGGCTTATTTTTTTCCCCTATTCCCTTATTTTTATGTCTTTGTAAACCAAAGACTAATTTAAATAACCATAAAATGCAACGCACAGGACTAGACCTACGTTAACATCCCCAATAGCAAGGTTATATTCCCGAAAAGCACCCACTCCCCTGCGTTGTACAAGCAATCCCCCTGATTTAAATCAGAAAAAACTCTTAACAAAAAAAAAAGATGCTCTCCATTGTGAGTAAAGCAGGAACTATTCGATTTAAATATGATATGTGCAAGATAGATCTCCATGAGTAGATTCATGTGCAGCAAATTCGGACTAAATCCGAGAAAGGTAGAGACATTATATTCTGAAAAGTTTGGGAGATAAACCTCCCCCCTAATGTGGTTAATATACCAACCAACCTTTCCCAAAATAGATCCCCTTCTTCCTCACTCTAAAGTCAATGTGCATATATCATTTGAAAATGATCAATGTGATAGTTTTGAGTTATTAAACATCTGCGGACGCACAGACGCAGTGACGGCGATTCCGATTCCCTAATATCTCTGACTTTTCAGGGTTATAATGATACAGTTCAATATTGAATCGCTAAGATGATTCTCGGATGTGAGAGCACGTCCTTGGTGTGTGATGTTGACTATCTAGCGTGAGAAAGTTAGTCAGCTATTTCATGGAATGTGAATAGAACAAATATTCATGAGGGAAAACCTGAAGAAGAAACTTCCGGCGGTCTAAACTAACAGCAAGAATAACCTCAGAAAAAAAGGAAACTTGTAAACAAAGGGGAAAAAGGAAAAAATAAAAATGGCTTAAGTTCCTACAAGTCGAGAGACACCACATCAATACTTGGTTGTTTGTTTTTATGAATTTGAGATATACTCCGGAAACAAAACCTAAGCCGACTAGTAACCATGGAAACCGAAAAACCAAAGTGTCATTAGTTCCTAAATAGAAAAAGGTAAGCACACCGTACTTGGTTGTTATATGTAACAACTGTGTAACACCTTCAACATGGACGCAATTGAAACACGTCTAGGCACAATTACAACGGGAAATAATTAATTCAATACATTTTTTTAATGTTGGCATCATAACAAGACTCTAATGAAGAGGCTTACCTGTGACTGAAACGCTGCCTCTCAATGAGAAAAGCAATGCTGTCCAGATGAGAACAATCATCCTGACGGTCAGGACAAACACAGGACAATGTCTATTTGCTGTAACCAAAGAGGAACCGGTGAAAAGGAAACTCCGCAACAGCTGACATCACAGATCTCAAAACAGGATTTTACATTTTTGGTTTTTCTTGAGTTGCATTATTAACACTTCCTGGAGCCAGACAATTTTTTTCATGCAAAGAAATGTTCTGTTTCCAAAAAGTTTTATATTCTGCAAATAAGCTTTACTGGGATAATCTCAAAAGCAACTTTAACCTATACTAAAGGCACCAATGTTTACATAACGTCTTTAATCCTACCATCCTCTAGTGCACTTTGTCAAGCACTTTAATTACAAGCAGTTCTTGGAATGTGAAAAAGCATCATTTAAAAAAAAAAATATATATATATATATATATTAACCAGGGAATTAATAACTTCAAATCATAAAATTATTTTCAACAAGTAAATAAATGACAATTAAATCCTACCTCTTTTGGTCTCGATCCCTTTCTGTCGAGGCGCTGAACTTTATCTCTGGTCTGAGCTGACCGCCCTTCTTTACTTTTTATTACTTCCAGCTTTGTGCAACAGTGAGGCTTGAGTAAGTTTACGCTGACCCTGATGAGCAGAAGTTGTTCTTCCCTGAGTCGTTACCACACTTCTGATTTTTTTTTATAGATTCGCTCTGTTACCATAAGTAAAAAAAAAAATTTGAAAAAGAGGGGAAGTTTTGAAATTGTGCAACTTAACGCTACCTCGATAAACCATTGTAAGCTGTGAAGCACTTTTTGTATGTTTTGACGACAGCTTTGATCTTCAAGTGTAATCTAAAGACTATTCTATAGCGTCTTAAGTTACTTGAGTGGCCTTCATTCAAAATCTGTTTGAAAAAAAGTTTGCAATCATGTATTAAGAAGATAATGTACTTCATTATTCACAATAAATTATCAAAAGATCATAATTTCAATGATCTGCTCCCAGCATGTTCCAACATCAACTTCCTGGAACTATGTTCGATGAATTAAAACATCAGTTTCACCGAAATCTTATTGCGATCTAGACGCAATGCTACTGGGACAGTTTGACCCTCATAGTATGACTCATAGTTACATCCTCTGGGTTCCTCTTAGGTATAACATGTCAGTGACCTCTGTGTCTTTGGTGGTTTGGTAGAACACTTCTCGGTTTACGGAAGGCCTTGCTGCAGTCTCATCATTCTCCCTCTGATGATGATAATAATAATAATAATAATAATAATAATAATAATACTGATAATAATAATAGTAATTGTTGTTATCATTATCATTATTATAATGAAATCCCAACATAACTTTATACATTTATCCCGCTAACGGAATACGGACTGAAACATTCCCCCCTTGGTGGAAAAGGAGGAGAGAGAAGATGATGCCGAGGCGCTGAACTTTATAATGGGGCAAGAAATGAGGCCCTCGGTCTCTTCAGGGTGACGGAAAGAGTAATACGTCTGGGTGCTTACACAATCTGTGCAAGAAGCACAAGATTAAATGTCGGAAACAAAAACTGCATGTGTATGCGAGTCAAAAATCATATGCAAGATGTTCACATAAAGGGTTTGTAGCCGAATTCTTAATTTAGTCCAAAAGGTCTCTTTCTGCAGTGAATCGCGTTGGGTTTGTGCGCGGACTTTTGGCTGGAATTTAACTCCATATCCTTTTGTTGGTAAGTGTAATTTTTTATCAGATCGGTGAATGTTTTGGTGTGGATAACGTTGTCGCAGTGGTTGCAGTGTCCGCATTCATAGGTGCCTGCAGGTCTAATGAGCCAGGAGGGCCTTCTTGTCAGCTGGTAGGTAGCTGTGTACCAGTTTGTCTTTGACTGAAGGTCAAAAAGGGGGGCTCTGGAAAATGTTCTCTGAGGGTAGGGTAACAAGTGAGGATTTTCCAGTTTGATCTGATAATTTGTTTGATGTGAAGGAGCTTAGTACTGTATGTGGTGATGAAACGTATACTGTTGGTGTACTCCTTTGCTGCAAAAATTATTCAAAAGGGGTACATTGCTGAAAAAAGTCCTTTTATTCTCCTAAGCAACCAGAGTTGTTATGAAATCACTTATCAGCGGATATGAAACTTACCAGCTGGCCTAAGAAGACTGACATGTGCAATACCGTCTTTCACCACACTAAGGGAATAACACTGACTAGCCTTTAAAATCAAGAGGGGGCGCTGTTTAACCTATTTTAATAATCACACAGACATCCATTTTGACTTTCCTACAATAATAATAATAATAATAATACATTTAATTTATAATGCACTTTACATGTGTAACACATAGGTGGCAAAAGAACACACATGCTTTACCCAATTAGAAAATACAATCGCTTACGTAGAAAAAAAAAAGATGAAGTAAATAAAAGAAAAGGTATAGTCTTTGAAATATATACAAAAAAAGTAGTCAGAAGTACTAAAGTTAAAAGTAGTATTCAAGTAAATACGGAGATTATGTCATCACTGTTGACTGTCACCGTATGTATCTTTTTTCTGTATGCGTAGAGCATGTCTTATTCTTGCTGAACTTTGAATACTTGTTTTTCTTTGTTTTTGTTTCATGTGTATTTTATTCTGATTCAAAATGGCTACGTACAATTTTTTTCAATGTGTATACGTTTCAATAACAATTTGGTTTCATAAAAAACAGTAAAATTAAATATTTGTATCAAAAATAAATACTCAAATAAATCAATCAATACAATCAATCAATTTTAATTAAAAGTTATAGGTTCTGCTAAAAAGGAAATTTTTTTTTAAATCTGTCAGTCATCTGTGGAGCCCTCAGATGGTCAGGGAGGGCATTCCACAGACGAGGGGCGGCAGAACAGAAGGCCCGATCACCCATCATGCTGAGCTTAGTCCGGGGAAGGAGGATGTTGTATGAGTGGGTAGAACGGAGGGATCGTGTTGAGGTCAGAGGGGTGAGTAGTTCTTTTAGGTAGGGGGGTACGTTACCATGGATGCACTGGTGAGTGAGGAGAGAGATCTTATAATCAATCCTGGTGGAGATGGGAAGCCAATGAAGGGGGTGAAGAACAGGGGTGATGTGTTCGTGTTTACGCACTCTCATCAGGATCCTTGCAGCACTGTTTTGAACATACTGAAGTCTTTGAAGACTTTTATCAGGGATCCCGATGAGAAGTGCGTTACAGTAATCCAGTCTGGAGGAGACAAACGCGTGGACCAGCTTTTCAGCATCACTCAAGGTGAGTGAAGAACGGAGTTTGGAAATATTTCTGAGATGGTGAAAGGAGATCTTACAGATGTGTTTGATGTGGGATTCAAAAGTGAGTTGAGGGTTGAATCTTACGCCGAGGTTGGTGACTGATGAAGAGAGGGGAATGTCATGACCAGAGAAGGTAATACTGGTTATGGAGGAAGACTGGGTCTGATGTGGGGTGCCAATTAAAATAGCTTCGGTTTTGGAGCTGTTCAACTTGTGAAAGTTGTTTTTCATCCACACCTTTATCTTCCCAAACAAGATCGGAGAGTTGACAGGGGAGACGGTGATGATGACGATGACGATGGAGAGGCCACGGAGGAACATGTGAACATGTTTTGGTTTTAACTCTTTACTTTAAGATATGGATTTTGAATCGCCTTTTCACTTTCTACAACATTAATTTAGGCAGTTAAAAAAAAGAAACAATGCAACCAATAATGTGAAAATTAAAAAAATAGAATACCCAAGCAGAGATCACGATGTTTCACCAATATGCAGTTTTTTTTCCAGATATAAATTATAAACTGTATTATAATTAAGAACTAGGAGTTGCAAATATATAAAACCCTGAGGACAAAATGTTCACTTTCTGCGACAGTCCATTTTTAGTCTGACTTTATCTGAAAGTGGTTATAATGTTATGGCCGATTGGTGTATACATCTTATTATGTCAATTTCCTCCTTTCTTTGCAGAATCGACTCCAGACCCACTTTAAAATGTAATGTTGAAGTCACAATTCATCGACATTGTCAGAATCAAAATATTGTGATTATTAATGACATAATTAATAATGTTTCTATTATATCAGGCTGATAGAGAATTCTGAAAATCTACCCAAATCTGCCCCCAAATCTACAATAGATGACTGTGACATTACTGGATATCAAATGTGTCGATAAATGTTGATGAGGTGTAAGCAAAAACAAATAATACTATATAAGTGTAAAATGGAAGCAACAGCTATATACAACATACACTCTAAGAATAAAAGCATGGAAGTACTATCCTGTACGACACTCAATGGAAGCTGACACTAGTTAGTTCTGAAGTCGTCTAATAACTTCATACTCTTGAGATTGTTCTGTTTTTGCCAACGTCATGTAAGTTGTTGCCTCCTCGTCTGGTTTCATCTTCTTTCTTGCGTTCCTTTGGAGAGAGGAAAGAGTGAGACATGATGGGTTGTCATCCACTGCATCAGGGCAGATACATTCGGCATCAAGTCATGGGGTAGTAACGTACCACAGGAAAGATATGCAGATTATGGTGATGACATTCACAATGAGGGATACAGCAGCCATAGCCCAGGGAAGGATTGTACTTGATCCAGGTTGATCTGAAATCGGAGATGCTATAAGTCAATTTATATACTGTAGCTGAGCGGCATTTCACATACAGACTCAAACTGTGACAGAGCAAATTAGAAGAAAAAAAAAAAATCACAGAACAATATGAACTGGACTCAAATTACAGTTTGGTTGTCTGACTGGCCTAGCCCCGCAGTTCATATTCTGCGGCTCTAGACCAGTCATTGATTACAATAATATCAGTGACAGGATTATTCAGTTAACTGAAGACTCTGTCAGCTGCCACAGCTAAGGAAGATATTCATGACCGGTAAAGCTAGTGGAACATATCTTAGGAGGTATGAACCAACACAAAAGCACCCAGAGTGAGTATGTGGGCTTGATGTTGGTGTCTGCTTTGACCGACAGTGGAGAGGTACATGGGAATGTGGATCACCTAATCTTCACATTCTCTTCATCATTATTTTAGATGGATTGAGATGGGCTGGATCTCAAGGTGCACTCAGAGTGATGAGATTGTCCCGTTTGGGAATGCTAGAACTTTATTTTTCCTCCGGTCAAATTATATTGCACATTTGCTCCATCTGTCCATGATCATGGACTGGGCTGCTCCCTCTGGTTTGTGGATGACTTGCTGCTTCCAGCAAAGCGGTTAAAGTCTCTTAAAGTCTTGTTAATGGAGCGATGGGAAAGAAGTTATGCAAGCGTTCCATCAAACTGTCAAGGTATGAGGAAGTTGATCTCTCGAATTACTGGTCTATCTATGTTCCATGTAGTGCAGGAACACCTTTGGATTGCCTATTAGCATCAGGAAAGTGAAGCTAGACAGAGGTGTCCGGAATAGAATGCTTAGTTTGCTGAACATACCTGGCTCTGTATAAATGGCAGACAAATTGATTGATGGATGGATGGATGGATCAATAGAGGCAATTTAATGAGAAAAGTTGGAGAAAAGTAGCTAAATAAATTCTTATTTTCACTGTAGTATGGAATATAATAATAATAATACATTTAATTTATAATGCACTTTACATTTGGATCAAATCTCAAAGTGCTACAAAGCAAAAGCAGATAAAAGCATCAATAAAAAAATAAAATAATAACTATATAAAAACATGACAGTCAGTTATGTTTTTATATAGTTATGTCAGTTATAGGTTCTGCTAAAAAGGAAAGTTTTAAGTCCTATTTTAAATGTGTCAGTCATCTGTGGAGCCCTGAGATGGTCAGGGAGTGCATTCCACAGACGAGGGGCAGCAGAACAGAAGGCCCGATCACCCATGATGCTGAGCTTAGTCCGGGGAAGGAGGAGGCTGTATGACTGGGTAGAACGAAGGGATCGTGTCGAGGTCAGTGGGGTGAGTAGTTCTTTCAGGTAGGGGGTTGCGTTACCATGGATACACCGGTGAGTGAGGAGAGAGATCTTATAATCAATCCTGGTGGAGATGGGAAGCCAATGAAGGGAATGAAGAACAGGGGTGATGTGTTCGTGTTTACGAACTCTCATCAGGATCCTTGCAGCACTGTTTTGAACATACTGCAGTCTTTGAAGACTTTTATCAGGGACCCCGATGAGAAGTGAGTTACAGTAATATATAATATATACAGTATGTTACATTGATTATAAAAATTAAAATTAAAATTAAAGTGCATTATAAATTAAATGTATTATTATTATTATTATTATTGGTTCCGTGCGTTCACCTTTGTTGTTGAGTCATGATCATGCTGATGTTCTGCTGCAATCGTCCAACATCATTGCTGCTGACACAACTTTGCTGCTAGTAGATTTGACGCAATCGTTATAGCTCAGTGAAGTGCTTCAACAACGGCCATCTGATGGACAGATTAAGACCTTTGACTGAACACTACATCCAAAGCTTTTTTTAAAAACAGGTATAACGGTATACAACCATACAGACCCTTCAGCTCATAATCAACACAGCACAAAAAAATCATTGGTGTCTCACTCCTCTCCCTCCTGGACATTTACAACACAAGCAACACCTGAAAAAGCACTCAGCATTGTGGGTGACCGCAACCACACCTAACACAACCTCTTTTGTGATCTATCATTGGGGAGAAGGTACCCGAGTGGTTCCGTGCCTGCTCCACCAGACTCACGAACAGCTTTATCCACCAAGCTGTTAAGAAACTGAACTCCTTCCCATCAACCAACGCCTGCCCAGTCCAAGTAACTATGGACCATAAACCCCCACAGGATTTTTGAATTCTCTGTATGTCTGTCACATTACTGAGGAATTGATAATAAAGTTCCTTGAATCCTTGAATAAGTTTATGATTTTGTAATACCAAAGTTGGCTTTTTTATTCAATTCATGCAGGAGCACTCCCCAAACTGACTACAAGAAGGCCTACACGTCATGCCATGAGCACCTGGGTATCCCTAAGGTCAAAAGAGACAATAATGGTTAGGAAAGAAGGTTGGCCACAGCCAAATACCTCCTGAGGGTAAGATAGATATGAAAAACCAGCCCAGTGGTAGCAATATGATCCGAGCCCTCAACCTGTAAGGCCTACCGGTCATCAGATACTCAGCTGCTACAGGAGGCTGGACTCAGGAGGAATTTGATGCCAATGATGTCAAGACATGAAAACCCCAAGCGTGGAGGGTCCTGTCCAAATACTCTATGAGCAACGTGAAGAAGTAAGGTAAATGTAGGGGTAATCAGCTCTTAAATCCAGGATGTAACAATGAGCATCCCTGAATGAAACAGAAAAGATAGTTCCCATGGGAAGAATTGCTAAGAGAGGGCCTCAGGCAGCAGGAGGCAGAGTATGATGAGGAAGAAGGGGAAGAGATCATACCGCTGTCTGGAAAATGGCGACCTGAAGGACAGCACAGAGGCTCCCGATCATGGCAGCACATGAGGCCGTAAGCACAGACCCATAGAAACAGACGTGTATCAAAGTCGAGAGAACCCAAGATGCAGACGTTGCATGGACGCCCCTGAGACACGACACACCGAGAGGCCCAACAAGTGGCGCGATACTGTGCAGAAACAATACCTGCTGAGTATGGGTAAATAGTCAAACGGACTCCTGTGGTGACAGGAGCATTTGGGTCAGTGGCCCCAAAACTGGAAGGGTTGGAAATCTAAGGCCTATGTCCAGAAAAGTGGAGTCCTAGGAAAAGATAATGCGCAGAACCCTCACTCACAGGACCCGAGCTTGAGGAAAATAAGAGATGGAGGGAAGCTTTGAACACTGCAGGTCAAATTCAGATTCTCCCCCTCCTTCACACTTGTTTTCCCAGTGATTTTCATTTCCTTCACATCTACAGTATGAGACGATATGATATGCAATGTTAGAGCATCCCTATAGTCTAAACACACCTGCAATAACATTTATGATATTGTAAAACTCTACATATCGAAGAACCCACATGAGAGAACATATCTTAACATGAATTAAAGATGAAAAGGATGAGAATGAAGGACGGTGTGATCCACTCACAGGTCACATTCAGGGTCACTGTCTCTTCTGTAGTGATGTTGTTTGCAAAGCTGACCTTACAGGTGACCTTGGTGCCTTGGTGTTCAGCAGAAGGTATGAAAGTCAGAGTTGAGCTGTGTCTCTGTGTGACAGCGGACAGCTCCTCAGTCTTGAACGTGATGATGTTTCCTGTGATGAGAGGGTCGTTGGCTCCTTCTCTTTGCCACGTCCAGGTGAAATTAGGAACGGATCCAGAGCAGAGACCAGGAGCGGTGCAGCTCAGTGTGGCCTGCTGTCCCTCTGTCAGAGGAGGAATCTTCACCACAGGCTTCTGGTTCAGACCTAATGGGAGAACATTCCATGAGAGGAACTTGTTTTGGATCCTCACAGTCTTTTTTTTTTCTTTTACTATGGCTAAAACACTGAAACTGAAACTTACACTGCTCAGAAGATTTAAGGGCAACACTCAGATCACACATCAGATCTCAATGAAGGAAATAAAACAACCTCTTATGTGCCCTATCATTGGGGAGAAGGTACCGGAGTGGTTCCGTGCCTGCTCCACCAGACTCACGAACAGCTTTATCCACCAAGCTGTTAAGAAACTGAACTCCTTCCCAATCAACCACCGGCCCGCCTGCCCAGTCCAAGTAACTATGGACCATAAACCCCCTAATGCACCGACCACTTTACTTTACAGAACTCCCATAACTACCTCTCACTATCATGGTTGTCTGCGTATAAGCTACGGTTTTCCTTCTTTACACTTATTGTATACTTCTCACAGGGCTCTGAGGTCTTAAATACTTTTGCACTGTGGTTCTGTGAGAAATAAACGATAAAGTATATGCCTGCCCAGATTATCACTGAACCTCTCACAAACCGGTCCTGCTGGATGATGCTGTCGGCAGCGTAAGGTATCCATAGCATGTTATATGGTCTCCATAGCATCCAGATTCTTTCACATCTTCCACATGAGTTAGGTGTAAGCCTGTTCTAATCTGAGAGGAGAACGGGGGCCACAGGTGATCTTGACAATTCTGCTGTTCTCTACAGGACAACAGTGGAACTGGTGTTCTGTAGAGCACCTGTCCCACTGCCTGTGAGCACCTGTCCCACTGCCTGTGAGCACCTGTCCCACTAGAAGACGTCGGGTCTTCATGCCACCCTGATGGAGTCTGTTTCAGTTTGGTAAGAAACATCACACCACTAGATGCTGGAGGTCATTTTGTAGCAATCTGGCAGAGCTCCTCCTGTTGTTCCTCGCACTAAGGAGTAGATACAGGTCCTGCTGGATGTTGTCCTGTCCAGCTCTCCTGGTGTAATGGCCTTTCTCGTTGGATCTCCTCCAGCACCTGAGACTGTGCCGAGAGATATAGCAAATATTCTTGCAATGTTACATGTAGATGTTCCATCCTGGAGGAGCTGCACTGCCTGGTCCACCTGAGTGGGCTGCAGGTACCATTTCTTGCTAATAGTGGAGACAAGGACACCAGCAAAATGCAAAACTAGAGAATAATAAGTCAGGAAGGACGAGGAGAGAGAAATGGTCTGCGTCCACCTCCCGCAGAACCAGAACATTTTTGGGGGTTGTCTTGCTGTCGCCTCTTGTCGCTGACCAGCTGTTGTCGCTGTCATCTGAACACAAAGGAGCTGAAACTGATTCACAATTACTTCCAAACCAGAGGAATCTATATCCCAGAAGTTAAACTGACTCTTTCACACTGTGATGATGAATTGTTGCCTCAATTCTTTTGAGCGGTGTATCTTCTGTGTGGAATGAGTTCTGTCAGGAACTACCACAGATAGTTATGGCCAGTGTATATATGCTGAATACATAGACATATAAATGAACTGGGTTATATACTTTATATTTGTTGTAACTCCTCCTACCTTTAACAGAGACAGCGGCTCTTTGCCGGAACAAAAATCCATCATACGTCGAAGACAAAGAATTATAACCCTTAACCCTGAGCTGATAAGATCCGGAGTCTGACTCGGTGAGGTCATTGATGATGATGCTGCAGTTTCTCGTACTGATGTCAGGCTCCAGCAGTGACACTCGTCCTATAAAGCCATAATGACTTTTTCTTTTGTTCTTAGAGTGGAATATCAAATCCGATTCCATACATTTTTGTTTAAATGCCTCACACTTGAACCACACCGTATTTTCTGACGTAAAGTAATTTCCTGTTGTGAATGAGCATGGGATGACAACACAGAGTCCGGCCTCTGCTGTGGTTTCTCCACCGTTCAGAGTGATACAGAATCCAGATGTACATGATGTCCATGCTCCTTCTAGTGTATCTGTTAATGCAAGCAGAGAGAGAAAAACACAGAAAAAGAGAATTTTTTTTTTCAGTTTGACTGAATTTATTAAAAATGAATGAAGGCTTATTTTTTTCCCCTATTCCCTTATTTTTATGTCTTTGTAAACCAAAGACTAATTTAAATTAAATTCCCTAATATCTCGGACTTTTCAGGGTTATAATGATACAGTTCAATATTGAATCGCTAAGATGATTCTCGGATGTGAGAGCACGTCCTTGGTGTGTGATGTTGACTATCTAGCGCGAAAAAGTTAGTCAGCTATTTCATGGAATGTGAATAGAACAAATATTCATGAGGGAAAACCTGAAGAAGAAACTTCCGGCGGTCTAAACTAACAGCAAGAATAACCTCAGAAAAAAAGGAAACTTGTAAACAAAGGGAAAAAAGGAAAAAATAAAAATGGCTTAAGTTCCTACAAGTCGAGAGACACCACATCAACACTTGGTTGTTTGTTTTTATGAATTTGAGATATACTCCGGAAACAAAACCTAAGCCGACTTGTAACCATGGAAAACCGAAAAACCAAAGTGTCATTAGTTCCTAAATAGAAAAAGGTAAGCACACCGTACTTGGTTGTTATATGTAACAACTGTGTAACACCTTCAACATGGACGCAATTGAAACACGTCTAGGCACAATTACAACGGGAAATAATTAATTCAATACATTTTTTTAATGTTGGCATCATAACAAGACTCTAATGAAGAGGCTTACCTGTGACTGAATTGCTGCCTCTCAATGAGAAAAGCAATGCTGTCCAGATGAGAACAATCATCCTGACGGTCAGGACAAACACAGGACAATGTCTATTTGCTGTAACCAAAGAGGAACCAGTGAAAAGGAAACTCTGCAACAGCTGACATCACAGATTGCAATACAGGATGTTGCATTTTTGGTTTTTCGTCTTTCACCATACTAATGGAATAACACTGACTAGCCTTTAAAGTCAAGAGGGTGCGCTGTTTAACCTATTTTAAGAATCACACAGACATCCATTCTGACTTTCCTACAATAATAATAATAATAATAATAATAATACATTTAATTTATAATGCACTTTACATGTGTAACACATAGGTGGCAAAAGAACACACATGCTTTACCCAATTAGAAAATAGAATCGCTTACGTGGAAAAAAAAAAAGATAAAGTAAATAAAAGAAAAGGTATAGTCTTTGAAATATATACAAAAAAAAGTAGTCAAAAGTACTAAAGTAAAAAGTAGTATTCAAGTAAATAAGAAAATTATGTCATCACTGTAGACTATCACCGTATGTATCTTTTTTTCTGTATGCGTAGAGCATGTCTTATGCTTGCTGAACTTTGAATACTTATTTTTCTTTGTTTTTTCTTTCATGTGTATTTTGTTCTATTCAAAATGGCTACGTACAATTTTTTCAATGTGTATACGTTTCAATAACAATTTGGTTTGATAAAAAACAGTAAAATTAAATATTTGTATGAAAAATAAATACTCAATATAAATCACATATATTTCAAAACAGTAGTCAAGTACTGTAACTAAGTATTTGACGTTAATAATGATAAAAAATAATACATTTAATGCACTTTGAGATTTGATCCAAATGTAAAGTGCATTATAAATTAAATGTATTATTATTTATTATTATAAAGACCTTTACATTTGGATCAAATCTCAAGGTGCTACAACATAAAATCAGATAAAAGCATCAATTAAAAAGATATAATAATATTTACATAAAAAAATATACAAAAAGCAGTCTGTGGAGCCCTCAGATGGTCAGTGAGGGTACTCCAGGCAGCATATTTTTTCAACGTTTGTTTAGAAATAGCCCCTTATATCTCCATAGAACAGGTCATTATGGATGCAAACCATGTCCGTAAACGCCTGGCGTTTGGATGAGGAATCCTCCGGCAGCCCAGAGCATGCTCGGCACCGTCAGCCTCCTTCCCAGCAGCTGCACAGGGAACGAGGGTGGTGGCATTGGCCGTGTGCTTCAGGGAGCCCAATGCCCGCCCGGATTTAACCTCCTCCCGGGATTGTGGAATGAGAGGAACTGGCAGCCGTACCAGGTCCGTGGAGTTCATTTCAGCGGGTGAGCTGGACGGACAAATAATCGCTCCCTGGTTTACACACTGGACCTTAAAAAGCGAAGTTATATCTGGGAAACTGCTTTTTGGTAAAAAAATTTAAATAAAAAGATTCCCCAAGTAAATAACTTTATGGAGAATAAGTATTACAGTTAAATATAATTAACAAGATGGATCTCAAGTTTTTTTTCATAGGCACCAAATATGAACTAAATCAGACCAATAGTTAGGAAGTTATGTTTGAAAAAGTTTTCTTTGTGACTGATAGACTGTTGCAACTGCAACTCATTCCTATGTCCCTCCTCTCATTTCTGTCATGGTGGGGGCTGATAATAAATTAAGCAACATTTTTGATGACAATTATCACAGAAAAAGATCATATCTATAAATGTTTTCAATGTTGGCACCCTAACAAGATTCCAAAAAAGAGGCTTACCTGGGACTGAATCGCTGCCTCAATGAGAAAAGCAGGGCCGTCCAGATGAAAACAATCATCCTGGCGGTCAGGGCAAACACAGGACTTTGTCTATTTGCTGTAACCAAAGAAGAAGCTGTCAAAAGGGAACTCAACAAAAGCAAACATAACTGATCTTTACACATATTTAATACAACATTTTTGGTTTTGTCATAGTTGTGTAATTAACACTTTATCTGGGGTTGTGACTACCGGGACAGTTTTTCTTTTTCCAAAAAGCTTTATATTCTGTAAAATAGCTTTGCTACCATCAACTGAAATGCGACTTTGACCCCAAATAAATGAACCAGTCTCTACAAATACATCTTTAATCTTCCAATCCTCCAGCACTTTGTCAAGTATCCTATTTGTAACTTAAACATGGAAGCATTGGTAACATTTCTGGGGACAATATCACAGAAAAATATCTTCTCTAATAATCTCATCTTAGAAAAACAAATGAAGCCTAAGCAGAAACCGTTTTCTCTCTCAACAGACTGCACAAAAACCACACAGTAAACCAAAATGTATGTGCTATAATGGAAAATGAATAGTAATAGTTTATTCTAAATAAAATGGTAGATGAATAAAAAAAAATGAATCATTTTGCTGAGAATTATTGAATGGCTCAGGTTTCATGCGGCGTTACATTAAATACAATGAATTCTTCTCTTTACCCAGAGAAGAATTGCTTCACCTCCAAAATAAAAAAGGATATTCAATAAATGAAATAAATGCAGATGAGATCTAACCTCTTTTGATCTTGTTCTCCTTCTGCAACACTTCTGCCTTGAACTTATTGTTCCTATATTTATTTTACAGCTTCTTCCGTCTGTGGCCCAGCGAGTCTTGGGGGAAGTTGATTAAGATCCTTTCAAGCGGCAGTTCACCTCTACCGAGACTTTAACACACTCCTACTCATATAATCAAAAACACATCCAGCTTGAAAGCTCTCAGAAAGCACAAACATCTGCTAAGGAACTACAGTACCTCTGTGTAAACTTTCATACAAGTCTGTCCCTTCATTTTTAGGGTTATTGCGGGAAAAAAAGAAAAAGAAAATCCCCATCTCGAAATAATTATGAAAATGTTCATGTGACATCATGTGGTGAGGTCATGATGAATCATCTTTAGGATAAGCCGAAACCTTTACCTCTTGGTCAAATTTCAAGCAAATCTATCCATTAGTTTTTTTTCCCATTATCTTGCTAATAGACAAATAAGGGTAAAAACACAAACTCCTGGACCACAAAGTCAGATATTACATTGATTGGATTTTTTTATTCATTAAATTTGCTCTGTAAAGTAAATTCAATCAATTTCTTTTTAAAACAAGGGAAGCTTTGAAATTGTGCAACTTCTTCCTAGGTTTAACCATTTCATAAGTTAATTTAAAAAAAAATCTGCTGTATAGCGAGTCCAGATGTGCAGCCTTTATGGTGCAACAACAAGCAGGATCAGAAATCATTTCTAATTGAAGTGAATCACACGTTCTACAGAAGGTTGTTTTCCGGGAGCAGACATGGAAAAACCCAACAAGACCTGCAGTTCTATTTATGTCTAATATAATCCCATCCACTGACTGAAGCATTTGCAATGAGGGCTCCTGTCACTCGTTGACAAATTGATTAAAAAAACTTTTAAAAAATTACAATTGATTGACAAGAGCTGTGACACTGATTTTAAATCAAGTTTGTAAAACTTCAACTGAAGTTGTGGGAGGGTTGTCCACCTCAAGGTTTAACTTTCAGACTTTATAGCACTTTGTGTGGAAGTTAGAAGGCACATTAGCCTTAGAAGAAGAAGAAAGTATCCTTTATTAGTCACATAGAGTCATACACAGTACAACATAGTGAAATTACTTCTCTGCATTTGACCCATCCCTGAGGGAGCAGTGGGCAGCCCCTCGTGGAGCGCCCGGGGAGCTAAGGATTCAGGGTCTTGCTCAAGGACCCTACGACAAGTAGACCCTGGTGGGATTTGAACCGGCTACCTTCCGATCTTCTGATTGGGAGTCGGCCGCTCTACCCACTGAGCCACGGCCGCCCCTTAAGAGTTATTCTGACTTCACATGTTATTCTGACCTCACATGTTTTAATGTTACGGCAGACACGTGTATGTCATACTATGAAGACAATTTCCTCCTTCCTAGGAAGACTTTACAGAATTTATTTTGAATCAAGACCCATTGTTGAGGACAAAGTTGAAGTCACATTTAATCAATGCTGTCACCAAAAAAAAAAAAAAATCTGAATAGCAAGGACAGAATTCATTCATATTATTATTTTTATTTTTAAAATATAAAGTGATATAAAATACCGTCGATATAAGGAAGATTTCCGCACGTTGAGTCATGTGCACCAGATTTGGACTAAATCCGACCAAAAGTCGGGTAATCATGGCCCAGGAACATCTGAAGATAAAACTCCCGCTACTGTCGGAAATAGACAACCAAACTTTCCCAAAATCATCCCAGATCATCTCACGAAGATCTAATGGAGGTGCAAAAAATTCAAAAAATGATCAATCAAATAGAATAATCACGTTAACATGCAGGGTCTGCGGCAGTGGATGAATATTCCATAAGATCGCCGACTTTTGGAGGATGTAATCATTGTGTGCCTCCTCAGACTCGATAAAAAATGATACAATATTTAAAAGAAACAACATAGAAATGTATGAATGTGAAATGTAAGCAACTGTTAGATTCATACAAATCTAAAGCAAAAGTAAGATTTAATACAGTAAAGAAGCTTCTTATGCTACACTCGATTGAAGCTGACAGTTAGGCCCGAGGTCGTCTGATAACTTCGTATTCTTGAGATTCCTCTGTTTTTTGCAGCGTCATGTAAGTTCTTTCCTCCTGGTCTGTTTTCATCTTTTTTCTTGCTTTCCTGTGGGGAGAGGAAAGAATGAGACATGATGTGTTGTCTTAAAGTCTCCACTGCATCAGCACAGATACATTCAGCATCCAATCATAGGGTAGT
The DNA here is from genome assembly GCA_037951165.1 of Lophius americanus. Classification (NCBI taxonomy): domain Eukaryota; kingdom Metazoa; phylum Chordata; class Actinopteri; order Lophiiformes; family Lophiidae; genus Lophius; species Lophius americanus. The sequence continues at coordinate 1,443,106 of JBBDHG010000043.1, forward strand.
AAACGTACCACAGGAACAATATGCAGATTATGCAGATGACATGCATAATGAGGGATACAGCAGCGATGGCCCAGTGAAGGATTGTACTTGATCCGGGTTGAACTGCAATTAGAAATGACATAACATGTAAACTCATATATTGACTAAGAGGAATGACTGAGGAATAGGACGACGGCGCAGTTTTTGTGAGACGAGGTGAGTTGAGGTGAGGAGAGCGTCTGATTTGGTGAGCATAAACTCGGATCTCTGTTGTTTGCAGATGATGTGGTTCTGTTCGGTTTGCGGCTGAGTGTGAAGAGGCTGGTATGGGAGTCGACGCCTCTAAATCTGAGGACATGGTTCTCTGAAAGGTAACACTGGACTGCCGCTTTCGGGTTGGGGGCCAGTTGCTGGCCCAAGCAAAGGAGTTCAAGAATCTTAGTATCTTGTTCTCGAGTGATGGGGAAAATGGCCCGGGCGATGAACAGGCGGTTCAGTCTGGCATCAGCAGTAATGCGGGCGCTTTATCAGTCTATTGTGGTGAAGAAAGAGTTGAGTCGTAGGGCAAAGCTCTCAATTTACCGGTCCATCTACATTCCAACCCACACTTATGCTCCTGAGCTCTGGGTAGTGGGTTAGCTACTCCTTACGTAATTCTTCTGAGAGGTGGTTGAGCTCTAGAGACACGGTGAGGAAGGAGGGAGCTCAGAGTAGACCACCGTGAAAGGAGCCAGTTGGGTTAGCATGAGAATCTGGTTAGCATGGCCACTGTGCACCTTCCTTGAGAGGTTGTCCTTGCACGTACTTCCTGGAGGAGAGAACGAGGTAAACCCAGAGATTGCTGTGGGTGTTGCATATCTCATCTAGCCAAAGACACCACAGGAGCCCCCCATGAGGAGCGGGGAAGTGATGCTGAAGAGAGTTGGCTGAAATATAATGCTTAGCTCACTGGCAAAATCTGACACTGGATGAATGGCAGAAAATGGATCGATTATTATTATTAATGAGAAAAGTCGAAGGAAATTATCTCGGATTTTCTATTTGTTGTGTTGAGTACTATTTTGATGTATTTTTTATCTGTGCGCTCCCCATACTTTTGCATGATGCGTGCACAAGTAAGCACCTCTAAATGAACACTACATCCAAGGCTTTTTTCGGGCTATCGTTTCTCAAACGCCGTTTCTCAAAACAGTCCCGGACCCATCGGGAGGATGAGTTGACAACTTATAGAATGAAATTCCTGTGATAAAGAGTTACTGAGTCCTGTCTCCCATATTGTCGTCATACCAGTGTCTTCACAAAACCTTCAGTCGTCTATTTTTGACCACCTGACAACCAGAATCAACCATAAGTCATCCGTCTCCAAAATCGCTCACCCTGCATTTGAGTCATGAAAAGAATTTGCTGCATATAATTAAGAAAAAAAGAGTGTCAAGAATAGTGGATGAAACTAACATCCCCTAAGTTCCTTTCAGCTCAATGCCGAAGGTCCGAAATTTCACAAATGTCTTAGAATATTAGACTGCTGACAGGTAGCTGGTTGAAGAGTTCAGCCAGGTGAAAGGCTCTGCAATGATTTGTCAACACTGAAAGCAAATCGCATCGCAGAAATACGAACCTGCAAATGTAATTATAATAGTAATAATAATAAAAATAATAGTCTTAAGAGCATTTTTTGCAATGGAGTAAATCAAATTAAAAATTAAAAAACATTGAAAAAATCAATGTATATTTTATTTATATTGAAAGAAGTTTTTTGTATACTTTTAAATAGTAAAAAAATAAAAAGAATAAAAAAAGAAATTGAATAAATTAAACTAAACGTATATGTAATACAGATATAATGAACTTAAATCATGCTTGATTATGAAAATGCAAGTATGCCTTCAGACGTTACTTAAAAGAGATGTCTGATCTACTCTTGCAGATGCTTCCAGAGCTGCGGCGCCTTTTACTGCCAACAGTAAAAGGCGTGTGCTGTGTGTGTGCTGTGTGTGTGCTGTGTGTGTGCTGTGTGTGTGCTGTATGTGTTCTGTGTGTCTGCTGTGTGTGCGTGTGCTGTGTGTGTGCTGTGTGTGTGCTGTGTGTGTGCTGTATGTGTTCTGTGTGTCTGCTGTGTGTGTGTGTGCTGTGTGTGTGCTGTAAGTGTTCATTTGTGTGCTGTGTGTGTGCTGTGCGTGTGCTGTGCGTGTGCTGTATGTGTGCTGTAAGTGTTCTGTGTGTGTTTGCTGTGTGTGTGCTGTGGGTGCGCTGTGTGTGTGCTGTGTGTGTGCTGTTAGTGTTCTGTGTGTGTGTGCTGTGTGTGTGCTGTGCGTGTGCTGTGCGTGTGCTGTGCGTGTGCTGTAAGTGTTCTGTGTGTGTGTGCTGTGTGTGTGCTGTAAGTGTTCTGTGTGCGTGTGCTGTGCGTGTGCTGTGTGTGTGCTGTAAGTGTTCTGTGTGTGTGCTGTGTGTGTGCTGTAAGTGTTTTGTGTGTGCTGTGTGTGTGTGCTGTAAGTGTTCTGTGTGTGTGCTGTGTGTGTGTTGTGCGTGTGCTGTACGTGTGCTGTGTGTATGCTGTGTGTGTGCTGTGCGTGTGCTGTGTGTGTGCTGTGTGTGTGCTGTAAGTGTTCTGTGTGTGTGCTGTGTGTGTGCTGTAAGTGTTCTGTGTGTGTGCTGTGTGTGTGCTGTGCGTGTGCTGTGTGTGTGGTGTGTGTGTGCTGTAAGTGTTCTGTGTGTGTGCTGTGTGTGCTGTGTGTGTGCTGTGTGTGTGTGTGCTGTGTGTGTGCTCTGTGTTTGCTCTGTGTGTGTGCTGTGTGTGTGCGGTATGTGTGTTGTATGTGTGCTGGCTGCTCCTTACACCTGCTTCCTGTTTGGCTGCACACCTGAGCACTAATCAAACCATTGCCCTCCAGTATGAATACTCCGGCTCCTCTACAACTCATCGGCAGATTATTCAACTTCCCCTGTGGTGTATCTCATCTCAGGTAATAAATGTTAATATTAAGTGCCTCAGAATTACCGCGCTTGTGAGATAGCTCAGCGTCTCACTCCTCCTGCAGCCTCACGCTAACAGCCGGATCAAGCCCCCACCCTAAGCCCTGAGCTGGACATCAGCTTTTCCCCAACATTTTGGACATAAAATCCCTTTTTAACCTGCATCCGGTCTCTGCCTCTGCTTATTTGGTACCACCACTGTGTTAGCCGGAAAACAAACATCTATTAGTCGTGGTTAAAATATTCAGCCTTCTCTTCCAGAACTGATAGAATCTAACCAAAGACGAAGGACACAAATAACATTTATATTCGTATTTCACTTCCCTGAGTAAGTTTGTCCTCAGTTCCTGAACTTGAATCCCTCTGAAATATGGACCTGCGATGCATAAACACACACACTTCTTAATGGTATTTTCCAACTCACTTGAAGATCAGGTACTCCTTGCAGCCTTGCACTGACCTGGTACCTCATGGCACCGCTCATAAATACCTTGTGTTCAGTGCGAAACCACCAATATATGTATCACGGCAAGGAGATCAGCCGTAGCCACAGTATACTCACAGTTCACACACAGAGTCGCCGTCTCCTGTGTCCTGATGTCGTTTTTGAAGATGACCTTGCAGGTGACCTGGATGCCAGAGTGCTGAGTGACTGAAGGGTCAAACGTCAGCGTTGAGCTGTGTTTCTGTGTTACTGCAGTCACTTTTTCAGTCTTGAAAGAAGTGACGTATCCTGTGATGTGAGAGTCGAGGCCTCCTGGTGCTCCCCACATCCAGGTGATATTAGGTTGAGATCCAGAGCAACGACCAGGAGCAGTGCAGGTCAGTGTGGCCCGCTGTCCCTCTGTCAGAGGAGGAATCATAATGGTGGGTTTCTGCCTCAGATCTAAGGGGGAAACATGTCCATGAGTCAGGTGAGGAACTTGATATTTGAGGGATTTTGGCTACATCATCAAACGCATTACAAAACATATCAATGCTGTGATGACTAGGAGTTCAGTCTGGAACTTCTGGAGTTCCAGCTTGTTGCCCTTAGATTTTGCTATATGGCAAATAAACTTCATTATATATAACATACATTGAGGCTTTACGTAATCCTGATGTTGAATATCTTCATAGTATCTGATGTAATGCATCATACCTGTAACAGAGAGAACTTGTCTTCGATAGAATTCAGTCCGCTTATCAAACCATTGTCTTCCGATATCCATCCGATATGATCCAGAGTCTGATTTGGTGAGATCATTTATGATGATACTGCAATTATTCAGACGAAGGTCAGACTCCATCATTGACACTCGGCCTCTATACTCAGGCAAAGCTCTCATGCTACCTCCAGAGTTGAATATTATGGATGCATCAACACATTTTGGGTTATGTGGTTCACATTTGATCCAAACTATACTCTGAAGACCGTGGAGATCATTCATACAGACTTTAGACGGTATCAAAACACAGAGTCCGGCCTCTGCTGTTAAGTCTACATCAATAAAATTGTTGAATCTGAAAGGTTGTTCTAAGAGAAATCTTCTTCCGTCCGTCAGTGAATCTGTAAAGGAGTAGAAAAGGAAAAAAGAGGGTCTTATATTACATGAAAATGAGTCGTTGAATAAAGTGCTGCTGCTGAGGAGGAAATCAAAGTACAGTTCTTGGAGAAAATATCTGACTCCCTTTTTTTTGTCTGGATCTCTGAACTGTGTCGGGTTTTCAAATTTAAAACAAGAGTTAATAGGAAAAAGCAAGTTTTATTTAAGTATTATTATTTATTATTCAGTATTATTATTTAAGTATTAAAGTAGTTATATTTAAGTTTTATTTTGTTATACATTCCCTTTCTTTGAGTTTTATTTGCATTTAGTCCCTGAACCCTGGAAAATTCCTCACCATCCGCCCCATTTCTCCCCTCGTCCTGTCCTCCAACTCACAACACTCAGCTCCAACTTCCTCTACGGAATCCTGAAATAAATCATCTTCAACTGTTACTGCCTCCTTTCTGTTATTGAAGATGAGGGGGATTGATACTTAACACTAGTATTGTAGGTATTGAATAACCTTTTTGCATTTTTAAATAAAAACAATTAAGCAGCATTTGGGGTTTTTTTATCCGGCCAGCCTTTGTTTTATCATAAAACGAGAAGGAATCGAAGGAGGGGGTCAAATACTTTTTAAACAGCACTGTGGTTTTGAAGCCCTCAAGAAAAACATTTCAAGAGACCTTAATTATTTCAAAGTTCAGGGTCTTTATAACTCTAGCTAAAAATTCCCATCATGGTGAAATTACAAGAAGATTACAAAAGACATACACACCTGATGTTTCGGCGTTTCCTTTAAAGGGAACCAGCAGAGTCACCATGATGACAACAAACATCCTCATTTGAAAAGTGAGGCAATCTCCGACTCCACAGAACCAATTCTCCTTTCCAGGAAAACAAACTCGTCATACACAAAAGATAGCGGATAAATATCATGTTCACTGATTTCCCTGGTTCTGAAACATATCTATCAATCAAGGAATCAACACATTAATCTGTCAAAATAAATGTATATACTGCCGTTATTTTTCTTCTTCATGGTGCCGGGTAAACTCAATAAGGCACAGAAACACATAAACACAGATAGCGGGGGCAGATATTACACTTATCTATACTAGGCAACTTAAATACAAATACTAAAACAGAGTGAGGTACACAAATACATGCAAAAAGTTACCTGCCTCGTCCTTGTCACTTTTCTACGATGCGATTTATGCTTTTCTCTAGTTACTTGACGCCTTGTACTTCCTTACTCTTCATCTTCCTCTTTTTAACTTGTTTCATAATGGATAAAATGTAAAAAAAAAAAATGTCTGGTAACAAATAACCTATGAGTAATTGGTTATTTCCAATTTTTATTTCATATATGCATAAAAAACTCAACGTAATCATCAGTCTCCAACAAGCATAAGCCATTAAACTTGAACTGAACTGGGAGTCTGCCCAGTGATGAAGTCTGAGTGAATTCTGAGAGTTTTTTGAGAGTGAATCAGGAGAATCCATTTCTCCTGCTTTGGTGCAAATGAAAGGTTGCAACCCCCCAAAAGGGAATATTGGTATATTGGTACCCGGAATGCTGTTAGAAACCAGGATGAAATCCTCAGTCTCACTGTCAGACCTTGCACTGGTGCAGTGGACCCTTGGTTCCTCCTTGCTCCATGTGGTCAGAGTCTGTAGGAAGTTCCTGGATGATGAAGGTATTGAGTAGTCCTCATGTTCCCCGCACCTGAATCCACCTGAGAACCTTTGAGATGTTATGCATTTTTGCATTTGACGGCGCCCAATAGCAGCATATTCTGTCGAGGGACTCATCCAGGTCTAGGATGATGTCCCTAAGCACACCATCCTCCCTCTCATGAGGAGAGCATACAGGCGTGTGGGCGTCAAACACACTACTTAGTCATATTATGAGCTGCCATGATAGAAATCACAAAAGTAGGATCAGCCATCGTGTTAAAATGTTCATGAGCCAAGACTGAAGCTTACGTCACACACGGCTGCAGAACACAATGCTGACTCACGTCTGTCTTTTTCTTCTTTATCGAAATCATCATAAAAAACAAACAGAAGACGAAATGGTCCTTCTACACCCGCTTGAACCTGAACCCTATCCTGTGCTTTTAGCTTTAACATTGGTTTTATTTGACGGGCGCCACCTGCTGGCAAAATAAATGCAGCGCATCCTTATTTTACACTAACTGATTTCAGAACACTGTAGCTCATAAAAACACGTTGTGTAAAACTTTTCATACGGATCATGAAGTGTAAATATTGAATGATTTATTTAAGATATAATGTATAATGACTCATATTTGATCTTTCACAGCAGGAAGCTAAAGCAGAATGGAAGTATTTATACAAAATAAAGAGTTCGCTAATGTCATTTTCGCCACCAACAACCGTCTGCAAGCTTTTTTTTAAAGGTTTGGAATTCATAAGGGGATTTAATGACTGTATTATTCGACATATTTTCTCCAGTGAGTGTAAAACATTTTTTAACAGTGTTTAGTATTAGCTATAATAGCTAGCTGGGATTGGCCAACATAGCTTAGTTAATGTATTCTGGTATGAAATTACATTGATATCAGGGTTGTTTGACAATGTGGCAACCTCTTGATAAGACATGCATCAAAGTGGAGAAAAGGTAAATAGTGACAATCAGAATTAAATGAGTTAAGCTGCATTTTATAGTTCTATCTGGCCATGTAGCTGTGTGGTATGTTAGTTCCAGAATTTCATGTACCACTGTTAAAATAATACAATTAAATGCATACAAAGGGACATAACATCATATACTGAGGGGTTCGATCAGGGGGATTCCTCGTACAATGCAGAAGATTGGGGACCTTTCGGGGATATACCATTGCTGTCAAGGACGACAGCGTAGGTTTAGTTGAAATATGAATTAGTGCATTCACAAAAAATATTGAGAAACTAGCATATCAATGAAACGTGTGTAATGATATTTCATATTTAGTGTGGACGGTCACATGACTAGAGCTGATTTCCTCCATTATTGAACATGTTTTATAAATACATTGCCCTGTGTATGATTGATTTTTTTTATCATGTAAAACAGTAGCCTACTCTAGGAAGACTTTTATAAAAGACAGTTCCATTACATTGATGTAACTCTTCAAAACAAAAAGAACTGAAGGAAACAGACGGTTCTGTCGGCAGACAATAGTTTGAATTCTGGGTATTTTATTGATGTTTGCGGGTAACTGCTCACAGAGGAATCTGCTCCAAGCATGAAAAATATAAATAAAAGAGAATGCAAACCACAACTTTTCAGTAATAATATGATCATTAGGTAAATGTGTTAATTTGAAGAGCGATTGGGAATCCCTAATCTACATTATTGGTTCAATCATCAGATCTTCATAATAATCTAAATGTGATCACAACACATTTAGATTATTATCTGTGGTAGCATGTACAAATTACAAATTTACATCACAGTGACAAAATAGTAGGTTAGACGTATGTGATCTATATTATTTAATAAAAATAACAATAATAATCACAACCCCCCCCCCCCCCCTCAATACAATGTTATTAAATTTATATCATTAAGTCAACAGAATGCTACAATATTCAATATTGACATATTTTTCCGAAATCTACAGGTTTTATTTTTCATACTTAAAACATGAGTTGAGGACGGAAAAGTTTTCTTTCTGCACACTTATGTCAAAAAAAAGAGTCTAAGTCCTTTTGCAAAGATGTTCGGAAATCCAACTGCTGCTTGTACACAGTATTTCGGAGCGCGCGCCCGCTAAGCGCGTGCCCGGCGGCGCTACTTAAGGGCACGTTTCCGGCATGTAATGATCTGGACTACAGCAGAGTTTGTTTATAATGCAACTCTCAAAAAATAAAGCAGTAGTAAGAAATAATGAACTCTGCAAACACGTCAGAAACCGTGATGGACCGATGATGTGAACAAATAAAAAAAAGCTGAGAAACTTTAAAGGCGCAGACTTGATGATGACAACGTGAGAATAAATCCCACGACAATCACGTGGATCTGACCCACCGACTTCACTTCTTATTGAGCATGAATGAAGAACTTAAGGAGAGTGACGAGGGGTTTCTGCTTTTAACGTTATGGATGATGTTGATCTTAACATTTATGATGACCAACTTTGCGTTTTATGCAACAATAAATAAAGTAATTAAAGAGGAGGAAGAGCGCTGTGAAATTCTCTGACCATTGGTGGATCTGGGTTTTCAAAATGAACCACGTGACATTCATTCTAAAGGGAAAAAAGTGTCCATGTAAACCCACCTAATCAGAGCGGCAAAGGATTATGGGTATGATCCCTCACATCTTGTCCTTGAACTTGATGCATCATCAACACATCTTAAACTGAAATACTCCTTTTTGTCATGTTGTTTTTGGTATGTACAAAACGTGTGTTTATGTACAAAACAACAACAATTATTGCCTAGACTCAATCATTTTGTAAATTTACTTAATCCAGACATGTCAACAGTTCCTACCAAACTGAGTTGTATAACTCTAAAATTATAAGCCCGAAAAGTCGGGGATATTATGGAATAATCATCTGTGCCTCTGCCGTTGATTCTTCGTGTTTTATTGTAAAATACAGGTTTTTTTCTAACTTCACTTGCCAAACATAAGTCCAATTGTGTCTAAATTGAGCTCTTATGAATTCACACAAGGAAATCTGTTTCTGGTTTTATACATGATCTAATCTATTACAGACTTTATGATCCGTTTTGACTCTAAACTGTCAAGTTGTGTCAAATCAATCCTATTTTGTTGATCTAACAAGTTGTCATTTTAATTTACACATGCTAAAGTAGATTTGGTTTCAAAAGTGAGCACATAAATATAGTGATTAAATTGGATGTGATTATATGAATACAGTTAAAAAATAAATAAATCAAGAGTTCAGCATTTTTTGTGAATATTTGAATTCATGTTCCTTTTTGCTGGTCATATTCATTGATACAAATTGATCAGATTATGTCGCACTTGCTTAAAATGGTCATGTTGGTTGAACATAAATCATTGAAATATATGATATTAAAATATTAAATTATATCAAATACAACTCAGTTAGGTGGATTTAGATTTAACAGCTAGCAGTTAAAGATATTTACTGTATTTTGTTCTCTTACTGAATGTAAAAGCAGTTAGAAAGACTGAGACACGCTGCTGCATTAAGTCAATAATTACCTTAGTTAAAATCGGAGTGTAGCAGTATTTTGTTGTTATAATATACATTTGAAAAAACCTTTGTCGGAGCTTATATGTATGCAATGTTAGAGAAGAAATAATGGCCCGACTCTTCCCATATGTCCACCACAATAGAGTAACAGAGTCTGTTTAGGAGGAGGAAATCAATTCAACACACTCATTTCAGAAAGTAAAACTTTAGTTTCAGTTATTTAGACAAAAATTCTTGCAGAAAAAAGAAACTTAATCGTATTTCGGCATGATTCCCTAAAAACAAAAAAAGAGTGTTAGGAGACCGCATACCGCCACCAAAGCTCCAACCTTTCCCCTCAGAAGTAACATTCCTTTTTCTTACATCCTTATTTTGAGCCTTTCATCGTGAACATTTACACCTACACTGTTAATGGTAATCTTCCTTTAAAAACGTTAACATTTTAAAGTAAAGCGGATGATTAATCTTAAACAGGCCTTATTTGCAATGTTCAAACTGTATGAAAAGATTCCAAACATCGACCCTCCCCATCCAGATCCACGCCGTAGTATAATTGGTTCTTCCTTGTTAAATGCCTCCACCCGCTACCAAAATCAAAATCCATCTGGTAATTTAGTAGATGGAAACAGTAAATAGCGCTATCTCATAATTTAAAAAAAAAAAATCCAGCTCTGTCCCTTCAAACAGATACAACACACATTTTAATAAATTCTTCCTGTCACATGCTTAAACCTACAAGTTTCATCAAATTCCACCAAGTTCTTGTCTAATCCTGCTATCAGACAAACAGACAGAAAAAAAAAAATCGATCACTGAATCATCTCGGAGACTATAAACAAGACTTCCGGTGTTAAAACAATCCAACATACAACAAAATATAAATATGTATTTTCACTTATATGCAACAGAATAAACGTGAAAATACAGCCATTAAAGTATCAATCGATGGATAGCTGTTGTTAAAAATAAGAGATAATAATAATAATAATAATACATTTAATGACCTTAAAGCTCAAACACAAACACGTCTGAGTTTGGATTTGTTTTTTTAATTAAAGTTTGCAGCTTCTTTCTTGGTTGGGACTCATGGTATGAAATTGGAACTCCACTGACCTGATTGCAGTTGAAAGACACAGCAATTAACCAGACATCAAAGGTATAACAAAAACATGCTATCAGTTGCATTATGGGTAATGTAGGATTCAGTGTGTTAATAATGTGGGCCAAAGTGTGAGCAAAGGGTGCGTCCTTGATTCATCAGATATGGGGGAATAAATTCTTTCAACGTATGGTTGGTTTGGATGTTTTTTGGCTCGGATATTCAGTGGCCCAACTGAGGTATATTACAAACACTACACTTTCAACAAATCATTTACTAGTACATTTAATATGTTGGTACCTTTATGATACTATTATAAATGTTGAAATAACATTTCTTTGCAAAGACGTCCACTATTAAATGATCTTAGGTCAATAATCTACTCTAGTTTTGGGGTTTACCATTGTCTTGAACGCAGCATGAAAATGAGAATAACTGCTGCTTGGATTTGACAATAATTTAAAATTCTCTTCCATGCGAGGCGCCAAATTTAATCGACACACACTTCTAAACTGTTGGATTCCCTTTCAGTGGTTAATGAAAAAAAAAAATAGAATAATACAGCAAGTGATAATAGTTTATAATTTAAATCACAAGTATGAAAATGTAGATTTGACTATGATGCAGTCTCGTTAGACTTTTTTCTTTATATGTTCTGGCAGAACTCTCATGCAGAGTATTTCACTGGCATACGTTTCAATATCAATGTACATTTTATTTGTATGTTATCAACACCATCATTATCAAGTTAGGCTATTAGTGCTTTCATATTACATCACAGGACATACAAATGTCTCTGATTAGCAAAACTAATTGGCGAGTCAGCATCTTTTATGTCATTCAAACATCTGACGCAACGCAGTGAGAACTAAGCATCCATCTCTCAGTGTGAACAGTGACCTATGAACTTCCTGCACAATTTGAACACACACATATACATATTACTCATTGTCTAAAAGAGATGGTGCTTTGGCCTCTCACCTGCAAACAAGCTTTGCTTCTGGTCTGCATTTTCCAGACACGGTGGAAAAAGTAGTGGCACCGCTCCTTTGATGTTTTTTCTATTTATGTGTTCATGTATGCCTAAACTCTGTCAAATCTTCACTTTAAAAAAAAGGTGACCTAAAACAAAGACAACCTGAGTAAACACAAAAATACAACTTTTAGATTACTCGATGCATAGAGCCAAAAAAAGATTTATCCCAACAGGGCCTGTCTGAAAAAAATATTTGCCACCCTGGAAACTAAATCCAAACTGGATATTAACTGGTAACATCTAGACTGGACAAACCCAGACCTGATCCATACCTGCTCAATCACATCCTCTCTTAACCCAGGAGAAACCAAGTCGACCGAAACCATTCCATTTAGGTGCAATGAAAAGTTCCTTTTAGAGCTTCATCCTTGATCTGTTACAAATGAAGTGCAAACATTCAGCTTGTTTTTTGTTAATGAATTCAGTCCAATGCTTTAAAACCATCCATTAAATGAAAGCAGTTCTGATGACATGTTTTGAAATATTTTGTAGAAAAAACAACTTAGTGGTAGAAAAAGAAGTGTCGTGGATTCTTCATGTTTTTAAGAAGTACCAAGTATTACATCTAAATTGTTCTGACCAGACATTCTGCAGTAGTTGATTCCAAAAAGTCAGGAAAAAATATTGTTGTAAAACAAAGATATCATTTTTTTATATACGTATGTTTTGGAAATGAAAATAAAAAAAGGGAAATCTGGTTAACAGGAGTCAATTTCTTTTCAGGTGATGAGAAAATAATCTTATAACCCCATCATGAAGTTTGCAGTTCATAAACATAACACAACATATTGATCCTTATCAAAGGAAATGTGAAACGTGTTCCATGTGGATCTATTTTATTTCTGCATAATTGTCCTTTAAGGAGAAATTAATCCGCGTTTTTTCACATCGTTTCATTTTTAACCGGTAAAACTTCAACAGAAAGTTATGCTTTTAATATATGTTGTGGAATTTCAAATGTGTATATATATATATAAAAAAAATGGAAATCTGTGTAAAAAGACAGCTATACTGACTTATATATCGTGAGGAGAAAATAACCATAAAAGCTTGATGAAACGACTGATCCGTTGATTCTATTTTACACTACAATGATTTTCATTTAAGTTGGAATGGGTCTGGGTTCTTATGGGGTGAATTGGCAATTCTCAGAAGCATGAGGTTGTCTCGTGGGTTTCACCAGTAGCATATTATGCCAAAATCAAAACAAATTCCTAAAGGGATGAGGTGGAAGTAGTTTGAAATGCGTCAGTCTAGGAAGTGTTATAAAATTATTTGTAAGGCTCCGGGACTTAACATTTTTTGTTTGGAGTATTTTGTGTTTACTCTTGTTTTGTTTTGTTTTTTGTCATTTTATAATACTTTTGTTGTTGTTTATTTTTGAAAGATCTGACACTGTTTAAGATGAGATACAATCAAGTATAGAAGAAACCAGGAGCAGACTCCTATATTGTTTTAGAACACTGTAAATCAAAGAGCAGGAGGCCCCAGTTAAGTGGAAAACGCTGGAAAGAGTTTTTTTTAATCTCTCGGGTAATTAATTAGACCCCCTGAATTAATATTACAAAAGTCACGGTGACATCTTTTCTTACGTTTATTATAAGAGGCAAAGCACACTTTAAATACAATTAAGTGGAAGGATGATACTTAGATGCGTCCGATCTGTCGGCCGTGGCTGGTTATCTTCGGCGGATGTGATTAACCGCAGGAAAGACGGGAGAGGTTCGCTCTCGGCTGATATACACACATAAATATAAGAAAACAAGAACTGCAGCTAGTCCTTGCCCTGATGCTTCGACCGGCAGCAGACACAGCGACAGTTAGATGCAGAGCTAACACTGAGACGAGACTGTCACGTGACAGTAACACCAACAATCACAACGAAGAGCTTGGAGAAAGCAACAAAGACCGTGGGGCTAGTTAGAACAGCCTGTTTTAGAACTACAAATGAAGTGAGACATTTAAATAATTCATTTTAAATCGTCCAGAAGGTCAAACTCTGACCAAAAAAAAGTACCAGTTTTCCCAGGTGATCCTGTGCGGGAGGGGCAGCATGACGGGGGGGGGCATGACGGGGGGGGGGCGGGGGGTACTGGCATCACGTGGGACATTACATGTGACAAACCTGATGAAATAAGACACATCTTATGTGGCGTGAGATCCAGTAGAGGTTATTACAAAGTTTATGGGCCAGAGAATGTGTTGGTGTTGCCGCTGCGTCTCGCATAGCCGAGGGATCAGGGAAGGATCGCGATTCATTTGGCTTTGATTTCCGAGTAGTTGCCGCCGTCATCCCCCCTCCCTGAGGCGCCCTCCCTGGACCTGGCACCAATAAACTCCAGAGCGGCGTAGTTCAGCTCTTCCTTCTCCAATCCTGCCATAGAGCCCACAGGTTGATAATCCCCGTCGTCTCCCTGCAGACAGAAGGAGCCATCAGCGGCGCAAATAACCAGCGGGTTGTTGGTGACACCTCAGTTGAGACAGACGTCATAAAAAGAAGATGTTAGTGGTTACGAATAACTGAAAGGGATATTGAGATGTTTCCTGTTAGTTTGGCAGTGCATGTTAGCAATGAGGCAGCCATGCAGGAGGCAACGGCAGTTTTCGCAGCAACATCGTATAGGACAGGAAGCTGATGTGCGAGGAGATGAATCTATCACTGAGGCTTGAGGTTGTTTTTGTTTGTTTTTTAAATGAGGGTTTGTTTAGGAACCTTACCGTAGTCTCCTCTAGAATGGAGTTAAACTTTGAGCCCAACAGCTCTGTCTTAAGCTGTTCAAGAGTTAGGGGAGAGAAAAACAGACAGAAACGCAGAGAAGCGATGAAAGCAAGAGAAAACAGTGTTTGGAATGGGCTACTGGGCTGCTAGTGGGAGATATTCCATCTATGACCTCGCTTTCAGAGGTCAAAATTGGGGTACATTATGAGTTGATGCATTACACAGACTGTAACCCCAAACAGAATGGTCATCCAACCCTTCCTCCATCATAATCATCATCATTGACATCAGCATGTCTCACCACTTTCTTCCTCAGATTTTGTTTGTCCTTCTTGACTGCGCTGTAGTACAGAGCTGGGTTCTCCAGGACCACGTCCTGCCTAGGGTTGCCATTCTCTCTGAGGGACGGAGTCACATGATCAGACTCAGTCGCAACTGCCTCTGAGGCAGGATGAAACGCCAAGCCTGGGCATCCATTTTAAAACAACAAGCTACGTCAGGTTACGCTGGGGGCCACTGGGGGCCACTGTGAGCGATGTGGTTATTTCATGGGTTTAGTCGCTGAGCTCACACCCACTTCAGTGGGGCGAGGGGATCTGCTTGAGGGAGTTGTAAATTTGAGGGTCCAATTATGCCTGCGGCTAAAATAAAGAAACTTGGTTATGAAGGATACCTGGGTTTAGCGGGTCAAGGATACAGAAGCAGTGTCAGATCAGGGAATTGTGTCTGTGAAATATGAGGTTAGTCCAGCTTTCTAGCCCACTCCACAAGGCCGTGAGAGTGGATTCATCCCGTTACTTAAACAGGTCGTGCGCTTTTCCAGGCAAGTAAACTAGAATTGTTCCCAAGTCCACATTAATCCCACATTCACTCGTTTGAACCGTGCATTTTAGAATGGATGGCGAGGCTTAAGTGTTTCCTTGGTATTCAGTAAATACTTGGTGAGGGAAATGACTTCTTCTGCCTCGCATCAGCCTCTCCATTAGTCCGCCATTTATACTCACTTCTTGTTGTTGTGGCCGACGTATCTCACCGCTGCAATGATGAAGGCTATGACCGCCACTCCTCCAATGGTGCCAACTATAACTGCCATCATGTACTTTTCTGAAAACAAAGATCAAATCAATGTTCACGATCAAAATGAAGCATGAGGGTAGACAAATAGATGAAATCATTAATCATTCGATTTCATTGTTATGTGGAGAACATGAGGGTCTCCAAGGGGATACAAATGGAATAAAAATCTTAAATGATGGTTTTATTAATTGAACTGAAAAGATTGTTTAATGGTAAATGTCCTGTACTTAAATAACTGTCAGCCCTCTTAGAAACTAAATCAAACCCACTACCAAACTTCATTTGTAACTGGTTACAGCTGGACCGGACATACCCGAACCTGTACACCAATTCCAAAAATAAATCAATTCTAGAAAGGATGAGGAAGATGGCGATTGAAATCCATCAGTCTGGGAAGGGTTACAAAACTATTTGTAAGGCTCTGGGATCACACTATCTCCAATCTGAAAAGGACTTGAAGCTATAGTGAACTTTTCCACCAGAGCACAAAGATGGCTCATTCAGAAGGTCACAAAGGACCCATTAAAACAATCCCAAAATCACAAGCCTCTCTCACCTCATTGACACACTGGACAAAAACTGGCATCCATTGGACAGTGACAAGGTCAAATACACTGTTACCTAAAAAGGGCTGCTAGTGGGAGAGCTAACATTGAGACTCATCGGAATTTTGCGACAACACACCTTGATGACCTTCAGAGCTAATGGCATTAGGTTGATGAGTTGAAAGTTGAACTGGTTGGAGGACAGGAGCTCCGTCTCATCTGGCATAAACCAACTATAGACAAGCCTGGCGGTGGCAGTGTCGTTTTGTGGGGATGCTTTGCTGCTTCAAGACCAGGACGACTTGCCATAATTGAAGAAAACTTGAATTCTGTTCAGTGGAGACCCAGACCAGTCATCTGTCCAATATCCCTTTTTTGTGTGACAGTTGTAAATAGTGTGTGATACTCTACTGCGCTATATTTTTTTGGGTTGATTAAAATATTATCTTTTCTCATCTTAACAGAACCTTCCGAAGGAGAATGTCAGATCATCAGTCTGTGAGCTGAAACTAAAGCTCATCTGGATCATGCAGCAAAACTAGGATCCCAAACAGAAGAGTACTTCCTCCTCTGAGTGAATCAAAAGTAAAAGGAAGTTCATTAAAGTTTTGAGTGGTCTAGTAGAGGTCTGAACCGGAACCCTACTGAGACCAGAACAGGAAGTGTTGGCTAAATGTCCGTCACAGCGATATCGGGGATGCTGCAAAATGTGACACAACTACATATTTAGGTCAATGGGATTTATAAATATGGGAATACCTTTTTGTCTTTCTCAATCAAATTATCTTTTTATATTAATAATTTTTGTATTCACTCGGGTTGACTTTCTTTTTTGTTGAATTGTTTGACACCTGACAAGAGATCGCAAGGTGATACTTTTTCAAAGTAATGCATTGACCCACAAAAAGAAGAATGGTGCACGGAGCCAGCAGGACACTTAACTATTACATAAAAAGGAAGTTATATACATTTTTTTTACTTAAACAGAATGATGACATCAAGTTCAGCGATGAAGCTGTTTTGGATGTCCGTCTTGTACTTAAATACAGATTGGAAAATTTAAAGGCTGCATTTTCCTTACTGATATGATCCCATGGATCCCATGAGTAGACCCAACTCTAGCAAAGCTGTGTTGGGTTTGGAGCAATCCCATAAATGGACATATTTGTAGGAAGCAGCTATTAATCGATGCTAAGGAGCACATGCATGAGAGTTTTTACTGAAATCCTCTTTGGATCAGAGACAACAGATTCTTCAACATTATTCTGAAAGGTAAAAACATCGCTGCCATAATATTGGTCAAAAAACAAGGTGAAAACTCTGTGTTGCGTTCTTGGCTCTGCATCTGCCACAAACAACCGGCTACTCTCCCTGAAAGAGAGACTTTCTCCGCAAAATGTCAGCTTGTGAGTTTGGCATGAAAGCTCTTGCGTATATCAGCAGACTCTGGCACTCCACCCACATCCATCTGCTCCTGCTTAACATCCGTGTTTAACACCAAACATCTACCACATACCATAATACCAGCTATATTCTGATGCCCATCATTTTATCGGCAGCAGGAGAACCGATCGGGCATAACACTGAAAGGCCCGGTAGACCCATTCTAGATCGATCAATACAGCTCTAAATGTGTGTGTATATATATCTTTATATCTATATATATATAGATAGATAGATAGATAGATAGATAGATAGATAGATAGATAGATAGATAGATAGATAGATAGATAGATAGATAGATAGATAGATAGATAGATAGATAGATAGATAGATAGATAGATAGATAGATAGATGAACATGTGTGTATATATATATATCTATATAGTGTGTGTGTGTGTATATTGGTCCACAGTATATGGAGTTAAAACTACATTATAAAGTGTTTACTACCTCGACAGAGTTACAGCAATTCTCTCACTTGTTGAAATTCAATATCAGTCAGTGTTAAATTTAAATGACATTATGGGGTAGAGTCCAGAGTTAACACCCTTAGATTATTTTTTAACACTAGTTAGATTTACTGAAATATTAAAACTACAGACCATGTAAACTTTTTCTCCATGTATTAATCTTGTAGAGTGTAGTTTAGAATCACTCAGAGAACAGTGGTTGGGATAAGTTACTTTCTGCGAGTTAGCTGCTACTCAACATCCTCACTCAGGGTGACCCCCTAACTTTCCCCATCTTTGTTTTAAGTGTGGGTGGAGCTTAATTAGGTCCTTGTGGAGTTTGATTACCACTGATTAAATCGACCGTGAGAAATAACTCTAACACTCAACACCGTTTCTTAAAGTGTTCAAACTGGGCAAGAAATAAAATCAACTCAAAAAAGATGAACACAATTTCAACACTCTTGTTATTGCTGGGTGGGCAATATCTACATTTGACAGAGTAGCCTGGACTTCTTGTGTTTACCTCATTGTTAAAGGACAACCTCATATGAAACAGATGACTCTCTTCATGTCATGTCAGGTCAAATACTCAGAAACCAGGAAGTGTCTTTCAGAATGAGTGAAACATTATAGTAGCGTCAACTCTCCTATTAAATATTAAATATTTCAGTGGAAGACGCCGCGTCTCCTAAGCCTCACGGAGGCTCAGGTTAACCTCATGTTAACATGAGGTTACCCTGATCCCAACCCTTTCGTGGTAATGGTCCAGTAATTATAAATCGTATAAAAAACTGATTGCTGACAAAGAAGAGACGGAAAGAAAGGGGAGCCTCCCATTAGATTCGATCAAACGTCACTTCAAGAAGCAGAAATGGAGCCTCCGTTTTTCTTCCCAGCAGATGTGAACTCACTCTCCTGCTGCAGCTCCAGCTGCACGCTCTCTCGCCCGTGCATGTTGGAGATGCTGCAGTGGACGTTGACGGCGGGGCCGTTGTCCACCCGTTCGCCTTTCTCCTTCAGCTTGATCATGCCGGTGGAGGTGAATCCGTCTGTGTGCGTGTAGAAGTTGTAGCGTCCTTCTGTTTCATTGATGGTGATGTTCAGGTCGGGCAGGTAGAACTCGATGATGGGTTCAGGGTTTCCTGTGGCGATGCAGACACACTGGACACCCTCCCTCACAACCGTGCACTTTGACTCCTCTAGAAAGACAGGGGCGTCTGTTTGAGGGAGAAAAAAAGTTGAAAATAACGGCTATGAGAACTAAGCCTATCCTGTCGTCCCTTAGAGCAAAGGTCTACCCCTGAAAAGCCCCCAATCCCCTGCGTTGTACATACACTTCCCCTCACTGAACTCCCAAAATTGAATATGACTCATTAATATTCTCCAGTCTTTATCGACTCATCTTAATTATTCGTATGAAGTCAGCAATATGCTCTAAAATAAAATTCCAATAATGAAGATTAATATAATAATATATATTTTTCTCTGACACAATTGGACTAATGGTTGGGAAGTTACGCCCCCCGATGAGTAAAATACGAACAATAATATTGAAATAATGCATATAATATATCTCCTTGTGAATTATGTGAGTCAGTTTTGGACATAATCAGATATGTGGATGGGAAGAAACAGTCAAAAAACTGTGTTTCTTTTTTCCAGTTTCCCCCAGTGAGTGAAATATGAACAATTACAGTAAAATATGATAAATATTACTTAGAAATGGACAAAATCTGACAAACTGTTAGGAAATTTTCAAAATACAGTGACCCTAGTGAGGAAAATATCAATTATTTGGGTAAAATATGACATAAACAAGATAGATCTCGAAATTCATTCATATGCAGCAAATTTGGAATAAAATCATACTAATTTTATGCAAGTTACCCTTTAAAAAAAATGTGAAAAAAAATGAAATTCAAACGCCCCCTAGTGAGGGAAATATTATAATGTATTTCCCAAAATCGACCCAGTACTTCCTCACACCAGGGTCTATGTGTCTATAAAAATTGAAAATGATCCATGAAATTATTATATATATATATATATATATATATATATATATATATATATATATATATATATATATATATATATATATATATATATATATTGTGAAACAGTTTATTTATCAGTTAATTTTTCAGTTTCCATCACATATCCTGATGTTTATAAAAGGTTATTTTTATTCTATTTCCGTTGCGTTAAAGCAGGATATTGCCGCGCTCACACTCTACAGTGATGTTCAGGGAGTTGCTGGCTCTTCCATGCTCATTCTCGGCCAAGCAGCGGTAATGTCCGGCTCCTTGGGGTGTGATCTCTACGATCTGCAGCACTGACAGCTCGTCAGCGGTGATGGTGCCCACGAGTTCCCCGTCCTTCTGCCAGGTGAGGGTCGGGACCGGGCTGCCCTGGGTGCTGCAGTGCAGGGCCAACGAGGCTCCCTCCGATACAGTCACAGATTCGTTTACAACAGGCTCTCGTGGAGGATCTGCAATAAAACGTAGAGTCGTAATCCATTTATTTAACCAGGCTTTGAATGATAACGGAAATACTTTGTTTTAAACTCTTCATTCATTTGGAATCGTGTTTCTGTCAGATGTCATTGCAATAGTCAAATATCCCATTTTCACATTCTTTCAACTTAGTTTTTGTTCTCTACGAAATCCTAAGGACGTTATCTGGGTCCTTACTCACCAAACCTTCCATTATCTTCATCATTTGTCTGTGAATATGCTGACTGGTGCTCGTCAGAACTTTTGACTTCACTCATATGCATTGGGGAGCAAAAGCTACAGACGTTGGACAATCATAAATTTGAGCGACTGTTAAATACATTTTCTGAAAAAGTGCATCATAGAGTTGCTTTCACAGCGAAAAGGGGACATACCTTATAAGAAGCCGGTGGTTTCAATGTTATGTTAAATTCTGAAGGTAACTTTTGGCTGCAAAAGTGTAAAAGAACTCAAACGTATTAAACCTTTCCATTGTGGTGCATTTCTGATTTTGTTTTATTTCAGCTGCCTTCTAAGGAAACGGATTGATTTCTTCTTATTCGCCCTGTATTTGTAAGAAACTAAAAAAACTAATCGATTTTACGATTCCATTAGTATGTACGTGGATGTGGGACACGGCTCTGTCTTTCAACAATATTCCGCAGTCCACTTCTTTATTGTTCCACCCTTCCCTCACTCCCGGTAACTCTGCAGTGATTTACTGGTGAAACAAGGAGTAAGGGAACCGCTGGAGAGTTGATATTATCCATTGTTTCCTCTTCCCGGATCACTTAATAGTTGTTACATTAGTTACATGTTACATTTTAGTGTAAGAGTATTACTTATTTATGACTAGATTCCTTCTATTTTAGTACTGCAGCGGCAATTTGTTTCATTGTTCATTCCTAATCCAGGACCAGAGAAACTAACTTTTCTTCCCACACATCTCTTGAAATGACAATAAGTATCCTTGTTGAGAAGTTTCCATTAATGTTTCTATTAATTAAAAAAAAAACGTTGTTAAAAGTCTATTGGTTGTGACGCCGGGCCAATGAAATAATAATAACTTTATTTCTAGCACTTAGATAAACAAAGTGCTTCACAGAATACACGAGAATAAAACAATCAAAGAGAAACTTCAGGTTACGATATGAAACGGAAGACAAACGATTACGAATCCAATCACGCAGGAGTATATGTTATGTATATGGTATTTAGCTGTGGGCCAGAACATGTTGTGCTTCGAAAGTAATCAAAATGATCTGAAAATGGATCCTGAATCTGACTGGCCACCAATGAAGAGAGGCAAGAACTGGGGTGATGCTGGACCTACGATTGATCTTCGTTAAAATTGGTCCAGCCGCTTTCTGCACCTTTTTAAATGAAGAAAAGACAAAGCAGATCTAATTCTGTTAATATTTCTTAGGTGGAAGGAACAGGATCAAATCTGATTATTCCGTATGGTTCAAAGGTCAGTTGACATTGGAATGCTTGAGTTTTCTGACCGTAGATTTTATCTTTGTTGCAAATGGACCCAGATACGTTCCTGATTTTTTTGCCCATCGTCGATGAGCATCTGATACTCAGATAATTTTTTGCGGACTATTCCTTTATTGTCTTAAATGGGAGAATTCCGGACAATTTTCCTACGCAACTGTAAGTCAGCAACCGGACTTCCAGAACCGTGTCCCGGTTCCTGGCGACATGCTGCTGGTGTACGTTATGTGTGTTTGACCTCCATCAGGGACTCACACTTGACGGCCAAGTAGAGTGACGTGTTCATGATGCCGTAGCCGTTGTCCCCGACACAGGTGTAGACTCCCTCCTGCGCGGGCGTCACGTCGTCCAAGGCGAGAGAGATGTTGGACGCCGTGTCCCACAAGAGCTCCTCGTCTCCAAACATCCAGGAGATCCTGGAGGGCGGGTTACTGTCCACATCGCAGTGGAGGGTCACTGAGCTGCCCTCCATCACTTCTGAAGACACGTTGACCCACACGGAACGAGGGGCATCTGTCAAAAACAATATCCAATTCAGTCCAATACTATAAAATGTGTAGAAACAGGAGATGTTGTGCAGAGGGATGAATTTTGAAGTCACTTTTTTTTTTCTCGAGCACCACTAAGAGTTTGATTTTTTTTTTCTTAAGCTTTATGGTTATTTCAGTATAAGCCTCTCCTGAATCACATAGACATAATAAATCTAAAATAGCTCCTCGACTATCAGGTGTATTTGTATAACCTTATTGTCTACGGATTGGTAAGGCCTAAATTAATTTTCATTTTCAGTGTCAAGAACATTTAACCTCTTACTATGTGTGAGTAATTTCTAAAAGATACCTAATTTGGATTAACGTAGACTCGGTTGGAGCCCTAGCATGTTTACATTGAGATCGAATCCAAATGTAAAGTGCGTTATAAATTAGATGTATTATTATTATCCTTATTATCACATGCAGAGAACTTGAATTTCCCTCTGGATAAATAAAGTATCTATTTAAAATTTGCCAAAAACGGGATTTTATCCCAAGAAGGGGATTTTGGCCTTAAAATACAACATATGTCCACTAGGGGGACCTACAGACACATACTTAAACATTGACACAGTGACATCTCCAATGTTATTATCAAAATCTAGCATTGTGCAGAGTAAAAAGGCCTTCAGGTGGGAAGGAGTTTGGAATATCAACGATGGGTAGACTCTTTGATAACTGTGTTATAACTTCACCTCAAAAAATGTTTTCCTTCCAATGCTTTTTTTGTAGTTTCATGGTCAAACACAGGCAAAACTGAAGCCTGAGCTCCACTTTGTGCATACTCTAATAGGCAAATATTAACATTCCTACTAAAGTCTCTTTTGGATGTTGAGGGAATGATGGTGCAGCGTGACTTAAACACTAAAGCAGTTGTGATCGGGATCCCTTTGAGGCTCCAGTGCAGATTGATACTCACACTTGATGTCCAGAGAAATGAGCCTCTCGTAGACCAGAGTGGTGTTGGGGTAGTAGACCCTGCAGCCCAGGAGCTGCCCGTGGTGCATGGGTCTGGGTGTGAAGGTCAGGGTGCTGGAGAGCACCGCTGTGTTGCTGTCCTCCACGTATTCAGTGCTGAACTCTGGGTCGGGCAGGTAGTCTGCGTACAGCCAGCTGATCTCTGGAGTCATGTCTGGGCAGTTGTCGGGAGCGTAGCATGTCAGCTCCAGATTCTCATCGCTCACAATCTCCTCTGGGATGTCAATGTTGGGCTGATCTGGTTGGACAAGAGTACGGACGTCACTGGGTTTCCTTCAGGAATAATAAGAGGACCTCGGAACTTAACTTGTCCAGCAGCATTTGGTTTTTCTGAAGATGCAGATGCTCCAGTTTAAACAGTTACAAAGATACAGCACTGATAAACAAAATAAATCAGTAACCTTCAAAGACTTAAACCAGCAGCATCCAGGTTGTAGAAAGGAGAATAGATATAAAAAAGAATAGAAACCCAAAATATAATGTGTGGCAAAATACAAAAGTGCCTCATGATGTTATAACTGAAAGACAGACAATATTAACAATAATATAACAATATAACAATATAACAATAATGAATCTCGCTTAATTTGCATTCCTCGATTCTAGCTCCCCTGTTTCTCCTTTGTTTCCTCGTCCCTTCTGTCCATTCTGTCGTTTCTGATCGTGAACACCTGAGTCTTTTTAACCTTTGACCCCCCGCTGTATATTTAATATGTGCCGGTCGGCCCAAAGGTACCATTTTATGTGGTTCTCTGGTGTTATTCCTTTTTTTAAAATTTTTACATTAGTTTTTTTGGACTTTGTATTTGTCTGCCATTCCTTGGATTTGTTCACCGGTAAACGGAATATTTGTCACTCGTTTTCCTGAGTCGCGCTTTCATATCCAAACCGTAGTCACCAGTCTAACGAAGTTAGAAAAATAAAAAATAAATGTCTATGTCGGGTCAATAAAGGCATTTCAGCTGTTTAAAGGAGAAGACCTTGGAGTTTTTGGTGTTTTTCCTGTCTTATTCTATCTCTATCCAAAGAGAACCTCCATCAAATTTAAATCAGCCCAGGAAACACTCCCTGTAATTAATCATTTAAAAGCTATATAATTAATTATTTAAAGAGTTAGGCCACTTGCAGAACTTCTCAATTTAAGAATCCTAAGGAACGACACAGGCATAGTAGGAAGACGCCAAAAATGATTAAATATAATCCAATTCTGCCAATGGTGTAAGAGAATAGGGTAAGTCTAGAAGTGTTGTTTTTGTGTGGTTTAAATAAACATTACTGTTTTTCCGTCACCAGACGTGAATCTGAGTTTAAGTTATTCAAAAGTATCTGATTGTTCGATTGCATTTGAGAACATTAGGATTATTACGACTATGTTTTTGTAGTGTCGTTAGGAAGTGATTTTATGTCCTGGTTCAGTTTAAAAAGTATATTCCAAGAGGTAAAAGAGACATACCCAGAACTTTGAGCTCAGCAAAGTCCGGGAATGTGTACATGTTGGCTCCTCCGAGGTCTGCACGGAAATAGTATCTCCCTGAGAGTTCTGCGCCGATGTTGTTGATGAGCAGGGTGCAGTTCCTCTGCTGCAGGTCACCCAGCAGCTTGGTCCGGCCCTTGAAGCTCTCGTGCACCACATCTGTGCGCGATTTGAAGACGACAGGCGGGAAGAGCTGAGGGTACGGCTGACCAAAGTACCAGATACCATGAACGCCTCGGTACGGCTTCACAGCAGAGGGGTACACAAACGTGCAGGGGATGACCACACATGAGTTTGTCATGGCTGAGATATCCCGAGGTACCCAAACGTTCCACTGGCAGCTGGCATCTGAGAGGAGAGAAGAGAGAGATGAGTGAAAGATGCTCCTCTCCTCAGCTGTAACATCACTGAATGCTTAGATTCATTACCGTTGACGAACAACAGCAGTGGTAAGAGCAGCTCCAAACACCACATGGTCTCTGCTCAGCGCTGAACCATAAACCTTTGGAACAGACAACAAGCTGTCAGTTATAGCATACCAATCATCAAGAAGTTTGAAATGAAGTTTCATGTTTGCAGCGTTGGTGCTGCAGCGCGAGTCGGACTCACAAATAATCAAAACGTCTCCAGATTTTAACAATTAAGTTTCAGGATTGTGGCGACTGAATGGTGACCAAACCTCAAATATAAGAATATAACGTGTTCTCTACTCCCAGAGTAGTCGCGTGTCACCTTAAAAATCACCTTAGCGCGAATGTGGATAAGATGAAAATATCAAAGGCAAAACTACGTTCATTTCTGTCGTGTCAAGTTCATGTAGAGCTAGAATCTATCGGCGGGTCACGGGGGTCAACTCTGTCCCGGACTCCTCTCCTGTGTCCTGGAGGCACTCAGACATTTAACACAGGCGAAGCGTCCGAAACTCTAAACTCCACTCATTATTCATTCCCTTATAGATCAGCGTAAGCGTCTTCTCCTGCAGCTGTCGCTTCCTCTTTGTCCAGCTGCAGGAAGACCTGAATGTCACCTGTGAGCATGAATAGAGTTCTCATCTAATTCATATGATCTGATTTAATGATCTAATAGACATGCCCCTAACAAAATGATCATCCGTCAGCCTCTCCTTGGAAATTCATGTTTCCATGAAAATGAAAAAAAAGGCAAAAAAATGTCGAAAAGCACTTCTAAGTATTAAGTACTATGTATTAAGTACTATTTATACAGTAAACAGTTTAGATATGTAGTAAGTAGTAAGTACTATGTTTAAAGTACTAAGTATTCAGTACTATGTATACAGTTAACATTTAAGATATGTAAGTCTTATATCTGTATATAAGTATTAAGTACTATGTATACAGTACTATGTATACAGTTAACAGTTAAGATATGTAAGTCTTATATCTGTATATAAGTATTAAGTACTATGTATTAAGTACTATGTATACAGTTAATAGTTAAGATGTGTACTAAGTAGTATGAACTATGTAACTAGTACTTAAGAACTATGTTCTACTTATTTTATATATCTTATATCTATATATTAGTATTAAGTCCTATGTATTAAGTACTATGCATAGAGTTAACAGTTTAGATTTGTATTAAGTACCATGTTTAAAGTACTAAGTATTCAGTACTATGTGAACAGTTAACAGTTTAGATATGTAGTAAGTATTAAGTGCTATGTATACAGTTAACAGTTTAGATATGTAGTAAGTATTAAGTACTATGTATACAGTTAACAGTTTACATATGTAGTAAGTATTAAGTACTATGTATACAGTTAACAGTTTACATATGTAGTAAGTATTAAGTACTATGTATACAGTTAACAGTTTAGATATCTAGTATTAAGTACTATGTTTAAAGTATTAAGTATTCAGTACTATGTATACATTTAACAGTTTAGATATGTAGTATTAAGTGCTATGTATAAAGTATTAAGTATTCAGTACTATGTATACAGTAAACAGTTTATATAGTTTGTGATTTCGTCCAGACAAAAATTGATGGATGGACGTTCTGACCGTACGCCCTCTATTTGTGTATTTCATATTGTGGTGAAAAATACGACTTTTCTTTAGCATTTAAATTATTATCATAGATACAAGAGAATAAAATAGCATAATGTGACATACAATACGTGATTATTAGAATAAAAATATTTGAGGTAATAACAAGTCAAATACATAATAATGACACACAGTAAAAATTTCGTTAAATTCCCTAGTTTTGAATATATCAAACATATAAAAAAATAAATATATTATTACTTTCAATTTGAGTTGTAAATAATTTTTAAAATGAAGAGTTTTTTTCCCATTATAAACCTAAACCTCATTATTTCTTTATTTTCACATGACCTTTACCTGCAGACTGAAAATCATCTACATCCATAAACACATAATGAAAAGTGTTTAATGAGGTGTTTTTCACTCCTGGTTGACATTCGTGGTTTGATGCATTCGGGACGGATTTTAGACGTTTGCGAAGACGCGGAAGATTCTTTATGAAAGACTGCGGCGGAGGTTTTACCTTGAAACACTGACTGTGAAAAACCCAGAGGTTCTGCAGGACAGTTCCTCAGCAGCTCCACCAGAGGGCGCTCACTCACACCCTGACCACCGCACAGCCTTCCTCTCTGGAATGAAGAAGAAAAAAAAACAGTGACGTCAACATCAGCCGATGACATCACTCCTCCTCTCAGTCCCTCAAACGGAGTCGCGCGAGCTGCTCGTCAGTCAGCACCTGTTTCCGGCCCTCAGTAGAGTAACGCGTCATACGTAAGCCCCTCCAGTGAAAGCCATCATTGTTGGCTCTGACATCATGTCCCCAGTGGAGCACTGATGTAATCTGTGCTTGACATCAATCAGGATATAAGAGCAAAATAAGACATATAATTTTACTGTCACTGCGTGACAATAATTATAACCATCATAATAATAATACTAATAATAATGCATTTTATTTATGGCTGCTCTTCAGAACATGCCGTTACGATCAATCTTTCAGGGATGCAACAATCAGGAGAGCAGCAGCAGCCTTAAATATTATAAGGCTTAAATATTTACATAATATCTTATTGTGTGGTTTATCTCCCTTGCATTAAATAAGAACGATACAACTTTTGCCGTTTTAGTGTCCGGATTATTACCTCAGCATGGAGGGCTGGAGGAGGTTAAATGATCCCCGTCATGTTTTTTTGCCTGTTTGTTTGTCTGCAATGGCTCACAGTTCAGAGACGAGGGACTGCCACCCAATATCCAGCCAGAATAATGCAGTCATTGAAATGAATTCCATCTATCTGTGAAAGTAAAGTTATATCTAGACTAAAAATAGATCCGTACTGCCATTACGGAGAATCAGGTTTTTGTTGATAGCTCATAAACTACTGACGATAAACACTTGTATCTAAAAGCAGGGGAGAAGGTTTTCCAGGGTCGAGGAATTACTGAGCTGCCACCTCGTTTGGCTGGAGGAATCATGACAAGTTGTAAGAAAAGAAAAATAACCACCACTTCCTGAGGGATCGGCTGATTCCATACTTCATTGTTGGTTGTGTAGTTTTCAATTTGCTTTACTTTGCGGATCTTTAAGTTCTTGAATAATTCATTTTTGTTCATTGGAAAAATAAAGTATTTCACTAAACATTAACATCTCTCTTTTTCTGAAAGAGAGATGTTAATGTTTCCCTCGACCAATCAGGGCCGTAACAAGTCGGTACAGTATTGCATGTTGAGTCACTACAAAATCAAAAAGCACCATGTCTGGGGGGGGGGGGGGGGGGGGGGGGCCAGGCGCCCCCCAGGCGGGGTACACCCTGGACAAATCATCAGTTCATCACAGGGTCGATACATAGAGACAAACAGCCATTGTGGAGTAATGACTAAGTAATTAATAAGTAGTAACAAATAAGTAAGTAATTCAACCAATACTGCATGTTTGTGGATGATGGGCGGAGTTTCAGAGTTGGAGAGTTTGATCTAAACAGTAGTTGAAGAGTTACAAACGTCTTAAAGACGTTTGTAACTCTTCAACTACTGTTTAAATCAAATATGTGCTGTTAGAGCGACGGCTGCAGACTGTGCAGTGAGAGTAGAATGAATACATGCAGGAACAGAAGCAGAGGATTTATCTTCACGCCGCAGCAGCCGGTGCCTGCAGATGGCCGGTCCAAGAGTGGATTGAGTTCTAGAGCTTCGTGATTGACTCATCCCAACATCCCCGGAGAATGCGTGATTTATATTAGCCTCAGTGATTGAAAAAAGTGACAAAAAAAAATGGGAATGTTTTGACTTTACCAGAGATTGTGGATTTGTGCGTCACACAGTGACACTAACTCTCCACGGCAAAACGCTCACAAATTCGGAAATGTAGGTAGTTGAAAAAAATTGCCGTTAAATCGTTGCTGTAAATGAACTTGAAATTTTTTCTATAATGTTTATGGTTTAAAAGGAAAAGGAATTACAAAAACCTTTACAAAAATCTTTCATTTAGACAAAATAGTAATTCTACAGTAAAGACTTTCTTATGAAATGCTGGTATTTTTTTCTCCTTAATTTTATTAAAAAGTTTTTATTTCTACCGTAAAAATCTGTATTTTCCACATATTCTGACTTTAAAGAATGTAGTTATTGACTGTTTTTTCATTTAAAATAATTCATTCTATGTAAAACGGTGCTATATTTACAGTCTTTTACTGTTTGTTAACTTTTTATAGGAATTAATATAGACATTTTTTACAGTGTGGTTGATTTGTGATTTCTGTGTATGTATACATACTATTCAAAAATAATGATTCACACTGAATTATCTTCTAGAACCATTGTTGTTGTTGTTGTTGTTGTCCTGATGAAGGTTACTTCTGCTGCTGGGGGGTTTTCACAGTTGTATTTACTATTAATATAACAGATGCTGTTTATGTATTGAGTCACTTTACTTTATTTATAAGATTTCTTCTCCACACACGGTCAATATTTACATGTTTATTTTGTTACTTTCCAGTACACCACCAGGTCATTATGCTACATGGTGCCATATAAATTTAAAATGAAAGGAAAAAGCAGGACCACTCTAAGATTAAAAACCATTGAAGGGTAAAAGATGCAGGACGGATGTTGGGTTGATTTAAAGTAACACAGACAACCACTAAAGGTGATGGTGAGTACGAGTGAGTGAACGATCGAGCATCCTCAGTCCAGGTATCAATGACGGAGGGAAATAATCTGCTATTTAACAAAAAAAAAAGGTGAAGGTGGGCATAAATCTTTGCTCAGCCTGAAGAAACAATGGATTTATAACCTCCAGCGCCAGTGTGGGCTGGAGACTTTCTGTGGGCGGGGATTTTGGGAAGAGGAAGAACTGATTACATTTTGAAGGATGTCTAGGTACAAAGTGCAGATTCTGAAACACTTCTTCACTTCATCACAATCATCGTGCGATTGGGCCTGTTTAGCATTTCCGCAAATATCGGGAAATTTGAAAAAGTTCTGTTGAAGAGATTCACGCACAGACAACTTCGTAGAGGTGAAAACCACATCAGACGTCGTCAGCCGTCGACAACCGTGACTTTGGATTCAGATCTCTGCCTCTGTTAGAGCACTGGAGTTGGTTTTTTCGACAGGACTGACTGATGTGTAGAGGATTTCTTCAGCCTGGAGGGGGATTAAATTCAGAGACTCTAAATTGCATCTTGGGGGAGAGACCTTAATGAAATACTGTTAGCTAGTCTAATCGTGCTTCTATCATGAGTTTCCTAAAAGGACCGCTCAGCAGTTGCTGAACAGGATAGAATAGAACAGAATAAACCAGAAGAGAAGGGAAGAGAACAGTGTAGAATAGAATAGAATAGAATAGAATAGAATAGAATAGAATAGAATAGAATAGAATAGAATAGAATAGAATAGAATAGAATAGAATAGAACAGAACGGAACAGAACAGAACAGAACAGAACAGAAGAATGTTAAATAGGGTAGAATATGATAAAATAGAATAGGATAGACTATAATAGAAGAGAAGAGAAGAGAAGAGAAGAGAAGAGAAGAGAAGAGAAGAGAAGAGAAGAGAAAATAGGTTACAAATAGAATAAAATAGAATAGGATAGACTATAATAGAATAGAAGAGAAGAGAAGAGAAGAGAAGAGAAGAGAAGAGAAAATAGGTTACAAATAGAATAAAATAGAATAGGATAGACTATAATAGAAGAGAAGAGAAGAGAAGAGAAGAGAAAATAGGTTACAAATAGAATAAAATAGAATAGAGTAGACTATAATAGAAGAGAAGAGAAGAGCAGAGAAGAGAAAATAGGGTACAAATAGAATAAAATAGAATAGGGTAGACTATAATTGAAGGGAAGAGAAAAGAGTACAATATAATAGAAGAGAAAAGAGTAGAATAGAATAGAAGGATAGAGATAGAAAAGGATAGAGATAGAATAAAACAGAAGAGAAGAGGGTAAAATAGGGTAGAATATGATAAGAATTAAATAGAATAAGATAGAAAGACTTTATTGTATCTTCTATTGTATTGTACTGCATTGTTATGACCCTGATTCATCATTATTTAAATTTTTGAGCTTCCCTTTAATAATTTCTGTGTTCATTTTTCATTCGTTGTATATAAATATGAATATAAATGCATGTAAATAATTATACAATAGCAGACCAGCATTCCAGTGGAGGTGGGAAGACCTGTCTGTCGTACAATCTCTCTCTTGTTTGGTGCCAGAGATGTCAGTTAAGTTTTATGCATTGTCTTTCTTGTAATGAACCGTCTTTAAATTCATCCAATGTCACGCCAAAAGTAAAACATTTATTCTGTTTGGACTGAAATCGACTGGAGAGAGGGGAGTGACTTTGGAGCTATGTTTCCCCGCTGACCTGGGCGTATTAGCATCGTACAGTATTTTGAAAGTACTTGTCTCGGTGGTGCTGAAAGGAAACAAATATATAAAACACATTAAAAAAAACAATAACTAAACAGATAAACTGGAATAATAACGAAGAACACTTTTAAAGCAGGCACGGGCAGTTAGACTAAATAAGAATATTTCAAAAGGTGTATAAAATTACAAGATTACTCAAAGATTAAACAGGAAATACTGTAATATTACCCTTGACCGGCAATTATTGCACATAAAAAAATCTATATAGATGTTTCCATTGTGGAAAATCATATTTTTGACAACAAATGATAAAGTTTGTTTTATAAAGACATGAATCTGAATGCTGGGAGCACAGTGATACAGAATGGACTGCCCATATTTGGATTGCCCGCAAATGCCCATTTCTTCTGTGAGAACTTTGAATCCTGGGAGGGATCTTAGGTGAGGAGACTATTTCCTGATATTTCAGGTAAAAACATCAACAGCTCAGATTGGATGGAATGTGTGGTAGTGGAGTGTGGTTACATCACTTGCGGGAGAGAGACAGTGAAAGTGGATCAGGGACTGGTGCCAGGGAGAGAGAGAGAGAGAGGGTCCAATTATCACCGGTGTTTTATGTTGAACCGATTACTCATTATTCTCCCTGAGCCACTAACACTATCTCTCCTCTGACTCATCCAAGCCCCACTACCACAGGGTCATGTTTCAAGACGTCTTGGCCCATAATACCCTTCTGTTTTCGGTGACAATCCTAACTTCTCTCCAGTCTTGCGTCAAGCTTAACCATCTGCACTACGACACAAGCCGGGCGACCCGGATCATCAGCAACAGCAGAACAGAACAGAGCTGAGCAGCCCTGCAGGGCCTGTGGCACCACCACCGACCCCAGCAAAACAAGGGCTTCATTGATGGTCCACACGAACGGCCGGCACCGAGCACACAGCATACGTGTGCACACTTCAGCGCACACACGCAACACACACACACACACACACACACACACACACACACACACACACACGACACTTGCCTCATGCCAGCCTGCTCCCTCCCAGACCTTTTCTTCTCCTCGTTGCTCTTGTTCTCCCTGAGTCGGTCGTCTTGTTCTAAATCCTAGATGCCGGCGTCTATGGGAGAAGATAGAGACGGGTGATGCGGAGAGAAGTGAGGAGGAGAGAAGGGGAAGGGGAAGAGAAGGAATCTGAATCAGCGCTCCTTTACATGTGTCGTGGGAAGCTCTGAATATGTATTCAGGCATTTCTGGAGCTGCTCATCAGCCCACTCAGAATTCCCGTCCTCTGTTCATTTCTGAGTTGTCCTATGTGTCTTGATGCCTGGGAATTGATCATACACCAATCGGCCATAACATTATAACCACAGACAGGTGAAGTGAGATAAACAGTACGATGGCACCCGTCAGTGGTGGCATGTGTTAATTGTTTATTTCATGTTCTTACACATTCTACGTTTAGTTGCTGCTGTATTAGGCAGTTTATCCTTTAAACTAATGCGTTAGAACCTTGGAAAGATGGGTGAGTATAATGATATGAATTTCTTTCGCGATGGCCAAACTGTGATGGCTGGCCACTGGGAACATGTGCAAAACTGCAGGTTTTGTCAGGTGTTCCAAATCTGCATTTGTTGTTGACCACAGAATGTGGTCTATAAAAGGACAATCGATGAAGTGGAGACAGGTGCGCGTAAAACACGTGGGCAGGGAAGGTTGGGACCATGTTGTCCAATCCCTTAGTAGGAAACACGAATGTGAATGTTCTCACAAAGTTTAGTGTCCTAAGTGAATCACAGAGGCGGCGGCAAAAAGGGGACTTAGAGAATAGGAGGTGTGGTTGTAATGTTGTGGCTGATTAGTGTTAGTTAATAAAAATATGGTGGCAGTAGCTGAATGGTTCCCAAGACCTGAGGTGGCAAAAGTACACACATTCTTCTGAAGTCAAATAGAAGTACTGTCAGATTAAAGTATTCTTTACTCAGGTAAGAGTGAAATAGAACAGGTTCTGAAATATACCGAACATATAAAAGTACAAAATAGGCCCTTGAAGGACATTTCTACCAGCAGTTTTCTGTGTAAATCTAACTCAATATCAGTATAATATGAATTTAAGTGATTAGGAACTTAATTCTATAACTGCCACTCGCAAGTACTGAACGTATAATAATGTAGAAAATACCATTAGGTAGTACACACACATATGTGGAGAAAACGCTCAAGGTCAGATATTTCTATTTGTTTTGTCTTCTCACACATTTTATATATGTCCGTCTCGCCTCGTCTGTCGTGCTTGATTTGCACCAATAGATGCAGCAGGTCTATTTTAACGTCCATCACATTCAGGTTTAAATCAGTCTTGAATTTGGAAATGCATCCCATTCAAAATGAAAATAATTCAATCAGATCATTTTTGGAATTATTGCTAGATGTCAGAGAAAACTCTATTTCAGCACCGTAACGAGTTACTGGTACTTAGTTACATCCCACCTCTGCCTAAAATACAATAATAACCATCTCGTGGTGGAGGAAAGGTGACTCAATATCAGTTTGTAGCAGGCGGAAGGCAACATATGAAGAGTACATAAAACGTGCAAATGGGATTATGTACACAGTAAAACGTATAATAGTAAGTTGAAGAGTTTGCTCCTCATGTCTTTAAAGACAACGCCTTATAGAGCCTCAGTCAGAAAAAGAAAGGGTCCGATTCTGACATCGGAGAGAATTTGAATTTCAGAAATGCAAAAATGCCTTCCAGTCATGATAGTTAATCTATCCCGTTGTATGCAGATTTAATATTTGTCCATCTAGGGAATGTTTGTAGGCGGGGAGTGCACTCATGAACAAGCACTAGTTTACATACAACTGTATCAAAGGCAACTTGTCCATCGGAGCAGCATTTTTCCCTACTCCCATTGTTACATGTAGGGTGAGTCACTACGTACAAAAGCTATAAGGCCACAGGCCAACTGATGGCATCGGCCGAGCCACGGATAACCTCCAGGGAATCCCTGTAAACAGTCTGGAAAGGAGCTGAAGAGAACGCTGCATTGACGCTCTGAAGCTGTATACAAATGAACGCCATAGGGCAAGGGGCACGCCAGCATCCTCCTCTGTGTGGGCTGTGCAGCTATGTGACCTTCCTTTGCAACCCCTCAGCCTGGTTCATTGTCTTGCTGCACCCGCCCTCGTCATGCATAAAGTGTGTGTACGGACAACTGAGCATCCGCGTGAAAAAAAAAATCACGTCAAGGCTATTTTTTGGGGGGTTTCTTATCATAAAGAAAGGGGGGGGGGGAAAGAGATGTTGTGTAATAAAGGTGTAATAAACCAAGCGATTAGACTCAGCTCAGTTTAGACTTGTAGATATGAAATCCAAATGTGCATCAATGTTCTTTTTTTACTGTTAAAAATTGAAATTCACAGTATTTTACCGTGTTTTTACGTACAGAAAATTACTGTATACTATTTCAGACTGTTGGTGACCAATGGAAAGTAGAGAATCACAATAACTAATAATATATTTTTGAAAATCACCGTACATAGGAATTCACTGTAGAGTGTAAAAATGTTGAAAATGTAAAATTTACAGTAAAAACATGAATATTAAAATTCACTGGTGGATCAAAAAATATACAAACATACGTAACTTTATTTTGTGCTGTCATAATTTGACACACAATATTACTGGAAAATATAAACTTTTGGTTTAGGAATAAAAGGTCAAGCAGGGAATTACCCTAAACCTGTTTTCTGTGTAAATCACAGATTTTCACATAAACAAAAACATGATATAAACATTATTATTTTTAAGGAAAATTAGCGAAAACAGGTTTCTGGCGCATCTGTTTGTTAGAGTACTTTACCGTAAACAAACAACAAAAGCGAAATACTGACAAAAAGGTCCACCATAATGTCTTGTACATTTCCGCCATAATTTTACAGTGTAGATCACATACTGTAGAATTCATAGTAACCAATAATATGCTAGTGGACTACAGTAATTTATAAAATAAACTACTAAAAGAACTCACAGTGATTGATAATGAGCTTGAATTATTGCAGTATAGCTGGCTGTATTTTACCGTAAATTACACAGACTTCTTTACAGTATGGAATACTATAGTAAATGTTCCCTTACTGTCAAATTCATATTAACCAATAATATGCTCAAGTGGATTACAGTAGATCATAAAATAGCCTCCTATAAGAACTCACAGGGACTGATAATGCTCTGGGTTTTTTTTTTTACAGTAATTTACTTCACAATGGCTGCCGCTTAA
Source organism: Lophius americanus (assembly GCA_037951165.1). Classification (NCBI taxonomy): domain Eukaryota; kingdom Metazoa; phylum Chordata; class Actinopteri; order Lophiiformes; family Lophiidae; genus Lophius; species Lophius americanus. The sequence continues at coordinate 1,479,307 of JBBDHG010000043.1, forward strand.
TTACTGTGATTTTCAAAGTCTGTTTTTTTTTTTTACAGTGTTTGCCTAATCTTTTTCGCTACAGCTTGCAGAACGTCCTCTTCTAATTACTGAAGTAATCAAACTTCACAGCCATTAGTTATTCCACAACACGCCTCAGGGATACAGACGCTATCTGAACAATCATCTCTGCTAAATCAGGCCACGACTCCTTTCATGACTCATTGTATTATATTGAAATCACTCTCGGGAATGAAAAGGGGTTACGCAGGCGATCGACTGTGCCAGGGAAAAAAAGGAAAATATTAGGAGTATTGTCTTAGAGCTGTGCACAGGAGCGTCGTCGAGGCTGCTGAACAGGGCGGCAGAGAATGGGAACCCTGTGTGCAGAACACCGCCCATTGTGCCAGGGTGAAGCTGGAGGAATTTTTTTTCCGGAACAGGCTCTCTCACAGCTTGGGCTTTGCTGTTTGCCCGTGACGCGCGCGTTGGTCCACCACGAGCTAAGACCCCCACTAAAACACTCATAGGAGCAGATGGTCTTAAACATGATGCTCCCCCTCCTACTCGTGGAGCGCTGAGCTGCCATGAGAGGCATTGAGCGCGCACACACTAACACATGCACGCAAGATGCAAAGATAAACATGGATATATGCCAGTATCCACTCGTACAGTCCCTCTAAGGTTCTGCAGAAAGTGATGCTATACATGAAAGAATCGGACTGGACTGCGAGTTAATCAAAGAAAAGAAAAAAGAAAAGCAGCTTTCTCCCCTGCAGGAGATATTGGAAGTTTACATGAGGGGCAAAAATAATTATTTGCTCATTAGGTATGTGATATTTTAGTGTTTAGTAAGTTTTTCTTAGATCGTGACGTTTTTTTTCTTGATATTCACATGTGTTTCTGTTCGATACAAACCCCTGTGTGAGTTCAACACATACACACATTTTCTCCCAATTCAAGATAAAAACCCACTGCAGAGTTTTTCACCATTTGAGCATGAAATGAGCTTAATAACATTCTCAATTGGCAGATCAACAACATAGCAAGACTCCAAGAGCACCGATTGCTTATTCCCACATTTTGCTACCTGGCAAATCTGAAACTTTCAATCCCCAGCCCAGTGGGCAGATGGTGAACCACAGGCCCTCTCTATCTCCTCTGAGAGCTTTCCCTTCCCCTCAGAACAAAAGAGGGCGACAACCAGAGCGGTGGGGCCCCACCACCTAAATATCTGGGTTTCTGCAGGCTTCAACAGATTCAATTTAAGTCCTATATTAAGCAAATATATTTACTCCTTAACTATTTTTTACACAGAAATGAATGTGAAAACCGTTTCAAAGTGCCATAAAAAGCCTTGGAATAAGCATCGGTGAAATTAAATGTTAATATATATTTAAGCCTCCGCATGTAACATTCACCATATTTTAGCGATTAAGGGCCAGAAATTCAGATAATAAAATGACTGGCTTATTAAGACCTTGTATGAAGTGTAACACCATCTTAAAAACTCTTCTTGATTCACGGACCCAAACCCAGGAGGTGAGTAAAAATCTGCAAGCCTTTGTCCTTTCATTATCATCGGTCTGATGTTTGATGGAACACAGTTGGACTCATTGTTGCGGTTATGATGCAAATCAAAAGAATCAGAGAGATCAGTATTGTCATTACGCGCAAGTGCAACAAAATGCTGTGTGGATTCTCTCCAATGCAGTTAAGAGTAGAACAAATAAAAGCTGTTACTAAAAATCCCTGCAAACAGCAGCTGGGATAGAAGCCATAAAAATAAGGTGCCTAGATGCTCGAAGGTGCTTAGATTTACAGATTGAGATTCATCTACTGTTAAATTGAAAAAAATAATTATAGATTGTCCCAAGTCTGACATTGAGAGTCCAATTTGATTGTGAAAGTTGCTATAAGTGTTTAATGACCCGAAGCAGAAGTTAAATCTGAAACAGTCGCCACTTATGTGGCCGAACCTAATCTGCTCGGATCCGGCTGTTTGATCTTCTTGAATGAATTAATGAAATGAATCCGCTCCAACACCGCCACCATTCTGATTTTCATGACTTTTAAAATCACCTTCGTAAAGCTTCCCTATAAAAACTACCAGAGTTGATGTGGTAAGACACTGAGATTCTGACGCAGTGAGGAAAAAACGCCGTGAACTCGTTAAAATAATGCAGAAAATCATGAAACTGCTTGAAAAACTGTCCCGGTTGGCGGAGGCTGGTCTACCTGGCATCAGATGTCTGAATGAATGTAGCACGACACTTTGGCAATTACATGAGCGGCTCAGCACTAATGGCACAAGCAGCGAAACCTGCCAGCAATAATTGGCACTCATGAGTGCACAACTACTAATCAACACATCCACTCACGCTCACACTCATTATTAAGGCGCACACACACTCGCTGGGTCTAACTGGTGACTCATCCAACTCTCCATTCACTCGCTCACTCATCACACCTTCATTGGTGGAACGATTACGTAAGCAAGCGCCCGCTCACACTGAGTGTAGGTGAGCAAAAGCAAAAATCACATTAGCATGGACGGATTATATTCTATTCCAGAAAAAGGCATAAAAGAGCCCAGGAGCTTCTGACCTGTGTGGGTGACTGTGGCCGACCTCCAAGCGTTCAGCAGCTCCTGTATGAGCAGTTCCTTCCCTCTGACACGCCAGCCTGTTGCCAGCAAGACCTCTCGCCACTCTCTGTACCAAGCCCCAATGGTGGGGAACAAACTGCCCCCCCCCCCCCCCACCACCACCACCACTGCTGCCCCCATCATCACCATCATCATCACCATCATCACCATCAGCCCTCCCCGAGGAGAAACATTCCTTCAGTGTGGCTGCATTGTTCTGATGCTTCGCCCCGAGGCTCAACCATTCATAAATACACATGGGGGCCACAAAGGGCCACACTGTTCCCCCTCGCCCCAACAAAACACGGGTGAGGCTTTGAGCTCCGAGGCCTTTCCATCCCAACATAGACAGATTATTTATGCTGGATATTTTGGATTGATTAAGTGCAGATCAACTTTCCTTTTTTTTTTGCTTTGGAGTCAGTGCGACAGAAGGCAGGAAGTGGGTTTGGGAAGGGGGGGCGACGCAGACGATGAAACGTGTATGACCAACTCGAGGGAAAGTATATTTGCAGTATTTACAGTATATGTATTTAATCTTATTTCAGAGGATAGAACTAAACAGAAGAGTGTTTGCATGTTTAAAACCAGTGTCCACAAATCTCTTTCAAATTACTTGTGATTAATAATTTCTACGCCAAGATTTAATAAGTTTTTCCTTTCTAAACGCCCAAAGCTTCTACAGAGTTCCATTAAAACATGTCAAGTAGTTTTCTGCATAATAGATGGAAATTTGTGGATATGCTCATTTATCTGGTTGCCATATAAAAATGTTTTTTTTCTCTGCCACATTCTCAACAGACCCACTAATTCTGGGGGAAATCTGTCGAGCAGAATTGGGGCTCAGGGTCTTGCCCAAGGGCCCTACGACATGTAGGCTTAGGGCGACGTCTGAGCCCCACCCTGGCTGAACAACCATCTTGATTGCGAAACCTCCCCTGCCAGGTGAGTAAGATTTGAATGATGGCAGCTACATTCCATACGAAGCATAGATCGTATATATTTCTTTATGCTCTGCTCCCCGGTTTGGATCAGGAACTACATAGTGTGGTGGTGTGAGGTAAGGAGACGAGTTCTGTCAACTATATGCTCCTCTTCTTTATTCTGAGGAAGGTTTGGTCCATGTCGTGCTGACAAATGCGTCCACAGCCTCTTTCTTTACCGATGACTGGAAAGCTAGATCGAGCTGAGAGCCACCAGCCTCACACCGGTACAACTCCATGAAAAAAAAAACATGTCAGTTATGTAAAAAATCTCATCATCATCATCTCTCCAGCTTCATCATGTTAGATGGATGAACATTAAACGGACACTCAATACTGTCGGTCCAATGAAGATTGGAAAATAAGATTTTGGCAGTAAGATTTGATAATATATATATTTTTTTTTTTAGAAAGGAAAAAGATTTGATTACCTTCATTCTCAGACTTTTACCTGACTTCATGACATCAAGGTTAAAAAAAACCCCAACTGTTTCCCAGATTGCATCTTGTTGACATGATAAGCATTTATTATGTATTTCAGGTGGAAACGCACATTTTCAAAACTTAGAATATGACATGAAGTCGGCCTCAGTGATGACGCGAGTAGAAGAATGACACACACACAGGGCACGCACCTCTGCAAACGCCAGAATGACTAAAAACTGGAAATAGTTTCCACTCTATGTGAAAAAAAAAAATTGGGTAATTATTCTCAACTGTTTGATCATTTCACACACTGCAGTGATGTCACCGTGATGACATCGCTTTCCCCCAATCTGCTTCGTGCCAAATGAATTAGTAAGACCTATTTCAATGACCCTGAGAACCGCATTCTTGTATTTATCATCAGCAGCTGATGAGTCATCAACAAAAATGTGATTTAAATGAGGGCAGATTTCACAGATACATGAAATTTACAGTATCAGTGGCGGTGCCACGGCTCTCACCCTCACCGCTAAAAAAATATGCTCCACTCATCCAGGTCTAGATTTGATTTTGTGCACAGTCAAGTTAAAGTATAGCACATTAAAAAAAAGTGACTGGAAAAACTGGTTGATGACATCATGAGCCAAGGATGGCTGCGATAAGCCGACGCTTGCCGGTGGCCATAAGAAGTTTAGCAAAAGCACTTTGGAAGAACCAAAGTCTGGATGTGAGGGAATGACCCTTTCCAACATACGAGTGACAGTCGTTCAGTTTAAAGAGGGTCGAAGGTCATGACTTTCTTTCAGGTCTTTAAAGGATAGGAGGGTTTTAACCTTAACTAAAATTTTAAGTTGAAAATGGCTAGTTTGCAAATAAAAATTTAACAGAAGCTTCTCTAGGTGTGGCAAGGCACCTTTATTTACAATAGCACATTTCACTGTACAGGAAGGACATAAATAAGAATAATTTTAAAATGTTAACTTTTAACAAAAGGTATATAAGCATATAAGAAAGTTTAAAGCTTTGATTTAAAAAAAACAAAACAGAACAACTGAGATTTGGAGCGGTCCTGTACTTTTCTGGGAGCTTTTTCCAAATACTTGGTGCATAAAAACTGAACGCTGCTTCTCCATGTTTGGTTCTGACTCTGGGGACGCGGAGCAGATCTGACCCAGATGACCTGAGGGGTCTGGATGGTTCATAATACAGCAGACGGTCAAAGATGTATTTTGGACCCAAACCGTTTAGTGCTTTGTAAATAAGCAGCAGGATCTTCCAGTGTAGAACTGGACTCACCTCAGAACTGAACTGTTATGATCAGCTTTCCTGGTCTTAGTGAAGACTCCAGCAGCAGCGTTCTGAATCAGGGACAGCTCTCTAATCCATTTCTTGGGAAGACCAGTTAAGGCGCCGTCCCAGTAGTCGTACAGTAGTTGGGGTTTGTAAGTAGCATGCCATCGGACTGAGAGACAATGAGGTACTGTCAGGAGACACCGCTGGTTTATGATCCGAGGGATTTACGACTAGAATCTTCATTTTATTGGCCTTGAGTCTGCAGTTTGGAGCGAGCCACAATTTGACCTCAGCGATTGTTGTCTCAGGTTTCAGAGGAAGGTAAACCTGAGTATCATCTGCATAGAAGTGTGGAGAGATTTTGTTTTTTCTCAAATATATGCCCAAGTGGCAGCACATAAAAAAGAGAACAGGATTGGACCTAAATCGAACCTGTGAGGCACACCACACATCAGAGTGACTTACTGGGAAGAAAAGTCACGTGTGCTGAAAAGGATTCACTCAGTAAGATTAAGACGTTAGCCAATTAAGAGAAGTACCACGGATCTCTCCATGTGGTCGATCGAAATCTCATGATTCCCTGTGTCAGAATAGATCGAATGAAGTAAAGACCAAACACATGTGAACTTTAATTTTTCCTTGTCTGTGTATCTTATTTTGAATGAAATCTTTTTTTTTACCTTTTGTCTTCAAAGATATATGTATCGATTACATATATATAATCGATTTACATTAGATCAACCCCCGAAATTTAAAGAATTTAACAAATTCCTCCCGGCACAAAACTCCATCAAAAATCCTTGAGCATCTTAATGAGTAATCTTCCAGATGATGAAAGTATAATATATACAATCATCGGACCTCCTCTAACTCTCATACAGTGATAACGTCAGTGTTGTCATTAACAAACATCTGTGAGGGTTTTTTGGGGTTAAGGGACAAACTTCATTCACCAGTGTCAACTGTCAATCATCTTTTGGATCCAATTAGACCATTCATTCAAATTCCAGTAATACAAATCTTCATAGCAGAAGCGAAATAATGAGGCTGTCCTTTCACTCCAGTGACCAGACTTTAAGACGGCTGAGAGCAGCAAACACACTAGACTTTTGTTTTTAAGAAATGTCTTCCCTGCCTCTCTGATTAAAGACTGAAAGAAGCAAAAGTTTGCCGGGTGTCCTTAAACCACGCCATGATCCACGGTCGCTCCGAAGCTGCGTTTAATCACATCGATTGTGTTTTCTTTTTCTACAGTCTGTGCAATAGATCCGCTTTGCAACTTTTCAGCCCTCCGTATATTCAACACATTTTTCATTCACACATTCAACAAGTGACAGGGATGTAAAGGTCGTGGAAGGATTGGAGTTATATTCACATTCACATTCTGTGCCGGCTGTTCTGGGATTAAGAGAATGCATTCTTCCTACCACTGCTGGTTATTTAAAAACCAAGACTCATTATTCCATTACAAGATAAATGTGGCGTTCACACGGTAGCATGGTGCTGTGACAGTGTCACGAAACCCCTCTGCTTGTGAACACACCCCCTCCCTCTCTCCCTCCTCCCCCTCCTATCACAGGAGCCATTGTCCCCAGAGATCTTCTGGGGCTGAGCAGCTCAGCTCGAGCCTGACACCACGCAACACTGGGAAGTCGATGTGCAAAGATAATTGTCTTTTAATCACAACAATCCCCTTTTCTCTGCCCTCGCTCGATTGTTTCTGTCTCCTGTTTGACCTTTTCTCCCTTGGTTGTAACTCTTGTGGCTTTTGGTGAGTTTGATCAGCCATGTCAAGCTGCAGAGGGGTAATAACGGCTGCTGAATGTAATTTAATGTTCAAAATTATCTGTGTACCAAACATTCCTTCAGTCGTCAAATATTAATTAAAATCCGATTAAATTCGTAGCTTTTACGTATTATTGATGACCCGATATCAACAAATTTCCATCTGCTCGGATGAAATGTCTTATTCACGTCAAAATTGTCAAGTTCAAGGCATCTTAATATGAGAATAAAGTCGGACTTGCGAAGAGAAAGTTCCAACATTTTTAACTGTTGAGTCATAATGTCAGTTTACTGGGATCTGGGGCAGGCGAAGGCCTGAAGGAGGCTCAGGTCGCCGCTCTCGTCAAGCTGTCGAGTTTTCTTTAACCATTTTATCCGTAAAATTACGACTTCATTCACATAATCTTCTTCCCTGTGTAATACTGAGACTCCTGGGGGCGTGGAAGAGGCGAGTGCATCCTGGAAAATCTGCCAGTTCATCACAGGCCTGACAGCAAACCACCACTTATGCTCAAATTCTCTCCTGCAGGCAATGAAGGGTCACCGGTTCTCCTATAAGGTTTGAATTTGTCTTGTGGGAGGAAACCGGAGTATCCAGAGGGAACCCATGCGGAACATGGACACTCCACATAGAGAGGCACCAGGTCCCTAGTTGGATCTGAACCCAGAACTGTGCTTCTATGAGGCGACGACAGCTGAATGCCCAACACGCCTCTGCTTCTATTACACAGATAAGAACAATGTCATCAGTTAATCTGCATGTTGTGTTAAATAATGGCCCTCCATCATGCCGGACCACTTTAGTCCTGTACCAGGAGGAACCAAGGGTCCACTGCACCAGCGTTCAGGTCTGACAAGGGGTCTGATGATTTCTTCCTGGTACCTAACAGCAGTCAGGACAGAGACCTGTGGGACCTGCTAAGGACATGCATCCAAACACCATCACTGACCCGCTGGAGAACCAGCCATGCTAGATCATGTCGCAAGAGGCGTAACGTTCAAGGCGGCACCTCAAGACTCTTTCACATCTGTCACATGAGCTCAGTGTGGACCTGCTCTCATCTGTGAGAACGGGCCACCAGTGGTGAACCTTCCCATTCCAGTGTTCTCAGGCGAACGCAATCCAGCTGCACAGTAGTGAGCTACTAGCATAGGTCCCACTAGAGGACTTTGGACCCTCACACCACCCTCATGGAGTGTGTTTCTGACATTTTGATCAGAAACACCACGCCAGTAGTTGCTGGAGGTCATATTGTAGGCATCTGGCAGAGCTCCTCCTGTTTCTCCTCACACTGAGGAGCAGATACAGGTCCTGCTGCTGGGTCTTGCCCTCCTGGAGTCGTGTCCAGAGCAGCTGAAACTGAAACACATTCACTTACGCTTATTAACTATTAACAAACATTTGAAGTGTTGTAGCTTATTGGGCCTTTCCCCAGGACTGCTCCTTTTGGATTAGTTGCTCTTGTTCGACCTGAATAGATTACTTTTATGTGTGATGAGCAAGAATTGTTTTCAAAACAAACAACAAACATTTATTCCATCAAATGTCGTTTCAAATACAGGGAAGATCTGACCAACAGAGACTCTAGACTGAGGACAGTGTTCTCGCACATATAGAGACAGTAAACATGTTTGTACAGGATCATGCTGTTGACATGGAGCGTGTTGTGGGGTAGCAGGGGCTTGTGAGTGGATGAGGGAGTTGCTAGGATTGTGCTGGACAGAGACGGGGGCTAGAACCTCACAGTGAGAATGGACTCATTGTCCCTCGGTCCACTGTGCTTCGCTGAAGCAGCAAAAGACTGCCACTTGCAGAATTACAAGAAATCAACAGATTTGATGTTTTCAATACTCGAACTAGAAGGTGACCATGATTTTGACTTTAATACATAGATGGAAACGAATAACAACCTGCAGATTTATGCCGATCAGCCAGAACATTAAAACCACCTGCCTTATATTGTGCGGGCCCCCCATTTGCCCCCAAAAGAGTTAAGTGGTTCTCAGAGTCTTCCGATAACATTTTATCAAAAGCATCATTAACTTCTTCAGCAATTTCTGCAACAGTTCTGCTTCTGTGGGATCAGACAACATGGGTATATCTTTGAGACCCACAAACATCAATGAGCCTTTCCCCAGTTCATCGGAGTCCTTCCTCAGTCCACTTTGGTAGGTATTAACCACTGCAGAACATGAGCACCCAACAAGACCTGCAGTTCTGGAGATGCTCTAACCCAGTAATCTAGCCATCACAACTTGGCCCAGATCAAAATTGCTGGATGGGCCCATCACTCTGATCACCAGTACCCAACAGAGATGGGCAGTATTTCTGATACATGTATTTAAAATACGTATTTCAAACACAAAATAATATTTTGTCATTTGGATTTTATTGAGATGATGAAAGTGCCTTCATATTTTGTATCAAAATACTTCAGGGTCGGGTATTTTTGTATTTTGAAAACACTGTAAAATACTTTCTGTGAAACAACGATTGGACTGGACTTCTTTAATTTGCCCGGACTTGTTGAGAGAAGACGGTGGTGAGGTGAGTGACTTCATGTAGCCAGTTTATTTTAATAACACCATGATTCCCTTTAGTTCTTGACAAGTTCCTGTTCAGTGTAACGTTCAGTGTTCTTTGTAGAAGCTACGTTATTTAACCCCCGAATGTTAGCTGCTAACTTTATGTTAGCTCGCCACTTTCTGTTGGATTGTTTTTTGTTTTTTTTTTAGGTACACTGAGTGTAGGCCTATGTTCCGTTTCTCACCTTTATTTAACAACATGGTGGAACATTAGAACTTTGGATGGGTGGCTGCTAAGATGTCATGTTTTTCAATGTTAAATATGTCCTCAATTTTAAGTTTGTGATGAATTTGGAATTGATTAATTATAAATAATGAAGGGGCCCTCTGGAAAATACAGTTAAATTCAATGTTCCTTGCATCTTAATTATGTTGCTGTACAGCAATAACTTTAATTTAGGCTATTATCAAAAATGTTTGTGAGCTTTAAATGTAATATCTAGTTAGTAAAGTCCCCATCTGTTTATTCCACAGCTCTGTCCAGTCCCCTGAGAGCATCCGAGGAAAATCTTACAGCAATTAACAAGTACTGCTCAGTTCAAATTGAGATCTGCGATATTAATATGGGAGGTATTTTCAAATTGTGAAACAAACAGAATCAAGGCATGTTCAAGCGGAGTGTAAACTATATATACTAAGAAGAAAAGCATCATATCTGGTTCCGTTCAAGCCACTACAAATTTTAAAACTCACTGGGAGAGGATGTATTCTGATGTACTTCTGGAGTTTGAGCAACACAAGTAGTAGTGGAAAGAAGAAGACAATCGCTACCACACACAAGCAGACGAAGGTGTTTACTGGGAACTTTCAGATCGCACAGAAGAAAAGACATGACCTAAACACTGACTATCTGGTAAAAAAGGAATGCATCCTCTTTCAACTGTTGAGCAGCAAGAATTCATCGACATCGTTCAGGGCTTGAACCAAGAAGCAACTATGATATCAAGAAGAAATCTAGGGAGATGCATTGATGAGGACTTTACATCAAAAGTGAGTAGCTTTGAAAGAAGTCTTGAAAGGTGTGAAGCACCTATGGACCACTGCCGACATTTGGTCTACCAGTGTTTCCAGTGTTCCAGTGACATTACACTGGATTCAGCCAGATACATTGGAATGTCTACAGCACTAGCATGCCGCCATTTCCCTAGGCCGCACAAATACAATCGAAATTTCGGAGACACTCGATGAAATCCATCCTGAATATTGGCTGCCCTTGAATGCATCGTTGTTACAGTCACAGACAATGAAGCCAATTTTGTGAAGGCATTTAAAGAGTTTAATGTGTCAGCGGGGTGTGTTGACAGGAGTCAAAATGGCGAGGAAGATCTCAAATTTATTGCAATAGACTCCTCAGACTCAGAGGAGAATGAGACTGGGATTGAATTGAGTTGAGTTGAAATGCAGCTTGATAACACCTTGTGCGACCCGGCGGGGCTCTCTTCATGATAGCCTTAACCAGCTATCCACCATGCGAGAGAGACTCCATGGTGTCATGACAAAGTTGAACCTTCCAACATTTGCTCAGATAGATTACATAGGGGCATACACCAAAGTCTTGTCACCCACTGTGGAGGCCATTGAACGACTGCAGAGCCAGTTCCAATGCTATTATGCAGAACTAATCCCAACCCTGTTTGTTGTTGAGGCAGAACCTGAAGCTTTGATACTGCTCTCACCTTTTGCATGCCGTTGATGGTTTCCAGAGCAGATTCAGCGCTTTTCTAGAGCTTCGACCAGAAGTCAATGAAAGCAATCCTGGCAAGTGAGACGCATCCTTACTTTATGATTCGATGGCTAACTCCACAAATGGCAAGTAAAAAAAAGAAGAATTCAGAGAGTGATGCTTCAGGCTGCCACGGATCTTGGGCTTGTGAGGAGAGCGAGGCTGCGAACTCAACTGCTGCGACAGAGGAAGAGGATGACTTCTTCATCTTCACGGAGGATGTGGAGGTTTTCCAGAAGCCAACTCATAGCAATGCTGAGTTAGAGTCACTCCACTGTTTCGAGGACCCAAGGAAGGACTTTCTGTCCCTGGACCAGTATCAACTCACCAAGAACCTTTTTGTAAGGTTCAACAATATCTTTCCATCTTCTGCTCCAGTAGAACGTTTATTTTCCTCTACTGGACTGATTAACATGCTTAAAAGCATCAACTGAGGAGACACAACTATCTAAGCCCCCCTATTGTAAAGGCTACATGGCATTTCATTCTTTCATAGCCCCACTTTAGTTTCCCAATGAAAATTTGTTTTGTTCTCCTTTTAGTCATCGGAGGTATAATAAATGATTTCATTATTTTCAGTAATGAAATCATTCAGTATTTTGAAAATACAAAATACAGTATTTTATTTTTATACAGCTGCTGTATTTTGTAGTTTATTTTGATACATTTATAAGTTGGGTATTTTGTATTTTATTTTAAAATACATTTCGAGGTATTTTCGCCATCCCTGCTAACCAGTATCTCCCAATGAGAGGGTATTGACCCAATTCAGGACCCCAGGATCCAAACCCAATGCTGTCACTGTGCTACAAGGGATTTTAATTCCCAAAGGTGCAACTAATCTCAAATTTGTCCTACTTGGTTTTAGTTCCCATATTGCACTCCAACTATCAATGTGCAGCTTGGCAAACGATACGCAGAACTTTTTATTCTTTTTCCATTTCCTCCACCTTTTCCACTAAAGAGGTTGAAATAATTGACATTTTGTGGGAATGCAACGCAAAATCATGAAGATTTACCTGAAAAAGTTACGTCAAGCAATTACAAAATATGAATTTTGTAATATTTAGTTTGAATTAACAAAATATGAAAGTCACAATTCTGGAAAAATAATGAGCTCATTCCGCCGTCTGTCTTCCAACAACATTTATGAAGCAGTAGAAGTAGCATGCCAATCATTCTCGGCTCTAATCCCCTACATATATGCTCAAGCATCATATTGATATGCTGCAATAATAAAACTATAAATACACGTGAAGCTGCTGCCTCCATAGATGCAGCGCACGGCTGTGAGATATCTGCCTGTTTGATGCTGTCAACTATGAACAGAATCAAAGTCACTGACATTCAACAGCAAAGAAAAGCTTGAAACATCACAGATACTCAAAGGTGGGAGGAGAATCGATAAAACGACAGTCACCACTAAACCGATGAGGAAAATCTAAAAGTAATGAGAAACAGTTGTGGATCAGAGATGAGCTCCTACCTTTTCAGCTGATCTGAAGCCAGTGAGGAGCTCCGAGAGTCTCTCCTCCAGGGTTTGCTTTCTCCACGGCTCACACTCCTCCCTCCTCTTCCTCCCTGTCAGCAGATTGGGTATTTGGCATGCAGAACCTGTGATGGGGGGGGCAGCTTCCAGGTTCTAGAGTCATATGTTTTATGTCACAACATCAATCATATTGTGATAGATTGGGGCATTATTTCTATTGGTATAGTCCGACTGCAGCCACTACAATAATGACTGATATCTACAAAAATAGAGATATCATTCAAATTACATCCAACAAGGAGAGAGAATAAAATCAGACACATTACAAACAAGCCAGCAGAAACTTATTTTCTATATTTGGTGGTTAACCTGGAATCAAACAGACTGAAAGTGTCAGTAGAAGAAAGCGCTTTTATTTTTATCTAGATTTGAGCTCAGCCGCCCCCCGGCCTCGCTGATTCCTAGCACTGCAAAAGAATTGGGGGAAAAAAAATGATAAATTCCTATAAAGAAAGAAAATACCTACTCTGGGACGCAAAAGTGGGAGTTTTTTTTTTTCTCTAAAAAGAAATATAATTTTTGTAAACATGTTCCTCATCACAAAAGCAATCTCATTTAAAAATATATCCATCTAAAACACGGTTCCTGTCTAGTGTCACTGAAAATATCTTCCCACTCAAAACTCTGTGCTCAATGGAAACCCCCATTTTAAGAGTTGTGTCAGCGAGACGTCACAAACATCAAATTATCTGAAAGTCAATCCAGATCCAATATTCAGAATCTTTAAAGTGTGATGTGAAAACACGAAGCCGCCTCTGCTGCTGTTTGATAAAGACATCTACCACAATCAAGACCCTCTTCTACCCTGAATTGGTTTATTTACTCTCATCCCACCAGTGGTGGAATAATTTCAATGTTTCAGACAGGAGAAAAGCTTTCTGCCATCTAAAGCGAGATGATGTACAACACAGCGGCTGTGGCGTCTAGTCTGATGTTTAATGTGGGTCCATTGGTGCTTTTTAACTATGGAATGGGTTCGGAGTGGAGCCGCCACTCCTTCGTTGAGGTCATCCTCTGGAATCTGATCAGGATGCCTCTGGGACGCCACGCTTTGGAGGTTTTCCAGACACGGCCAACTTTGAGGAGACCCCAGGTTAGATCTAGAACTTTCTGGAGGGACTACACAATATATCTCCACAGGACTGGGAACGCCGGCGAGAAGGACGTCTGGAACTCCACCTCTTGCCTTGCTGCCAGCGCAGCCTGACCCCGGAAAGGTGGAATAAAAATGGATGGATGGATTATGAATCATTTACCTTCCCCGTTACATGGACTTTGATCTCATCACCTGCTCCTTGTTTAAGGAGCTCCCCTGACCTTAGAAGACATGTCCCATTGATTTCCTTCTTCTTTGAGTTCACAGATTCCTGGTACCTGCTGCCGGGCCAAAGGTGTAGAAACACCGACACCCACCTTTGTCCGCGCAACTTCTACACAGAACGAGGAAAAAGTCTCGTCTTGAAAATTTTGTGTGGGCGATGAAAACATCCGAAATCAAGAGAATGTGCTTATTCAGATTTGATTGTGGAGGTTTTTTTTAACTGAAGTACAAAGAACGGCTTTGTTTTAAATATTTTAATGAGGAAGTCTGACCTGTTATGGCAGAAAAAACATAGAGCGTTTTAACCCAGATGTACCCAGACCAGTTTCTATTTAAACTAAAACTTGGAATAAATTAATTAAACATGGAATGGATTCCAACATAATTTTAGAACAAAAACCAAGTTGAAAAGTAGCTCTTAAGGATTCATGAGTTAAAAATCAAGGCTAAAACTTGCTTGGCGTGTGAAATGCTTGTGAGGCTTGTATCTCACCATTGTTCCTCATGGGTTGATACATGAATCATTTCAATATTGTATATGAAAACATATCCAGGTTACCCACTTTTTTAAAAAGTCCTCTTGACTGTTTTGATAAAGCATGTATTTAAAAAAATATGACCCTTATTAGACTTTGCGGTTAAATCAAGTAATATAATTGCTTTTAGTGAAGTCCTCACATGCTATAACGTCCCAAATCTATCCTACTTATCGAATAAGACAATCCATAGCCATGGTTAATGCCTCCTCTTCAGTGTGTGCTTCTACCTGTGGTGTCCCCCAGGGCTCCATCCTCGGACCCTTAACCTTTAGCATACACATAGTGCTGCTAAGGAATAGTGACTCAAAATGAATTTCAACCAAACAGTTGAGGAGGACATTAAAGGGTTAAACTGGGAAATTTGCTTTAAAATGCAATGACAGCGTCTGCTAACGTGGAAAGGATTAGTGCAAACCTTGGCCAGTGTAACCCTCGTTCAGTATCCGACCTCAGGGAGCTGAACGCCAGTAGGAAGTACAGGACAAGAAGTAAAGCCGCACCTGAAGCAGAGGATAGCGGAAGTCTTGAAAATAATCATTATAAATGGTTTCTCACTGGTGAATGTTAGCTAATGCATTCTTACCTGTTGAAGGGACGCTGTTTGTGAGGACATGCTGCTTCTTACATTATTGATCCAGAGTAAAACATCAAAATAAGTATACGGGTGTTACAACCAGCTTCACATTCTTGAACATGCAAATAAAATCTGAGAGGAACTATCATGAGTAAACAGGCTGACGTGGACACATTTACTAAAATTCAGTCCCGTCGAGTGTTTCCACATGTGGTTACTCCTGCTGGAATAGAAAGTTAATCCTGACGCTGGGCAAAGAAATACAAACTGACCGTTGCTTAGAACATTGTTACTATTCAAATCCAACAGTACTGAAGACTTTTGGTGATGAATACCTCTGAGGTTCAGAGAAGAGAGCCTACACTCCACCGACATGATGGTGACATCTAGTGTTTAAACACTGCAAGTCAAACAAAGGGCCTGACAACAAAGACCTTTATTGTAAAATTAAATGATATCACATTACATAAACATTTGCATTTCTGCGTATTACTAGTCAGCTGTACAATATACTGCAGTTTAGTTTTTTGGAGTTTGAACTGAAACTGCTTAAAAAAAAAAGAGAGAGAAAATAAAACGCAAGTAGTCAAATAAATTCAAACACACAATTTTGTTCGTCAGGTTCCTAAAACACGGATCACTCAGCTAAAACACAGCTAAAAGCAGGGTTAAAACCATTTCCTTTAAATGTACATAGTATTTTAGTAAGAAAAAACAAATTTTCACAAGTAAAAGAAAGAGACATATTGATTGAGACAACCACAAATATAAAAATCAGCGAACTGGAACTAGATAATTGTTTTAAAAAAAAAGAAAAGGTTAAAACCAAACCAATCATGTTTACTCATCAGAACGTAAAGAATATCATTCATAACTCAACTTTTGACATCTACCAGTAAAATTCTGTACACACTAAGGCACTTGTGGCAGCCACAATGTTTTTTTACATGATAAGGCACATAACATTTCATCTCTGCACCTCTTACCGCTCAGAAATGCACATTCAGCAAAAATTTCACCCCAATTATGCAAGATAAAGACCAGCACAGCAATTCAGCTGCATGGCTAATATTTACAGTCTTACAAATTGACTTTAGATGGATCGGAGCTACCTAACTGGACAAGTTGCACCCATCTGGTTTGATTCTACACCACCAAGCTCTCGCGACTCACAGCTCCGTTCTGCAAGAGAAGAAAAATCACATCAACCTCACAAACTAGAGGAAAAACAAACATGAATCCTAATATATGAACCGCAGTGATCTGCTAATTATCTCTACATTGAAATGTATTCACTTTCCATCTTCATTTTTAGCCATCATGTTGTTGTGAGTGTGACAAAACGTTGGACATGAAGCGATATAATCTCATGGTGGGTCGGTTCTGAAAATGTTGAAGTACTGTGGAATGATGGATGGACATGGTGGGAAAAAGCTGCATGTCAAATCTTAAAGAGAGAGAGACAAAATTCCCAACTTCACCCCTTAACCATATCTACTCCAAAATCTAAGGTGAAGACGGTGAAACCATCCATCCCAGTGACCCTGAATCCCCACAGCGTCTGTCTGAGTCAGCAGAAGTCTGATGCTCACCTTGCGGAGGTTGCTTTTCTTTGCAGATGACACACTTTCGTTGTCGCTGTACGGTGGAGGCAGAGGAGTTGGGAAGTTATCTCGACGATCGCCGTATCCAGAGGGCGGGATCTGAGGAAGTGGCGGCGGCCCACGTGGAGCTCTCCCCCGATCCGAGCGGTCGCTCTCGCTGTCAAGTCGTTCTCGGCTGCGTGCCCTCTGCTGCTCGCCCAGCTTCTTCCTCTCCAGGGCCTCTCGCAGGAAGCCGTCGTCATAATCATCTCGCCCGCTCCTGGCACCGCCACCAGCCCGGCGATCCATCTCCATGTTCATCAGATCGTCACGGCTGCGACTGCGTCTCCCTGGGAGCCCACCGTAATCACCTCTGCGACGATCATCGGGGGAGTTGTCACGGCGTCTACGGTCATCAACGTTGCGATCGTAGCCGCCGCTACGGGCACTACTGCTCCACTCGTCATCCGAGCTGAAGAGACGGAGGGATACAGATAACAAATACATTTATTCCAACATTCTTACGTTTTCTCATCCAGCAAACAGCGAGACAAATCCAAACTTTGACCATCATCTTCTGCTCGATGGAACTAGTCAGAAAGTTCAAATATGCAGGAAATGTGAGTTATGGCGACTTTGGCGAGTTTTTACAATGAATGGTTGAAGCTTCCATGGAAGAATAGAGGTTATTTCAAAAAGACACACTTTACTAACAAATAAATAACCTTATAAATAAATTGATTTGATTCTAAGTGAATGAATTTAAAAGAAAGTTTTACACAAAATAAGTATACAATCAATTCAATGTACTAGTTCTAATGTTGTGGCTGATTGGTGTACATTATACCTCTCAACTGTAATATTGTGATGTTTTAAAGTGCATCTTTTTTATCAGTTGAACAAAAAACAAATATTATTTAGAGAGAGATTTTTGTGATACACCCACCAGCCAAAGCATTACAGCCAGTAACTGGTTTTCCTGTTGAAGCTGATGGGTGTTTATTCACCTATTCTTATGTTTGGAATAAAACAGTGTTTGGAAAGCATTTCAATTTCATTTCATTTTACATATAAAATGAAGTATATTGCGAAAAAAGAAAGAGCCCAAAACACTCCACTGGTGCATTTCACTGAACAAGTTGTCCCTGTTATTTACACAATTAAGGAGAAGTTAAATTTTCATAAACAAATACAAAAAGTAATAATAATAAAGTAAATGAACAACTATTTCAAAGAGACTCACCCTCTCCTGCCTCTGGGCTCCGCGCGGTGTGGTGGGTAGCCACGGTCATGGCGTCGTCCAATGTCATCAAGGTTGTCCATGGAGCGGGCGCGCACACGGTCCCCCATGTAACCTCCGCCGCCGCCGCGTGGGTAGTCGTCACGGTGACGGCCATGCTGGGAAACGCTGCTGATGGTGCTCATGGCTTCATCCTGGTCGTAAACCGTGGCAAGAGGTGGCGGCTGGGAACGACCCCCACGACCTCTGGGATCCAAGCCATCGTGCAAGGAACTGACTTCACTCATATTGTCCACTGAGGGAGGAGAAACAGAGGACAGCAAAGAGAATAAAATGTTGTGTAGCTGAAACTAAAGCCCCAATCAGACAGGATTGACATTACAGGAGGGGTAAGAACAAATATCCAGAGGAAAATACAGGATTTCTCTATCCGTCACATGGATCATGAAGAAAATATAGAAAAATCCAGAGAAAAACTATAGAAAAAAGATGATTCGGCACCTTCCTTAGAATAGTCCTCTTTTTAAAATTCTCTTCAGTCTGAAAGTAATCCAGTTATCCACTCTGTGCATGAATGGAAATACGACTTAAAAAACGGTAAAAAAATATTGATTCAAAATAAATGATTGGCTGAGACACAGTACTGCTACCTAATCATGGCTGACATGACAAAGGAACCCTTAATATATAATGTATTCTTATAGCATGTTTTTTCCATCAGATCAGCAAAACCATCTTAACTTTCTACATGTTCACTCAGGAAACTACAGTTAGCCGATTAAAAAGAAAAGGAAAGACGGTTCTGGGTAAATGGGAGGGTTGTGTCAGGAAGGGCATCCGACGTAAAAACATCTGCCAAGTTAAGATGAAGGAGACGATCGGCTGTGGCGACCCTCTAAAAGAGGGAAAGAGCCGAAAGAAGTTGCATTTGCAGTTCTTTAAGTGCAACGAAAATCCTCTCCTCCATTCCAGATAAACCAGCCAGTTCAAAGACAAATAATGAAAGATGAAAGTATGTATGAGATCGGGCATGAAATATGAGCCACACACACATTTTCTCAGACAAAAGTCTGTGTCAGAGTTATCGTGCCACCGGTAGGAACGGTGATCAGAGCGGAGTGTCAGTCACTCACTGCGGTTGTAGTTGGCAGGTCTGGATGGGTCGAATTTGGAAAGCTCCTTCTCCATGTAGTAAATAGCACGGGTGGCGTTCCCGTCGGGGTCCACCTGGATACGATACCCACTGCGAGCTGGAGAGGAGAACAGAGGACGAGAGATTTCTGCTTCTGCGCCTTCATGTAAACATGGAAGATTACTGCGTTCAGATATAAAAGCTCCCATTTATCTAAATGACAGTAGTACGGTTTTGACATGTTGATTTAATGTGTCAGCAAGATAAAAAAAATGTTTTTAAAAGGTCTTATAATGAAGGAGAGAGAGCAGAGGTCCGGCGGCTCCTCACAGAACAACAGACAAGATGGACCGCCATGTAACAAAAAAGGTAAACAATTGTTTTTTTTTGTTATTAAAGATTGTTATTTTCTCATTCACACAAGCTCTTTTACTTCCAGGATGCCGGTATGATATTTAAAATAAGAACCGTGTAAATAAAGAAAGCTGGGGTGGAGAGGGGTCTGTGATGTGAAGTCATTCTACAGTCATTATGTAAAAAAGGGCTTCTATATCTTCGTGTTGCATTCTTCTGAATAGAAATTGTGTGTGACTCGTTTCAGGATGGGCAAGAAAAAGGAACGATTTAAATGTACGTAAACTAAATTCCATGTACTCACTGTGATCGACGCCACCATCCTGGTCGTGCAGCAGAGGCACCTGTGAACCCTGACCCACTGCAGACACGACAAAGCACGTTTAAATAAAAAACAGAAAAGATTCATTTGATGTCTCGATCGTATTTTTACTGACATTAGTCATACGTCCCAACGACTGCCCTTCCATGATAACAGAAATAATAAATCTTACCTGAGCTGGTGCCGTCGTAGTCTCGACCGTAGCCGTTATGAGGGGGGGGTCCTCCGGCTCCGTTGGGCAGTGGCAGTAGGGGTATCGGGGGTTGGTTCATGTGGGGGCCGCCGTACGCCGGCTGAGCGTACATACTGGGAGCATAGAGGGTGGGGGCGTAGTGACTAGATATACCCTTCTTCACGGCCTTTCCTGCCTCGTACACTGACAAAGAATGAAGGAATGAACGCAAAAACACGAAGGGTTGGAACAGCAGGAACACATCACACACACTTAGTAAAGCAGAAACTTATTTAGGGGCAAGCCCACTCTTCACCACATTTAAAACCTCAATTTATTGTTGTTATAAGAAGGGAACCGACTACATTTCTTTTATTCATGAATAAGCGACCTTTCTGTCTTATAGTAGGTTGTTTGTTTTTTTACTCCTAAATCAGAGGTTATCAATCTTCTCAGGAAATCACCTTACAAATCACACAAATATTTTTGGCTGGATTAACAAAGTAAGGCTTGTAGCGGCTCAAATTGCGCTTTATTAACTTGTTGGTTGCTCTCCTGTTCATGCTCTATGTTCAAAACAGTGCTGCAAGGCTCCTGATGAGAGTTCGTAAACACATCACCCCCGTTCTTCATTCCCTTCATTGGCTTCCCATCTCCACCAGGACTGATTATAAGATCTCCCTCCTCACTCACCAGTGCATCCATGGTAACGCACCCCCCTACCTAAAAGAACTACTGACCCCTCTGACCTCAACACCATCCCTCCGTTCTACCCACTCATACCGCCTCCTCCTTCCCCGGTCTAAGCTCAGCACCATGGGCGATCGGGCCTTCCGTTCTGCTGCCCCTCGTCTGTGGAATGACCTCCCTGACCATCTGAGGGCCCCACAGACGACTGACACCTTTAAAAAAGGACTTAAAACTTTCCTTTTTAGCAGAACCTATAACTTTAATTAACATTGCTGCTCTTTGGTCAGGTTTTTATATAGTTATTATTATATTTTTTTATTGATGCTTTTATCTGCTTTTACTTTGTAGCACTTTGAGATTTGATCCAAATCTCAAATCAGATGTAAAGTGCATTATAAATTAAATGAAATATTATTATTATTATTATTATTACTTCATGCTTAGGCTCAGACATAGCGAGACTCTGCTGCTATTGAGCATTATGATGATATTAGGATCAGGATGTAGAGTCATTTTTGGTAAGTCAACTACTTGAGTCAAGTGTGACGGTCAGAGAGTCGTCTCTCCGTTTGGTACTTACAGGCTCGTGGGCAGCAGCAGCGGTCGGGGCAGCAGGGGCAGCTGACGTAGCAGCAGCAGGTGTGTGGACAACACTGGCACCAGCAGATCCCGATCAGCATCAGCAGCAACAGGAAGCCCAGCACGACCACCACCACTAGAAGCCAGTCTGAGAGGGACAGCAGGGGGTAAAATATATACGTTTATATCACATATTACTATTATATAAAAAATAAAACGCACATCAGTCGTCAACAAGAGACGATGTATGTCATTTAAACATGCAAGTCCTGAAAAATGACCAAAGTTCTATTTTTAAACCTCAGTTAAAACCTCCAACATGAATGAGTTCAAGGCCCTGACCTTCAGAAATGCTCGTCTATAACTTATGACAAATAATGTAGATTTTGGCCCTTTTGGGACTGATAATTCCATCAGCACACGTAATCGATGCCTCCTGATTGATGCCTTCAGAATCACCTGATGCTTTATATCTATCTATCTATCTATATAGATATCTATATATATAGATATCTATATATCTATATATATATTTCATCCGTCTCATGATGATTCGCAGGAGAAAACTTGAAAAGGTGCATCTCGGGTAAACTTTCAAGCATCATATGACCATGTGAGGCAGGTGATCCGTCAAAACAAGTTATATACGGTTTGAAAAGGACTCATCTTTATTTACATCTTCAGGCCGTGTGATCCTGAAACATCCAGCATACTGGTGAGACTGGTGCTCTTTGTCATGGTGCTATTACAAAGTTGAAACTAATGAATCCTACGATAATGATTCTTGAGGTTGGGTTTGAAAAAAATAAATCATGCCGAACAAAAACAAGATTTTGGCTTTACTTTCTGACACCCGAAGTGGATATTATATGGTAAATGTACACTACTCAAAAAAATTAAAGGAACAGTGTTCCATATATGGTATATACACTGCTCTTAAACAATAAAAGGCAACACTGTGTTGCCTTTATTTTCTGGGCAGTGTATTTGTAAAATTCCATGTCGCTATCTCCTGTCCTTGTAATATGAATCAGAAAAGCTGGAAAAAATGATACATAATTATTAAAAAAAAGAAACATTTTGGCCCACCTCTATGTATTAAGAGGAGCTGTAACCACAAACAAGGAAGGTAAACTTTTGCAAAGAGTAAAGTCAACAGAAATACTGTTTGGTATAGGAAAATATGGATATGTAGCATCTGATTTTGTTAGTTTTTGTGATAAGTAGCAGTAGGAACTCGACTGAGCTGGTTTGTACTCAAAGATAACAACAGACTAATCATAAGCCAGGCTGTGTTTCACTTTAAATTTTAAAAGAAAACCCCAATCTGTTTAATTTACTGGGTACGTAAAATGTATTTAATGTTATTGTGTTAAGATAAAGAAAACATGTCCGTTGATTTAGATGTTTTTTGGGTTGTTTTTTTTTAAAGTATGGACAAACTGGTAAAGCCGGTTCACCCCGGGTATTATTTCAAAATGTCTGTCAGTTCAGGCAGCAAAAAAAGCAAAGCAAGGAGAGACATGAATCAACCAAAAGGGAAAAACCAAACCGCAGAACAGAGTGTAAAATGTGTATTTGCACAACAAACAGGAAATGTGTGCCGAGCGTCCTTTTGTTGAAATCATGTGGCTACAGAAAGTCACACATGGAATGGAAGCTGAAAGTAAGATAAGAAGGGAATGTAGAAGAGAGAAAGTTAAGGATGCAATGAAGGAGAACAGATGTTTTTGTGTGGGCGCCTGTTCACCGGACGATTCATGACTAATGCAGCCGAATGGAATTTTTCTTGTTGCACTGAAAGAAGCAACTAATGACCGCAGTATGATGGTAAACCACGACAACAGCAAAAAAAAAGTACCGGTCTTCCCTTGAAATAGAAGGAATGAAATGAGAGATTAAATACCAGGATAGCCTTAACCATTTAAAATACACCAGGAGAGAAGATGAGTACACGCAAAAACTCCACAGGCGGGAAAACTACTTCAGATCCCTGGACGCCTTAGTTGGAATTAGAGGCTGTGATCATTTTAACGACTCTGCTCAGTCAGGTATCATGCATGCTGGGCCGAACACGGAGCAATGGAGCAGAATGTGCTGTTCTCATGCATGAGCCATATCTCTCACTGTTGTTTACCACATACCTCTGATATCTGCAGCAGAGGCACAGCTTAAGAAAGAAAATCTGATGATCAAATGCTGAACTACTGGGATGTTTTTGCTACTGACAGACTTCACGTCTCTCAAATCCCATCGGAGAAGGGATCAGAGGAGACCGCAAGGCATCTGCCTGATTTTAGCCCTCAGGTTGTTGCTCGCGACACATCTTATACACGCTTAGTAAGCAGGAGCTAAACAAATTGTTGTTGCTGTTTCTCAGCACAGAGATTGTTGTTCTGCAGTATTTCATACTTGACTTATTTGTGTTTCTCTTTCACTCTTCACACTCCTCTAGTCGCTCGGATTGGACGGAGCAGAGCCACGTGACTGAAGATGATGTTCATGAGAGCACCATTTTCATTAAAGTATCCATCTAATTTACCGGCATGAGGAAGATTATGTTCATTAGAGGTGCTAAACCTTGATTTTTGGTTGTTTTCTTTTAACCCTATGGCTAAGTGAGCAGACCTTCCTAGATAAAACATTAATTGTAAAGGTCTCTTTTGATCCAAGACAAACATTTCTATTGTTTGTCTGATTATTAACTTGTTTAAAACTTTAGGAAAAGTAAAAATAGATATTTGAGTATTTCAAAAATCCCAACCCGGGTGAAATCAATGGAGTGGGGCCGTGAGAAATGTCTGCCACCCCATCTCCTCTAAAGCTAGACCTCATCCTACCTCACATACCTCTACTGTGGGACTAAAACATAACGGATCTAGATCACAGGTCTTGTACTACCTTCCATAACCAGTAAGTCAAAGCCAGGCAGGAGGTCAGTAGTATTTGACTTTCTCTCTGTGAAAGAAAGATAAAGTTACAATTACTTTAAAGTGGTATTGGTTTAATTTTACTGCCAACAGCGATTCTAGAGACTTTTTTCTCAACCGGGTTTTTGACGACTAGCGTACATCCATCTAGGCAGGACTCCAGAATGCCACTAAAATGGTTGCATATGCGTCTCACATTTTAATTTAGCGACCTGTTTTTTCCTGTCAGTCGCCAGTGGCGACCATCCAGACGCATCTATATAATACATTCAGTGTTTCCCACTAATATCTTGGGTCTTTCTTTCCCAAAAAAGCGACTAGCTGCTCTGATTATTCTAAAGTGCGAACAAAAGATCAAACAAATGTTAAAAATTCCGTTAAAAACAGTTATCGGGTGGAGAAGAATTGGAACTTCATTGTCGTAAGATGTGTTCAAATGTAATCTTCTACATTATGGAATCTTGAATACATATTTTTTCAAGGAGAAATTTGAAGATATTTTCAAATCAGATTGATATTAGAGAGGGAACTGCGAAAAATATTTACGCTAAAAGATATTCTCCTCCTTGGTGACCCCGCTACGATTAAATTTAATTTCCGCCCCTGTCCACAATATCGAGGTATCTGGTCAAAATAATGTCATAATAGATTTGGTTCGTATCGCTAGCCATAATTTACTTAATCCTCCTTATAAAAGGGGCCTAATGATGTCAGCGGCTAGTCTCCTCCTTTTTCTTCATCTTCAGCTTTCCTCGGAGAAAGTTGGTTTATCATGAGACGTTAGATAATTTAAGAATAATTCAAAACAGAATTCACTACCGATTTGAATCATTTCAAAAAAAGAAACGGTGAAGAAGCATGATGACGGTTAAAAGACATAAGGAGGTCAGGGTTTGCATTATAGTGGGCATGGGAGAGATAAATACAGGCATAGATACAAAGCAGAATAAGTAGGAAGCAACAAATTGTACATTTCTTGTACAATTGTACAAAAATTTGAGAAAAGAAAAAAAGTACATATAATTTATGTATTTATGGTTCAAAGGTTGAAACATATTAAAGTTGGCACATATTTGCAAATAAGTACACTTCTTACCCAGCACTATAAGCTCTGTGTAGTCCTCTCCATTTCCTGAAAGGTCTTGGGAAGAAATCACCGAACAGACATAGACGCCGCTGTCGCCCCACGCCGTCTGAGCGATATTCAGGTCTGCATCTGCGAGGAACAACAGATCCATGAACTTGATTTTAGTTTTAGATACACCGTTGTTATCTACTGATTCAAATCCAATCATTACAGGACTGAGTAACTCTGGCATAGTTTCGGTATTATGAAATCGGAAAAAGTCAAAAAAATAAGTAAATTGTGATTGATTGTTTCTGCATAACAACTATAAAACTGTGTTTTATAGTTGTTATTTCCTAGAAATGAATGTCAAAAGCAAGGCTGATGGTGAATTTGTGGGGGTGGTGAAACTTTCATAGAAGTGAAAGCCATTTGAAGTTACTGTAGTGTAACACAACTGACTGACTGACACAGAGAGAGAGAGAGAGAGAGAGAGAGAGAGAGAGAGAGAGAGAGAGAGAGAGAGAGAGAGAGAGAGAGAGAGAGAGAGAGAGAGAGAGAGAGAGAGAGAGAGAGAGAGAGAGAGAGAGAGAGAGAGAGAGAGAGAGAGAGAGAGAGAGAGAGAGAGAGGTGAATGTGTGACAAAACTTTCATAGAAGAGATAGGGTTCAGTGTAAATTTCAATCCAAGTGGGAACTGTATGACTTATATGACTTAGAGAAGTGGGAATTATATATACATATATATATATAAACATGTATATATATATACACATATATATATACATATATATATACATATACATACATACATATATATATACATATACATACATGTATATATATATACACATACATACATACATGTATATATATATGAAAGAAAGAAGAAACAATCCTTTATTAGTCACATAGTCATACAGTACAACATAGTGAAATTACTTCTCTGCATTTGACCCATCCCTGAGGGAGCAGTGGGCAGCCCCTCGTGGAGCGCCCGGGGAGCTAAGGATTCAGGGTCTTGCTCAAGGACCCTACGACAAGTAGACCCCGGTGGGATTCGAACCGGCTACCTTCCGATTGGGAGACGGCCGCTCTACCCACTGAGCCACAGCCGCCCAAATATACACATACATACATATATATATATATATATATAGATATATATATCTATATATATATAGTCCGTTAAGCGTTTACATTGAACTTTTTTTTTTTAAAGTTGATCAAAGCCCAATGTGAGAAAATAAAATACATCGTTGTCTCTGATAAGAAGTAAAAGCTTTAAAGACATTGAATTTCTAGCAATGTTAAGATCAGGAAAGACAGAAAATGGAAACAAAAAAATGTTGCATTTTTGTCTGGAGAGGTCTTAAATGGTTAATTGTTGTTCAAAGTATTTCCCTGCTCTCTCTTTTCCCTTCAGCTCTATATTTCCTTGCCCTCTCTCCCACCAGGGAAAGAAAAGGGGAGGAGGGGAAGGGGAGGTTTGGCTCATAGCCCCACACGGCGGGAAGTGTTTCGGTCCAAACAGAGGTCACTCCCTCTTCCCAGGTTCCTGCCGGTGTGACGAATCTATCTCTGCTTCCGCAAAGATGGAATACACTTCCGGAGGGCGACTCGAGTTTACAGTTTACTGCAGGCGTGAAGATGTTATCTCTGAAGGAGCCCACACCGAGCCTGTAAAGGCCTGGAATTGTTTGAATCCACAGTTCGCTAAATATAGTTGTGTCCATCTCCTCAATTCCATCCACCTCACTCTCTTATCTATCTCCCAATCTCTTTTCTCTCTGCCTCTATATCGCTACATTTCTCTTGCGTTTAACTCTCTGTGTCTTCCTCTCTCTTCACTCTCCTTATTTTCCCACTCTCTCCTTCTCTCACTCCTCCCCCTCCATTTTTCCATTCTTGCACCATTACTTTGACCAGCTGCCTCCCAAGAATCCGATCAAGAAAAGGAACAAGTTTAGCCGTTTCTGCTTATTGCAGAGCACCTTTCTTGTGTATTTCATCTAAAAAATTAATTTCTGCTGCATCAATTATTTCTAATGACTTCAAAGGACAAATTGATGAGATCATATTGACATAAGTTGCGTACATTTAATGCCTAGTTTTACCTTTGTCGTGAGAACAAAGAGAATTTGATATCAGATTCCCTTTTTGGAGTGTGAGTGTTGAACGTACTGTTCATGATGCTGATCTTGCGGCCCTGGTATTCCGTGCCGAGGGTCACAGCATTGCCTTGCTTCGACGCTATTATCCTCACAGACCTCTGGCTGTCGGCACACTCGATGTTTGGGTCATAATTGGGGTTATTCTGAGAAAGGATGTTCTCCGCACTGCTGGGATTCATAGCAGCCTGGATGGGATCCCGACAATATGATTTGTACTTCCACGTGACGACAGGCGCCTGAGTTGCTGTCGTCTGGTAATTACAGATGAGCGTGACGGGCTGGAAGAGGATGACGATGTACCTCTTTCTGGGACACTGGACCGAGATGGCCATGGCAGACTCTGAAAAACATAAACAACAATAAAGTTACTCACATTTTGTGAGGTTTGACATTTGATGACAACACCCTAAGGCTGAGGGATATGACACAGCATTTCATCACTACAAGTATCACCGAGAGTAGGTGCGATGATTCACTGCAGACAAGCTCTTTGTAGTCTGATCATGGAAGCGTTGTACATTATAACCACTCTGCATTCTTTGGATGTTCTGAAAACATGCATTAACAAAGCCAGACTTCATACAGTCGAGACCGTTTTAAATTAATTTGTCCATTGGATAGTCAGTGAGTAGATTATTTTAAGTCAGATGTGGTAGTTGCAGTTGCATTACATGGTGCTGCTAAAATTAACTCCCTCAACCAGCCACTTTTTAACATAAGCCTAAACTTCATCTAAGGCCTTAAAAGTACCACACAGTACGGTGATTCATGATTTTTTGTTTCACTAACATTTCGTCATTATCAAAAGTAACTGAGTTGTTTTTGTTTGTTGAATAAAGTAAATTCACTTGAATATAGTACATTTTGGCCAAAAAAAAACACACATACCCATTTCTGTAATTTGCTTTTTTTCCCCCCATTCTATTGGATATTTTGTGTAATTGCTTTGCACACATAGTGAATGCAACCATTTTTTTAACAAGTAAAATTATACACCAATCAATCAGTCACTTCATTATAACCATATGCCTTATATTGTTCAGGCACAACTATTCCCAGCAAAACAGCAGTGAACCATTGTGGCATGGACTTCACCAGACGTCTGAAGGTGTGTTGAGGTATCTGGCAACAAAAAATGTTAGCAGCAGATCCTTTAAGTTGCAAGGTGAGGAGGCCGCAACTCTTTTATTCCGCACTACCCAGAGATGCTCAATGGATTGAAAACAGGGGCAATTTCAAGGTTGAGTAAACACCTTCAATTCCTTATTGTGTTCCTCAGACAATTCCTTTGCACTGTTTTGAGAGCAATCCTGCCATCTCAATTTGGCCTTTCTCATTGTCTCTCAGATCCTTAATCTTGCCCATTTTTCCTGTTTTCAAAGCATCAATTTCAGGACAAAAATGTTCCCTTGCTGACTAATATATCTCACCCATTGAGAGATGAAATTATAAGGAGATTATTCTGCATTAACCTATCAGTGGTTCTAATGATATGGCTGATTGGTGTATACAAGTGTAAAAGAGCATAAGATCCTTTTCAGTCTTATGTTAAAGATACCATCAATAAAGAATGAAAAAAAAATTAAAACGATTTCTTATTGTGAATTGCCATTTGGGATAGTTTTTGGTATTTGGGATAGTTTATAGTGCATATGTGTAATGAGAAAACATATCACCTGCTGTCATTAAATAATGTAAAAATATGCTGTATTAACTGCAATCCGCTGTAGGGTTAATTCTCAAGTATTACCTTCTGCAAAATAATAGCGGATATGTAGTGAAAATAAAGTTTTAAATGCAGTTTTAATGTTAGAACTCTCGTCAATAACAACCACCCTTTAACCTGTTGTTGAAACAGGTTATTTTTGGTTTTAAAATACTTTTTTCATAACCTATACGGTCACCTACGTGACCGTAAATAGCCAATGAATAGGCAAAACGAAAGTATTCCAAAAAATAATTAAGAAAAGTCTGATATATGTAGAAGCTACCGACGGACTTTTCACGGAAGAGGGCCCACCCTTCAGGAAAAAAAAAATACAGGCCATCTTACCTGCCATGAGAGCGGCGATGAATAATGTCCATAACATGTTTACGCCTTTTCCCTCTTGGTCTAAGTCGACCTAGCTTAGTTTGTATTGTATCAAACACGTAAACAACTCTTCTGGTAATGCATATTATTGAACGCAAAAACACTTTTTCTCAGTCAGGTAGATTCAACTCCATTTTGTATCTGAACGTTGGTGAGAAAGAGGAGGGGAGTACCTGAACGTCTCACTACAGCCCAGCAGCCAACAGGTGAGCTTTCTCAAACAGGTTACAAAATATAGGGGTGCTTGAATACGTTTGAGTTTTTGTTTATCGATTATTAATTAAGCAGACTAGACTAAATAAGTCGCTGATAGAAGAAATTGTCTACATCAAAAATAATTATCTGATTCTTAACAGAATTTCTCTTAGACATTAAGAAATAAATTTGACCAGCATATCATGTTTCGACCCATCCACTACTTGGTACGGTCCAAGCACTGATAACAGTATCAAAGCAGTGTTTGTAAATGTTCAACTTGTGTGTGGGTGTGTGAGAGTAAATGTGTGTATGTCTGTGACTTAGTGTGTGTGGTAGCCCAGTAACGTGCTAACACACACCTTATCCAGTAGCATTAAAATATGGTGGCTTGTTGCTGTCACAAAGTGAAAAGTTTTAGGATTTCTGTTTTCCGTGTTTTCTTTTACTTTTCCAGAAACACAAATGAGTCGCATTTAGAGGGGGCCAAGTGCCCCAATGAGCTATTACATTATAACCACTGACAGTTGAATTCAGATTAAAATTGATTGTTTCCTTACAATGGGACCTGTGATATATTTGTCAGGGATGTTTTGGAGGCAGGAAAAGCGACTTTGAAAAGGCCTAGCAGACACGCCCTTCATATACGCAGACTACGCACGTGCTCAGGCAACATGGTGGAGGGGGCACCATCAGACAGAGGCAATACGTGGTGGTTAATAACGTTTTAACCGCTGGCACGCAGCGCGTACGCAGGTCACATGGTGCCACTCGGATAGAGCTAGAGAGGGTGAGCGTTAGAGAGAGGGTGAGCGTTAGAGAGAGGGTGAGCGTTAGAGAGAGGGTGAGCGTTAGAGAGAGGGTGAGCGTTAGAGAGAGGGTGAGCGTTAGAGAGAGGGTGAGCGTTAGAGAGAGGGTGAGCGTTAGAGAGAGGGTGAGCGTTAGAGAGAGGGTGAGCGCGGGAGAGAGAGGCAGGGTGAGCGCGAGAGAGAGAGGCAGAGAGCGCACGCGAGAGAGACAGAGATGCAGAGGGTCACTTGCAGCTATGTTAAAGTAAAAGTCAAATAATTTACTTCAAGTTCATCACAACATTAGATAGAGAGAGGAGGAGAGTCTGTGTTACAACTTGTTCTGAACATTCATTCATTTTCTGTAATCGCTCATACTGGACATTCATTGAAGCTGATTTCCCAGAAAAACTTTTATTGTCATTCCTTGATTTCTTTTAACCTGTTTTTCTTCAACCACTCTATGTGTCGGCCCTGTGGTGATCCGGCGACTCGTCTGGGATAGGCTCCATCCCCCCAGCGACCCTGAACAGGATAAGCGGTTTGGAATGAATGAATAAACGTTTTTCTTCCCTCTGCATTCATGTCTGATGAACAGCAGCAGCAATCTGACCAGCTGTTGATCACAGATGTTGGTATTTATGGTCAAATATCAATTCATTTTTGCCTAAAATTTGTTTTTCTTTCCCATTATAACATCAGTTAACAGGTTTAATTAATAACCGCCAGACGTTTTAGAACACATTCAAAATTAAGAATTTTGTTGACAGAGAAGTACACTCGTAACCATAACCAAATGCTGCTTAGGGGAACAATTTGGGCCGAACCCTAGTAAGTACCGACCAAAGCTGGTCAAAGGAGACAGAGGACACAGGTGACATTTGGCATGAGTCGAGATACACCCTGGACATGGTCCCGCGTCATCACAGGACCAACACAAAGAGATATACAACCATTCAAGCTCACATTCACACCTACAGGTAATAAAAAGTCACCAATTCACCAAAATTGCTTGTTTTTGGACTGTGGGAAGATCCTGGCAGAACCTGGAGCAAGACATATGGTTTTGTTGTAATATTGACATAATAATGTGAAATATATCACAGTAGGATTAAAAGACTTTTATGCTTCTATATGAAACTCATCCGTTTTTATTTGATAATTTAAGGTAGTTGCTCTTTACATCTGTAAACATAATATAACATAAGGAATTATTATGCAGTATCAGTTACGGCTTTATTGATCCCCCACTGAAAGTGATCCAGCATCAGTAAAAGAAAAATAAGCCCAAACTTCCTCAGCTGCAGGTCTAGATCTTATTAGTCGAGCGCTGTATATAAGATTCTAAGGATTCTGTATAAACGGTAATCTTTTAATTTAAGGTATCTTACAATACGCCTACGTTTGCATATTTACTATGTTGAAGTAAAAAAAAAAAAATACAATTTCTACAAAGAATATGGTCTTCAAAAGTTCACCTGAATAATCTCACAACTATGTCCACCTGTGATTATTCACCATAGGAACTATGACCGGATCCAGTATCTGTTAGAAGTCATTGCAGAACCAGATGATGTTGCATCTTAATTAAAACGGAAGTCACAATTATTTACACAAATTATTTTATTGGCCATTTTTGTACATAGAGTTGATCAAAGATTAAAATATGATCCTTATTGCATATAAAGCTTAAAAAGAAAGCACTTAATTAAAAACACATTTCAATAATGCAGAATGTGTTGATTAAGACACATTAAATAGTGATGTGTTCTGTTAAGGCATTGATGTCATTTGGTAACACAGTATGGCCTCCAGTGTCATTGTTTGTAGTTTGGCACAACAGTCGAAATAGCATTCATTGTCATGTTGATTTAATTTGTATAGCACCAAATCTCAACACATTTTATCTCAAGGCCATTTCCAAAAAGAGAGGGTCAAAGAGAATAAACTAAACTCCACAGAGAACCAATAATTCCCACATGAGCAAACACTAAGTGGCAGGAGCGTGACGACAAGAGGTAGAGGCCTCGGATGGCTCGGGACTCAAGGTGGGTGACCTCCTGCCTTTACCTGGAGAGAGAGAGAGAGAGAGAGAGAGATCCATCCTTAGAGCTCAGAACTTCACCTTGCAGAGGATATTCCTCATATGAAGTTAATTGCAACTAGAAAGAACTCATGAAAGAAGTTATCACTCCAGTTACGCATAAGTAAACCTGATTCAAGGTAATTCTGTTTCGGAAGTTCACATTCAATTGTGTGATCAGTTGTGTGTGTGTAGTGGCTATACTATCTGACCTCTGCTGGATTCCAGGGGGGGGGGGGGGGGGGGGGGGGGGGGCTTTTCCTGCCTCCAAACCGACCATCTGTAGCAGATAATATAGAACATAGTGGGCATTGGTGGTCAAAATAGTCTTCAGAGTTATGCTGTCAA
This sequence comes from Lophius americanus, assembly GCA_037951165.1. NCBI lineage: Eukaryota > Metazoa > Chordata > Actinopteri > Lophiiformes > Lophiidae > Lophius > Lophius americanus. Next base: position 1,512,459 of record JBBDHG010000043.1, read on the forward strand.
AGAAAAGGAAAATCCGGCTTCATAAATACAAGGAAAAACTAAGATTTAGTGTTTATTTTAAAAACTGACCTGACTGTTCATCACTGCAGCTCTTCTTCTCATTACCTAAAGAAGAGGAAAGAATTTCAAACGGCATGAGGAACCCCAACCACAAAACCATAGATGATGACCAGCATCTGTTATTATTGAACAAAAATGCTCTCAGTCATATAGAAACGCTAGTTTGCTCAACTGTTAACTGTTGGTAACGCTCAATTTCCAGTTTATTAGACGCAACTAGGTAGAACTAATCCGGCCCAACAAACCGGACTAAATCCAAACTCCATGATGGTTTGAGCGACAGAAAGGCTTTGAACCGACCATTTTGAGGGAGTTTGTGTGGTCCTCCATGAGATTATAAATGCAGAATAGATAGATAGATAGATAGATAGCCTTTATTAGTCCCACAATGGGGAAATTGCAATATTACAGCAGCAGAGCATGTTACAGAGTAAGAATGACACAGAGTAAGAATAACACAGAGTAAGAATAACATCGTGTTATGTGCAATTAAAATAAATTAAAATAAATTAAATTAAAATTAAACGTTATGTGCAATTAAAATAAATTAAAAGGTAGATGTGTGTGTAAGTGTGTGTGTAGTTGTGTAGGTGTGTGTGTGTTGCTAACAGTGCTGGTTGTGGAGTCTGACTGCTGCAGGAAGGAACGATCGGCGATATCGCTCCTTCACACACTTGGGGTGAAGGAGTCTGTCGCTGAAGGAGCTCTCCAGTGCAGAGATGGTTTCCTGCATGGGGTGGGAGACGTTGTCCCGGAGAGATGACAGCTTGGCCATCATTCTCCGGTCTCCCACCTCCTGCACCGAGTCAAGAGGACATCCCAGGACCGAACTGGCCTTCCTGATCAGTTTGTCCAGTTTCCTCCTGTCAGCAGCTGAGATGCTGCTGCCCCAGCAGACCACTCCATAAAAGATGGCCGAGGCGACTGCAGAGTCAAAGAAGGTCTTCAGGAGCGCCCCCTGCACTCCAAAAGACCTCAGTCTCCTCAGCAGATACAGTCGGCTCTGACCCCTTTTAAAGAGTGCCGTTGAGTTGTGGGTCCAGTCCAGTTTGTTGTTCAGGTGAACACCAAGGTACTTGTAGGACGTGACCATCTCAACGTCCATTCCCTGGATGTTCACCGGTGTGTGGGGGGGTGTTTGCCTTCGGAAGTCAACCACCAGTTCCTTGGTTTTACCCCCGTTGATCTGGAGGTGGTTCCACTGGCACCAGTGCGTGAAGTCCTGCGTCAGTCCTCTGTACTCCTTGTCGTCCCCGTCTGTGATGAGACCGACGATTGCAGAGTCATCAGAGAACTTCTGCAGGTGACACGTGGGTGTGTTGTAGGAGAAGTCTGCAGTGTAGAGGGTGAAGAGGAACGGAGCCAGGACCGTTCCCTGTGGGGCCCCCGTACTGCAGACAACCACGTCCGACACACAGTCCCGAGTCCTCACATACTGGGGACGGTTGGTCAGGTAGTCCAGGATCCAGGATGCGAGGTGCTCATCCACTCCGGTCAGTTCCAGTTTGTCCCTCAGAAGCGTGGGCTGGATGGTGTTGAAAGCACTGGAGAAATCAAAGAATGTGATCGTCACGGTGCTTCCAGGCTTCTCCAGGTGAGAGAGAGCTCGGTGAAGAAGGAAGATGATGGCGTCGTCCACCCCGGTCTTAGACTGGTAGGCGAACTGAAGGGGGTCCATCGACAGGCTGACCACCGGGCGGAGATGACCAAGGACCAGTCGCTCTAGAGTCTTCATCAGGTGGGATGTTAATGCCACAATATACACAGAATACACAAACTAAATACAAGGAACTCCTCTGCCAGCAGCATTTTCATTTGGACCTGAACAATTGGAAAATATTTTGGAGTATATGTGAAAAGAAAATCCTGTAAAAGTTGTTTGTCACCATCATGATGACTTTCATTTACTTGGATCTTTTATAAAGAGAGAGAGGAGGAGCTTTAGATTTTTATTGCACAGTTTGTACGAGAGAGAGAAAGAGAGAGAGAAATGTTTTAAATAGTAATAATGTTGTATTTTGAATTAAGTATTGTTATAATAACATTATTATAATACCAGTTCTCTGGTACCTCCTAACCCTATCCAATACATGAAAAAGAAAAATCTATATCTAGATTTATCTCAATTTTAACTTTGATATAGAGAGATCCTTTGAACATCAAATGACCAAAAAAATCAGAATTTACTTTCAGACATTCTTGTAATACATACGGATTGGAGAGATTGTCATTTCTTTTCCATCAATGTCTTCTACCGCTTTGAGCTCAGCTCCCTGGGAGCAGGTGATGATGGTGGTGTTGCACTTGTCCTGACACACATCACATTTTGCAGGAGCAGTAGAGGTTTCAGTGCATTCTTTCATTGGTTGATTGAGTTTTCTGCTGTACAGATCGTCATCTTCGGGTCCATATATGGTCATTAAATCAGGGCATCTGTCGCTGTCCATGCAGGTATAATACTCAACCCCTTACAAATCTGAGCAAAACATTGAGGAGTCAAATATGTCAAAATAGTATTATGGCGTTTACACTTCAAAAGTGTCATTATATGAATAAAATCACTGCTGCAACATGTCCATACTTACGCTTCGGCTCGGCTGGAGGTTGAACACCTGGAGCAGATAATGTCAGATATATTGTGCATTAGTGAGCTTAAGAGTTTTCAGAACAAAGAATTAAAAATACACTCATAATGAGAGTGAAGAATTCAAAACTGGCTTTCACTGCATGCATCAGCTTGACACTGAACTACACTCAATGGATTTAGAAAATGCAGCACTTGTTTCATTTTTGGCCCAATTCATTCAAGAAATGTTTTCTTCTTGTTTAAAATCAATCGTACACCCATATGCGCGGCCGATTTTGTGACAATTCTCAACATTTGAGTTTCGATCCGGCCTAATGGTTTTTGTGACTTCTGTTAACTCAATCCACCTCTATAAAAAGGCAAGGACACTGCGCGAATGCCGCAGCAGCGTGTTCCCCCTGGCATTCTTAAGATGATTGCTCAATATCCTCAGTAATGTTTTATACCAGCGTTACACACCCGGAGGATCAATGACGGATTGCGGTGCCCAGGACTACCGTGTGTTAAAGCCCAAAGTCAGGATTGTCAAATCTCGGAAACAGCAACAACTCTTAGTCATGAGGAATAATGGCGCTTGTCTTTGCAGTCTTCTTTTTATTCCTTTCTCTGTCTTTCTGTTACTAATTAAAAATGAATATGATTGTTGAAAAAAAAATGATACGGACAAAATACAGGTTGTTATTTCCAAAAAAACATTAAATAAGACATGAAATGTTTACATTTAAAAACAAAAAACAAAAATACAACACAGAACGTGTCACTTACCATGTGACACGTTGTGGATGGGAAAACGGGGATTCAGGATGATTGTAAGAATCAATCCTATGACGATAATCGTCGCGACAGTAGTACAGCACAGAATACGCTTTGTCCTAGCTGAGATAGAGAAATAACATGATAATACCATATTTGTCAGTTACAGTCCATGATCAATCTAACGCAATCCAAAATAAGTATTTTAATAGTTAGTTGGTTAACGTTACCATTCCTCTCGGTGGCTTTAAAGACGACATCGTCTGCTGTTGCAGCTGAAGCGTCGCCAGGTTCTTTTTGTAGGATTTCTTCCGGCAGACCTTGTGGCTTAAAACAATCTTTTTTGATGTCAACCACGGTTTCAGTTGACTCCTGCGCCATATCTCCGGGAGCGTTTTATTGGATATTTCCGTAATCAATGAATCTTTTCCGGTCACGTGAGTGAGTGACGTTCTCGCGGTCACGTGGGTGAGTGACTTGGGGCGAGTAACGCGAATCTCCGGAATAAGACAAGACAGGTTTGATTAAAATAAATATTTAAGTATCTGGATTGAGCTCTCATTAGCGATGTAGCTCGGTATTGACTTTATTTATGTGATATTTGATATCTTATTAATACTTATTAAGGCATGAATGGAATAAATGGAATGCACAACTGGGATTAATTTTGCAGGTTGAGAAACTAAAGGGTCTGGCGGTCCATTAAATATCCTTTTTTCGTTTGTGGTAGTTGCCTTACATGGACACAAAGAGGCAGCATATCTGTTTTCAACACCCTCTGGAGACTGAAACAGCACTAGAGTAGCTGCCAATACCAGGTTGTGATGCTGACAACAAGAATGCTGTCACTGGTGCACCTGTAGAAGATACTTAGAGCTCTTTCTTCATGTTTGGGCAGCTATATTAGCATCTTCTGTCTGACTGAACCATGAGCGGTAATCACTAATGTGAACTCTTTCCAAGTATTTGATTCCGTCCGCATATTAATGACGGTCGTGATGAATCTTGAAATCCAAAATCATGACTTTGATAATTGTAGTTGCACAATCAACTCCCAATGAGGTAGCACCTGGCTGGGTACCCACAACACCTTTGGCCTGATCAAAACAGATTTTGGACAACATTTCTTGGCGTATCAAGAGATTTGTCCATCAATTCATAACCATGAAAGAGACTTGTGTCCGCCCCGTCCATGCAGGGGTTACGAACCATTTAAATAGATGGAAAAAACAGTATCCGATTTCCACGAGTGGTGACATGAGCCTGTTTGTTAATCTCTTAAGACAAAAAAGAAGATATTAAAACTGACAGGAGGAGAACAACAATGCAGCTCTCAGCGGCAGCTGTCCAGCAGTGTGGATTCAATCTTGTCCAACACATGTCGTTTTCCCTTCCAACCTCACTACCACCTTCACCACAGACGAAGGGGGAGCTCAGCAGGTCACCATGTTGACTGTGAGGATGTGAGCGCTGCTGTAGACCACTCCGGACCACAGGCGTCTTCAAAGAAGAGATCTGTAAGTGTGTAATAGGGATCCCGTTGATGAAAGTCACTCCCTGAATCACAGATGTGACTCCTGTCATTTCCACGTGGTCATCAGAGTGTAACACCGCCACGTCCTCCCGACCTTGGCTGCATCATCGCTGCCTCACCCATGCAGGCAGGTACGTCCTCCTACCTATCAGTCCCTTCTTGTCCTCTTCTAGCACTCAAACCCAATCCTGTAGGTCACGCTGTCCTTCACCGCATCACTACCATGTTTCACCTGACTGGACTGAATCTCATGTACATACATTTTACATTTGCAGACTTCAAAAAAAACATTGTACGACCCCTTTAAGCATTCTTTGTCCACTTACGTTTTATCTCAGGTTTCTATTATGTCCATTCTTTATTATGTGTACTTGTATTCTGCTGTAACACTGTCATTTCCATTTTGGATGAATAAAGTGTTTGTCTTATCTTACATTTTGCTGTTTTTTTTTTGTTTTATTTACAAAGTTGCCCACATTCCGGGCCGCTGGAGCGTTCAGTCGTGCCTCCTTCGCTCAGGGCCTTGGACCATACACAAGAAGGCGTGGAACAGGTATAAAGAGAGATAGCTATGTCAACACGTGTTCATACTTGACAGAGGCGCTTTCCCTCTGCAGCAGAAAAGGTAGGTTCCACTTCCACCTCTGTAGAACAACCTAAGACAGTCAGTTATATAAGATTTAAGACAGTTAGTATGGGACAGTATAATAAGGATTGATTACATTTCAATATTTGTTGGTACCCCTTTATACAGCCTTGCAGTTTGGCTATTAATGACTAAAACTATGCTTATTATACCTCTCTGTTATTTGTCAGTACCCAATGTCACGTGACTTCTGTCGCTCAGACTTTATGACTTTTAAATGTCAACTTATCGGCCGCTTCAACAGGAAAATTAGAGTGTTAGATTTTTTTTTTATTTGTGTACTTAATGAGTCATCAACTTGTGATCCCACTCCTGAAAACAGAGACTATTTTCCTCCAATGGACTGACCAGTTTTTCAGGTTTTTATAGTCTTGTTGTACAACACACAACTTAAAGTCCATGTGAAATGGATGCAGATCGTTGACTATGTCAAAGTTTTTAAAACAATGAACATATTTGAGATTTGATCCAAATGTAAAGTGCATTATAAATTAAATGTATTATTATTATTATTATCTGTTTAAAATGGAGCTCTTATTTATACATCAAACACGCTGCTGTGTAATTAATTCGCCTAAAGCATGCTAAAGAATGCTTTCTTTATTTATTCACTTTGAGGCTAGGTGAATATGTCTCATCATGATTTAGGATATCTTACATTCAGATCTTAGTGCGAATGGGGGAAATGAGTGTTCCGATCATAAATCTATTGTTCTGACACAGTAACTGGTTATAATGTTCTGGCTTATTGGTGTAAGCGTGCTAAAATGACGTCCTTATATTTGGCTTTCCTTAAATAATCTGCCAATGAAATAGGTATGACAAGGACAGCACATCAATCGCAAGTTAATGGAATATAATAAAACACACTGATGAGCCATAACATTAAAACTAGTGATCTGTCTAACGGTGTGGCTGATTCCCTATGTTCATTATAAAACACAGCATGTGATAGAAAGTCTGTCAGAAAGACTCTTGTGTTTGTGTGATGAAGGTGAAGGTGTGTCACTTTGATATCAGATAGTTTTGATCATGATAGGAGGAAATTAGGACATGCTTTACAGTTGTGAATGACAGGATGGTTACAGGAAATGCCCGCGTCTGCATAGGAATACTCTTCCTGACTCAATTCTTGCCAGAGGTTTATTAGTGTTTAATTATCAACCAGTGAAATGTACAATAGTGCTTTAGAAAGTCAAGAATCTCTGAGCTGTATTTAGGTGCTTGTTTGAATTTACTTTGCAGCACCGGAGACTGTCAGGGTCTTTAAAAAGCACAATTAATGCGCTCCACTAATCTCTGGTTAGTTTAGCGAGTCACTCGTTGGGTAAACCTGAAAACCGTATCATAACAATCGTCAAAATTCCATTTGAGTCACTCACTAAATTCTTAAGTGTTAATAAAGGACAGAGGGACGCACCTTAAATCACAACCACATTTACACGCAGGGTTTTTGCACTGGCAAACATATTCAACCCTTTAATGTCTTAAAAGAAAAAGGGAGGAAGAACATGGAAAAATGTAAAAAAAAAAATTGTATATTTTATTTCTTTGGGGCATATATTCATTTTAATATCTTAGTAACTCTGTTTCATAAATTGACGTGTTGTTTGCCATGAGCATGTTTCTAAATAGCAAAAAAAAAAGAAGAAAGAATCAGACATTAAAATGATTTCATAATGAAATTTTATATTTCATGGGAAATCGTCCGTTTTAATGCGATTAGCAAAACCTTTTGGGAAGAAGCCTGTTTTCGGAAAACTATTCGACACCTACTAGACTTTTTGCATCATGTTTAGAAAGTTCTCACATGATTCTAACACCCAAAACATTTTTCTACCCATTTCTTCAATAGAAATGGGTAAAGGCTCCTCCTCTGTGTCCCCTTTGACCTGTGGTGTCCCCCATGGCTCCATCCTGGAACCCTTAGCCTTCAACATAAACATGCTGCCGCTGAGTCATATATAAACCTGTTGAGTCGAGAGCCACACATTTTTCAAGAATAATAGTGACTCAGAATGTGCTCAACCAAACAGCTGAGAGTTGGACATTGAAGTATGATTAAAAAGTTGACTTGAAATTTGTAACAGTCTCAAACTAATAGTAAATATTATCACCCTTTATAAATATTAAGAATTTGTAACATGCTTAACACAAATTCAGTATAAACAGTTAAATATAATCTTAAGTTTTTCTATTATGTTGAGTCACTGTGAAATATGTAATTTACTTATTTTACATTGATCCAAATGCATAAATAAATATAATGCAGTTATTCAATTATTCTATTAAAATAAAAGTAAAACTTTTAACTAAACATAATGTATTCATTCACACACACACACACACACACACACACACACACACACACACACACACACACACACACACACACACACACACACAAACATATACATACCACACATACACATACACATATATATACATATATACATATACACATATATATATATATATACATATACGTAGAGAAACTCAAAATAAAATAATTTGTCTAATCTAATCTAATTTAAATACATGAAATCTGTGTTTTAGGCTCCAAGTATTTTTTTTGCGAGTGTGGTATTTAATCCAGGCGATGGGGTTTTTATGATCAGGATTATTAAAATCTCCTCTTCCTCAGGCATCACAGCGTGTTCTAGATGGCGTACTCCACCAGCACTCTCGCACAGGGCTGCTTCGGGAAGGTGTACAAGCAGAGGTACAACGATACCTGGGCCGCCATAAAGAAGGTCCCCCACCAGCTCATCAGCAAGAAAGACCTGGAGAGAGAATGTGAAGTCTACAAGTAAGTAAAAGTTAAGGGGGGAAAAAATCCAGAAGGAGTTCCAACCGTTTTTCAATCAGTAATATTCAAACTCGGCTCCAAGGGCCGGGAGATTCTGTATAGAATGAGGTCATGATTCTCTATAACATATTTTTTCAGTTTTGATGTTCTCAACTACCCGATTGAGGTTTCAACAAAAACAAACAAACAAAATATATGATTGTGTAAATTACATTAAAATACAGTATATCAAAATCTGACCAAAAAAAAAAGAGAAAAAAAGTACTTCCATAATACCCGCATCGCTTTGAGGATATAATAATCCACTTCACCTGTCAGTGGTTATAATGTTATGGCTAAACTGTGTATAGTGTACATATATATATTTATCTCCTATTTATCTCCTTTGAAAAGACATGAGGCATATATGATGATATTATATTATCATATATATCTTTGAGTTTTGAGATTTGATCCAAATGTAAAGTGCATTATAAATTAAATGTATTATTATGTTTATTATTATTATATTCTGGTTCTGAGGATGTAAGCTGATCCACGAACATATTCAACATCTGCTCCCCTCCTTTTTCGGTTTTTGCTAAATATTAGGGTTGCCAAAATGCTAAATGTAGCGAGCATGGCAAACTTTACGCTATCAGTAAGTCTTACAATGTTCCCTTCGTTATGATCTGGGATCAAAAGGATGTATTTGCCCTGGTACAACACTGGGTCTCAGCGTAAGTAGGTCATTCTGTCATAGTTGTTTGTTCAAAGCTCACCTGTAGAGTAAATCCTCACCAAAGCCTGGCTGTGGATCCTCTGGGCTTTTCCAAGTTGGGTGCTCATTGTTTTCAATTATATATATATGTTGTTGTTTTACTTATAACTTACATAACGTTCTTACATTTCTATGTCGATGAATCACTTCCCTACTTCCTGGGAGCCGATGACTCCCTTCGCTCTCCGGTTAATGACAGATATATTTTTGGTTGAGTAAATGTCTGTTGTCCAGGTCGGGTTAGGTGGAGGCCGTATTCTGATCATTTATGCTGCCTTTCCAAAAGAAGTTCATGTCAAACAAATTGAAAGTACAGCCCCTGACCCGAACCTGCGGTTCTTTTTGACAGGACTGGACTGAATCTCCATAGGCGATATGATTGCATGACAAAAAACATGAGGTCTGTAACTTAAATTCTTATAGTGCACAATATGTAAGGAAAATATTGAACAACGCTTTTCTTTTTAAGTCAAACATACATTATTCCTATCAGAAAACGGAAAGTTTTAGGTTTGAATGACAAAACAAGGGCAAATCAATTTAAGTTGCGTAGTTTTGAGTACAATTAGAAAAAATCAACTTTTTATTAACTTGAAAAAAATTAAAATGAACAGAATTTACTTATATATAATAAGTGTGTACTGATTTTCAATAGAAAACTGTATGTGTCGGTCAGAAATGGCAGTAATGGAAGAGTTACTGTAGAAATGACAGTTTTAAGTTCCTACAGCGGAAGATTACAGTAAACTTTGAAGTTCTGTAGGAAATTACAGTAAGTGAGAATATACCACAGAACGTCATGGTAACCAATAACAGTAAACTATCACATACTATAGAAAATGACAGTAAACCATCAAGTACTGTTAATAATTACTGTGAATAATAATGCGTAGTTACAGTACAATTAAGAAAAGTAAACTATCACAAACTGTAGAAAATGACAGTAAACCATCAAGTACTGTTAATAAGTACTGTGAATAATAATGCGTAGTTACAGTTCAATTAAGAAAAGTAAACTATCACATACTGTAGAAAATGACAGTAAACCATCAAGTACTGTTAATAATTACTGTAAATAATAATGCGTAGTTACAGTACAATTAAGAAAAGTGAACTATCACATACTGTAGAAAATGACAGTAAACCATCAAGTACTGTAATACTTACTGCGACCTAAAATAATAAATAAATATAACACTGTGAAAAACTACTCAAATGATCACAAAGTTACTGCAGCGAATTACAGTGGCCAAAAATATACCGTAGAGAATTACAGTATATATCATAAACTTTACAGATTCACAGTAACTGATGATACAAAAACAGTGAAAATCACATGTTGTGGAAAATCACATGTTAACAGACAAAAACGTTTGGAATTGAATTGTGTTAAATATGCAGTACTTACCATAGCATACATTATTTCTGTTTCAATGGAACCAAATATTAAACTAGATCGAATTCAAACTACGTGCGTTATAGTTTACATCCAGGACTTTAAATACCTTCTTCTTCTTTTTCTTCTCCTTTTTTTTTTTTTACCCTTTGAACACTTGTAACTGTAATGTTTTTGGTGGTATGTACAAAGTATTGTCAGTTATGGGCTGTAATACAAATGTCACATTGTAGTGGTATTCTTTCACCTTAAATAAAGCTTGGATTTTCTTGAATAAAGGCGAGGGTTCAGATGAAGTTAGGAGGTGTTTGTAAATGAACTGCCTACACAGAACTAGACAGTATCCTTTTTGTTCATTCTGGTTTATCAAGTCTGATATTGATTTGTCGATTCTTTCTTTCTCTCCATGACTTGATGCCACTGATCTCGCAGCAAAGCAAATCATCCCAACATAGTGAAACTTCTGGGCAATATCAATTTAAAAGATGGAAAGTGGATCATCCCTCTAGAGTTTATCTTTGGGGAGGACTTGGAGACCACCATCTTCAAAGCATCGAAGTCTAAACTACAGGTAACATGTTTGAGTTATTTATTCACATTTTTACCCGTTCTTCTCCGGTGAATTTAGCTAGAGTGGATTTTGTGGGAAAAAAGGCCTGGCTTTATTTAAATTGTGTCTGAGTTCCAGCACACAGCTGCTTTAACAGTAAGAAGAAGCTCCAAAATATTCCTGTTAAAATCGATTTTCATAAGTTTTTAAGAAAAAAGAAAAAAAAAACATTTGAAGAAACTTTAGCACTTCGCAAAGTTTCCCTCTCTGAAAGCTGTTTCTAAATGATTAAAACCAGGGAAAACAGTGTGGCCTTGTTTACATGACAACTCTTTTGTCAATAAAAGGTTACAGAAGAACCGTCACAGAATAAAATACTTAACTGTGTACAAATCAAAGAGTCCGCCGTTTTATTTGCTCATGTTCTGTCGGCGCGCGGCTGAAAAGGTTCACACCAGAATTCCGTTTTGCCAGTTTAAAGGATGAAGGAAATAGTGTTCCCACTCCGGGACGCATTTACCTATGTGAGTTTTACGGCCCCCGAGACTTCATTGTGGCGTGAACGAAAGGTCAGACGGCAACACCGCATTCGTGTAAACAACCTCTGAGTAAATCCACAACAAGAAGTGGGACAGAGTGTGTGTGCGTGTGTGTGTGCGTATTGTGTTGTGTGTGTTTGAAATGGCTACTTGCTCCCAAAGTCATTGGATGAAGTAGACTTTTTCTGAAGGTCAAAACGATCGTCTCATTGAGAATAACTGAAGGTTAGATCTTCAAGAGTCGACTCTGCCCTTTCAAAGGCAAAATGAAGTATCTGCAATTTTTGTGAAATATCTTTTTATATCGTCCAGTTGAAAAGTGACGTATCCAATATGTTTTGGATCAACATATTGATCCAAACTTTACGTTTGGATCAATATGTTCCTATAAACATTAATCAAAGCCCCTCATGGACATTTGGACACGTCCTGTTCTTGTACCTCAGTGGTTCAGTACATAATTAACCTTCCTGTGATGACCTTTTGTTCGCTGGCATGAACGAAACAAATCTAAGTAGGTTTCAGGTTTCAGGTTGATGACATAAATCTAAGCTAGATGTGGTTTTATGAGAGCGTTTTCATCCTAGGGGTCTTTCACGCGTACCTACTTCACTGATTTCACAGAACCGTGTTGAGTTCAGACCAGTAGTCTGAAGGAGAAGGACGCGGACGTTAAAGAAATGATTGATGTCGGTCCAGCTTAACTTCATCTCAAATTTGCATTCCCACAGTTGACTCCCGCGAATAAAAGCATCATCATCATCGGCATGTGTGAGGGCCTGCTTCACCTCCACTCCAAAGACATCGTCCATCAAGACCTCAAGCCTGAAAACATCATGGTGAGTGCCTAACTTCCAGCCACATGGATTCTATCCCAATCAAAACCTTTGATTTAGCTAGTTCTGAGACCTGAAAGAATTTTTAATGGAAGAACTGCGTTAAAACTGAGGAACATTCAAAACACAAGCAGTCAGGAAAATATACTCAAATAACACACGGCAAATAGATACGGCACAGATGTTTCCAGCAGTTGTATATGTGAATAGTTCATTGAAGGCTAATAATAACAGTTATAATAATGTAATAATACCGACTCTATACTGAATGTCTGACACGATTTTTGCAGAAAACGTATTAATTCAATATTAAAATATTCTAGAATGCAGCTGTTACTTCTAATAATAATAATAATACATTAAATTAATATATTCCTTTGTTCTAATGATCCCTAACCTTTCATGTATTTGGGTTCAGAAGGCGAATACAGACTGTTAAAGTACAAATAATAATTAGCAGGTCATAGAGGGGACACTTCAGATTGGCCTGTTGAGCATTATTTAACGTTGTACAAAGACTTTAGCTTCATGCAAACATTCTCTGGAAGCTTCCCTCTTTTTAAGCCCTTTGACTGAAAGGTTGTTTCAACAATCCCACGTTTCCAGTTCTGGTGTACAGTTAAATAGCAGTTTTCTCTTCTTCTTTTCACGTACCACCATTCTATGCTGCCCTGTTATATTCTCCCCTGTCACCACACTGCAGTCTCCAGTTTCAGATTTCATCTTCTGCTAAAGATGGAGTCCACCGGCAGGAACCTACCTCCACTCTTTTATGTCACCCTGTGCTCCTCCCAACAGTCATTTCCATTCTTTCTGCACAATCTACCACCATCTGTCCTTCCATGTTCTTGTACTTAAGATCATACCTGCCCTTCACCTCCTCATCTCCTCTGTTCCCTTCACCAACATGACCATTGAAATCAACTCCTACCACCACCTCCGATACACTCTTCACATACTCCTCCTTCAGAGTCACCTCTACCCCATTTCTCCTCCCATCCAAACCATGAAAAAAAAGTGTGTACCCTCCTCCGATGCTTCTAGCTTTGCAGCCTTTCCAGCTGGTGTTGTGGACACAGCATATCTACATTCCTCCTCTCCATCATATCACCCAGCTCTCTCCCTTTGCTTGTCATCTTCCTCCCTTTCTCATCTCTCGCTTTCTCTGGCCGCATTTCCCCCCTCCTGTCTTCTTCTTCTTCTTCGACCACCAGTAGCATAGTTTTAGCTGGTAAGTAGTTGCCTAACGCTGCGATGGTTGTGATCCTTGTTACCCCGGGTCCTGACGGGTCCGGTTTGGAATCAATCTCGTAAGTTATAGAGCTACTAGTTTGTCTAAAAACGCCTCCAAGAAACTGAGGCTGAAGCTGAATGACTGACTTGTTGTGTGACATCGCAAAACGTTAGTTTATATATTTCCAGACTCTAAAGGATATTTGTCCTCCAGGTGGAACATGAAACAAACAGAGCAGTCATCATCGACCTGGGACTGGCCAAGTTCTTCCGACATGGACTCAACTCTGCCATTGACATGGGGAACGAGGCCTACTCGGCCCCTGAGGTGCTGCAGAGGTTCAGTCAGCGGGACCAGCGCTCAGACGTTTGGGCCATGGGTAAGATTATCGCTGAGCTCTGTGCCCGCGTCCGCCTGTACACTCCCAGCGTCTGTCCTGCCAAGATCGAGGAGACCCTGAAGGATCAACCGTATTGCCACGCTGTTTCCCAAATGGTGAAGGCTGACCCTTCTTTAAGGGCCAGCATGGTCGGGGTCATAAGTGAGATACGAAGGGCTGGCGGTGCCGGCATCGTCATCAATACGCCCGCTAAAAAAGAGCAGCTGAAAGTACCTTCGCCTCTCAAAGACTCCGCAGGAAGGACTCCATCACCAATGAATAGGGATCTATCACCAGGGAAAAGAGCTCGAGCGCCATTTCACAGAGATGCATCACCAATGAACAGGGCGCCATCACCGTTTCACAGAGATGCATTACCAATGAACAGGGCGCCATCACCATTTCACAGAGATGCATCACCAATGAACAGGGCGGCATCACCATTTCGCAGAGATGCATCACCAATGAACAGGGCGGCATCACCATTTCACAGAGATGCATCACCAATGAACAGGGCGCCAGTCTACAGGTCCCCAGCTCCGCTGTGGGAGCGCTCACCCAGACCACGAATCAGAGCGGCGCAACCTCATGCCAGAGCGCACCTCTCTCTGTCTCCTCAGAGGAAGGAGGACAAGAACCAGTGTGTGGATCGGTCTAGTGGATCCGATCTCACACAGGACTTCATGAAAATGAAGATGGGCCAAGATCTGCCTTGCGACCTCCCCACAACAGGGAGGGTGGTGGTGCGACGCTTTGTGGAGAAAAATGGGGAGGTTGGAACATGGGAGCAGACGGAGGTGGTGACTCGTGATGGGAAGATAGTCAAGTATGACGACGTCAAGTTTAACAGCAAGTAGGAGTAACAATCTAGTGGGCTCAGTAGCCTATCAAGTTCATTTTAGGGGTGTCCAAATGTTAGAGGTTAATGTTAAACATAATCATCAGTCCTCACTCCAGATTCCTCCTCCCCTCTGCTGCTGTCAGCCGCTCTCAGAGGCAGTCAAGGTGTGAAACACTGGAGCAGAGCTCGACAGGGAGGAGGGCAAGAGGAACAAACACAAGCAGCCAAGCCCCCCCCCCACCCTCAAAACAATGTAAGGGTCTCACTCATGGACAACCCCAGACAGGGACAAACTACCCCCGGGATGTTTATGCAGTTAAATGCGGGTGGCAACAAAGAATATTCATTCATTTAAGGGTGGCATATGGGTAAGGGCGTTACGGAGAAGCGATGTCGAAGCATTTTATCATATTTCTTTATTTACATTTCACATTTCAGCAGCAGGGCAATTCAAAGGGCAGAGTGCAAAAGAACTTTAAGACATAGTTAAAAACTGTTTGTTTTTATTCTTTTTTCAATCAGATTGGAATTCATGCAAACTTTACGTCATTTTCCATCAAAGTTCTTCACAAATCCGCGTCGCCTTCACTAGAAACACTCCACAATGAACAAACAAAAGCGTTAAGTGGTTTCCATTTTTGCATACCTGTTGACAGCGTGAGGTCTTAAACGTCTTCTATTGTTCTTTTGCGCATACGGGTCAGTTTAGGTCGGTGACCTGGTGGTTAAAATATAAACATTTAATAAAAGGCAGCAGCAAAAAGGCATATTTTAAGCTTTGATTTAAGAGAAATAAAATTTAGAGGAAGTCCTGCAGTTTTCTGGGCGCTTGATCTGTAGAGCAAATACCGCGGTAACCGTTTCAAGCAACTGCCACCAACCGACAAAGAACCTGTTGTAAAGTCAACCTCCAACAATGTGACGCCTCACTTTAAGATCAACATGCCTAGTACATCCGCTACTTCGACAACAACAGCGCTAGATGTTAAGGGTGGGGATCCTAGAGCAGAGGGGGGCCGCAGACAGAGAGGGATCCACCCAGTGTCTGTAACAGCTTGTATTTGTACATGGCTACGTTCACACTGCAGGAAAAACGTGGCCTTCGTCTGATTTTTTTTAATCATATGTGAGTTTTACACGGGATCTGATCTTTTCCAGTTCCGATTTGGGCCACTTTCATATGTGGTGCTAAATCAGACACAGTTCAGATTTTTTGCCATGCGACCCCAGTCTGAACCTTCAGATTGGAATTCATGCGACCTAGATATCATTTTCCAACAACGTTCGTCACGAATCCGCGTCGCCTTCACTAGAAACACTCCACAATGAACAAACAAAAGCGTTCAAACCAACTTTTGTGGTTTTCATTTTGCATAAGTATTGACAGCGTAATGTCTCAGACGTCTTCTGTTGTTTTTTTGCGCATACGGGTCAGTTTAGGGCGGGGAATTGTTCTTACTGGAGTCCGATATAGGACACACATTTCAGCGTATGATGTGGAGAATTACACAAAGAAATCCGATCTAAGAAGAAATCCTTACTGATCATTTAAGACTGTCAGTGTGACCGTAGCCATGGAAACAGAGCAGTGACACCAGAAACGATTTCGGGGAAGTGCAGACTTGAATCAAGCAGGACATGCAAAAGATCTGTGGACATGACAAAGAGCGTAAAAGTAAATAACAGACTCTCTATCCACATGTTGTTATGTATTTAATGGCCTCATTCAAATGTCTTTGATAGTGGCTGAAACCTATCCCAGTTAACACGGGGCGACAGTTCAGGTAGAGCCGGATCAAGACGTCGGGTCATAACAGAACCAACACAGATAGAAGAATCATCCATACTCACATTGATAAACAAATTAAATTCACACACCCACACAGATCCTCAGGTGGATTCAAACTCTTCTGGCTCTAAGGCAGAAGTGCTGACTAAGCGTTTTTTTTAGTTTTTTTTAGTTTATAGCTGTCAGTGCAAAATGTGCCAACATGAGTGTCTGCTTTAAGGGACAACTTCTGAATTTTTGGGGGGCCTTCCCTCTACTTGGTCCTGTTGGTGTGAAAATGATAACTGTGTCGGCTGAAAACTTGCAGTGATGGACGATAGATCCCCGTGTGTAAGTGTGAGACATTTGGAACATGCCGTTTCTCCTCTGGAAGGACTCTCTGTTCTCTTCTCAGGAAATCCACTATTAATGTTTCCACTTAAGTTCACTGAGGTGTTTTCAGGTGAAATGTAGACATGCATGCTGGAACATCGACGCTGTGATGAGAAGTCATGGTGAAATACCGCTAGTCGTGCTCCAACATGTTTTTATAGTGATGTTAGGAATTTCAGCTTCAAACCATTTCTTTCTTCTTTTTTTTTTTATGTTCCTACTTTTTTTAAATTTACTTTTACTAATATCTGCATGCATGAACAACTATCTGTGGTAGTTTTTCAGCATCTGAATAACTAAAACTGTGAACCTGGCTCATACGTCATGTGTATATTTCTGTACATAAATAAATCCTGGAATCTGTTGTACATTCTGTTTCTTTGGGACAATCTCTCTTTCACACCTCCTGTAGTTACATTTACATTCTTTTAGCTTCTTCTTTCTTTTTTTTTAAGAAAATGAGAGAACCTAGTCACTTCATAAAAATAAAAAAAACACTTTCAACGGTTATAAGATAAGATAAACCTTTATTAGTCCCACAACGGGGAAATTGCAGTGTTACAGCAGCAAAGAGCATGTTACAGAATAACATTAAATACAATTAAATTCAATTAAATCAAATGTGCCAACTGTACAAAAGTGGCTCCATCTCTTGTCTCATTTTGTAAGGCATCATGCTCAGCAGGGGGTTTTGGGTCAAGGAGAGCGAGTCTGGACACTGGTGGAGGGCGACCGCTGAGACCTGCAGCTGGAAGGTCGTGGAAACTGAAAGCCTGCAGGATGACGGTGATGGTAAGGAGGAGGGCCTTCACGATTGGCAGCCTGAGAGGGAATTTTTTCCCCTCTTTTTTTGGTCTTCCTGAGCTTCAGTGAAACAGTGTTAGATATCATATTTCCAGTACGGTGCAGACTTGGCTGAGTTCTGTTATCAACATTCTTGCTTTGAGCAGAGTCACTGAAGAATCTGAATGGTTGTAATGATTTGCTGGTAAAATCACTATTTGTGTTTTTTTGGTTCCTAAATATATGTAAAGGTTACATATACCTTTTCAGGAGAAACAAATATGGCTGCAGGGACGACTGATTCATCGACGCTTAGACACTTTTCTGTGTTTATCAAACTCAAAATTTTCAATTGATTTAACTTAGACGATGTATCTGGTACTTAAAATCAGATGAACAGTCTATGGTCAAAAAGTACATGTAAACATGATTTTAGTAAATGAAAAAAATTATATAAGACACAATGATTTCTATCTACTGAGAAATGTAACAAAGAAATGCAGCTAGTTGCTTACGTTGGTATTAAAACTTAAAAACGAATGACCAGAACTGTTGTTGATTGGTTTATAAACGCTTGGATGGACTCATGGTTTCAGCTCTCTGGAAAATTTGTCCCACCGCTGATCAGATATCGGACACTGAAGAGGCTCTGATCCTGAGAAAACCGGAGGAGCTTGTTCCAGAGTTTGTTTTCACTGTTCACTGCAGTGGTGACCCGCGTCTGACCCAACCACCACCTACTAAATGGCAAGGCGCTGCCATTAAACGACGGCACCGATGACATCACTGAACTCAGTCTGCTCCTCGTTTTGACTTGCAGAGCTTCTGCTCGGTGCCATTGTCTCGTTTCCTTTGCAGATTTGAATGTGTGCAAACGTCTGCTGGAGCTGCTTGAAGATATATGTCTCCGCTGATCTTTAACTGTGCAGGACAGGCTGATGGAGGAGGTACAGAGGCGGGTTTGTTTCCATCTGTCTTAATCAGTCTATCTGTTAGCAAGAAGCTGAAAAAAACACTAAAGAAAATAACATTTGATGTGTTATCAAGATCACTGGTGGGTGGGTGGGCTTTTGGCAGCTCGGGGCATGACATACCTTTACACCCACCTGAACAGCAGACCAAACCTAAGAAGAATTTTTTTATTTTTAAATATTTAAGTTAACACAGAAAAGAAAATATATAAAAAAAAATGTAAGTAACAGACCCACTAACAGGAAAAAAGAGCGATTTAAGAGTTCCAAGCCAGGGATTAGACACTTTTGCAAATCTTAGTGAGTAATTTGAGCAGTATAACATTCAAAAGGAGGCGGAGGAGGAGGCGGGGGAGGAGGCGGGGGAGGAGGCGGGGGAGGAGGCGGGGGAGGAGGCGGGGGAGGAGGCGGAGGAGGAGGCGGGGGAGGAGGCGGGGGAGGAGGCGGGGGAGGAGGCGGGGGAGGAGGCGGGGGAGGAGGCGGGGGAGGAGGCGGGGCTGCTGAATTACAGGAGTGACACGTGAAGAGACATTAAGAGAGAACATTGTTTTTGTTATTTCTTTCATATTTTTCTATTTTTAAAAACTACAACTCCCACCAGTGAATGTATAAAACATGGGTAAAATATCACTCCGTTTAATAATAATTCAAGAGACCCAACTCAGAGGGCGGCAGAGAAGAAGGTTCCTGGACCTCATGTTGACAAATGAATAGCAGGAGCGTCACTAGTAGCTGCGTCGGATCAGCAGGCCTGTTTTTATACGTCATGCTAAATAGACCATCTCCGTCATGTGGGCACTGGGTCCGATCCTGGCAGAGGAAATATATTTACACACTTTCTGAGTAAGGAGGATGTTTGCAGGTGTGACGCTGCCCTGCAGTTTATTTATTCTCTTTCTAAATGCCATCACAAAACAAAATCCAAAAATGAGTTGAAGTGGATTTGAAGGTCACGCCAGTAGCCCACTGGGCCAAAATCAGAAGAAAGTCATTATCCATGAGGGCAAAGTTATTTTCTATGGTCCTGGGACTCCACAGAGATCGACAGCGAGGGTCAGAAGGATAAACTACACCGGCTACTACCTAGTAGTTCTCACTTCAACGTACGCAGACCAGCCGTTACATTATAACCATAGGTGAGGTTGCTTAACAATACAATGTTGTTACAGTACAATTAGTCAGTAGGTTACATACACATACACACAGGTTATATACACATGTATTAAGCAACGAATGGACATTTTGTTCTGAAATAGAAGTTTTGAAGGCTGGAAAAATGGGGAAACCTAAAGATCTGAACGACTTTGACAAGGGCCAAAATGTAATGGCAAGACGTCTGGGTAAGAGCATGTCCGGAATTGCAGGTCTTGTTTGGTGTTAACAGTCTGCAGTGGTTAGTTCCCGCTAAAAGGCCCAAGGAAGGACGACTGGTGAACCTGTCACAATGTCTGGGTGCAGTGTGGAGTAGAGCTGCAGTGATTAGTGAGTGGAAAGTCTACCACCTGGGATCTGTGCTTATGCTGACATGGACCTTTACCCTGAACATTTATACGACCGCATCAGATGTTGCTGTAAATGCCAGTCTTTGGTATCTTCTTTTTTTTTCAGAACATCTCCTGCATGACCTTTCAATTGTTGGTTCACTTTATCACCCTGTATCAGTAAAGACAAAACATGCCAGACGAGTGATTGGGATCCTCTCCGGGATTAAGGGTGTAATGTGCTGAACATGGCTATGAATAAAAGAAAAAAGGGATCCTTTCTGAACCATTCTATTATCAATAATAACAGTGAGGGCTTCTTCTTTTTTGAGGTCGGGCTAAGCTTAGGGTTAGGTTCAACCCTTAGCCTTTGTAGAAATTATGTTCAACATGCTTAGTCCCTCTTTGCAGCCCATTTCACCTATGACCTGTAAGTTATAAGAATACTGAACCCCAAAATATGTAAGGTTTGGGATCACACTGGCCTGATGTTCAGATTCAAAGGTTTAGCAATAGCTAAGCTCAGATTTTAGGTCAATTTGACTGAGGATCCGAGTAAAAAAAACACGAATGGGTGCATATTTGCTAAATCCCCTATTTGTAATATATTACTACCTATTCATACTTTCAACCAGCGACTCAATTAAATTACTATCAACACTTTTAGGTGATGACCGAAAGTACAGAAATAAAAGACAGTCACACAATTTCATCTGAATTATCACTTTATTAATGAATTTAAGGCCACTCTGGACTGTGCAGAATTTATAGGGGGAGCAGAAATAACACACATTAAGTCACATTGTCCTCAGTTGCTCCTGTGCTGCTACCCTGTGATTACTGCCGTCTGTTGCTGCTGAGCTCGTCCACATCCTAAAGGAATCAGACGTAAAATATCCTAGCAAAAAGAATACCCGAACATCCCCTCAAATATCACGCAGTAAATGAAAGAGACTGCACACCGCGAGGAGCACGGCGGGCAGAAGATTGAAATTTGCACAAAAGACGGATTTCAGTTCACAACACAGACACATCAGCATGCTTCGCATTTTCTAGGGGAGCACTGATCTTCATCACCTCCATGTCGAGCTCGGTGCATTCCCGAACATCTACCCCTAGGTTGTTGCAGCCATGCATATCTAGTCCCATATTAAAAGGTTGCTTATAAGATACTGAGGGTTGGAGAAAAGAAAATACCGTTCCGAGTCGGAACTCACAACAAAATAAACCAGCATGCAGTCATCCGCTTAAGAAAAATCACAGGATATTCCCCTCAGAGCTCGACTCGTCCACTTCAACAGGAAAATTCAAAACAAAAACGAGATATGGTACAGCCATTGAATTACAAAAGCATGAACTATGCAATATTGTGGTTTAAACTGAAAGATCTGAAACTCATGTTGAGAGGAAGAATTGAAAATTTTGTCCATTAAGGTACATTTCATGAAGCCATTCACGTGATATGAAGCACGCACGCACACACACACACACACACAGAAACACGCACACACACTCCATCAGCACGGCCTTTGATTCATCTTTGGTTTCAGCCTTGTTCACCTGTCAGTAGTCAGACTGGCAGGTGAACAGTCTGTATTTATTTTTCTAGTGTAAACAATCAAATCTGTCAGAGTGGAGAGAAGGGAAGGAGGGGGGAGGGGGGATGGGGGTCGACATGCAGTCTGCGGGTCAGCAGGATGAAAGGATGTAACATATGTTTGAAGAGCTGGCTTTTCTAAATCACATCAAGGACAAACTGGGTCAATATGTAAGTCCCAGACGGTGATTACACCAAGAATCAAACTACTTTTATGAGCCTTGAGGAAAATTATAAGTGAACGAAAGAAGGAGAAAAGGGAAAAAGAAAAGATGGCATCAGCTTATTCACCGAAAATATTGCTTAAGATAATTGTAAATATTCATTTTAAAATGATACACTGTTGCAATCATTTTCTGTTACCCAGTTTTTTTCTGCGAGGTCATGGAGGGACTGGAGCTCATGACAGCAAACATTTTGCGAGCGGTGTGGACCGACCCAGACAGTTCTCACTCAATTCACACCTAAACTAAACACTTTAGAGTTCACCTAACTTGCATGTCCATTGACTGAGAGAGGAGTTCCCAGAGAAAAAATGCAGGTCTGGAGTCAAACCCAGAACTTTTTTCGCTGTAGGGTAACAATGTCCACCTCTGCACCACTTTGCATAAGTTTTGATTTTTCTTTTGTTTTAAAGGATTGGATCTGGAGCAGCCTGGCGGGTGGGTTCCCTCCATGGTCTTCCCATAGTCCAAAAACATGCCATATAGGTGAATCTAAATTCCACATTGGTGTGAAGTCATCCATCCATTTTCCACTTATACGGGATCGGTACAGGCTAAGAAGGGTTTTCCAGACATCCCTCTCCACAGCAACCCTTTCCAGCTCATCCAGATGAGATACAGAGACCCTCCAGCGAGTTTTGGGTTTACACCGGGGTCTCCTTCCAGTTTGGATTTGCTGGGAAAACCTACAAAGGGCGAGGCGTCCTGATGCCGTAGCTGTGAATGTGACTTAATAGTTTGTTTCTATTGATCTTGTGAAGAAGTAACAAAACCGTCAATGAAAGCTGTGATAGGTTCCAGCCTATAAGAAAATGGATGGATGGATGTCTGATCGCTAAATAATGCTGCAGAACTTCCTTAAATCAATGACGGTATGCTTCAACAGAGTAAAAACAGGTCAAATCATATTGTTTTGTCAATAACAGCAAACCAAAAAGGTTTATCATTCTCTGCTTTGAGTACCGTACTCGGGTCAATTAGATGGGCAGAATATTTAAAACATAAAGAGGTCGTTTGGACATTCACATTTTAAGTTTTTCCGAAGTTAAGGGAGACATATTCTATTTTGATGTGAATCACAAGCTCATCTGAAGGCAGAGGACTGATCGCCGCCATCAAGGCAAGCTCTGTTTGATAAAGGCAAATAGACAAAAACAAACGAAATAAACCTTTAACATTTTGATGATATTTGATATGCTGACATTTGAAAGGCTGAACTGAAAAAATAAACCCAAAGGATCTGAACCCTTTGGCCTTGGTGTACAGAACTCTTCTCAATATCCTTTTTCACGATTGCCACGAGGCAAATTTATGCAAAGAGCATCCAAAACTTTAAAAAAC
Source organism: Lophius americanus (assembly GCA_037951165.1). Lineage (NCBI taxonomy): Eukaryota > Metazoa > Chordata > Actinopteri > Lophiiformes > Lophiidae > Lophius > Lophius americanus. Next base: position 1,535,941 of record JBBDHG010000043.1, read on the forward strand.
ATTAGAAGAAACCTCCATCTTTTTACGCACAGACAGATTCTTTGCAGACAGGTTGGCTATGTGCACGGCTATGTCGGAAGCAGTATATAGTATCAACAATAACGCAAAACTCTCTCGAATCAACTTCTAGCAGCATCACTCGGCCGTATATTCATTGGAGTTGCGACAGACGATCGTGCGGGATCAGCTGGAGAACGCAGCCACCGCTCCATAAAACCCAGTATTCTAGATAAAGTAAGGAGACAAAAAAAAAAAGAACAAGAGTCTAAGGCATCACAAGGTTTAACCAGCGACCGCTGCGCTGTAGATATATAAACTCATAGAGTCCAACTTTAACCCTTCGCTCTTTAATGCTCCCTTGGAAGAAGAATAAAGGTGCAGAGCTGTCACCTTCGAAGAGAAATTCTAATGTTTCTGTCTTGCATGAATCAGGCGTAACTCCGTCTCCACAGGCTGTTGTGATTACATACACAGTACATCTTTCATAAACTGCAAAAACAAAAGCTTAAAATGAGCAAAAACAAATCCCGTCCACAGAGGGGGAAGCCCCCATTGAAGTGATGGCAGACTGAAGCGTGGTTAGTGGTCTCTCTCAGGGTGGACTATTCCTTAGAACGGCCCGATTTGAGTTTGGCGGGGCCTTCCTCTTTGACATAGGCCGGCGCTTTGGCTGCAGGTTTGTCTGCAGCTTTGGAGGGAGGAGGTTGTGTTGGGGGAGTTGCAACCAAACCAGCCTCAGTGCCGATGTTGACGGTGATGTTGGTGTAGAGGGGCAGATATTCCCGTGAGATGATCTCGTATTCAGCTGTGTTCATCCCATCCAGCTTCCAGGTCTGACGTGTCTTAGCCAGCATATTGAACCTGTAAATCAGGAGCAGAGTTTCTATTGAGGATCACAGAACCCAAATTGTCCTCTCGACATATTTCCGATTTCCTTTTTCGAGCATAAGTTTAATCGTCTTTTTTTCTGTACCTCTTTGGGTTCTCGTCATTTCCTTTGTCCAGCTTGTGTTTAATCATTTTGTAACGGCCAACCTTCAGCGATGGACGTGTGATATACATCCCCGCCAGAGACACTCTGAGAAGACAGAAACAAATGAAAATCTATCAGAGAATCAGGCTCAGTCTCCTCATCTGAAGAGTCAGAATTATTTTTCTAAACAAAACCAACGGCAGACGTTAGGGTTGCGTGAAAACACCAGAATAGACCGGTATACAAATCTCTTCAATGGATGAGTGACTATGTGCTGCTTTATGTTTCATGAAAACTGGTAGTCTTCCTTCCTTCATTATTAACATTCTGAAGCTTTCATATTTGCCCTAGAATTCATACCAATTCTGCATCAAAATTTCAATCAAGGATTTTGCTGGACTTGGCAGCGTGCGTCAAGATCTTTGGGTCATGGAAGTGCACAAGTCAATAAAAGTTGGTAGTGTGTAAAAGTTTATGTTCATGTACAGTCCTTTTAAGTTCCCTGAAAAAATCTCTCTGCTGTGGTCTAGATCAGTGATTCACAAACCGGGGACCGTGTACCACCAGGGGTACGCAGATTGATGTAGGGGGTACGCAAAATAAATTTAAAAAATGATTTGCAGACTGCATGATTACATTTTTAAACTGGAATATAAATAGACAAAGTCTGAGATGCCTTCTGGCATTGCCAACAATTACAAATATGTAAAGGCTACCCTCTAGTGTTCAGCAAATGAATGTCACTGTCAAAGTAGATGCGTGAGGCTCTCTGATTGATTGACACTTGTGGCTGTGGCTGTGTAGAGTTGCCATCACCAGTTCCGTAGCCTGGCTAACCCCAGAAAATATTTAAGCGGTTAAAAAAAGAAATGCCCTTCCAGAGAGACATCAACTTCTACAACCAGTCAGCCAACAGTTAAGATGCAGCTGCCAGTGATAACACTCAAGGTGATTCTCCAAGTTCACGGTCTACCTTGGACCAAGATTATTAGCAGCGGTGCAATTGTGGCCAAGTTGCTAGCATAGCCATGGACAGCGATGAAGAGTTGGATGAAGAGCGCCCTGATGCTGGAAAGCATGTAGTCTCAGCCAGAGAAACAACCTCAACAAATAGGCGCAAATACTATGAGAGCTACATTGCTTTGGGGTTCACTTCTATTAGTAATGGTGGATGGCTACATCTGGATGAGTCAACAGATCTAACCGGACTGGCTCATGTCCTGGTATATGTGCTGTAAATTCACAGAGGGACAATTAAGGAGGACGTGCTCCTCTGCAAACCTCTGGAAACAAGTACAACTGCAGAGGACATTTTCAAAATGCTGGACGCCTTTGTGAAATCAAATAGACACAATCTGTTTGCATCTGTACTGATGGCGCGAAGGCCATGACGGGGAGACGCAGCAGAGTGGAAACATGCATGCAAGCGGTTCATCCTTATGCCACTTGGGTACACTGCAGCGTCCACCGAAAGGCTCTTGCTGCCAAAGGAATGTCTGCAAGCCTGAAGAATGTTTTGGACATTACAGTGAAGATGGGGAATTTTGTGAAGGCCATGCTCCTGATCTCTCGCATATTTCCTGTATTATGCAGTGAAATGGGCAGAGAGACGTTATTACTTCAAACAGACGAGCGCTGGCTATCAAGAGGCAAAGTATTGACACCTTTCTTTCAACTGAAAGATGAATTTAAGATTTTCTTCTGTGACCATCATTTTCAACTGTCTGAGCACTTGCATGATGAGGAGTTTCTAACATTCCTGACTTTTCTGGGTGATATTTTTTCTCGCTTTAACGAACTTAATCTCGGCTTACAGTGGGTTTCCGCAACCGTACTTAATGTGGCAGATAAAGTTGAGGCCACGATACAGAAGTTGAACCTCTGGTCAAACTGCATGGCCAACAACAAAACAGGTCTTTCCGTCGTTGCGTGACTTTTTGTGCGCAAATGAACTCTGTTTGACAAAGTATGAAACAAGACATGACCGCGCACCTCGGTGAGCTGACGACACAGTTGCACGGGTATTTCCCCGAAACTGACGGGTCAGACAGTTAGATACGTCATCCATTTACAGCTGTGCCTGCTGCTTTATCAACATCTGAACAGGAGAGCCTCATTGACATTGCAACAGATGGATCTCAGAAAATTGAATTTAATCAGAAGCCACTGCCAGATTTGTCAAGATCGGACTGCGCACAGAACAAACTGCGCTGGCCAAACGCGCAGTCAAGACATCAATGCAGTTTGCCACAACGTACTTGTGTGAAAGTGGTTTCTCAGCTCTGACAAATGTGAAAACAAAATACAGAGCAAGACTTCATGTGGAGAACGGTTTAAGACTCAGACTTTCTCAAATTCGGCCAAACATTGCCGAGTTATGTGCATCCTCTCAAGAACACCTGCTCATTAAAGCTGTGGAGAGTTTGTATTTCCCAGTTTTAAGTGGATTCATTACTGCATTTGTTATATGACTAATATGTTCATTCTAGAAATGTTTGGTAGAATTCTTTTTTAAAAAGTGAACTGGTGTTGCTCACTGAAAATGCTTGTAATTTATTAATAAATAGATAAATTTGGTGAGAAATACTACAGTGGAAAGGATTTTATTTGATGTGTGCTGCGTATGTGTGTGTGTGTGTGTGTGTGTGTGTGTGTGTGTGTGTGTGTGTGTGTGTGTGTGTGTGTGTGTGTGTGTGTGTGTGTGTGCGTTGGCCGGGGGGCTTAAAGACACTGAATTTTTTATTTTTTTTTTCAAGTGAGGGGGAGTAGGGGGTACATGGCTGAGGGTCAAATGTCTGAAGGGGTACGGGACTGTGAAAAGTTTAGGAACCATTGGTCTAGATCATTAAATGCCGGCATAGTGCATGTGAGTAACGCCGCCAGGCAGGCGCTCACCTAGGATATTTCCTGAAACATCGTCAATGTGCAGCGCTTCCTTTTCCAAATGTCTTACCAAAACTAATTAAATGACCCCCTGAATAGAATGTAATCTCATTGGGAAAGAGCCGTTTACATGGAGCATGATCCTTCCGTTAGGCTTCTTTAAGGAATCTATTCGGAATTAGGCTGTCCATGTAAACCGACCAAAGGTCACACTAGAGATGCGACATGATTGGATCAGAGCATGGAAACTGGTTACATTGCCATCTGATGGACTTTTTCCACATCAGAACCGTAAGAGCATCTCACCTGATACCAATGTCATCATCCTCTCCACCCCAGCCCCAGTAGTTGTTGGGAAAGCCGTTCATTTTGAGGTAATGCAGAGGCGTCAGAGCTGACACTCCTCCAAAGTACATTTTGTACGGAAGCCTGGAGAGGATGGGGAAATCAGAAAACATAGATGTGTATTTAGGATAAATGTGGAACAATATATCTGGTGCGGATCTGTTCATGTGGCACATTCATAGACAAGAAGGGGAAAACATCTCTTGAAAGAAACGTGTTTTAAAAGTTGAGTTTATAATTATTATTACTTGTAGCCAAATTTGTCCATGGCGATGGCTGCGTGCTTGGGGTTGGAGTCGCAGATGTAGGTATTGCGATCGTCCTCTGGAATGAGGTCCACGTCGTGAAAGAAGAGGCAGTCCCAGTCTTCCTCCCTCATAGCTTCCCTAAAACCCACATTCATCAGCTTGGCCCGGTTAAAGGTGTAGTTTCCAGCCTGCAGAGTAGACAGACACATCATGTCAGGCTACAACAATCCCATCTTAAATACCAGTTTAGGAATAATTACACCGTAAGCCATTGAGTCGGTAATTAAGTGAGAACAGCACCAACTCATCTTGCGGCAAAGGAACATTTTATTGACGGAAATATCCACGATGCCTTTCTCCAGCTAATCCCGATGGACAACTCAGTTGTTGAAATAACCCACCTCTATAAGAGGGAGGGTCCCTCCGCTATGATATTCAATATGAGGGGCAAGACTAAGACTACAATTAGAAAGCATCAACTCGGGTCTGACTGTGTTGAACAGAAGGACGCTGAAAGTGTTTGCATAATTGTACATAAAAAAAACTCAGACTTGAATAGCGTACCAAGCATGGCATAGGTTAATCATATAATAATAATAACAATCTTCCATTATTTATCATGTTTCAAAGAATATACATTCAGTACAACGTCCTGAAATTTATCTCTGCATTTAACCCATCCCTGAGGAGCAGTGGGCGGTCCCTATGAAGCGCCCGGAGAGCTGAGGTTTCAGGGTCTTGCTCAAGGACCCACGGCACAAACACCTGTGCAAACCACCAACAGGTAACAGACAGAGTTAAAATCCTCATCGCTTTGCTCCCACCAACTCACGCCACTTACTGATGTCTGAACGACAGAGCCACTTCGAGATATCCAAGAACAAGGCAATGGAAAGTGAGTTCAGACAGAAACCACTGGCTGGTTGAACTTATGGCATGCTGAACAGCCAAATATCAGTAGAAAAAGATTGATATTCCCTGTGATAACTTACTGATCAAGTCCATTAATGTGTATAGCACCTTTAAAATACAAATACAGATTTTGCCTTCAAAAACCTTTTATTCAAATTCCTTGCCAAAAACCATATTTTACAAGATCAGATTTGAAAAGCTTTACAGATCCTCCTTCGCCCCAAACTTGTCATTACTGAACAGACATTGAACGCATCATGCGGTATGCCTCAATGAATCTGCTGCCGACAGTTACGTTAGCTAGCTCTCCTGTCGATGTCAAAAGTAAATATTTGTTTGGTTTTTTGTTCCCACTTCACCATTATCAGAGTCGCTAGTCTTTTTTTTAGAAATAAAATAAGGGGGGACTGATATGTCTCGTGAAAAAGCGCAACTGAGCTCATTAACACACTCACCTGAAACTTTATGTTTCTGTCTGTCCCTCACTCTGACCTCTGTGATGCCTTTTCCTAATGACACCAAAAACAAGCACTTCATTCCTTTATTATGAACATTTGATCATATTGCCTATGATATTACTAACTTGGCCTGACCAAAAAGATCCGCAGGACCCGGTACTCAGTTACTATGAGGCATCAGCCCTAGCCACTGCGCCCCCTGTACTCAAGCTTCCTTCGGCCGTACAAAAACTATTTATATCGTTAAGGTTAAATTGTCTGTAGTAGTGAATGTGAAACGGAATGTCTGTTTCTATATCCGTCAGCCCTGTGATGAACTTGCAAGCCGAACAGCTGACAGACTGAGAGAAGAAAGTTGTTCGCAGGAACCACGGAGACCGCAGTCATAGAAAAATAGGTCTAACCACCAGAGACAGGACAGCTATAAATACTCTTAGAGATAATAAATAGGTGGCGACAAACCCAAAAGTAGAGGGAATACACATTCTATCACTATTCTTCCTCATTCCCATAGAACATACTCAAGAATTGATCATATTTTGGTCTCCCGTTCTGTTAACTCAGTCATAGATTGTTATATCGGAATAATAGCACTAACAGATCATGCTCTGGCAGAGTAACAGAACATAAGGGAAGATGGAGATGGAATACTAGTACACTGCAAGATGACATGGGGAGGACATTTAATCATTTTTAAATTCAAACATTTGGACAACGGAGAGCTAAGCTACTGTTAGGGATGCACTCTATGCATTTATTACAGGAGAATGTATCGGTCATAGCACATGGAAGGGAAAAGAAAGAAAGCAGAAAATAGATCTATTAGAAAAGGACAAGATTGAGACACAAGTAGCAAAGCAATATGAAGAGGATACATATAGGAACATTTGTAAACTAGGATTTGAACTACATTAGATGTAAAATAAGAAGGCGGAATATAAATTGTTTGGACTTAAAACAAATTTTTTTGAAAATGGGGAAAAGACTGGAAGACTATAAGTCAGACAGCTCAAACACAAGGATGTCAATTTGACTATAGAGTAAACAGAAAGAATGATGAACTAATTACATCATCTAGAGAGATTAACACCGTATTCAAACATTTATTTCAGGATTTATATGCATATACATGCACAACCAGCCCTGAAGATCTAAATACCCTTTTCCAGAATGTTAAGTTACCATCACTCTTCCAAAAAGCTGAAGTTGGAGCGGCTATTTACTGCATAAAAAGTGATAAGTCACCTGCTGTAGACGGCTTCCCGCCAGAAAATTACCTGAAATATATAGACTTATTATGTCCAATATTAACAGAAGTTTTTCAGGAAGCATTGCAATATGGAACACTTCCGGAAAGTTAATTAAAACAAAAATAGAACAAGATCTTATAGAACAAAAATAATGATGAATTTAAGAATTCACTTTTCTTCACCTAATTTAAGGCCTTTCCATCAAATCTTTACATTTTTCTTAGTCAGCGAATGTATTTAGATGCTGTGATGCACTTTGTTCAACTCTGTGTTGTATTTTAAATGTACTACGCAAATAAATTGACTTGAGTAGTTTGCAATTTGCAGTTCAACACTCCATCTCCTTTTTTACCTGCAGAGAGAGTGTGTGTGTGTGTGTGTGTGTGTGTGTGTGTGTGTGTGTGTGTGCGTGTGTGTGTGTGTGTGTGTGTGTGTGTGTGTGCATGTACAGTGAATTAAGTCATAGTGTTATTGGTTATTCTGTGTCATACATTCACAGAATACATTCGGGCATCCTGACTAGATGCCCGAACCGCCTCAACTGACTCCTCTCGATGCGGAGAAGCAACGGCTCCACTTTGAGCCCCTCCCGGATGTCTAAGCTCCTCACCCTATCTCTAAGGCTGAGCCCAGCCACCCTGCGTAGAAAACTCATTTCAGCTGCTTTTATCCGCGATCTCATTCTTTCGGTCATGACCCACAGTTCATCACCATATGTGAGGGTCGGAACGTAGACGGGCTGGTGAATCGAGAGCCTTGCCTTTTGGCTCAGCTCTCTCTTCACCACAACGGATCGATGTAGTGTCAGCTGATCGGCAGATCAGCTGATACGACTACAAAGTCGATCATCGATCTGCGACCTAGGATGTCCTGGTGCCAAGTGGACTGGTGGACACACTTATGTTTGAAAATGGTGTTCATTATGGACAAACTGTGACTAGCACAGAAGTCCAATAACTGAACACCACTAGGGCTCAGATCAGATTCAGGCCGTTCCTCCCAATCACGCCCCTCTTGGTCTCACTGTCATTGCCTACATGTGCATCGAAATCTCCTAGTAGGACAATGTGCGCTTTCCAGCACCCGTTCCAAAGAACCAGAAAGGGTGGGTGCTCTGACTGCTGTGTGCGCTAATGCGCCAAAGAGTCAGGAACCGTTCTCCAACCCGAAGGCGCAGGGAAGCAACATTTTCATCCACTGGGGTAAACTCCCAGTAAACTCCCAGTGGATAAACCCATCAGTGAGGTGACAGTCCATGTCCCAAACGATTGCTTTCGTAGCCGGGGATTGGACCGCCAAGTCTGCTGCTTTTTCCTACTGCCCGATCCACAATGCACCGCATTCATCCGGGGGTCGTGGGCCCACAGGAGGAGGGACTCATGTCCCTGCTTCGGGCTAATTCCGACCAGGCCCCATGGGTAAAGGCCCGGCCACCAGACACTCGTTGGGCTACCCCGGGCCCTCGGGTCCTTTTTTTTTCTCTCATCAGGGGTCTTGACCTTCAGCTAGGACCTCTTTGCTATGGGAGACCCTACCAGGGTCAAATTTCCCCTGACAACACAGCTCCTAGGATCACTAGGGTACTCGAACCCCTCCACCACAATAAGGTGGTGGTTGTATACTTTTGAAATATAAATGTGTTAATGTTTGTTCACACAGCAGAATTATAGATAAAAAATACTTTAATGAGATGATATCTGTGAGATAAAGAATATTTCAGGAGTTTTCATAACTATTAAGAGTGTGGGCATCACTGCAAACACATAAGTGTTGTCATTATATTATAATGCACACCCAGTGACTGGCCACTAGAGGGCACTCTTCTGCAAGTAATAACTGGTGAGCAGTAAAAGGAAGACAGAAAATTAAGTAGATAAAAGGATCAAAATAAGCTTATGCAAAATCTTTCTTTCCCAAATGCTTTACTTAAACCTCTTATTCGGCCCTTGACTCTTTATTTAAATGGTATCATTTCACGTGGTTGAGATTGCTTCACCTGGTGAATGATGTAAATCCCATAGTGGAGCCGCTGTCGCTGTAGAAACGGATGTAGGTAGTAAAGCAGGAACTTGAGGTGGTGCTCTCTGTGTCTGTGGGGAATGACGATGGCCGTTTTATGTCTTGCCTCGCAGTCAGGTGGCCTGTAGTGTCCTCCACGTACCACCAGTGGATTTTTCCTCTGGACCTCTGCGAGGGTGAGCCCCGATCGAAAGCTGACGTGGATGGGCCCCCCTATGAGCAGAGATAGGTTTTTCTGTCATTATCAGCAGGAAGAATAAGAAATATGATGGACATAAGGCAAATACTCAGAGTATCGGAGTCTATGATTTCAATAAGATGTCACAGATATCTGTCTAAACTGAAAATCTGAACAGCCTCAAATATCAATTCTGACGTGGTCCAAAAAAAATCTCAAATTTTTCATTTCAGACCACAACATTTTTGAAGATAGTATTTAGTCAATGTGAATAGACTTAGACAGCATAATCTTTTCCATACCCTTCCATCTTCCAGAATGATGTAATAGTTAATTTCAGACACAAATCATGATGTCATAAAATGCTTCTATGATATGTTTGGTGCCATCAGTGCATAACTAGGCACACTGGGTTTTTCCAACAGCAGTAACTGAGAATTATAAAGAAAGACATGTAAACTCTCTAGCAAGTCCTAGTATGATATCTAGAATGATCAAATGATTAACTCAATTAAGTAACTTCTCCATTGACCAAGAACGGATAATCTGCGATAATCCAATTTGTCAAATGAGGCAGCAAAAAAAATGTCCAAAAGGACAGTTTAGTTTCCCCATAATATGGTCACATCAAAAGAAACAGTGGATCCATAGATTTAATCAGGATTTGACTCCTATGCTCATGACAAGCCACACCTACAATTTTGTATCACATTGGATATCTTTATTAGTTTGATGGTTATTTCACTGAATTTGATATCCTTCAGGGTGTAACTCAGTTATTTTTGCAGGTACGTCAAACTGAAAAGTTTTCAGCTACAGTATGAATGCATGATTGCATTACTTCATATTTCACTGATTTTCCATTAGATCCATTTAAACATTCATATTAAACATACCAGATCTGGAATCAGATCACGTCTAATTATTTTGATCCAGATTAGTGTTTGTCGTTCGCTATATCTTAAGGGGATGTCTTTATTTAAATCCTGTCCAAATATTGCTGTACTCATAATACTTGGGAGGTTCAAAGTTAATCTCTTGTAATTCACTGCTTCACAATTCTAATGAGTTTATTCTGGATTCCCATGATGCCTCAGATCCAATTGGAATGAGTTGTTCCTTGGGCCATAGTAGGGCTGGGGGATTCTGGATCGAATGAGAATCGCCAAATTTTGGTTAGGGATTAAGAACTTGATTATCTCCCCTATTAAAAAGCAGTTTACAGTTTAATATTGTACTTTGTTATGTACATGAGAAATAAAGAATTGCCATGCGCTGTCTGTGTGTAATGCGTAATGCGTGCGGGCACTTAAAGGGGAAACGCCCACGGATCTACTTCGAACTACAGTATTGCCCGGTAGCATCATTATGTCCAAGACCGACCAATCCCAGGACACTACTGACTGACCCGGCCGGAAACCAGCAGACCTTCTGTTTTCAGGTCTGACCTTTTCCCGACAGTTTACATTAGCCGAAGCAGTTTTTTAAGCTGTCACGTAGTTGTTGTTACTACGCCACTCAAAACCCTGATTACTCATGTCTGCAGGGCAAACAACTGTAAAAGGGTCTGTTTTTGGCTCGATGCCTTTATAGCTGGGGCTTCTAACCCATCAAATAAAGACATTACAGGCTGTGATCAGCATTTATAAATATACTTAAGCTGGACCTTAACATTAACAAACTGCTTCGTCAGACTCCACATCGAGAACTAAATTTAAAAAAAAACGCAAACCATCGGTTTCCCTGTGTGGTTTTCTTTAAACTTTACCGAAATTTTTTTTTTCTTTAAGTCCTTCATGGTTTAAGTTTGGCTGCTACATGAGAATTTACCGCGAGAAAGCTAACACATAGCCAATGCTACGTTCAGGGACAAATTGAAGTGTCACGTTAAAAATACATCCAACATTGAAATGACTCTAAGGCCAACAAAGAGACATTGACAGTAAATCCATTACTTCTATTTTACTGTTACACTGGGTTTTCACTACGATATCCTGAAAGCATCATGTGAAATTGCATATCATGACCTAATAAGACTTTGGCTATCCCTGACGTGATACTGTCCGACTTGAACCAAAATATAATTTCTAAATATTTGTCCAAACCCGGCCTGAGTACGAGGGACAATTGATCGAGCCTGGTCCAAACTCGGCGGACCTGCCATGTCTTTTACGTCCAAACCTATCCGGCCCATTGAAATCCGACAAGCTCGACCTGGCTTCACCTGGGTATCTACATTCTAGAACGCACCTCCTCCACGTTGTTACGAGTGAAAGAGATTAGTGGCAACCATGAAACAGAGGGAAAAAAAGCGGTAGAAAGAAATAAAATGACACGGCAAAGAAGGTAAGGCGTGATAAGAGACAACCACTGTTTCTGTTTGTGCTACGTGAAGCTTGCTTTCCAGCTGCTCAGCAGCTCTCCTTGTTAGTGCTAAGTTGCTAACTTAGCGTTGAGTTTACACTTATTTTAGCACTCAGCATGCCTGCAACTGAGTGTAACCCCCAACGGCTATGGTCTTAAAGGCCCAGACCTTGCTTCTCGTAACATAAACTGCGGCTAAGCTAGTGAGTTTTGTTCCAGCTCGTTAGAAATTATGATGCTGGAGAGTCGCCATACTTCAAGAATGCGATCGTACAAAGCTCTGGACCGCGATAGCAATCTTTTTACACCCAGCAGTAGGTAATATCCTTCCTCTCCAAAAATTCTATTCGATTCCATTCATCATTCATTTTCTGAGTAATACTGGTAAGAGACAAAGAAACGCATCAACTCCAGCAAAATCATCACTACCTCCTACCTTAACCATTTCAAATTCATGGAATACACCACTAGCTTACCAATTACAGACAATACCTCAATGACCCAGATCTACCATTGTTTTTTAGGTGAGAGTTCAATGTCAAGAGGCTCAGTTGATAGGGTGTAGTCTAAAATGAACGGACCTTGAGATAGGAACAAAGGGTCGGAGGGCAGGGAACGTAAACCAGAAAACTAAGCCCTCTTTGAGAATTGATCTTCAGTAAACTGAACAAAGATTAAACAGGATCAAGATGTGTGGAAAGTACAAATATCAATAGGCATGCCACAAGTCTACTTAATACTGCAAGCATTCATTATACCTGACCGTATTCATCAGTGGATGGACTTGGATCTAATGACGTCAAAAGAAAAAGTTTCCATTTGTTTATTCTATGCCAAAATGAAAAAAAAAAATTCTTCTGTATTGGAATCACACGGCTGATTCATCCGTTTTAAATGAGGCAGGAAAAAAGTTACTTTCAGTTTCAACTCACACATGTACAACAAAGGATCACATAAAGAGAGACAAATCAATAACCTTGATTATTAACTAATAAACTCATTATTTTGTCCCAACCTCCTTGATGAAATTGGGAGGTAAATGATGTTTTCTCGTTGTGTGTCCTATCAGCACAACAGCTGCTTCTATCATGGGTTTGATCGCAACACTTGCCAAACTTTTATCTCACCGTGTATCATGAAAAATTAATGATGACAGATGTTTAAGGACGACCAAGAGCCATAGTCCAAATTGTAAAATTGTAAAGACAGTATAATACCAAAACAGTACTTGCATTTCATTAAAATGCTGATCGAAATGTTCATTATGGATTACAATGGACACAACTCCCTGATGTTGAGCTAAATTCTAGGATCATTAAGGTAAGATAACAATTACTTAATTCCAGAGAAGAGTTATGGTGTTACAAAAGCATTCAAGTTTGGAAAGTTAACATAATGGATAATAAAGTATAATAAAATAAAACAATGTGCAAAAACGAGATGTATGTACAGGATATTTACAAAATTGTGTTTGTTGTTGCCTGTGCAGAACAGTCCAGTCTTTTGCTACATGCTAATAGTGTCACTACTTTATTTTAAATTTAGTTTCCCGTGCAATCATTTTTGAAAGTTGCCAAAATACGCTGGAGAGCAGATGATACAAATCCCTGCAAAACAACACCACCATCAAGAAGCAGCTGATTCTGTGGGACAATGTTCCCGTTGAGTGTGTCTGCCAACTATCCTTAGACAAGTAATGGCCCCATTTCATGTTGCCAAATGTCCCATAGCCGTACCTCAGTGATGAGCAGCGGTGCTCAAGCAGCTACTTGAAACATTTTGGTAATATTTTGAGTTAAGAAGAGTTTTGTAATTTCGAGAACATTCTTATCAGGCTCTATGAAAGGACACGGAGGGAGGTGTGAACACTCACCTACAAATGGGGACTTCTTGGGACAGTAGGCCATATCATCTCCGTGATTATGAGTTCTCGACAATTGGGAGAGGTTGGCATATACATCCCCTCCAATGATGCCAGCTGATGTGTGGTTGTGACCCCAGGTGACGTTGAACTTGTGGAAGATGCGGATGAAGTAAGAAACCCTCTTCTGGTATCCTTCTCGGGACAGCAGTGCCATGACCACCAGCTGGATACCCAGAAACATGAAAAAGTAGCGCCATTTGGAATGGATACTGGCCATAGCGAAAGGTCTGTATCTTCAAACAGCTGAGGTTGAGAAAAGGAAAAGCAATCCCGTTGGTTCTGGAACCACCTGACAGTCTGTGATTTACGGTGGTGGATGTGTGCAATGTCCCCAAGCAAAAAAACAAAATTAAGAGAAAGATAGTCAACTTTGAGACTGATGTTGTGGCTGTGCGCAAGCGAAAGTCAAAAACACTATTTACCTTCTTTAAAATATGACAACAGTCAATGTATGAGACAAAAAGTTAGGGCGCAAGAGGAGTTAAAAAAAACAAAACAGACAGACGTAACACAAAAAGGCACTTTTGGTGGGCTGTGATCCCAAAAAACACTCAAGGAGAAGAAATATTCAAAGCTATTCTGAAAGAAGAATGAAAAAAAAAAAAGTCTACTTTTTTTTTTTTTACTGCATGCCTCACTGCTGGTTTCTATGTGGCAAATATCTCCAAACTTGACTGCTGGTCCAATTGGTGATAAGCGTGGGGTGGTATTTCCAGTCCCACATCACATCATGTGGATTCTCCCCCATTGGATTCCATCCGTTGCCCCATGAAGCTCATTCTCCTACAGTCAGATAAATGGCAGCGTCGGCGTCTGTCACTTGCTCTCCCGTCCTCCCTTTGTGAACTTTATGCTGCCTCCTGCGCTCCCTCATGTTCTCTCCTGAGGGAGGCCTCTGCAACAATAAAAGCCGCCATGAAAAAAGAGAGCATATGCTGGCGTATAGAACCTATATTTTACAGAGGATTACAAGACTTCCATCGACTCACAGCCTCAATGGCTGGACGGACAGGGGGGAGTGGATCCTGAACAGCCAGGGAGGAGCGGTCAGAGAGTTTTGATGTGTGTGTGTTGGGTTTGTGTGTGCGCTCGTGTGTGTGTATTTGTTAGGAGGATGGGTTCAGTGGAGTCAGGCTGAGAGAAAAATAACTGGGGGAGGTTGTGGAGAAGGAGGGGGTGTTTCGATTCCCACTGCTATTGTCTCATAGTGATGCAATCCACTGCTATGAGGAGACTCCAGCATGTCACTGGGCTGATTCCTCTTTAGATCCACCGGATGGATAAAACTGGATCTATTACCCCGGCGTGGCTCTGGAAGACAAAGAGGAAAAGAGAAGGGGTGGTCACATTGACTGACATGCTTTGGTTGAAACTGTTGACATCAGCATGTTGTTTCCATACAAACAAGGACTAATTGTGTTCAGCACAGGCCCAAAAAACGGATTATGTTTGTTTACATAGAAACTCAGCAGCCTAGTTGGACAGCTTTGACTAATCAGGCCCAGCGTGGGCTCTGGTACATATTGTGGTCTTTTGACCACAGCGGACGGCAGACAGGAAGTCGTGCACTTCAATGTGAATGAACCATCCAAAGTTCTAGAGCCGACTCAGTGGTATTGCTGTTGTGTTTGCCTACCGTGCCTAACCCTCAACGTTCTGCTGCTCTCTGCTGCAGTATCCAACACTTCCTTAGTAACAAATCAATTAGTGCATGTTTAAGTAACCAGTCACTGACTGCTAATCCTAATCCCAATGAAAGCTGCAAGACTTGACTGGGAGTGAGACGGACTGGAAGGAATATCTTAAAACTGCAAAGGCAGCTCCAAGATAAGATTAGCGGGTTTTAAAACTTTGGTTTCATTACTAAACGTATTCTTTAAGTCTGTCGCACCAAAAGAAAACACTAAAATTATAAAGAACAGCAACGTCTTCTAAAGGATTTGGGACATAACTAACACTATGTAGTGATTGAAGTCATTATATGTAGACCATTTAGGTCATTCCGAGTGCATTATCAGAATTTGAGGATGACGACGTGGCTCCAAAGACAGAAATATCATCCACCTATCAGAATGCCTCCAATCTAAATGTTGGAAGTGTCCTTGGGCAAGGCACTGTGCTCCACTTAGCTCCTTAAGTGCTGCCCCCTGTTCCTCCGGGATGGGTAAAATTCAGTGTAAATATAAATGTAGTTTATAATTGTTAGTGACATAAAAGCTGTCACTGACAGCTTAGCACGCCATGCTGGTAACATTGGGGAACAAAATGCATTATGAGGGTTCCTATGTGAGCAGGGTGAAGCTTGCTTCCAGAAACAGTGCTCAAGTCTTCTGTCTTTTCTCATTTTTACCCTGCCGGTCAGAATAGAAACATCACGCCCAGCAAGCTATGCATAATATACATGTTTTTTTCTGAATAAAGTGGGGCTGAAGGGAAAGGAGAAAAAGAAGAGACTATACTGACGAGAGATGGCAAAGAAGAATGGTGACTTCATTACTCTCTATTTTCATTACATAATAAAAGTGTTTATAATCCAAAGAAACCTTTCCATCAGCACTAGTTTGTATAAGATTAAGATATATACTTTAATGGACGGGCAAGAGTATAAAAATTTGTTTGATCACGTCTCTATTTCAACAGTGAGAAGGAAGAAAAAGAACATTTCAAAACTGAGAAAATGGCAAAGTGCACCAGTTCGCAACAACTTAACTTCCCTTTAGTTGTGAAACACACGGACCATTTGACCAACAATGATTACAGAAACCCTTCTGACATCTGTTAAACTCATGCTCACAGAATTGTGGCATGGATGCATTTCTGCTTTTTGCCCTGACAGCCAAGCAAGAGGATTTTCCGTGCGCAGAGGTTTTTTCTGAGGGTGTACGTGGATCAAGAAGGAGAGGGAAAAGCTTCTCCATATCATTTGCATCTGCATGAGCAGATGGAGAATTGATCCCTCTCACTTTGCCTGCCCTTTATAATAACCCCATAGCTTATGGATATGACTTATAAAGATGCTGTCATCCAGTCCCGGGTTAATCCCACATCCCAGGAATTCACTTGCAGCTCAGATAAGTGATCCACAACACAAAAGCAAAGCAAGTGACCTGGAAAAAGAAATCGTTAAGAACTTGACTCATTGTCTTTCACAGTAATCTTTAATAACCAAGACTTACTCATTCTCTTTAAATCTTGCTAGATTAATACAAATGATTAATCTCGGAGGTTTAAAAGGACAAAACATGGCTTTTTTCCAAGTTATAGCAACTAGATGACTCAAAATCTTATATATAGAAAATATATAAAATCTTCTATCATATATCCTCAAAATTCAACCACTATCAAGTTTTTGTTATTGTCTGTAATGATATACCAATGCCTTAACAAAGTTGAGATAATATACGTCCGATGTCCATTCACGAGGCCCATGGTGAGCTTCAGCTGGCTTATGATCCGAGAACCTGGTGGCAAGCACCTCAGTAAACAAAGCTAAAGCTCCAACTTTAATGCTTATAAAAGCGAGCCAGTAGGTGGGTTTACATGCAGCGCCTAATCAGAAAGAAAATGTTGCATGTAAACACCCCTATCCGACAGATAAAGCCTTTTACAGTTGAGATTTCATTGCTTTGAAAGTCCTTTCGGAAAGCCTTTCTGATAGCCAATCGCTGCATGTAAACACTGTTCAGAAAGCTTTCTGTTTAAGTTGTGTCTGCTCATGCCCCGCGTTATGACGTAATGCAATGGAAGAGTTTTTCAGTGCATGCACAGCGCCGCGACACATTTTAAATATGGCGACAAAAACCGTACTGGTGTACATCGGAGAGTCATTTACTCGTCGCAACGATGAAAGAGTTTGGACTGTTGGACAAAAAGTCACTTTCGTACGTGCCCTTTTTGTCGTATTCTTCTTCAGGGCCCTTGTTGGCAGTTTGCACCCAGCTCATAGGAGCATTATCGCCACCTTATGAACTGGAGGGTGGATCGTCTCCGCATGTCGGAAAGCTGTTTTTTTCGATTAGATGAGTCGATGCATGTAAACAACGGGTCGGAAAAGATCACAGGTCATGTGAACAGGCAACTGACATTGCAATTCGAAAAGGTTTAATTCCGGTAGGAGAAAAGTGTCCCATGTAAACCCACCTAGTGACTACATTTAGACAAATCGTTCTGTGCTGGCTAAAAAGCTGAGAGCGAGGAGCGAAGCAAACTAAGTGGTGCGGGAGGGGGAGAGAGAGTGCCCAACAATCTAGTTACACTATGTTCTTTTGACTTATTCGTCAAAGCTACACGGACATCCTTCTTGCATTAGGAATTTAAAAAGAGGAAGTATTGGCATATCCAATACAAGGCTTTTTCTAGTCGCTACTCCTTTTTATTTTATTTTTTACCTTGCTGTACAGTGTGTGCTTTCAACAGTGATACCGCATAACAGCTGACAAATGGGACATTTTCCTCTCTACCCATGGGCCATAAATATTACATATATATGGCAGTTTGACGCGCATGCTTGCACACACATGAATGCACGAGGGCCAAGAGAGCGAGCATGGGGGTTAGAATGAAGATCAGACAAGGGAAGAAATGGGATGCGCGCATAGGAGGGAGTTATGTATATTTATAGATCATCATCTAGGGACTGTACATGCTCTCGGCCAGCAAAGAAAGTCTTTAAGGGATGGCTTAAACTCACTCATGCAGCACCCACCGACACACACACAGGAGCCCCAGGAGAAAAAAAGGAGTCAGAGTAAGTGACAGTGGGGGGTAACAGCAGAAGAGGTTTACTTAACCACACATTCCTGTACTCTCCACAAAGCCCCAACACCTATATCAATTCTCCTCTTTGTTTCCCATTTGTTACTTACCAAACCGCCACGTCAGCCTATTCTCTGTCCCAAAACCGATCGTCAGTATTCATGCACAAAACATCACCATTTCGACTCCAACATTCATTTTTTACTGCTTGTTGTTGATTACTTTGCAGTTGGTGGTTATCTGAGCCAGAAATTCCACACACAGATGGTTCATATCAAATGAGCAGAGTAAAGAACAGAACTGCTGTCTTCTCTGACCTGTTTACTTTTAAACGATTGTAATGTGCCTGCCACTGCCTTCAAAACTATTGAAGGTAACCTTCAATAGGACAAATAAGAGGCTAAAAAACATTTGAAATGAATTCTTAAGTCCAATGAGGTAATGTGGCTAGAGAACATAATAAAACAAGAACAGAAAAAGGAGAGAAATGCTAAGCACTGGTGTTTCGCATATTTAAGAAAGTATATAACGGAGAGAAAAGTTCTTGCCACAGCATTGACTGCACAGTGGGACAAAAGCCTTAACCCTGATGAAGCCCACACCGAGGCTCTGTATTAATGGATGCAGCTCTCACTTCTGTCCAAAGTGTACCATCACCTATACACATGTAAGTGTCAGGCTGATCAAGGATGAGCGAGCGCTCTCCAGACTTAAATCTGTTTGACCTCTACTGATGATAATTGGTGAATACTATCTGTGGTATGCACTATCTCTTACATACCACGACAGAAAGCCTACCATGGTCCGTTTCTCGCAAACGACTACATTTGCACCGAAACAGACCAAAGGTTTGGAAATTTCCAGGAAACTTTTGGAGAAAGCTCCCCTTGTGGTGGTAATATGAAACTGACCATTACCAAAATCAACAGGTTCTTGAAAACGATCCCTGAAATAGTTTTTCGAAATATGGGGTTAACACGAAGGATCTGCGTCGGAGGACGGAATGCTTACGAGGCAAATGCAGCTTTAGCGAAGGCATAATATCCTTATCCTTTAAGAAATGGAAATACATGGCCGTTATTTGTGTCCGGGTTCAAATCTGCTGTTGGTTACACTTACTTGAATTTAATAGATAATATATATGAGAAAAAAAATCCATGTCTCAAACTGTCTCCCTTTACTCATCCATGCTGCATTAAGGGGAATTGATTGTATTGTTATCATGTCCTTGTTCTTCAAACTGAGATAAGGATAAGTAATCTAGCCCAGACTTTACATTAGGTTTCAATATTTCCCAATTGATTTAAGATGACTCCTGATTGGGCTCCTGGTGACAGGATGCCAGCTGGGCAACTGGTCTAGGTCATTCCTCCAAAACTGTGACGGTTGAATGTTTAGCTTGTTTAAGACTCTGGGGTTTAACACTGGTCAAAAGGGTTGAACTGTTTGGAAAGGTGTAGTCCGCACACAGCAAACAACTCTGACACAAAAACGTTTTTTTTTCTTTACTTAGCAATTTGGAAAACAATACTCACACAAACCAACGTCAGAAATTCTAAAAGTCACAGGTAAAGACGCTATTCAGATGCTGTGTACATGAGCTAGCCTTTTCTCTCCAACGATAGAGCAAACAAGACCAGGCAGTGAAATAATATGCAAACATGGCCTAAGAAAAGAGGTTTGTGTATAGCAACATGCGCCAGCGTCCTTATCATAGCAACCAACCCTGAGCCCTGGCCATTTATCGTTGGTGTGGCTGGTACATGACCCTATGGTTTTTCCCTCGAGTGGAACTCTGCTGGGACAGACTGCTGACGAGGGTGGAAAAAAAAACAAATCACCCTTCACCATCATACACCTTCCTCTCACTTTTTCTCTTCATCTCTCTGAAGGTTGTTGTTCATTGTGTTTCCATAGTGCAGTCTTCATCTGCAGATATAAACAACTCACCAGGGACAGTGAGTTTCAAATTCAGGCCAACCGCCATGGAGATTATGAAACCCCCATGAGGGCAGGAACCCACAACAAACCTGACAGATCACGTTCGACAAGAAGGACTAAAGATAACACTGAATGTCTTTCAACACTTAAAGATATTTAGATAATGCGATTGTATAGTTGCACAGAACTGAGACTAACCAGTTTTTGCCAAAAGTTGTTCCAAACAGCCATTGACACCAAGGAAAAAATTTGGTTGATTCCAACTCATAAAACTGGTCTTATTAATTTGTCAAATGCATGTTGAGTTTATATTGGTCAAATTAAACTTCTTATTTCAAACTCAGGGTCTCAGGGTTCATATTTTATTCCTTCTTACATTTCCTTGCACTGTCTATTAAGTGAAAGAATAGGATGTAGATATTTCTATGGCTATATTAGCAAGTATTGTTTAAATGCTTTAAGTCTGAAAGATTGTACATGCAGTGAGGGTTTCTCCTTACACAGAAGTGTCAGGGGTCGTGGTTCGTTTGTATTTTGTAAGGCCTGTTTTTGCAACCTTTACCCATAAATGAACTTAGAAGAAAACAAAACAAGATAGGTAAAAAAAAAAGAAAAAAGAAAAAAAAATGGAGATGCAGCAGAATGAATTAATGGTTTGATGAAGTAATCAAAAGTCATCTAGAAAAAAAAAAAAAGATTTAAAACATCAATTATTTTTTTCAGTTACAATAACAGGAGATACAGGACCAAAGAACCAAGCCACCTGAAGGAACATTTAAATTGGTGCTGCTGGTAGTAACGCTGTTCTAATAACAATACTATAGAAGCAAATGATTCATACAGAAAAAATTATGCACAAATGACAACACATTAATGTCAAAAACACAATGACTACGGGCAGAATTCATCCATGCATAATTCATGTTATTTAAAGCTGTTTATTATTGGAGTGCATTGCTGCATGTTTGTGTCCATACTAGACTTGAATGCGCTTGTAAAGCACTACCTGTGCGCTGATCAGTCATAACATTACAACAGTCTCACTGATATTGTGCAGGTCTTTATTTTGGTAACAAAACAGCAGAGATGCACTGTGTTTTCATCCAGCCATCTCGTCATCCCAATTTGACCCTTGTCAAAGTCACTCGGAACCTTTCTTGTGTTTGCTCATTTTTCCTGCTTCGGACACATCGACTTTGAGGACATAATGTTCACTTACTGCCTAATTTATCCAACCCACTTACCGGTGCCTACTAACGAGATAATCTCTGTTACACTGACTTATCCTATCACTGGTAATTTTATTGCTAATTGGAAAAGATGACGACGACCAAAAGAGGGTATGGAATGAAAAGTTCCTGAGTTGCTGTGATCAAATAAATAAAATATTACAAAACCCAATCTTTTGGTTCAGTGAAAGCGCCATGCGTGTGTGTTTTATGTGAGTGTGTGTGCAGTTAATGAATGTTAACTGTGTGATTATGAATAACCAATGCAGAAACACTGAGCTCAAGATAAATTCCCCTTATGGTATCAATCAATCAGTGACAAAATAAGGGTGTGTAACATTACGACAAAGATAACACCCCAGCTATCAGCAAATTAAAGCGCAGGAACATCTGCTTTCTAAACTAGATCAACCTGACAATCGGAGGGTCGCCTTCCAGAGCCTTTTGTTCTGGAGAGAGGGGGATCTTGTGTGAAAACAACATAGCCTGAGAAACCAGTTTCAGCAGGAAGCCAAAGTCCCTGATTGACTAGTAAACATTAACTGTCGAAATCGTTAGGGTTTCCCAACCACTCCTATTTATGTCAGCAGCTCAGACACACACTAGCAAGTTAGCTGTTTTTAAAACAAGTTATGTGGCTTGAAACATTAGGCTGTGTCGCACTGGTTCCAACAAAAAAGCCACAACTACAAACTTTTAAGTGTTTTTTCCGACCAACTATATATGGATCAAGCATTCTTTCACGAGTTAATGCCGACGAACATTTAGTAATGCTGTGTTAACTTGATTAAAGTAACTTAAAGAGGCTAGGTGATATCAGTGGCCAAATCGGCCGTTTTACTCGCCACACTCTTTTTTTATGACGTTTCAGTCACGAGTCCTCCAACTGAAGCTAAAATCAACTATCTTAAACTAATATTTGGCAGAACAGGTTCATTCCACGCAATCGTTTTGAAATCCTCACATAGAATACTTTTCACAAAAACTCTGTCCTGTTATCGTCCCTCTCCATCTGTGACAGGAAACACGAGCTAAGCTAAGCTAAGAGGAGCTAGCTTCTTAGCTAGCTAGCACATTACCATTATATTTCATATTTCTATATTAAATATTTTCTTACCAGATGTGCTGCGTCTACTCCGATGTTGGTCTACTGGTTGTAAGACTATAATCTGACCAGCAAAACATCCACTCCTCTGGTTCCCGATAGGTTTTCAAGTTGAAGCTGTTGGGACAGAGACGTCTGACAGAGCGAGTGAGCGGAGTGGGAGTAACGCAGCAACCTCCTGCTCTTCCCCTTCACTGAGAGATGACATCCATGAAAACGTCCGATCTCACCTTTTCTTTTTCTTTTACCTTACACGACACACTTATTAACAGGTGATCTATAAACAACCACTGCATCATTAGCTCTAGTGGTCTAGTTTTTTTTTTTTTTTTATCAACTGTATTTAACGTAGCATGTTAAGGCTATTCATTTTTATATTTGAGTAAACCGGACTAAAGTTATATAACAAACCTTCCAGTTATTATTATTTTTTCTATTGTAAGCTTAATTGCGTTAAAGCATAACGTATGTTTTGATCTGGTACGTTGAAAATTCAGTGATTTTCACCAGTCTCCTGATAAGTATTACAAATACATATTTCATTATAAATGTCATAATACTCCCTTAAGCTTTTTTTTTTTTTTTTACTTACACAACTAAAAGTCTCTAAAGAAGTTTACAGTTTTAAGAAAAGATAATAAATATTCATAAAATAAGAATGATCATTATAATTATTCATAATTATGATAATACGGTAATAATAGTAACAAATCGAATATACAATAACAATAAGTAACAGAGTTAACAACTACCGGCGTCAGTTAAAGTGAAGCGTTGTTACTTGCGCTTTGAACTCGGCACTTTCACATGACCTAAACAAAGACGTCACAAGTGTAATTGTAATTAAAAACATTTTCGCAATTGATACAGATGACATTTCCGAAAAAGACGTGCGTTTAAGTCAAAATTCATTTAGGATCGTTAGTGATTCTTCATAATGAACGCATATAGTATCTTCATATTTAGATTTATAATCTTGCAGTTGCGCTTCGGTGTCAATTTATAAAATAAATCGTTTTCGCGTATATAAATTGGATCCTCCCATCAGATGTAAGTAACGGAAGTAACCGTCATTCATTTGGAATCGTTCACACATTTATTTACTTTATTATGCAAAAGCCAATTGATTTTGGTAAAAGCCACAGAAACTAAAAACCGTATGTGTAATTAAATAGAAATACGTGAATCTTGCACTGATTTGATCTTGTCTTTGTTTTTGATGGGATAGAGTTCACAACATGGATGGGCAATCCCAGCTGAATGAGTTTATTCAACACAAGATCCCAACAGGTCAAATTAACAAGCATTATTTAGTGCCAGCTTCAAGTCATGTCCATGTTCCTGGAGAGGTCCACAAGGAAAACCAAGACCCGAAGCAAATCTTTGCATGGAGACCTTACTGGCCAGTTATGCAACCCCAGCAGCCATGGCCCCCCTATTTTAATCAATACTTTCACAATCTAACTCCAGGAGATAAATTAAAATTCATGTAGGTACCGATATTGTAATTTCTGCATCATGCCTTCTTCAGGTGGCTCCCTAACCTTCATGGACCCCAGACTGTTTCAATATCTACTATCTAATGATCTGAAGACATTTTTAAACTTTCCTCTTAGTATGCTTTTCAAAGGGAAATACATATAAGCTAATCTTCAAGAGAATTAAGTCTGCCAATGTGAATCCACACTTTAGGTGGTAAAATATTGTGTGAAGTTTGGTGTGTAATTATTTTCTTGCTTTCTTCCTACTGAATTTCCCAGAGGGGATGAATAAAGTATTTATCTATCTATCCTACATTTGGTCTTAAGGGAGAGCTACCACCATCACATGCACCTGCTCCGCTTCCTCTCCATGAGAAGGTATTATGACCACTGCCAGAGGGCTGCTGAGCAACATGCAAGACTGCATTTAATGGCCACCAGAGAAGAGGAACTCACAACTGGCATCTACCTGACCCGATTGTGTAAACTCCCACCTGGCACTCTTTCCTCAAGAGACTTTATTCAACTGATGTATGGCTGCAGCATCTAACTGCCAACAAACTCTAAATATTGCCAATTGCTCTTCCAAATTTTGCAACAGATGATTGCTGCCTCCGTAATATGTTCAACTTCCTCAGATCGTTGAGGCAAAGCTGTTTCAAAGACAACACCGAGTCACTTTATCTCTAAATAATTCTGGATGGAGTAGGTTTACTTTTGTAAATTTTAACATTGCTGTATATTAAACTGCTTTGATTGTATAGTTGCTGCTTAAAATTCTCATGTAAGAATAAAGTGTTTTATTTCATTTGTGTCTAGTAGATATTACCCATTTTTGATCCATTTTACCATTAAAGACATTTACTTGATAATTATTTATTTGCTCATATTTCCACTTGAGATAGAATCAGTGATTATATCTCTGCTTTGAATGTAAATTATTTTACTAGATGTTTACAGATGAATCATTGCAGATCCAGTAGTATATCTAGACTGAGGCTCAAAAACAAAATTCTTACATAAAAAACATATATTCTGTAACAGAAAAAACAATGGCCATTGACTTTGTGGAAAACATCTTTAATGAACTGTTACGTAGTTAACTGACTGACATTTCTTTTCATAAGTCTAGGGGTTGGCGATGTTCTTTCTCGGGATGTAGTTTCTCTACTTGTAGAACTCATGCTCCTGCTCATCTTTTTTGATGACAGTCTTGTAGGCTTTTTCAAAGTCTTTAGCCAGGACAATATATCTGTTCTCACGTACTGCCAGCATGCCAGCCTGAAACAGAAAAAGAAGAAAAAAACAACTATGTTATGTTTTTCTACTCACAGTATAATTTTAATGCAGCTTCAAATAATAAAAGAAGTGGAGATTAACAAGATAATTGAAGTTGTAGCTCACCTCCTGGCAGATGGAGTTGATATCAGCTCCTGAGATCTTGTCTGGTCTGGCCACATCTGTACATCAGTTAAGGATGACAGAACACAAAGGCCAAAATACAAAAGAACAGCTTCCTACTTAAACATGAACAAACGTAGGAATGATGCATTGTTAACAAGTTTCTCTCTTTCATAACAACTTAATTGAAAATACACCAGCTGCTGAGTATTTTGACGAGTTATTCTGTTTTTGCTATGTTGCATGCTTCTCAGTTTGCATGAGTGGTCCAGTACGGCGATTTCCTGCATGATGTAACTGTTGGAATCCACAGTGGGGTTGCAGTTCACAAATGTCCACAGCTAAAAGGCATTCAACAATCCACAGCATCAGTCCAATAAGATGCAGCAAATAAGTGACTCAAACACAAACAAGCCATTGTGTCTCTGGAAGCACTGAACATCAGAAAATAAAAAATGACTTTATAGTAAAACAAGAATGATGATGATCTGCTGTCATGTGTTCTGAGTTAAAGATCAAATCACGTGTCATCACTGTCATGACTGGAATCACATGGAAGAGTGATTTATGCAGTGAGACAAGATGATGTTGTAACCAAAGCAACTACTTTTGGCTTTCCCTTTTTAGGGGGCGCCATAGTGGATCGTCCCGTTACGCGTATTGATTTGGCATTGGTTTTACATTGGATACCCTTCCTGACGCAAACCTCCAAAGTTTTTGTTACCAACTGTATAAAATAGAATATTCTTAAAAATATGTAAACACAAAAAAACATTTTAACATGCTATTATCGCTCTACAAGGATACAGTCCTCCAGGTCCACCTCCTCTGAGAGGTTCATTTTACTGGTGATGGTGGAGAAAATGAGACGTTTCTGTCTGCGGTCGGGCAGCGGGAACTCAATCTTTCTGTCCAAACGACCAGGACGTAGCAGGGCAGGGTCCAGCGTGTCTGCTCTGTTGGTGGCCATGATCACCTGAGGGGTGGGGGTTTCAAAAGTCAATAGAGGACATGTGAGCATAATGGTAAAATAACCACATTTGATTGATACATTTCAAACTTGTTGACTTGGGTCATACTTGAAGGGACAAATGAGATAAACATGGACTCATACATGGGCTATGGTTTGAAAACAGCTTTGACAAAATTTGAACTAACCACTCAATGACTGTTCAATAAGATTTAATATGAAATTTGTGTCCTACATAAGTTATTTCCACCAGATCACCTGCAAAGTATTTACAATAAACAAAGGATATGAGCTATAGGTAACCATATTAATTGCAAAAATAATGCATGTGTAACAGGAGATATGATACAAGGCTACCACTGTGCAATTAACAAGATTTGTAACTGAAAAGTTAAAAATAAAAAAAATAATTCACTGGCAAAATGTATTTCTTATAGTATATATTGTCACTTATATTGCACCCCGTTTAAATAATGAAAAAATTCTATGCACAAGTCCGAAATGTCATGGCAAAAAGCTTTAGGTCCATATTTAATGCAAGGTATTAGAGTTGATGTCCCAGCATCAGGGTATTTGCTAAGGTGAATTAATTTACACAGGAACAGTGAAAGCATTGCTCTTGGTGTCACTCTGACTGAGCTCAAGCTCCATCAGTGGCACAATGAGTCATTACATGCCACACAAAGTCCCAAGGGGAAAAGCTAAGTAGACAAGTAGATAGGATTAACCTTGACGTTAACGTTCTGGTCGAAGCCGTCCATTTGATTGAGAAGCTCAAGTAAGATTCTCTGCACCTCCCGATCAGCTGTAGGAAAAACAAATAGATCAGAGGGTAAATATTCAGGATGAAGTTCAAACATTTACAAGGATGTAATGAAGTTAAAACCAACATATTAAAATGACCCAACTCCATGAAAACCAATCCTAGACTTAGATTTACCCATAAAACATTTCATAAAGTGAGGTCAACCTTCCTGTCTTCTACAAATTACTAGCTAGTGTTTACAATTTCCACATTCACCGAAACACTTATATCACATACCACCGGTCTGTGCATCAAAACGCTTAGTGGCGATGGCATCAATCTCATCAATGAAGATGATTGCTGGAGCATTTTCCTTGGCCAGCCGGAAGACATCGCGCACCATTCGAGGACCTTCACCCAAATACTTCTGAACAAACTCTGAGCCCACCACACGGATGAATGCCGCTGTGAAAAGGTACATTCATTTTTGTTTTGAAAAGTAAATACTAAAAAAATAGTAAATAATAATCATTTTTTAAAAACCAGTGTTGTGGTGTGTAGTATAGAGTGTTGTTTTTTTTGTTTTTTTAAATTAATGACAATTCTTTTATTACAGTGTTTGAATCCATTAAGTGTTTTAAACCTGGGATGAATTAGATTCTAGTCATCTCCGTTGGTAAAAACAAGATTTAACAAATATCCAAAATAAACTTTCAGTGCCTCTAAGCTTCAGTGCAGTGGTAATATCAGAGCTAAGAGATATGAAGGACTGACCTGTCGTGTGGTGTGCCACAGCCTTGGCCAACATGGTTTTACCACAACCTGGAGGTCCATACATAAGGACACCCCTGGGTGGGTCGATGCCAATCTGTGAAAGGAAATAGACCAAAGTCATAAAATAGACCAAAGACATTCAGTCAGAGAGTAAATTCATGTAACTTCAATCACAGCGATGAGTGAACACTTATTAAACATTTTATTTCAGTGTCCACACAAGAATATCACATTTCACTGAATATCTTACCTGTTTGTAGAGCTCAAAGTGTGTGAGTGGCAGCTCTACAGCTTCTCTTACTTCCTGCTTCTGAATGTCCATACCTCCGATGTCAGCGTACATCACATCTGGCTTTTGATCTGGAAAACGAAACAGTGAAACAGTCAATTTCACTCAGAAATTGTAATCCGTCACATTACTTTATACTTTCTTTTAATAGCTCCGCAAAAATCCAATTTATGAATGTATAAATGGAAAACAGGTTGGCCAGTATTAGTTAACTTAAAAACTTGCTCAAAATGAGAGCTATCTAGTGAGACAAAAACAGAACAAAAAAATTTGTCTAAGGACACAGACAATAAATAAAAAAAAACCAGCAACATTTGGATATTAGCAAATAAAACAAATATCAACTTAGAATGTGAATAAAATGGTAAAAGTCAGCAAACTGAATAAAGCAGTTATTAGATACACGCCTTTAGGACCCCTATAAAGCATATGGGAAATTCCAATAACATCGGTCAAGCAGTTTTTGTGGAGGTATAGATATATTGTATCTCGTTACAAGCGGACAGACAAGGGTAACACTATTTCCCTCCTTTAACTGGGATAAAGAAAAGCGGTCCCCAGGTATAACCATGGTCGCCTTTGTCAATAAACTTTCAAAACATATCCAGAAACACAGAAATGCTCAGTTTTTACCTGATGTCAGCATCATAATGCTGCTGTCAGCTTCAGGTGGGAGCACATCCACCAAGGCGTTGCTGTGCTTGTGCAAGGCCACCGAGGCATTTGGCTTCAGTAGCTCTCTGTCGATGGTGCTCAGGATGCGCACATAGTAGTTGGAACCTGAAGGGGAAACGATGATGAATAAAAGGGCGTACGGGAATAGAATTTATTACACATTTAAAGCATGTACACACTGAATAATTTGAAATGGACATCACTTCCAGATTCTCTGAAAACAAAGCCTGAACATGCTTAAGTATTCAAATAAACAACTTGGATGCATCATCTCCCATATCATTAATGTTTTAATTCTCAGCTATCTGTAGTGATTAATTTATGAAATTAGAATGCATATTAATTTATTGTTCATCTTACGGAACAATAATATTAGTAAGAAATAATTTGTACCTTTGTGGATATAATGGTGTCGAGATTTAAAGTTTTATTGCTAAAAATAAATAGAGTTTGAAAAAGGGCCAATGTAAACCTGTAAAAACAGGATTTATTTCAGTGTATTTTTCAAAATTAACAAGAGGGCATTATATTTCCCACGTATTATGCAAAAACCTTGAGGATCTGTGCAGGTTAGTTTCAAATCTAGCATTCCAATACCGTGACGTTATGAAGAAGTCACATTTGTAATATTTTGTTAGATTCTATGTCTTATTTAGGCTATTTTGTTACTGATTATGTGCAGAACTGCCACAGTCTGAAGGACAACTATTGCTCATAATGCCTTTTCAAGGCCTAGCTCCGATTCAAGAGCTTTCTTCTCTCTCAAACTTCTGTGTTGTAAGAATTTGATGGACATGTGTTGATCTGAGGGAGTGCTAGCAAGCTCAAATAGAACCTCTCGTCCACATTTAATTACTTAAAATAAACCTGAATAGAACATTTATAGTGAGGTAGTTTTACTTTAGACTGTACCTGTTGTAGAGCCCACAATGGCTGTGTTCTGGTCCACAGCTTCCAAGAACTGGCCTATGACAAGTGGGATGCTCTGTATCCTCTTAACCTCTTCCTGGGCATGGAGGAATTCTTTCTTCAGGTTCTTCTGTTCATCTTTGATGTATTCCTCCTGTACTTCCAGAAACTCCAGCTCCTGTTGCAGCTTCTGAGAACAGAAAACATAAGAGGGAGAAATATGGTCTGCTGATTATTTGAGTATCCTAGAGTAAATCTTTGACCTAGATATCATAGATCAATTTTTGTGGCCAAAGAGTTGAAGAACCACAAAATTATTTCAAAACCAACATTTTGGGCTCAATTTGAAAAAAAAAAAAAAAATGTGTGTTGGATTCATTAATTATTTTTGAAGTTGTTAACCATTAACATAATTTTTGATTAACCATTAACAAAACTAAAAATAAAGATAAACTACAAACATCCAACACTCTGCCTATGCTTGAGTTACATGCATCCATAATGTAAAGTATCAATACCTCCAATGTTTTTAATTCAGATATCGTCTGTAGGTTTGGTGCCTAACCCAAGTGACGTTGGGATAGAGGCAGGGTAAACCCATGGCAAGTGACCAGTTCAACACATAAGACACTAACCCTAACACCTATAGGCAATACAACTATATTAAAAGTTTTTGAACTGTGGAGGTAGTTGTAGCATTCAAAGGGAACTCAACACAAGGAAACGTGCCAACTCCACACAGGTGAATTTGAACTCAGAACTTTCTTGCAGTGAGAGAAAAGTGATAACTAATAACACTAAATGTCCTTCAGGTTCAAAACGTATTCTAGTGTCCATCTACATATCTAACATGTGGTAGGCATGTAGCCATTTACAAACGAAAGCTTTGCACATCTATTTTCTGTAGGACAGGACTACAAAAGAAAATTTGCAAAAAAAAAGTATTTCCCACGCACAGAATATATTGCAAAATTATTTAAATAGCAAAGTTGTACATTGTGGTGAAACATTGCACTATTTAGGCCTATTACAAGAGATAGTGTCCAAGAATTCCTTTTTTGCAAGTTTGGAGGCATGTAGCCATACCAAATGTTCTGTGCTTTTTTCCTCTTTGAGACAGCTCAATCTTCATGTCATTTCTAGTAAATAATGATAATTGATTGTTTCACTTAAAGATGTGACCAAAGAGTTGACATTGGAAACTAATGTTCAACGTCGCTGTGAAAAACTCGAACTGTTTTCATTCTATACTGGCATTTTTAGATGACATTTAAAAGATGAGACTATAATATTATTGACCACAATATGATAGCTTTCATTTTACAAAACGGATAGATAGATTTGCGGTAGGTTATAACCTTCTTTAAATAAATATTAAAAGGAATCATGCCTTGTATCTGCTGTAAAGGTCCTCAAGATCTTCTGGTTCTGGTGCCAGGAAGGATAGACCTGTCTGAGGTCTAGAAGTTAGTATTGCCGGCATTTCGTCCTGTAAAAGTTACAAAAACAAAAGCATTAAAACACCCCCCAAAAAAACACTTAAAAAATTGACACCATGAATAGGCAAAGACCCACTGATTGTTATCATAGCCGAAAAAAACAGATTAATTTTGGATGCAGACAATATTTGACTGAGAAACACTTAGATGCAAATAAATAAATTGCAACTGGCACACTTAAAACAATAACTAGATGCTTAGCTATTTTCACAAACAACATCCAGCTATGCTAACCTCAGCTAGCTTTTAAACTGCTAGCTAACTTAAACAGCTCACCAAAGCAAACTAAAAAGGAGAACTACTACAAACTTTTTTACAAGACATCTTTAACCGAAAAAACAATTCTAAACCATTAGCATTACAAATATATTGAAAAAATACCCGTTAATTTCGTCTAACACACCAAGCTAATGCTAACGGTTAACTCGCATGACATTGCTACTGCAGCAAATAAGAGAATGAATTGGCAAGTTTTCGCTTCGGCAGCAGTACGATCGTGGTAGTAAACACAACAACGAACTGGCATGAACGGCGACACTTACGAACGTATTTTCAAAGGAGCGCACCATACAAACTATGACAATTTAAAGAACAAAGCATGAAAAAAAATCTCGCTGATTCATACCGGGCTCTTTTCTACAGCTACGGTATCCTCCATGTTGAAATATGTCTACCGGGTGACGTAAGACGTTTTACGTAAGTAGAGGATTGTATGGGTAATGTAGTTCACAGTGGCCTACAAATAATGATGATAATAATAATGATTAAACGTATCTTTTATTGATTAATTACAATCATACACAGTGCAACATAGTGAAATTATTGCTTTTTGCATTCGGCCCATACCTGAGGGAGATGTGGGCCTATTTAGGTTCAGGATCTCATTTATTATGCAATAAGAAATAATTTTGCCAATTAGTTCTATTTTGCTTTTTGGCCAGACATTATGAGATTTTGAGTGAAAAAATCCTTTTAATGGCAGAGGGTCTTGTTGCCCATCTGGACTTCACTTATAAAGACAAATACCCCCACCAACAAAGTTTTAACACATGGTGATATCTGTAACTCTGCTCAATTATTTCCATTTACTCCAGTCGTTTTGTATATGCCAATAAGCCATAACATTCACATTCAATCACACATCAATAGCGTGATTACAGTTATCATATGTTTCTTGTTTTGTTGTTTTCTTTTGTTTGTTATCCTTACAAAGCAAGCACTAAAGATATGATTCTATGCAAACTTGATCTCAGGGGTCATTAACAAAGTGAGATCAAGACAACCAGCTGAACCTGTTTGCCTAGAATCCGATCTTTAGTCCTAGTATTGTTTTTCTTTTAAATGTTACTGTTATTAGACAGTAAATTTGGGGGATGAGATCTTACCATTTTTGTCACAGCTTCTAGTCAATTTGTAAAAGTTCTTATAGATAATAGTTATTTAAATGGATAACAACACATTATTGGATATGATATTCTTCAAGTGCATAAATTATTATTTCAAAAATAAGGGCATCAGGGGGTTTTATGTTAATAAAATAACAAAAATAAAATTTATACAAATATATATATACAAATATATATATATATATATATATATATATACTAACCTAAACATACAATTTCCAACAATTAGCAATTACACTACATTGGCATGACTATTGTAAGCTGAATTTGTAGGGGGGAAAGACGCACAACAACATTCTCATGTCACACAAATTTTCCACAAGCAAGTTAGCACTGACATTTGACATTCTATATACTGATGCCGAGCTGGTGGTATTCATACCTCAGTAAAAAGTATGAAAACACTTTAGGGTTAATCACCGACAAACACACATAAACCCACACACAGGCAGTTTCCATTCAGGGCTTAACGGAAATAGATTAGTTAAACATTAAAGAGGACTGCTCTAGGACCACACAGTATTATTTCTGTAGACATATACATTTTAATAGTGTATTGGCCTGCATGAATACTTCTAAGTCATACAATTCATTATTCACCTATAAAGGCAGTTGAATACTGAAATAAAGTGAATCCATCATGCAAGACAATAATAAACTTTTAATGTGCGTTTGACTCTTGAAAAAGCAACAGACAGAAGGTTTTTGGCTTTTTTAAAATTTTGATACAATCCTCATCATTCTCCATATCAAAAAACAATAGCCAACAGATCATTCAGCTTATAAGCTTCCGATGCAGTTAGAGTCCAGAACAATGGAAGTGGACATTGAGCGGAGATGTTTTAAAGACATCGTTTCCAAAAGCCCTTGTTCTTGAGTCGAGAGCTCAAGATCTACCACAAAACTGGACTTGGAATCAAGATTGTTGGCTCACCAGTTGTGTTTTATTACTCCATTAAACACATGCAATTTAAAAAGTCCATTTTTTTATTCTTAAAGGAACAACAAAGTGCTACCATTAACTATTTTTTAATACAATTTCAGTCATCTGCATTATATTCAATAAAGTCCTTGATTGAGTGCATTGGTTCTGAAAAGGTTTTTTTTTCTACAGCAGAGACAAAATACCGGGGCGGTCTTATATATTGTATTTTGTATTTTTACCTTTAAAGGATTCAGAGAGGTTATATCTTCCAGCCTCAGAGGAAGTGATGTAACATATACCTTCAAGTAGTTCTCTGTCTGCACTTACAAGGAGGAAATATTCCATGTGTATTTTGCTTGACATGTTAAAGAGCATTAAGTCGATGGGGTGGACACAATGGATAATTCTTCACCTTATCGTCTCAGGTAAAATTAGCCAAGACTTTTCATTTGAATATGAAAGACATATGTGTGTTTTTGTAGCTTGTATTCCAACCTGTCATACAGAAAAAGTCTAATTCTGCATAAATCAACTCACCACATTGTGGGTTAGTTTAGCGTTCTGGAGCCCGCGGGGGGTACATGCATGCTCTCTGCGTCCGCACTCACACTTAAGAGTTTCAAACATTCTTAAGTGGTTTCTCTCATGTGGTGGCGGAAATGTGTTTATATTCTCTGTGACTGATGGCTGCTACAGAGGTTATATGGTTGCACCTGCGTCTGTTTGTTTGTCGTCAGGATTATGTGTGAACTACCCTGTGCATATCTATGAAATATGTGGGGAAGCTGGGTCTTCGGCCAGAAATGACCTTATTCAAATTTTGGATTGTGGCTAAAGTTTCTTTTTTTGAAATGAGTCGCGTTTTTTTTTTTTACACGTCCTCTTATTTCCCAGCGAATAATGCATCGATTGAAAAAACAACAACAACAGTCATATTTAGAAGTCTCCGCGACTGATTTTTGGTTTATATTTTTATAAAAGTCATGAATTTTTTTTCAACTTTGTTAAACTATAGGACTGTATCAGAATCAGAATCAGCTTTATTGGCCATGTAAATGCATACAAAGAATCTGACTCCGGTTAACTGAGCTCTCACAGTACGAAAGTCATATAAATAATTTTAAATGAAATGGACAAGGCAATAAACAAATATACAGGCTATAAACAAATGGAGATGATCTTGTGTACAGTCTATATACATTTATATATATATATGTATTAATATGTATATACACATATATATCACAAAGATGTCAGAGTAATGACAGTTGGAGGTAGTTATAGTGTAATGAGGTGATTCAGGTTATTGTACAACACTGACACTGGTTTGATTGTTCTTCAGGTCGATGGCCTGCGGGTAAAAACTGTTTTTGTGTCTGGTAGTTTTAGCCGGAGTTTTTCGGTAGGTTGTGTCCGGGGTGTGACGTGTCTGCAGTGATCTTTCCTGCCCGTTGCCTGACTCTGGAGGAGTATAGGTCCTGGATGGATGGTGGGTTGGATGCGATGATTTTTTTCCTCCTGAAGTCCTCTCTCATCTTTACAGTTTTGAGTTTGTGCAGCTCCAGGTTGTTGTGACCAAACCAGACGGCCAGCCGTTCAACCTCCCGTCTGTATGCAGACTCCTCGCTGTCCTGGATGAGGCCGATGACCGTTGTGTCGTCCGCAAACTTCAGGAGTTTGACAGATGGGTCATCAGAAGTGCAGTCATTCGTGTAGAGTGAGAAGAGTAGAGGTGACAGCACACAGCCCTGTGGGCTCCCCGTGCTGATTGTGCCGGTGGAGGATGATATTTTACCCAGCCTCACCTGCTGTCTCCGGTCCGTCAGGAAGTCTGTGATCCTCTGACAGGTGGAGGCTGATACAGCAGAGTATTCTTGGTATAATTGTGTTGAAGTCCACAAACAGGATCCTTGCGTATGTCCCTGGAGAGTCAAGATGTTGCAGGATGAAGTGCAGTCCTGTGTTGACTGCATCATCCACTGACCTGTTTGCCTGGTAGGCAAACTTTAGGGGCTCCAGCAGGAGTCCTCTGATGTCCTTCAGGTGGGACAAGACCATTCCCTCAAAGGATTTCATGACCACAGACGTCAGGGCGACTGGTCTGTAGTCATTCATTCTGTGATGGCGGATTTCTTGGGGACTGGGATGATGGTTGAGTGTTTGAAGCATGAGGGGACTTCACACAGCTCCAGTGATCTATTAAAACTCTGTGTGAAGATGGGGGCCAGCTGATCAGCACAGGCTTTCAGGCAGGAAGGGGACACGGACCTGGGCTTGGACCCTTTCTGATCCTTTGTCTCTGAAACGGCTGCCTCACCTCCGTCTCACAGGTTTCTAAGCTTGGGATCAGTGGGGAGGGGTGTGATGGTGGCAGGGGGTGTTGATAGTTCAGAGCGGGTGTCGAACCTTCAATAAAACTTATTCAGCTCCTCAGCCAGTTGAAAGCTCTCCACAACAGGGGATGTTGGTTTCCTGTAGTTGCTGACCTCTCACAGGCCTCTCCACACTGATGCTGGGTCGATGGCTAGAAACTTGTTTTTCAGCTTTTCAGAGTAGCACTTCTTTGCTGCTCTGACCTCCCTGGTCAGTGTGTTTCTGGCCTGCTTGTACACGACTACATGTGCTCGCAAATCTGATGTATGCCGTCACAGTATCAGTCAAGTCATCCTGGTCTGAAGCAGCATCGTCAGAAACACTCCAGTCAGTACAGTCAAAGCAGGCCTGTAGCTCCAGCTTTGCCTCGTGGGCCCACCTCTTCACAGTCTTGACTACAGGCTTAGCAGATATAAATTTCTGCCTGTAGGACGGGATGAGATGGACCATATAATGATCAGAGAGTCCCAGAGCTGCACGGGGGACAGAGCGATATGCACCCCTTATTGTGGTGTAGCAGTGGTCCAGCCTGTTAGTGTTCCTGGTGGGACACGTGATGTGTTGTCTATATTTTGGCAGTTTGTGATGGGGTTTTTGTCTCGTCTCCACGAACAGAGAAAAGTCCCCAAGAATGATGAGTAGAGAGTCTGGGTGTTCATGCTCCAGATCAGAAATCTGGTGAGAGAGGTGTTGTAACGCCTCACTAACTCAGGCCTGTGGTGGGATGTAAACAACCAACCAGTATGAAGAAGGAAAACCCCTTCAGAGAATAAAACGGCTTAAAGTTGATGAATAAAGTTAAAGTTAAATGAGGACTGCATGATTTCGTCAGCACTGTGACATCCGTGCACCAATCTTCACTAATATATTAGCAGACACCGCCTGCCTTCGTCTTCTTCTCGAGGTCCGTTACGCGGCCCGCGCGGAGCAGATGGAAGCCCGGCAGGTGAAGCGCGTTTCCGGGATGTGCTTCACTGAACCGGGTTTCGGCGAAGAACAGGGCCGCCGATCTGTCCGAGTTGGTTGAACTGAGCAGCAGCAGCAGCAGCTCGCCCATCGTATTTGCCAGAGAGCCGACATTCGTAGGTGAATCGGGGGGAGCGGCGCTCGGAATCCGCGCTGACGCGGTTTAGTGTCAAAGTGTTGATTTGATTGAATTGAAGGGGAATATTGGAACATCACAAAGGTAAACATCCAGTCAAGACAATTCTTTGATTGTTACTGTCATTAAAACAGGAATATATTTTGGAACTTTCCTCCAATTTCCCGAGGGATTAATAAACCAATGTTAATAAAAAAAAGAAAATCAGTTTGGTATTGATCCAAATATAATCAACAAGTTTCTTCTATAATTTTATGACTGAAAGTCTTCTGAATAAAGGATCTTTTATTTATTTAAATATAATATGTAGGTATAACATAATGATAATGATATATAAAATAACAATTTATATTTTCATTATTGTTATTTATTACTTATGATGGTAATAATAGTATGACTAATGCTACATAAAATAATGATGTAATGAAATATAATAATATATGGAATTTGAGGATACCTAATATGATATTAGATTATTTTTTCATCACTCTATTTTAGTGCATTATGTGAATATCTTTAGTCAAATTTCTTTTCAAATGTGTAAATTCTATTCGAATTTTTTTACAAGACAGAGACCAAGCATTTTGGTTTGGGTTCCAGTTGTGGTTATTTATGACAGGAAATGACTATTGTTTCCTGACATGCTGTCATTGGTGTGCTTGTTTTTTCTTGTTTGTGTGTTTGTTATAGATACCTACTCCCTGATCTCAGTCCACCAGCCTCCTGTGCTCACCGGAGCTCTGGGTCATGATGTCATATTGGAATGTCACTTATATGTGTCCAATAATGAAGAAATGGCAGGCCCACCAACTCTATTTTGGGAGTTTGACAATGGAAGGCTGTGGCCCCCTTCTAAGAAATATGAAGAACGTGTTGACCTTCTAGAGAAAAACATGACGTCATCAACCAAGTCCATCCTCTTCAAGAATGTCCAATGGGCTGACAGCAGGAAGTACCTTTGCAAGCTTTCTGTCATCACCAAAAAAAGGTTGACACGTTTCAGGACAAGAGGAAATGAAACTGTGCTTTTGATTTACGGTAAATGCAACTGTTTTAGTGGAAGGGGCTGGGATGGATCATGAAGGCATCAGGATGTTAATCTCAGGCTTCTGCATAGTTTGGCTCAAGTTAAAACACCAACTGTGATAAACGTTTGGGTTTTTCAGGAGGAATTACCAAACTTGTGGGGTCAGATCAGGGTCAGGAATAAGATTAAAGACTAAAGATTCAGGATTGTTTGCTGCGGATGCACGGGATCGATTAGGCCGAGAAAGAACTCTAAGTGGATTCAGTCCATTTTAAATTAAAGGTTAAAAAAGGACTCAATAAAAGATTTGTAAAATAAATAAAGTGTTTTGTCCACACACAGGGTTCTTCCCTGAGAAGAGACGTCACATCTTCAAATGAAAAAGTTCAGCGACACAATAATAATGATAACAATAATCAGATGATCAAAAATATTCTGTTAAAATAAAAATGTAAACTTGAACATTTTTCCCAAATAAAGAGGAAACTCAGATAAAAACAGATATGCTTTCTGGTTAAAAAAAAAAAAGGTTTAAAAGAAGACGGTACAGACAATCTTACATCCTCAGGTAGTTCATTCCTGAGCTCCATGTACCTGATAGTAAACCCAACCCTTTGGCCTTCAAACTACTGATAGCTTTGTGGTGAATCAGCTCTATATAAACAACATTTAATCAGATTGGATTTGATTTGATCACCTGTCGAGCAGAATTGGATACGATTTGACTGGTTTTGAAATGTGCTGTATAAATAAAGTTTGTTTGATTGATTGAACCTGGTCTTGGTAACAGGCCGACGAAAACTGCTTGAGAATCTCAGACTATGCAGACGCTCATATAGGATTAAAAGATCAGAAATATAATCAGGAGCCTGGTCACAAAGAGTTTTATATACGATCTGCATCTTAGATTTTCAAACAGATTGCAAGACTAACAGAGTGCTACATTTATTTGTTCAGCTTAAAAGCCTTACATGGGACTTTTGTACGATATGAAGACTTTTCAAAGTTTACTAGTTGATAAAATAGGCTGTTACAATGACGTGGTCAGAAATATATAAAACGTTTTTGCCTGGTTGGGGTTAGATGGGGGAAATAGAAGTGAACAAGGTTAGTTATATTTGCCTCAAAATCTAAAGGACTGTTAATCAGGGCATTGGGATTTCTTGAAAGTGGCTTAAATAATTTCCAATAATAATCACTAGGTGGCAGTAGAGTGCGGTCCTGGGTGCGCCTCAGGGCAAGGATGAGTAAATAAAAGAAAGGAAAAGAAAAGAAAATAAGAAAATAAAGAAAAGGATAAATGTGAGTAATAAAACATGATTAAAAAAACAAATTATAATTTATATAATAATCTATATCAGCATGTAACATACACATTTTTGTATTTGATATGGATTTTTCTGGCATTTTTGGATTTTGAGTTTCACAGCACGCATGCTCATTGGGTCATGTTTAAATATTAATGTACAGCTTTAAACGTTAACTGGCAATGTTGTTTTAAGTCCTTAAAGCCATTTTGATTATGTTGGTCTACCACTTTATCAAACTGAAATACCACAACTAGAACATGGGAGCCTTTATTGGAGGTAGAGTTTAAATGTTAAACTACTTTAAGCACTTTGAGATTGAGCTTATAGTTACTCGAGTCGTTGCAGTTGAGGCTGGAACAGGGAGGATTTGTTGATTACGGGCTCAGCTTTCCTTCAGCAACCCCATCTCGGCTTTCTTTGTAAGGAAATCCATTAAAGTAAGCTCTTTCCGTTGAATTCCACAATTCTAAGAGGAGCTCCTGTGATGTCACAATCAGAGGAAATGTTAGATAATATTACGCGTGGTTGCAACTATACCCCGAGAGTGCATCCCTCCACCAACAGCTTCCAGGCTGTGTCAGAAGAAAACACTGTAGAAATGTGACTTTCTCCTTATATTAATAGTCCTAGTTTCAATGAGTGAAGATGAGCAAAGCTTGTGAATTAAATAAAAGTCATGATGATCTGCAGAGCAATTGACGAAATGCCAAATTTCACCCATAATAAAGTAGATTACACAATAATACCAACTTGACATCTTGTCAAAAGCCCCCTCCAGCAGGAGAGGATCTCATACAATAATTTCCTTCAGTCTGCAGATCAGACAAAGTCTCATTATTATTCAGCATATGATTGGATATGGAATTTATAGGAAACCTTCACGTCAGAAAATCAACACACAGAAGCATTTATTGTATGGTAAAATATCTGCAAAACTATCTCCTTTCGGATTACATTTCTGACAGTGGTAGTAAAATAAACCAGGTTTAGTCACAAACTGAGATACGGTGTAAACCAGAATGCTGTCAACCTGAATGTAATCAGGCTTTAAAAATGTTACAGCACGGCAGGGAAAAAGCTTTTCAAAGTTCACAGGCAAAAATAATACTATATTTAAATCCGGGTTCTCTTTTGGGCATGCGAGTACAAACATGGTTTCCACGGGATTCTTTTGACAAACTGGGTGATTTGCCACAACGATTTGATTGTGAATGACTGACTTTCATGAAAGTAGAAAACGCTTTCCATTCAAATGTTTCTGCGCGTCTCTTTCCAGACACCATGATCTTCAACCTCAGCGCTCACAATGACTCTCTCCTCTGCTGTGAAGTAAATGTCACCCGCCATCATGGATTTTCTTTGTCCATCTCTCACAACGGAAGCAACCCCCAAACGGTTCCCCCTGCTCTACATGTTGCAGCTCTGCCCTACATCACACTCTCCCAGATCATTTCTCCCGGGAGCGTAGGAGAATACGAATGTCAGCTGCACCTTCATGATGACCTGATAACCAAACGCATCTTTCTCCACCAGGGGCCTGGTAATAATCCCTCCTGGTTTGTTCTACTTTCCATGCATGCACGTCACACACTTGTTTCAGGCACGGCTGTTTAACCAGGGAACATGTTTAACCAGAACCAGTATGTCCTGACGCTCTTCGATGGGTACCGTGCTGTGAAATAGTATTGGACCCCTCTTGATTGCGTCTATCGTTGTATGTGTTTCATTCTAAACTGTGTCAGAACCGCTTACTTGCAGCCGTACTGGAGGGTTTGTGAGCATGAGCGACTCTTTTCAGGTCCCACCACAGCACCTGGATGGTGTTCAGGTCTGGGCTTTGACTGGATCACTCCAAAACGTATTAATGTATTCCTTTTCATATGAGTCATATGGAGGTGGAGTTACTCTTCTGCTTTGGATCCTTTTTCTTACTGCATGACCCAGTTATGCTTTAGATAAAGCTCACAGACTGATGACCTGACATTCTCATTAACAATATTGTGGTCACGACCAGAATTATTGTTTACCTGAAGCAAAGAAACATCCCAGTAACAATACACTGTCACCTCCATGTTTGACTGTAGTTATAATATTCAGTTTGTAGAATCTTGTCTTTGGTTTAACGATCCATCCGGATTAAGATAAATTTTCGCCACTCGCCGACTGATTCCACTTTACCCAGCGTCTGTCAGATTAGTTGACTTTATCTATTGTATTTTGTTAAAATTTAAATACACTGAAAACCTAGTGTTCAGTGCAGGAAGAGGCCAAAAAACCCTCAAGGGGCTTATTTAGAGCCACCAGCCAAACAACAACATTCAGTACATGGAACATTATATATATACAGAAAATACAATAATATGACAAGTGTAAGACAAAATAATAAAATGTACTAATTACAACTATCAACAAAAATCTGAACTTTGAAACAAAAACAATGTGAGTAAATGACATGTATAAGTGGGATATGCATGTCAACATGTGTTTATCCCTGTTAGGGGGGGGTGTTGAGAATAAAGTAAATGATACGTTCTGAGAATGAAGTCAGTGTTCTGAGAATAAAGTCAGAATTCCCCCCCAAAAATTTTAACGTAGTCATACGTGGCCCCAATCCTTTTCCGTAGAAAACACAGTCAAAATCTCCTTGAAGCGTTCTTTATGAAAATTTACACAGGAACAGTCTTTTGTCAGATAACCAAAGACATTTCTTAAACAGCAGCGCCATGAATACTGACCTTTTTCCAAGGTGAGGGAGGCCTTCAGGTGGATTACATAGGTGTTGGATTTAACATCAAAATTTGGATTTTCTGTGTTTTCTTTGGAATCTGCTGATAGGAGAATTTTGATCGACC
This sequence comes from Lophius americanus, assembly GCA_037951165.1. NCBI lineage: Eukaryota > Metazoa > Chordata > Actinopteri > Lophiiformes > Lophiidae > Lophius > Lophius americanus. The sequence goes on from JBBDHG010000043.1 coordinate 1,578,263, forward strand.
ACCTCTAGGAAGATTAACTAGTGTTCCATCCAAGCATTTCTATTTGTATGTAAATTTGTCTCACTCTTAATCTGTGGAAATAACTTTGTAACTGTAGCGGCTAAGCCAAACTTAAAGCCACTGAGGGGTTGCAAAGATGGAACTCTAAGTTGACGCGCTTTCCCTCGCCGAGAAGTGGAAATGAAAATTCATCCACCTTGTGCATATCACCGTGAATGCAAAATACCTAACCATACACTCACAAATAAAGTTTTCTTTTTTGTTCTTGTTTAAACTTTATTCAAATAAGAGCAGTATACGGAACGAGACTGGGCGTAAACAAATATAAAGTACATTTTAGAAAAAAATGGTGGAATACAATTACAGTGGTCACAGATGTGAGAAATTCAAAATAACGATTCAATGTAATCAGATAAAGACAAAATCGAATTAAAAGCAATTATAATAAAATAAATAAAAACATTTGAATAAAATATGGCGCGCACACAAGGGTAAAGCGTGGCACATCGGAGTAGCGAGGACTTTCACATGATCTTAGATATTTTTTCAGTGTTTTTGTTCCAAAATCACGTACAACATGTGAAATCGCTCCTATCGTAACGGTTTCATGAAAAATCTTCTTCCACTTGAAATTTCTTTTAATATTGGCATAGTGTCCTACTGGTGCAACTACGGGGAAACCATATGCTTCTGAAAATTGTGGGTGTAACATGTGATAAATTAAGGAAAGTTTTTTTATAATTTTTTTTATTAATAATCAGGTCTGGAGGTGTCTAATCCAGCTAAGAACCACTTATTTTTTCATGGTTTTAGTTTTTGCGGAAGCAAATACCTTTTCACACAGACCAGGTTGGTATAAGATAGCTTTTCTGTATCAATAAATATAATAATCTTTTAAAACGTGTTATGCTTACTCAGGTTGTTGCTGGTTTATCTTACATTTTGTTTGAAAATCAGACTGAATTCAACATGTGATTCACACAAAAAGCAGAGGAAACCAGGAGGGGTAATATACTTTTCCAAGGACTATCCTTCTGAAGCATCAAAAAGGAAATCTTCTTTTTGTTGTTGTTGCTGGAGACGGTGGATATGCTGGGAAAAAACGATAGAACTGTTTCTAAACGATAGAACTGCTTTCTGCAGATTATTTTTAGCACTTTGAGATTTGATCCAAATGTAAAGTACATTATAAATTAATTGTATTATTATTCTTATTATCTTCTTCATTCTTAATTTGAGTAATAACCCTCATGTCTGTGGTTTTGCGTTGCTCAGATACATCAGTGGCGGTGTGTCCAGAGCCGTGGTTTCTGTATTTGGCTGTCCTCCTGGTGCACGCCATCATCCTGCTGGGCTTCCTAATTGTCCTGCTGAGACGAAGAAGCTGTCTTTGCTGACATCATAGCACCCAACCTCGGCTCATGCCTCCTGTTTTGAGGTCCTGCTGCTACATGACCGTCCTACCAGGCAGGAATGAAGAGGATCGACTGTGGAGATCCAAACTGTCAGCAGAGAAAAGAGACTGGACTTTGAAGCGCTGACTCTGAATGGAGATATTATTCCCGATGAATAACAGTCGTTTTTTAAAAACTTTTGCTACGTTAAATATTTTATATTATATTATAATATTAAAATATATATCTTATTTATACATCAGGTATCCTCGTAGGTCACCTTCTGTTACCTTCCAACCATACCAGCGCCATATAGGATTAGAGAGGTCTAGTATGCTGTCCAAAATAAAAACTAAAAACCCATTAAAAAAATCCTGAAGGCTTTAAATTAATATTTAGATACCCTCAGTAATAATTGATTTCTGAGGGAGTGAGTGACTGTAGTCAAATAAAGGAGCGAAGATATTCTCTGCATCATACTGCATTGCAATCAGAGAAGACACACGAATAAAAAAAATGAAAGACTTACTACAACAGAATGATGGGTGATGAAGAGTCTACTAGAAAGTCTTTGGCGCTCAGACTAATCGGGGAGATTGTGATCAAAGGGACTCTGCCCTGAGCCGCAAGCATGGAATATCCCCACTTTCAAAAAATGAATACTGGTGGTGGTGGCTGATGACTCTGCAGAGACTCATGAACGATGAGGCTGATGGATCTGTGAGGACTAGGTAGATATGGGGAGGCGGAGGATGCGCGAGCCAGCAGCATTCGTGAACTAGATGGACGGAGTGAGACTCGTATTTTCCGACAGCAGATGGTGGTGATGGGCTGAACGTGCAGGTGTGACAGTGACTGATGGATGAGGCCCGTATGCCCGAACGAGTGCAGCTAATGTCAATTGGTGTCCCGGACCATGAAGCAGGTAACTGAGACTGAGCAGGTATGAACGATGAGGATGGCAGAGTGGTATAAGCAGTAACTCTGGACCTAGTGCACCAGAGGATAGTCTTTCTGATTGAACATTCCCTTGATCTCCACTTAAAGGCCCAACAAGTAGGATTTAAATGCATAAAGTGGTTGAATATTGCGTCCAATGGTAAACACCCCTCGGCTTATTCTCTTCTCCGAAACAAGCCATTCATTGACTTATGGTGGTACATACAAGCATCATGGTGGCGAGGGGGTTAGAACTGTCTGACCTCATAGCAAGGCGGACCTGTGGCCCTACTGTGAGGAGTTTGCATGTTCACCCTGTGAGCGCGAAGGTCCTCTCTGGCTTCTTCACACAGTCCAATAACATGCAATACAGGTTAATTGGTGAATAAATGTGTGTTAGCGTGAATGTTTGCTTGTCTCTTTGGTCTAGCTCTGTGATGAACAGTTGACTTGTCCAAGGTTAACCTCGCCTCCCACCAAATGTAGTCTGGGTAAATGATGAAGACAGGACAAGTGACAAGACAACTGATGGTTATGTACTAACAAGGCAAAAGATCATTTCTTGAGCCAGTGTTGGTTTTGTCCATTCTGAGCTACTGTGGAAACACGCCTGTGCGACCTGCCAGACCACATTCCTGAGAAGTTCTCTCTGGTTGCTTTTGCTTCCTCCCACTTCCTCCCACCGTATAGTTGTTAAAATCTTTCTCACTCTTTTAGTGAAGTTGTTCCTGATATGTTTCCCGTATGATAAAACACACACCCTTTACAAATAGAAATATACCTCAAGTTCCTTTTCAATCGTGTTCAAGTATACTTACGTAAAGTTCAAGTATGTATTCAAAGATTACTTCATATTGTGAGCACACAGATATAAATGCAGCTATAATGCAAAAAAAACCCCATAATGATATCAAGTGTACTATCAAAATACTTATTGGGACTTAATTGACTAATTTTTAGATTAGAAAAATTAGAAAAAGTGTAAGAGTTAAAGCGTAAACTTTAGTTAACAACTAGTTTACATTTAAGCTTTATTTCTAAGCCTCAAACATCATGAAGTTCATGAAGTGATCTTATAGGACATATTTACATACGTTTGGTCCTTTTTCAGTATACCTGTGGTATTTAATATTAAGTGTACTACAACCAATACTGAAACTACTACTATAGGCAAACTTATATTCATATTATATATATATATATACTTAGACTTTTCTGTGTACTTCTGTGTATGGGGGGGGGGGGGGGGGGGGGGGTTCAGTTTGCAGACACATCCACTTCCTACTTATACTTGACTAGTATAATTATGAGTTTATAAGTATAAGTATAAGTTTCACTTCACTTATATAGTGAAATAATATTTTATATTTTTTATATATATATATATATATATATATGTAGGAAATGTATCCTGCAAGTATAATTGATATATTTATGTATGTATTTATTTGTCTAGGGTCACATATACAATAAAGTATACTTTCCTGTGAGTGAGTAATGGTTTCAGTGTGAAATTAGGCATTTCAGATACTTTATCTCCCTCTAATGGTGAGCAGTAGTTTCAAAAAGCGGCAACCCAAAGAAACCCTTTACTGCTTCATTCACTGACTGTTTATGTCATAAATATTTGGATTCAGGCATTGGCTTGAATCCAGGTACAAAAACTTTGCACCTTTGGATTTGGCAGAAACTCAGTAAGGGGAGCTTCTGTTATTTAAAGTTTTTTTTTGTTTATTTTATACAAAAAACCAGAGAGCGGACTGTTTGCCAACACGAGGGAATTTCTAGAAGGCAACAACAAAAAAAAAAAGACTGTTACCATGACAACAGGTTTATACTTCCCTCCTCCATGCCTCTGGAGTAATGCATCACATCCACGCCCCCCTGCCCAAACCCATCCCAAAGACGGATCAGCACGCCAACATGCAGGGGAGGAACATACGCGTCTCCTAAAGGTGCTCCTCCGCTGCGCGTCTCTTCAAGGGAATAAAGAAGGAGGAGAACGGGTTGTTTTTGAGAATTTCTGTCAGGGATATCTCCTATATCTATTTATCCTATAATCTACCCATTTTGACAGCAGAGGGACTTTGCCTGACACAGGATATAAGACCTCCGCCTCTCCAACAATGTAGGATGAGACCTTTGAAGGATATCTGGGAGGGGGAAGTTCGGATTCTTGCACTCGGCTCTGCTGCGTTTTTTTTTTCCTTCCTTGTAAACAGAAAAACATGCATCTTTATGCAAATATACTGGGTGAGGAATACTTGATTGTCTGATGAGTTTAAATTCTAAAAACTTGGTATTGAACTTGGTATTTAGCTGCTGCGGACAGCAGCTAAACTAAACTTAACTGATGTGAACAGACAGCAGGTGATTTAAACCGCAGTGAATCACTCTGTCCTCAAGCCTCCCCCTGAAGAGATGTGTTGTGGTGACGTGCAATGTGGACTGCAGGAAGAAAGCAACAACGCTGATATAAGACTACAGAAAAAAAAAAAAAGTTGATCTTCCAAAGCCAAAGAAAGGAGGTGGAATCCAACCAGAGGAAACTTCACGCTGCTTCCATTTGCCTTTTCCTGCACACACTGACTCTGTCAAAGTCCAACCCTCCTCTCTTTTTTGTCCAGGTGGTACATGAAGGGGCATTCGGGCAGTGCTGCTGAACGTTTTACGTCAACATTCATTCATGCAACATTTGTACATTTTAGCAGACTTTTCCTCTACTATCAATCCAGCTCCGTTGCACGATCCACTCACACCCTTACTCCTTCCATATTCAACACAAAATCCACCAGCCACCTCCGCCTCGTCTGTGATCAGATATCCGTCTTCCACTAGCTTTTACTGTTAATCACTGACAGTGCCGTTTATTGTCCAGCCTGTGAGTCCGGATACTGGCATTATTTGGTGCACACAGCCTCATTGTGAGACTGAAAGGGCCTAAGGGTGTGCCACAGAGTATAAATAGTTGAACAAAGGCCCCTCTTGGAGTGACAAGTGGCTGAAATCCGAAACTCAGAGTGATTCCGCTCTCTGGAAACTCAATATGCACTCACACACTGAGAGGCTGCACAGACTCTCAAACAACTAAGGGTGGTCTACCACCCAGGCGTGTGAGGAGACAAGGCAGCAGCGCAGACGCCTCGATCACTGATGCTGTCAGGTTTTCTAGCGCTATTGAGCACCAGATCATCAAGACGACCCAACCACGCCTCCGTCCTGACCTTGTACCGTCTGAAAACACCAGCGGAGACGAAGACACCCAGACGAACCACACCCAGAGTCCAAACAGCCTCAAGAAAGAGTCACCACTTCCAATCTCCCAGACCTTTGATCGTGGCCAGGACATCTTTGACATCACCAGCGGTCGCCGCTGGAGATCTGTTCTGTGTCTCCCTGTGTGTGAGTTTGTGTGTGGTGGGTTTTTACGCCACTGACAGCTGCCACAAGGATTTTTTCCTACTGTCAGGATGTTCGCACCACCAGAGCTGCTCCTGCTACCTTTGGCCATCCTGGCACTTCAAGGTGAGAGGGAAAGGGTCGTGTTTCCATGGTGATGCCACGATGGCAACACCTGGGCATGCACTTGAGCCAACATCCAATCCTTGACTGCATTTTCTCTCTTTCTGCTGTTTCCCTCCTTACAGCTGTTGTACTTTTCAGCAGTTTATGTGTGTGTGTGTGTGTGTGTGTTTGTGTGTGTGTGTGTGTGTGTGTTCAGATGCACAAGTGTGACTCAGTGTTTGCTCCTCCATCATTGTGCTGGATTGCCTGTTAAACTTCCAGCTGTTCAGATTTTTATTTAGATGAGGCCATGTGGTATTAAATTGAAGAGGGCAGGAAAACACACACACACACACACACACACACACACACACACACACACACACACACACACACACACACACACACACGGACGCACACAGACACACTGTGTGTATTCAAACATCTAGATCAGGGGTATTCAACTAAATCTGCTGGAAGTCCAGAGAGACAGCCCTCCCCTCTGCTGAGGTTTCAAACAGTAAGATAACTACAGGCTCTCATGCTTTTAACTTAACCTTTTTCACATTTTTATTGAACAAAGTATAAAATGTATTCCCATAAATTATCCCGACCCAACTAATATTCTTCTATCTCTCTTCTAAGCTGCTTTGGTAAAGATACAGCATTATTAATAAGGTAAAACTGGCGATTCTATACAGGAAAAATATGGAAAACAAAGAACCAACCAACATAAACTAATGATTTCTAAGTCTGTATTGTGAATAAATTCTTCTCTGACCATTAAAACATCACAACTTCAATGATAATTTTAAAAAGTGTTCTTTTAGGCTTTAAAATATGACTTAAGATGGTTTTGTAATTCTCACTATCGTGACAATTTGGGGAGATGAATGGAAAAAGAGGCACAATCAGCGAATCACAAATCTGAATGTCAATCTTCTCACACCATCAAGTAGGTTTTTTTGTGGGGAACATTTTATCACCTGTGTATGCAGATTACAAAGATTATATATCACTTTTCATATAATCTACTTTATAATCTACTTTAAAAAAAACACAAGTCGCATTTCAGTATTACCTGACTAACAAAGTCCTAATTATTTACAGGAAAGGAACTTTATGTGTATGCCAAACATCTGGGTCCATTCATAGACTAGATCCAAAATGGTTATAAACATGTTCATGACAAACTACACTTGCAGACATAAGAAAGAGTCCATCTCGCTGTATGCAAACCATTTCCTTCACCCATCCACATCCAGCTAATAGGATGACTTTGGACGGAATCTTATCATCCCACATACAAACACTCTGGTGAATCTCTGAGTAGTTTACGGTATGATAAAAAGTCATTTTAGCCTGCATCCTGAATCAGATGACCAGTCAATTCTCTTTGTTGCAAATGGACCAGCAGCATGGAATTATTTCAAAAATAAAGTTTGGGTCAGTTATCCGCCTTGACCTCAACCTCTTCCTGTTGACCTATCATAGAGATATCAAACGTGGGTTTTCTGCCGTGAGTACTTCTACAGGGTGAAAGAACCCCGAGAGGAAAGAACTGAATTAAGAACTGAAGCGGGACGAAGACCTGGGGGGGGATGAGGATAGGCGAGGAGGCAGGAAATTGGATGGAATCTCCTGAAAGGAGAGGAAAGAAACAGATTGAGGCTGGTAAAAAATAGCAGCTCGGCTCTTTGTATTCAGAAATGTCCCTTTGCACGTAATGAGAATGAAAGAAAACACGGACATGACCACCGTCATTTATGACTCAAAGCGATTTGATGCACATCCAAAGATGTAATACCAGCTAAGACGATTAAGAAATCTGAGAATGATAATGAGATAGCTCACCCCAAAACACAATACATGAGAAAAAAATCACCTGTGGCACATCCTGAACAAAAGAAACTATGCCAAAAAAAAAAACACATTCTATATATCTTTTAACTGAAGGCGGAGCTTCAGGTTCATCTGCTCATGTTGCCTTCAAGTACTCCTTAACAGTAGAAAATATTGTGTGTTCAAACCCAACCAGAGGCCCACAAAGCTCAATTGATCTGATGGCGTCGTGCACTAATGCACGCCGCAGAGTGATGGATTCCTAAGTTGCAGACACTGGAGCCATTCAGTCTGCAAAAGGCTCGTGCTTGAACTTATGGTCAAAGGAGCTCATCGTCAACAGGATGCTCCAACAACCGCACAATTTTCCCAGAATCCAGCCATTTGGATTCATGTCTATTCCATCAGTCCACTCCGACCGTGGATCTGCACAAATTGGAAATGACATTACAGAGAAGCTCATCATCTTAAGTAGCTGGAGAGGAACTTAAACTAATTATGGATGTTCAAGTGGTGCACTGCAGCGAGGGCGGCCAGAAACTGTTACGCCTGATCCATGGTTGGCTTTGAGAAAGAGAGAGTCTCCAAACAGGCAAATAACACATTTGAGTTTTGGTCTAAATGTTTTGTAAACTAAGATGTTTCAACAATTACACCTCAAAGCTTTATTACTAATCAGATTACATTACAGAGTATGTACGTCTCAAATGTGTGAGGAGTCTCTCTTGTTTAGATTCAGTATCAGACAGACAGACAGACAGACAGACAGACAGACAGACAGACAGATAGATAGATAGATAGATAGATAGATAGATAGATAGATAGATAGATAGATAGATAGATAGATAGATAGATAGATAGATAGATAGATAGATAGATAGATAGATAGATAGATAGATAGATAGATAGATTTATATATCATCTTCCATAGTAGGAACCCTGTTATACTTGCTTCCATACAGTCATGATGATTAAGTGAACTGCTGCAGTCAAGCCGGCCTGAATAATGTTTTCTAATATTTTTTAATGTTCATATTCCCATTAAGGCATTAATCCTGCTGGATGTCTTGTTTTGGTTTTGGAGCTCTTGACCCAGTGGACCTGTTGCATTAGAAGATAAAGACTAAAACGCATGCAGGGATTCCTCAGGCTTGTTTCATGCTGAAAAAAAACAAAACACTTTAGCAACAAGGACCATAACACAGCTTTGTGGAGTAAGGTCACATGGAACAGTGTGCTTCAATGATCTACTTGTTCCAGTGGAAAGTTTCTTGCCTGTTTGATGTCGAGGGAAATGTCACGGATGCTTAGCCTTTCCCTTGGTTCTGTAAGCCTACAGTATGTACGCGTGTTTACGTCGCTGGTATCCCATGAAACCAGACGTTGTCCTCCCTCGACTCTTGGCTGCTCCCTTCTTTTCAGGCTACTTCACATCATCAGGCTGAAGTCTTACATACGATTATTTTAGCCCTAATGTTTGAACACAGATGTCCCAGTTTTTCAAACTGGATTCCAGTTATTTTCTTTTATGGTCCCAGAGAAGATAAACATCTGATCTGTGGTCATTTGACATGAATGCAAACATTTCGATTAGAATTGATTCAGGTTTGTGCATGTGCTGAGCGCTGTCGTCATCAACTGGTATCTGGTATCTCAATTCGGCAATTCAGTTTTACAGCCTTTCCAATAAAAGAGAGATCAACAAACAAACTCTGTTTAGCAGCAACATTAGAACATCAATGTATTAGTGACGACAGATCAGGCGCAAGTATGGATTTCTGTACGGACTACTGGATGTGCGGTTTCCCTTTTTGTCGACTTGCATCACTCTCTTGTTGTGTCTTCTTGGGTCGCTGCCTCCGCTCAGGACAGTCAGCAGCATCTCTGCTGACTTCGGACACGTTCGCCTCTCTGTGGCATCAACCCACTTCGGGATGAATGCCTCCCTCTCCTCCACTTGGTGCTGCTGTGTCTTAAAAATATTATTTGTTCCCTTTTGCTTTCTGCATCCTGCAGCTGAAAGTCTCTCCTCTAGCTTCAAACTCCCTCTTGATTTATTTCCTGCTGTCTGTCAGAGATGTCAACAGAAAGCTCTGTGGTTGTTTTAAAAAGTCTCTTCTGTCTGTCTGTCTTCCAGGTCTCACCTTCTTCTCTCTGAGCTGTCGATATGCTAACCCTAACCCGGCCCGAAACATTCTGTTATTTTGCATGAGATGATTTTTTTTCCTCCCCTTTCTCTCTGTCTGTTCTACACCGTTGGAGTTGAGTCTCTCACAGACTTTCAGTCAAAAGGTCATAGCATGAAATGACTTTCAATCGACCTCTATTGGAAACCGAGGATTAGCTGCATCAGCGACAGCTGGTGCGGCTCAGAGAAGTCTGTAATTAACACAAACAACCAAGTCTCACATGTAACAGAAAAGGAAACTAATTACAGCTTATATTAGACAAATACAGAATAACTCATTTTGTGTTTTCCATTTTGTATTTTTACCTGGCTGCATTCCTTTGGCCAATGGGTGCACCTGTTCTCAGAGAGGCTCAGGATGCGGAAATGTTGTTAGTCTCGACTCTGTCCGATATCAACTCAAAGACCCCGACAAAAGACCCTGTTTTGTCGGTTGCTATGTTTTATCTTTTGTCTCATTTTCATAGCTGTGGCCTTTGTTTGCCTGAGTTGTTATTACACTATAATGAACAAAGTAATTACAAAGATCTGGGGTGAGACTGGGCTAAAACTTTTCTCCACCAAGACCTTTAGACAGGATGCAAACAAGTCCCTTGTGTTATATTGGAGACACTGGCTTAATGATATGAACATGGAAAGGTGCAAAGGACTCAGTTTGCAATTCTATTCTCTCATTTTAGTGACATTTCCATTTAATGTAGGCAAAATCATTGTAGAGAGGCTTTTGTTCCTACAAAATAAAATAAATATGTATACAACTTCAGTTCAGCTATATAACATAAATCAGTATAACCTTACGCAGTGTCACATTATATACTATCATAATTAAGTCAATAAAGTCAAGATAAACTCAAGGATAAAGTGTAGAATTACAAACTAAACAGCCTTTGACATCAATTGAGATAATGACTCTTATAAATACACCAATAGAGAGAGGACAGCTTCTCCATGAAAGACGTTTGGCAGTCATGTGACCTTCAGTTTCTGGTTAGGTAGATGTAGCGAGGGGCACAGGTGCAGCAGGAATACTTCAACCTGAGCGTGTAAAAAGAGAGGGGTTGTAATTGATAGGAGTGATGTATAAAAGTACAAAACTAAAGCCTTAGTTGTATGAACTGGAGTCCACCTTTTTGTTTTATGTGGTGCGTACTGCATTTGATATCTTGCAATTGTTTGTTCACTTCTATCTTCATTCACGCCCAACAAATCAACTTTATGTGAAATAAATCTAGATCAAACAAAGTTGAGGTTTCGGTCGTTCTGTGGTCCAGCTGTGTTTGGATTTAAATGCTCGGGTTGTTCTCTTGCTTCAATAAAAAAGAAATGAGACTATTTAAGTTTGTATTTCTGTGATTGTGAGATCTTGCGTTATTTTCATAACTGTCTCTTCTCCTCCTTCCCTTTTTTTTCTCTCCTCCTTCTCTCTCTGCAGCGCATCCGCCACCATTCGTCCCCCCGGTGCCTCCCCCACATCCCCACGCTTTCTCCCCCGCTCTTCCTTCTTCCCTCTCTCACTTGTCTTCTCCTCTTTGTGTTTGTTCTGCGGTGCGGTGGCATTTCTATTTGTGGATCATTTCAAATCTTGCTTCATGCTGGAATATTTCTATCTCAAAAAGTAAAAGAAGAAGGCTTAAACATTTTTTTTAAATATTTGTGTACATGAGGACAGTGTGTGAATCAGAACCAAACTTAACTCCAACTCCAGTTCATCTGATCAGTGTTGTGTTTCCTGTCCTTTCCCTCATCCCACCAACCCCTCCAATCTTGCGAATCGAAACCAGAGGTCAAAGTTGACAATAGCACTCATTGGTTGAGAGCCATGGGGCTTGAGGCTTCAGTGGAAACTGCAAGGTGCAGTGTGAGAAAGAAACATGTGGAGTTAGAGGTGTGTAACTCCTGGCCGACGTGTATGTCATGGTGATGATGTCATATATAGACTCACGCTTCTATATATGCATTTAAGTCAGTTACCAATGGAAAGAATGCAAGAAACTAGTATCGCTCACTGCAACCCCTTTATTTCCTCTCTGTTCATTGATCTAAAACACCCCAATGTACATTACTGCAAAAACCAAACTAATCAGATCGATGAATATCTCTGACCTGAAATGAGGAGTGGAAATAAAAGTTCATAAATACAAGGAAAAAGCATTTGCCCTTTACGAATTGCAAGAAACGCATGTGATGACCATTTGGAGCAAGCACGCAAAAATATCTGTCATATGAACTTATAGAATAGATAATTTGCCTGCAAGAAGTGAGATAGTGGGAATCATCATTGCTCTGCCCGTCAATCAATCTTTCCCTTAAAAAAAGAGGAAGACCTCCCGGAGTCCTGATAATGAGGTCATCTGGGGCATTACTAATATTCTTTTCTTCCCCCTTTTCAACTCTGTAGCATCTCTGTGCCATGGAGCCTGTGTGGAGCTGGACTCAGACACAGAGGCCGTTGTCAACGAGGGTTTCAAACTGGGCTGCATCTCCTGCAAGATGAGGGGCGAGGTGGTAGCCACAGCCTCCGTCGACTGGTACTTCAAGGCTTCGGACGAGGATGAGTTCTCCAATGTGAGTCGAGACAATCTCTGAAAATGTAGCTCTCAGTTATGACGTAAAAGTCACCGGCTAGGGAGATAAACCTCTGTCCCTTCTTATAGAGAGGAGAGGATCGGTGTCACATTCATCTTTGTCTGTCAAACGTGAAGCTATAAGCAGCAGGCTCGGTCCAAAGGTAACAAAATCAGCCTGCTACCAACTCATGAAGTAAAAAACCTAAACCTAAATGCCTCATGTCATGTTGATATACTATAAATATAGAATCAATCTCAGTTCAGAACTGAGAGAGCCCCTCAGGTGAGAGGTTAAACGTCTTCGACTTTAAAAAAGAAGTCCATTTGCTTCTGATTAAACCCGCAAGGATTACGATAATCTGGCTGAATGAGAAGCTGCGTAATCAAACAAACTCAAATTTATCAGACAGTTATTTAATAATTGTGACAGTCCAAGTTATCAAGAAAAATGCACTTTTAATTTACAGTTGCCTGAAGTTGTACTTGAGCATATAGTAATAAAGTATTTGTACCAGTGAATGTAAACCCATGACCTCCTCCTCCAACCACCTGTTAACTGTCACCATGCTTGTCTGATCTCAGTTCCTGGTTAGGGTTTCATATTAAAGGTGCAGCCATGATTTGATGTAAGAAAGAAAATCATTTTTGTGAAGATGTGTTTTGTAGGATCAAGGAGAGAAGTGAAATTATTTCTTTAAGTTTAACTACAAAACACGTTAATGTTACAAAAAAGACCAGGTTTAAAATTTATTGAAAAACGTCAAGGTCTGAATCGTGTAATAACCTAAAATAAGACAGTCGAGACAATAATCTAAAAAATAGAACAATTGAATCATCACTTTGCATTGAATAACATCAAGAACTAATACATATTTGTTTACTTACACTTAATGGTTAGCTCACAATATCTGACTGTTATAACGTTAACTTTAACTTTTATTTAAGAATTAGCTCAGATATGGTCTTACATGTTTGAAATTGTCAATATTGGCTGACTTCACGATAAAATGTCTTTAAAAAAGTAGAGACATGCTGTTTTGGTTGTTGCAATTTTGCAGGATTTTAACATGCATTTTTATGATATGTAGCTCATTACTCTTTTTTAATTAATTTCTTGTACATTATCAATACACATCAAAAATTCTGCAGGGTGTGCAAAAATATTAACAGCTTATCATGGCCACCACTACTGATAGCTTTGACCCCCTTGGGCCACGGCCACCCCATTGAAAAAAAAAAAATCCTGGGACTGCCCCTGCACTGAGCTCAGGACCTCGTCAGTGTATTTACAGAAAACTGTTATGGAGTCACCAACTACCAAATCAGGTATGTTAGTCAGGGTGGAATCATTTAGCTACAGGCTACCCACATTATCACGACAAAACTGAGTGTAATTATATCCAATATTAGTTGCTAGTTGGATAGAAAATGGAATATTTTCTCCGCGTGGGTCACAGCACAACGACCAACACAACATTGCATCAATAAGCATTTAGTGTGCACGATTCCCGGCTCCATACCCGACTTGGGCTTTCCCTGACGTGCCCAAGCCTTGAGTTTAAACAAGGAGATACCAGCTTTAAAATTATGGTATATGTTGTTGTTGTTGTATAAATTTAAGTTATATCAGTAATGCTTGTCATTTTGGTGCCAGGAGGGAAAACTAAAATCTAACTTTCCATGAAAAAAAAAAAAAGTGCAATACATCTCGGTTGCTACATAATTAAATGAGTAATTACATTAAAAAAAATGTAAACAAATGCAGAAAGACACAACATATAAATTAAGCCAAAATAAAGAGTAGATCTAATCAGCACAGAGCCCCAAACACATCAGTACAAGGTGGTTTTGCTCCTCTTCTGGGAAATAGATACAATGCATTTGTCTTAAGAGGGAGCTGCGTGTTGCATTTTTCATGAGCCCCCCCCCCCCTTCTGTCGACTGCAAAACGGCGCATTTACTCACCAAAGGAGAACACACAGGCGAAGCAAAGAGGCCATTACAGGATCTACTTATAGCAACAGGCCCATTAGCCCATTTAGAATCTCTAGCCACTAATACAGCAGAAAATGCAGAGGTGAGGCTGTAACTGTAACTCTTAGCAGCAGCGGTGATGAATGGACTTTCTGGAGCGACTGTCTGCTTCCTCTTGGACATGAGAGATCCCAGCATCCAGGAGAACCCATGTAATGTACACGTAAACATATGAAAATACGTAATACGGCACAGACGCCGCGCTTAAAGGCACCCTAAGAGGGTGAATTTGTTCTCAGTTAATAGAATTTGCCCTGAATCCAAAATACTTCCAACGGCATACAATGATGGTGCAGGTGATGTGGTGCAGGGAAAAGCTGTTTCTTGGTCAGGAAGTGGTTTAGAGTGCTTGATTTGCTTTGCAGAGGAGTGTTCTATGAGCGGTGCGTGCATTTTAAATGTCGATATCGCTCAATCACGTTCATTTGATTAATTCTGGAGCCTTAATATGAGCAGATTATTGCTTATAGCTTGAAAAACACATTTCAACCAACTCATTTTAATTTTCACACATTAATCCCACTAAGAAAAGATCCATCTTTTTTCTTCTTCATTATTCGGAACATGTGTAAAAAACAACATGAAAGATTCAAAGCAGATACACAGAAAGAAAAGATGAATAATTCCAATCCCAACACTTTAACATCACATTGTCCATGAATGAAAAGGAGCAGGACGAAGTATAAATGTATTAAAACCTATCCCCTTTATACACTAATTAATTATTGTCCATAACTCCCTTATTGAATCCTGACCTAGCCTTTTATTTGCCAGCATTTTCATTAACTTCCTTAAATACATCTAATAGATATACAAAAAACGATTCATATATATAGAAATACAAAGATATCCATATAAATCCTTATTAAACTCCACATAGTAACACATAATAACATATACAGTAGCTGCAAACCCCTGTTGATTAAAGACACCCATCTTCATCCCCGTACTTTGTTAAAATCATTGCTGCGTAACCTTTCTTTTGAAATTGGATTAAAAGAAGCTGAGACAAATGCAAGAAATTCATTCTTTAAAAAAATGTAGCAATTCACATAAGTTCTTTCAAAGTGCCTCAAACGCTTCTTTGCTTTGACCTCATTTTTAGACAAATCCCATTCTGTTATCCTCTTCCAGCTGTACAGCTACGACCATCAAACCGCTGAGATCATCGACCAACGCTTCCACAAGCGCCTGAGATGGAACGGCAGCAAGCACACCAATGACCTTCAGGACGGCTCCATCTACATCCTCAACGTGACCTTCAGCGACACGGGAACGTACATGTGCATATTCAACCGTGTCCTCACGTACTTCAACCACGAGTTTCAGACCAACATCACCAAGACCATCGCCTTGAACGTGGTCCCCCGCCGTGAGTATGCGTGTGGGAACTTAATGATTCAAACTACGGGGAGACTTTCATAGTAGAGTATTAAGAAGGTCAGGGCCCAGATTTATAAAATCCCTTATTCCAGCTTAAAACCTACAAAGAGTAAATGAACATTTATGAAGTCATAAAATAGATAATAATATTATTCCTAATATTGAGCTGTCTAACGCATCCAAAAGAAAAATGCTGTATTTCAATGAAAAAACTTAATTGAGAGACATCTATGTTCAGATTTTAGTAAAAAGTAGATGCGACTGGTTAAAACAAATAAATAAAATAAACCTTAGACCATTTCAACTCTCTAGTTTATGGTTTTGTTTTTCCTTTAAAAGGCGAGGACAACTCTGATTGCACAGTGTAAACAATACATAATTATATGTCTCTGTTTGTCAAACACTGTCCTCTTAGCAACTTATGAAAAGTCCCAGAGCAAACAGAGAGGGAAAAAAAAAAAGCGGCTGGAGCAGACGAATGTTGTGAGGTGTTCATAAAACCCTCACGACATTCTTCTAGTTTTTCTTGCAAAGGTGGAGGGGGTTTAATTCAAGAATATGGATTTTTGTTATATCTATTTATGTTTTTCTTGTGATATTTATTAGACAGTATACTATTTCATTTCTTTTACAATA
The DNA here is from genome assembly GCA_037951165.1 of Lophius americanus. Lineage (NCBI taxonomy): Eukaryota > Metazoa > Chordata > Actinopteri > Lophiiformes > Lophiidae > Lophius > Lophius americanus. The sequence goes on from JBBDHG010000043.1 coordinate 1,594,750, forward strand.
TCAGCGGAGTAAGTCAGCCGATGATGTCTGTCAGTTCTTTGTTTTGATATTTTAAAGCCCCCGACATGACCCTGTTTGGGTCTCGGCTACAGCAGTTTCCCTTATGAACCGCTGTTCTCGACCTGCTCGGCACCAAATAGATTCATTAACTGACTAGCTGGTGAACATAGCAGAGAAATGAGAAGATATTGCGCTGAGAAGAAGTATTGGACCCCCTCCTGGTTTCCTCTATTTTTGTGTGTGTGTGTTTCATACCAGTTTAAATGGAAACTTCACGTTATTTTAATTTTTTCAAAAACGGGACAACCTGAGTAAACACAAAATTACTTTAATGACGATTTCTTTTCATTTTTTTTTTTTAACAAAAAGGTTATCTTACACTAATCGGGTCTGTGTGAAAAAGTATTTGTCCCATGGAAACTAAATCCAAAAAACTGCCAGACTGCATTAATAAGTGGTTCCAGCTGGACTAGACCCACTCAGACCTGATTTAGTACCAGCCATGGTCGAAGCAGAACGATCAGAGTTCACGGCTCTACTGTTCCAAAGACACTGAGAAAAATCGGAATCCACAGAACCGTGTGGACCCGCTGCTGACCCAGCATAACATTAACATGAACGGAGTAGAAACATGAACTGCTTGGAAGACAGGGATCCTGCTAAAACCGACCAAACCCACCATTCCACTTGGAAGAACACTGACAACATGGAGGTAGCGGTGTGATATTGTGGGATGCTTTGCTTCTTCAGGGACAGAACGTTTTATTATTGAGGGAAACGGGAATTCAGCTCTCTGCCAGACAAATTAAGAGTGAGGTGTGAGAACTGTGAGACTGAACCAGTTCATAATATGACCCAGTGGCAGCATGTATATGCCACAGAGTAGGGGGCTGAGGACGGTGCCAGGGGGGGACGCCAAAGCTTCAAAGGGGCCACTAAGGAGGAGGCATTAACCATGGCAATTAAGAAAGTCCTATTTGATAAGGTTGCATTGTTTTTGGTACTTTAAAGCGTTTGAGGACTTATGCAGAATTATATTACTTGATATAGTTCACTAATAACGGTCAAATAGTTTTCTAAAAACATACTTCACCAAAAGGTTGAGCTAATCTAATTCAAATGGACTATTTTCCATATAATATGAAAGTTTGTCGTAACATAAAGTCAGTTTTCTTTTTGCAGTTTAAAAACATGCTAGACCAAACGTCATTTTAATGATAAATTTAGAAAGTCTGAGGTAATACATTAATAAATGCCTCAAAGAAATAAAATATACAAAGAACAATTTTATCTCCATAGTTTTTCCAAAAGACAAACATTAAGGACTTGATCATATTTTTAACTTCTACGCCACGCGGATTGACTGTAGGATGATCCAGGAAGTCATAAATGAACACTTATATCATAAATAGAATGTCTGACCTGACAACCTAAGGAATTAAGTCACGTCTCAGCTCCATGAGCACACAAGTATCAATATCTTTCCGTATCTTCCTCCATTTCTCTCCAGTCACGCGGGGACTGGCATCCATCTTGTCGGAGGTGATGATGTATTTCTCCATCATTGGTCTTCAGCTCTGGCTGGCGGTGGAGATGATTTACTGCTACAGGAAGATCGCCGCAGCAGGAGAGGAAGTCCTGAGAGAGAGTGCGTGAGTAACCCTCAAAGCCGTCCTCGCTCCAGCAATGGGCCTCAGAGTCTACGGCCTGCTGGTCCGACACGCACGTCCTGATTTCCCAACGACCATCTCCACAATCGGTTTCAGTCCGCTCCTCTTCTGAAAATAAACATTTTCCCGTTTCCTCGCTGGTCTAATATCTCCTTCTGATTCTCCTCTCTTCCTCTCTCCTCCCTTCAGGGCAGAGTATTTAGCTATAGCGTCGGAGAGTAAAGATAATTGTACAGCAGTGCAGGAGGCAGAATAGCGCCGGTAAGTCTGGATTCCTAGTCGGCTTCATGCCAGAACTCTTTCTGTATGTGCTTAGCCTCTGATTTTTATTTAATGCATGATATCGACTGTTGATATCGACTGTTCCACCTGCCCATCACCGATGCATCAGACACAGTTATTCATTTGTTAGGATGAGCCTCCACAGAATTTTCTCAAGGGATGTTTTTAAATCTTTTCCCCCCACTTATCCGGGGTTGGGTCGCGATGGCAGCAGACTAAGAAGTGGGTTTTTTTCAGACACCCTTCTCTCCAGCAACACTCTCCAGCTCATTTTGGGGAATCCCAAGGCGTTCCCATGCCAGATGAGATATATAGTCCCTCCAGCTAGTTCTGGATCTACTTCAGGGTCTCCTCCCAGTTGGACGGGCCTGAAAAACCTCCACAGGGAGGCGTCCTGTACGCATCCTAGTCAGATACTTGAACCACCTCCACTGGCTCCTTTCAACATGAATGAAGAACCGGCTCTAATAACAGGTGGGCTTTGCCAGGTGGCGATTTTCTCGCCTACTGCCCGTACAGCTTTGCACCCAACCCCTTCGCCCAGTCAAAGGTCAAGATTTCCCTTAATTAAGCTTGTGAGTACCGACCTGCAAAATAATGACAACCGACAGAATGGTAGATATGCAGACAGAGAGAGACATACTAATAGATATGCAGACAGAGAGAGACAGACTAATAGATATGCAGACAGAGAGAGACAGACTAATAGATATGCAGACAGAGAGAGACAGACTAATAGATATGCAGACAGAGAGAGACAGACTGGTAGATATGCAGACAGAGAGAGACAGACTAATAGATATGCAGACAGAGAGAGACAGACTGGTAGATATGCAGACAGAGAGAGACAGACTGGTAGATATGCAGACAGAGAGAGACAGACTGGTAGATATGCAGACAGAGAGAGACAGACTGGTAGATATGCAGACAGAGAGAGACAGACTAATAGATATGCAGACAGAGAGAGACAGACTGGTAGATATGCAGACAGAGAGAGACAGACTGGTAGATATGCAGACAGAGAGAGACAGACTGGTAGATATGCAGACAGAGAGAGACAGACTGGTAGATATGCAGACAGAGAGAGACAGACTGGTAGATATGCAGACAGAGAGAGACAGACTGGTAGATATGCAGACAGAGAGAGACAGACTGGTAGATATGCAGACAGAGAGAGACAGACTGGTAGATATGCAGACATAGAGAGACAGACTAATAGATATGGAGACAGAGAAAGACAGACTGAGATATAGAGATTCATGTTCCTGACACTTTTTCGCTTTTCGCTGCAGGTCAAGGAAGAACTCGAGACGTCTTCCTTGAGGAGCTTCACATCCACCCTCATGCCTACTCCTCTCAACTTCACCCACATCCTGCCTTCCTCTCCACACAAAGGAGAAATGGAACATGAGAAATGGAGAGAGAGGTTCTCGGAAAGGATTTTTAAGTGGATTTCCTCTAACGGATGGAAACTGGATCCTTCTCTCAGGAACAGGGAAGCATCATCGAAGTCCGCCATTACAGAGGGAGAGAGAGCGCAAGAGATAGAGGGAGAGAGATAGAGGGAGAGAGATAGAGGGAGAGTTGTACATAGCTGTAGAAGAATGCATAGATAATCTTTGAACATATGTATATTTTACTATAAGCCCTAATTGTGTTTTCACCATCTGCTCGCTTACCACTCTAACAAAATGACCAACAACATGTTTATATATATATATATATACATATACATATATACATATACATACACATATATATATATATACATATACACACATACATACATATGTATTCATACACACAGATATACAAACATATACACATACATACACACATATATATACATATACGTATATACCATATATACGTACTTATAAACACATACGTATACACATACATATATATACATACATGTACACATACATATATATACATACATACATACATACATATATACACATACGTATATACCATATATACATACATATAAACACATACGTATACACAGACATACATATATATATACATACATACATATATACAATATATATGGCTCTAGTGACTTTAAAATCAGGAATTGGTTCAATGTGGCCTTCTTTTATAACTCCTTCTAGTAGATATAACTCCTATCAGTTTCAACTAGAACTCATTCTAGTAGAAACTGGTCTGGATTCTCGTGAGTTTAATCTCAGATCTGACCAGAATTTGAGTTTAGAAATTGAAAAAAAATCATGTGGCCCTGATTCCTCTTCCATATTTTAGAGCTGGGAAAGTGTATTGTTGCATTTTCTTTCATTAAATTCATTACAGAGAAATAATTTTTCTGAATTGGACCTGACTGATAAGTATAATCACATGTACTCCTATTTGGAAAACTCCTTAGAGCATGAAGGGAAACCACCAAACGGCTCAAACCTTCTGCTCCACCCATCTTCCCTTAGTCTTCCATCTTGTTTTCCCTCATTAGGTTTGGGTTGGGAGGATAACTAAAATGTTTGATTTCCTCACCTATCAGCATCAGCTTAAACAATTTGTCCGAAGCATCAGTGTTGACTGAACTTGTCTCCAGTGGAAAGTTTCCCTTTGACTTGCAGATGATTCAAATGTTTTGGTGTATTGGGGTTTAGTTTTTTGGTATAAAACATCTAAACACATTTTCCCGCATAGACGAACCAACCAATGGAATTAAATCAATCCTAATGGTCTACTTTGTGTCCCCGTGTTTCCACTCAGTCAAAGAAACTGTAGCTCATGTGTCGTTGTGTTTGCCTATAAATAAGAAGACGGATGTGGAGAAATAGTGACGCACACAAAGAATAAAATGTTTGTGGAAAAAAATCTGACGTGTCGCACGTGGGTTCTTCGGAGCGCTCATGAATGATAAACGTATAGGTGGTTGATCCTCATCAGTGGAGACTGAAGTACTTCACTTGAGTACAAGTACACATACCACACTGTTAAAATACAATTGAGCGAGCTGTGCATTCAAAACGTCACTCAAGTATTAAAGTATATGGGAAGCACTTTACATACAGCACGTAATAAGTTAGTAATAGTGGGGTAATAAAGAGGTAGTGATTATGTAATACCATATAATTACCAAAGTAATAACTAAGTAATGGCTTTGTAATCACAGTACGGTAATAAGATGCAATAGTGGGGGTAACATGGGGTAATAACAATGTTACACATATGTAATACCATACCATGTAATTACCGAAATAATAAGTAATAGCTTGGTAATAATGGGTATTATTTCACTGGAATTTATGTAACAGGGCAATAACGGTCCCAAAAACTAAGGTTAACAATAAGGAAACTAATTTTAAGATGGAAATAAGATATTTTGGTAAAATGCTTACATGTATTTTGTCCCTGTGATCAACTGGCGACTCATACTGGTTGTACAGCGCCCTCGCTTAATGTCAGGTGGGATAGGTTCCAGCCCCCCGACACCCTGAACAGGATAAACTTTTGATAGTGAATGAAAGATTGATGTAATGTCTCCCATTCCAATCATAAAGGGCCTTAACTGCCCACAACACAGTGCAGAGATCGATAGTATGAGGGGGAAACTGAAACAGAGTAGGGCCATTAAATCAAGAGAAACGCAGATAAAATCTGGAAAAATATATATCTATCCATTAGGACAAGTTTCGTTTCACAAATGTCAAAAATCGATTATCTAAACGTCAGATAATAACGGGATGTTGACAGAAAGAAAAAAGTGGAACTCAACTGCAAGGTCAGTGCAGCACCCGGACGGTTTACAGCGCGCACGTACTAGACTTGTTTTATAGTTCATATTCACAAAAATCAGCGGTTGAGAGCATGTTTTGATTTAACGATTAAATAATAACCTTTGCGAGACAACCGCGAGGCAGACTGTGAACTTTTAACACCGTCACTCAAAGAATAAGGTTAAAATTAGCGGAGCAGCGAACTAGACGACGGACCCAAACTCACTGCAACTTAAGGAAAAAAATTCAAAAAGATAAAAGCACAAGCACCTTCGAAATAAACCCAAAAGACGTCCAACACAGGTACGTGGCGGTCACTAAAACTTTCCATAAAACAAGCAATGTCAACAGGAGTCATGTAAACTACAACGTGGATCGAAACACCATCGTTATACTTCTGTGATTTAAAGGGTCCGACAGCCAAAAGTGTTGATGTTCAGTAAATTAAGCAATGATGAATGTGAATTATTTTTAATAATAATATTAAATTTAATTTATAATCTAATTTGGAAGTAATTACGCTGATAGTAACCTATAATACTGTGAAAACAACTTATATAACCTTTATTATCATGTTATGACAATATTCATACCCAAATATTACTATTTTTGAATCCAATAATTTGCACTGATAACATTTTTATTGTTAGCATTTTACCAAAGTTAAAAAGCTATTTTAACTTTGCTTTTGCTATTACTTGCTATTACTCTGGTAATTACATATTACCACAATATTACTTTGCATTTCCTCATTATTACCACAATATTACCCCCAGTATTTCCATATTTTTACCGTGCTGTAATTACCCAAGCTTTTACTCAGTTATTACTCTGGTAATATATTAATTGAAAGTATATTTTTCAACTAATGTACTTGAGTAGAAGAACTGATGCCATAGAACCAAGATACTCTATGGTAGATCCTCATTTGATAAACATATGCACCTAATTTCATGCTTCTAAATGAAAATAAGTCAAATGGCGTCTTTTTGAACATTTCTAGAGGAGGCTGTGGACCCATTAAAATACAACGCAACCTATAAAATACTAAATGTTTTGCCATGACTGAAGGATGCGCAGAGTTTTGTTTAGTTTTCCAGCAAATAATAATAAACAATATTATTATAATAGGGTCCTCACAAGTTTTCGTGCACGGGCCCAAAATAAACAATCCCAAAGCCATACAGGGAAATAAAACTGATTATTTGGTATTTTATACCGGAAAAACATTTTTAATGCTTCACTTTCCTGAAAACATTCCAAAATTTGGAAATCTTTCAGGTTTAAACACGCCGAGACTCAAAGATGAGTGAGAGGCAGTTGCATATTTTAGAACGTTTCATTTCTCTCCATGACTCAGTGTACAATCACATTTTTTACAGTACATTCTCAACCCTGCTCCTAAACCGTCTCTCTCTCACCAGCCTAACACGGGCCGCAGCCCCCCTCCCTTAATAAATATTACATCCTTTTGTTGTCTGCAGACAGCCATGCACAGCATGGCCCATGCTCTTTTGTAGGCCCTATATTCAGTGAGACAGAGTGTGAGAGAGAGTGGGTGAAGGCGGAAGAGCACAGATAAGAAAGGAAGAAGAAGAGAGGGGTTGATTGATGAGAAGAAGACGACCAAAAAAAAAAAACAATAGGGAAGATGGATGAGATATTTTCACATCATCAGAGCCAGCGTTGAGTGGATGAATAAGACTGAAGATACAACAAGAAGGTGACAAAACTATAACGTAAGAGAATGAAAAAAAGAAATGAATATGAAGAAAAACAAAAAACAAGCGTGTCAAATTATTGTTCTTAACACACAAAATCATCAAAAACAGATTCCCTTTTTCTTCACCTGGGCAAAGTTCTGGTTGGTCCTTTTGATCTGAAACCCCGACCAGCTCTAATATTTAGATTTACTTGATCAGTAAATCCGGAAGTTTTAACATCCGTGGTACAAAGAGTGAGCGACAGAAAGTCAAAGAGAAACCTTCAAAAACAAACATAACAAAAAAACAAAATACTGTAATGAAAACGTAACAGCTGAAAATGTAACGAGGACTACTCATGAAAACACACGCATCTTTCAAGTTCAACTCTGCTTGTTTTTGTCCCCCACGTCTTCTACACACATTCTCTCACACTCACACACACACACACACACGACTCATCATCATTATTATTATTAATATTATATACTACTTTGAAACATTCAAAAAGTAATAGAATCACTATTGTCATTATTGCTGCGGCAGCAGTCGTTCCTGTGTGGCTCTCTTGGTCCTCGCCGGGCTGTAACAGCAAATCAGAGCACAAAATACCCGAACGACTTCACAAGAGCAGGACAGGACAGTCATTGGTAAGAATAAATACTGTAACAGTCCCAGAAACATTCAGCTTACTGTCCTAGCAAACATCCCAACACGCTGATTTAGAAAAGCATAAAACCCAGGTGGGGCAGGGAGGAGTGGGATGGTGTGAGGGATTTACCCAGACTTAAGTCTGATTCTGAAATGTTCTTCGTCCCCCTTTCTCATTTTTGAGAAGGCTCAACCTGGACTTGGGAGAATAGAGATGTGATGGGATGAAGGAGAGAGGTGTTCTGCTCCTGTCAGCACTCTTCCCTCTCCTTCTGGGAGACCCCCCCCCCCCCAATCATGTATCAGCAGATGTTGACTAGGGGAAACGACACCTGATCCTGGAACTAGGATAAAGATCCCCCACTTTCTAAAAAATTGCTGATGCCTTTCCATTGCACCTATGGCATGTTGCATGTCAAAAGAGGAAATCCAGTCTGTGGGGGGGGCGGGGTCTGAAATGCACGTTATCGGAAATGCGTTGGGCCATTTTGAAATGTTAGAAGAGTGAGTGTGTGACTGGGCCAACCAGTGGCCTGTTTCCATACATTACTGACAGGTGCCTAGCAGCTGTAGTAGATTATTGCTGGGGTTCCTCCAGTCTGAAGGAGTTCACTGAAGTTGTTACTGGTTGAGGCTGAAGGCGAAATTCGCCATTTCAAGTCATTCAGGTGAAGAAGAGATTCGTGGGTACTGAAGTCACACTCCGGCATTGTTGACGTTGGAAAGGAGGAAAAGAGCAAACTGTTTCCTGATCGGTGCTGACCAGCCTGCTCCTTCCTACCAAGGTGTGTTCAGTGGTGGGAGACAGTCAGGGGGGTGGACTGACCAGAAGAAGGGGACTCAGGCCTCACTCAAGGACTCTGTGAGGGGATCATCAGGAGGATCCTGCTGCATCTCTGGAACCACAATGCCCTGGTGGAGCTTTTCTAAAGACTGCTTCATCTGAGGGACAAACATGAGATGAGGCGGCAGAAAAAGAGAGAGAGAGAGAGAGTAAGAGAGTAAGAGACAGGATTACTAACACAGTTTGTCTGATGTGGTCTGGCCGCTGCATAATTGAGCTGCAAACATTTTATTCAGGAGAGTGAAGTGAAATAAAATAAATCAAAAAAACACACCTGTTCAAGAAGTGTGACAGACGACTGCAGGATCTGCTGCCACTTGCTGAGCTGCGCTTGGTGAAACTGTCTCTGAAGCTGCAGGACCTGAGCCCACTCTCCAGCTGTCTGAGGCAGCGGACTGTGATGAAGAGGGATGGAAAATAGGGGCAGACATTACTATTGTGTAGATATAAGTCAGCGGTACGGTCACAGTTCTAGAGCTAGCTTTCACTGTTTTTTTTAAATGATTATAAGATAGAAACAAATCAATTGTAAACTAAAGCTTCACATATAATCACACTAAAATACACACCATAAAAGCAAAAAGTTGCAAATGTCAACATTCGAGGCTATCCTTTGTAATAAGGCTGTCCGTCCATAGACCCTTTGGTAGGGACTCACTACAGCTGAGCAGGAACACCAACTAGACCTGCAGTTCTGGGCATGTTCTGACCACAATCATCCCTATTTGGTTCTTGTCAAAGTCTGTCAAATCCTTATGCTTGCCTGTTTCTTCTGCTTCTAACATCAACTTCAGGACAAAATGGTCGCATGCTGCTAAATTTATCCCACCCCCTGCCAGGTGCCATTGTAACAAGGTAATCAATATTACACTGGCTTCACCTGCAAGTGGTTATAATGTTGTGGCTGATCTAGCCCTGCTTACTGGATACAACTGTCTGGTTCTGACTCTGCATTATGATTCCAAAGAAAGAAATTTAAAATGTTTTGCTATAGCTAAACGAGAATTGCAATGACAGTTTTTCTCTAATGTCACGTAGCTGTACCTCCGATCCTGCAGGGACGACATAGGAACCAACCCCAGTTACTTCTACAGGGGAGTCTATATTTGTCTGGAGAGGAGTGCAGATTGTTTACCTGTCGGCCACAGAGTAGGAGTGCCATGTCTCCAGTGTATGAGCCGCTCTTTCCAGAGCGTACAGCTTGTAGAACAGCAGCATGTTGAGAGCCACCAGCACCACCAGACTGATCAGGACAGAGAGAGGAGAGTTGTAAAACTTCTACAAATAGCAATGTTAAAAAATAGAAAAAATATTTCAACCCAATCACAGAGGAAACGTAGGATGTTGGTGGTTTTTACATAAAATTCTGCAGTTATTTATCACCAAATTTAAGTTTATTGCAGAGAAAATCCACCCGGACGCAAACGCAAGTGTGGCAGACTATAATCTTCCAAAGCGGAATATTTCCCTTCTACTTTAGTTTGGCTTCTCATTGCTTAAATGTAGATTACATTATTAGTACCTAACCTAATTTGTCCTGCCACAGTTTCATAATGAAGAGAATAAATTTCACAGTTCTAATAACATTAAGATCTCCAACGTTGTTTTGCATCAGAGAGTGATACGTCCGTTCCAAGGAGGGGGTCCTATACAATCTCTGTGGCCCCACCTTCCCCCTCCTATCTAAGTTCTAAACGATGTTGAGGATACGGGTTAAAAAGTGAAGTGCAACTAATCTTCTGGTTACAAATAGAAAACAACACCACCACCATATCTGTTTGATATCAGTAAATAAAAGTTGTCGATTCGAACTGTTTCTTATACAAGATCATTATTTTCAAATCAATGAATTTGTTGTTCATTGTAAATATACACAAGTACACACTTAATAGAAATTCTGGTGCGCTTGCAAGTTAGTGTGGGGTGTTAAAAAGTGGCATGGCGGTTGGTGCAGACCAATATATAAAAATCCAAAAATGTATATGAATCCACTCAAATAACTGGTAACCGTGGTAACACAGATGTGTGGCATTATTCCTGATTAATCGTGTTGTGAAGATAAGTTACAACAGAGAAAAAGGCTTGGACCACACAAGATAAAAAAATTATTTAAGATTAATAATAGAGGGGTGCAAAAGCTCAGATTGCAATAATGTACAGAACCTGATGAACCAAACTACAAGTGAGAAAGTGACTTTTAGAGGAACGTTTGGACTGAAAGTGGATCAAATATCATCCGCTGAGTCCTTTGGCTGTTTGCGGAAAACAAATCCAAGATTAAATAAGTAATTGACAGGCAATAAAATCGGCGTGTAAAAAAGGACGGAGCATCAAAGGGTGGATTTTTCCTGCATCGTTTACAAAGTGCTAATTTAAGCGGGCTGTGGTATAAAAATCAAAGCCTCTGATACCAACCTGATACAGATCCTACTCACAAGAAGTATCGCAGACAGGAAGGGAAAAGAAGAGAAATAGCAAGAGAGGCATTGTGAGGCTGTTAGTATGCAGAAGATGGATATCCAACATGTCTGAACGAGGATGCATTCGGATGTGGATAGAAGAAAATTAGCAGGGAATCATATACGTTATTAATTATATACTATCAAACCAAGTTTGGGATCAAGTGGGATCTTCTAAATTCCACTTAAATGACAAAAATAAAGAAAACTATAGAATAATTGTTTATAAAATAATATCTGAGTAAATCCATGTGTGTAAGACGACTGGTGAACGAGACATTAGAGTCAAATGGTCTGTGTGGTAAAAGTTCATGTGGCCAGCAGGGAAGCTAAGAAAAGGCAATCAGGAAGTCGAGAGTTATTGAAGGTTTTGAGGCTGCAAGCAGATGTTACACACTTCAACTTACATGAAGCTGACGATGAGGAGGATGGTGGATATACTGTTCTGTCCTCCAGCATGTGAGCGCTCCCCCAGCTTTATATACTGAGCGCCTATAAAGAAACAAGAGATTCAGTTGTGTTTCCAATGTACATATAAAACACACACACACAAGGTTGCTCAATTATAATGTCCATAAAATACCAAAATACCATCTCCACAAGTCAGTTTCAGGTCCTAAAGCTATTAAATTAGTTTCCGGTTCTGTCTAAGTTACAGATTTTTCTCTGAAGTCCTTCCTCCCTATGTTTTGATCTGCTATATTCAACCATGCATGAATAAGTCGCTCTGTTTTTGAAACTCTGCAGAACCACTAGAGGGCAGTGTTGCACAGAAAATGGATTAGGATTGATCGTGATTTGTGCATGACTTTTGGTGTCCAGATATCAAAATAAAAATGTCCAGCAATTACATTTTTTTTTATAGTGATGACAAAAGACAAGAGGACACCTACGTCACCGAACCGTCACTGCATTACGGACTTAAAAACACGCAACTAAAATGCTGTTTGTCTTTAATGTTAATGAAGTCTTCTCTTTTTACATTTCGGATAACTTGTTCACCATACATTAAAGTTCTTTTGACGACATGTTCTGCAGTATGTTGCGTCGATTGAGGAGTGGTATCTGCTCCTCAAGATCACGTTTGCCCACCGGCCTCTCTTGCCGAGGTATGAGAATATATGATGGTACACTGCGTCCGGGCAGAGCAATGCCAGAGGAAACTTTGGAGGACGCCTGCAGCAGCCCTGACGTGTAAATCAGTCAATCCACCATGGTTTAAGGTTGAAAGACAGAATATTCTAGTAGCTAGTTCCTGCTGAAGGTTCCCTCAGGATAGCTGCAGCTCACCCTCAAAGTTAAATCTGGTAAAGCCAATGATCTGAGGTTTTGGGTCCAAAACAATGTACACCTAGTCTTAAACTTCTTAACTCTTCCCAGACTTTTAGTCAACTAAAAATTGACTAAAAATAAGAAGTATAATGTTGACTAAATATTATAAAGTATTAGGGACTGAAAAAAAATTTGAACAATTGAACACTGATGACTTTGAACAATGTTTTCAGAGACACATCATCAATCCAAGGTGTCCTCCTCAGACTTACTGGTTTCTCTCCTCTCCTCTCCCACTCCTCTCTCCCCTCGCTCTCCGGCGCCCATGCCTCCTCCCTCTCTCTCCTTCTCACCCTGCCGACGAGAACAGGTGCGTTTGCGGCGCCGCAGGTTTGGTGGGGTCTTGGCATTACTGGCTCCCACTGCTTCATCTGTGGTTACCACGGAAACCTCGGACTGCAGTAGCGTCTCCAGCTTGCAAACCTCGCTCTCTGCATTGGGGGGAAAGTGAATAAATAAAGGAGCTGAATTGGTCACAGCTCAAGAAAATAAAGTCAAGGGGAAAATAATACATGTCCTAAACATGAATATGGTTGAATAGCATGTCAGCACACAGCGAGGGTCCAAGCAATAGTTAACCACTGCGATAAAACTTATTAACGCAGAATTCTGGTACAGAATACATGGTCACATTCTTTGAGCAGAAAATTCTCTTTCTACAAGTTTTTTTCAAGAAGATTATCTGTGAATAGGATGTGGGAAAAGCCCACTTATGACTCCATGAACACAGGTTTAAAGTCAATTTAAAAAAATGGATTTCAAAAGTTTGTGGAGCTTCCTAGACAAGGCAACTTTATTTATATTAGAACATTTTGGCAACAGGGTATTTCAAAGTATCAAACAAAGAAAACAAAGAATCAAGAGCATTGCGACAAAGTTCAAAAGAAAATTAAGACATTTTAAAACAGTTAAAACATCTAAATAAACAAATAAAAGCTAGATTACAAGAAAAATAAACTGTTAGCCCTTTCAAGCTCAGATAAAACTCTTATTCTCCTAAAAAAAAGTACTTTAAAGGAGAGACGGAAATGAAAACAGTTATAAGAAATTTAATAAAAGGAGCAGATAAAGTTTTAGGCTTTGATTTCAAAGCACTGAGAGTTTGAGCGGTCCTGCGGTTTTCTGGGAGCTTGTTCCAAAAATGTGGTGCATAAAAACGGAACGCTCCATCTCCATGTTTGGTTCTTACTATGGGGAAACTAAGTAGACCTGATCCAGATGACCTAAGAGTTCTGCACGGTTGATAAAAGAGCAGAAGATCAGAGGTGTATTTTGGTCCTAAACCGTTTAGTGGTTTGTAGACCAACAGCAGGATTTTGAAATCAATCTGACAGAAAGGAGGCCAGTGTGGAGACCTCAGAACTGGACTGATATGATCCACTTTCTTGGTCTTGGTTAGGAATCTAGCAGCAGCGTTCTGAACCAGCTGCAGCTGGCTGATCCATTTCTTAGGAAGACCAGTTAATACGCCGTTATAGTGGTCAAGTCGGCTGAAGATAAAGGCATGGACTAGTTTCTTCAAATCCTGCCGAGTCATCAGTCCACTAATTCTTGCTCAGTTCTTATGGTGATATTAGGCTGTCTTTGTTATGGTCTTAATATGACTGTTTAAACTCGGGTCAAAGTCCATGATTACACCAAGATTTCTGTATTTCTTGGTCTGTGCTCTTTAATTACATTACAGATTGAAGGTGAGCGCTGACCTTTAAACTTTCCTCTTTAGCTCCAAAAACTACGACGACATGAGTTTTGTTTTTGTTCAGCTGAAGGAAATTCTGGCACATCCAATGGTTGTCATGTCCAATGCACACACTCAGGGTTTGTATTGGACTGTAGACTTCTGGTGATAGAGTTCTGTAAACGTATGTGTCGTCTGCATAGTTAAGCTGATTGATATTGTTGTTATGAAAGATCTGAGCCAGTGGAAACTAGTGGGTGTGAGTCGTCATCTCAGATTTAAGATGAGCACGCAGAAATTTTCCACCTTAAACAGATGAAAAATATGAAAAAAAGAAGAAGTTACTGTTTAGGACATACTTTATCAGCAAGCATCTCTAGATTTTTCAAAGACATGTGAGTCTTTTTGTGTGAATGCGGTGGCTTTGGGACTTCCATCCATATACATTTACGTACATAAAATGTAGTTTATTGTTCTTAATACCCATAATGTTTGACCTATTCTTAAAGAAATATTTAATCATCTTTGAATAATAACGCCATGTTTTAACGAGAATCGCTTTGCTGTTTGATGTTCTGTAACACGAAACTATGCAAATGTTTTCTACATAATGCATTCTGTTCACGCAGTTTCTTTTTACATTAATTCACTTATTTAGCAAAGACAAATAAGGATAAGTAAGTCTGCTCTGTTTCCACATGCTGTGTGTATACAAAGACATGCGGGGAAAGGCCGACTGTGTGACTCACCCATGTGTCTGTAGTATTCCTCAATGCCGCTCCAGGTGTTCTTTTCAATCAATGCTTTCACCAGACTCCATGGCTGCTTCCTGTAGCAGATTTCTGAGGATGCCCTGGGAAAGGAAAGCAAACAAACTCATTTATATAATATACAGACAATATAATGGGCGGCAGAAATTTATTTTCATTTTTTACAAATTTAAAAAAAGTCCATAGATATATTCTACGGAGGACAATTCAACCTGCTCTATACTGTATTGCCTTTACATCAATCAGCGCTGTTCTCAGGTCTTAATATCATGCATTTCCGTCAATAAACTTTCTACTGCTCCTACTCCAAGCAGGAGTTCCCCTGTTCCAAAGAAAGCCAGCGGAAAGCATTACATATTACACAAATGCATCCAAAATGAGGGACAAGCGTTGACACTTGACCTATTTTCGCCAGAATACACATCTACTGGATTTTAAAAAAATGTATTTATCTGTAATCTTGTTTTTTTCTCTGGTAATGACATGCTAAACTGAAATGATTAAACCTTAACTGCTTGCTCTGGAATCCAGCACCATTCGACCCACCTGAGGCGGCTCTTTTGCTTGTTGATGGAGGTGAGGCAGTATCTGTGGATGGTGTAGAAGTAGTCCTGATAAGGGATACCTGAGGTGATGACTTCAGAGTCCACCACGTAACATTCGCCCCGGGTGCTGCTCTTATGCAACGTCTGGAAGGAGGAAAAAAACGTCAACTCTTTAAGCAATTCCATAAACTATTAAATAAACAAATTAAATACTTCATTGACTTTCATTACCGAGAAAATTCAAACGTCAACATCTGACTTTGGTGTTATTTTGCTTGATCTTTATATTTATATAGTTAACTCTTTTAACTCAGGTTAAATCTATTCTACTTATTTATTGAATACTGATGTTGAATACTTTCTTGTGTCCATTTTATTACAGTGGTTTCAACACTGATGTTGAGAAATGTGGGTTTTCCTGTTGCTGTAGAATTGTTGTGACTCTAAGAAGCTTTTTTTTCCCCTTCAAATGTTTGTTTTCTTTGTCAAGAAGCTTAAAAAATCAGGTAAAGAAAGTGAAGGTGGATGGTTAACGGTGAGGACACATATTTGTTTCTCGAATAGAAAACACAACCATGAACATATCAGTCTGATAGTTTGGGCTTTTGGTTAATGGGCCTTCTTCACCACTACTTGTAAAAAAAGGTTGCCGACTCGCCGTCTCTCCGCCATCTTTGGTCCTGTGATTGGTTAGATGCGTGAGGACGGAAGTATAGTTTGAACCTTTTTTGCATCATACACACACAACTATCACTGTCACTGTTCAAGAGAACAACCGAGTGTAACAATGGGAACGACTTGACACAGGATGAGAATGTTTGGCATTAGTTGATATTTTAACAATATCTTGTCTTCTCTCTACTTTTCATTCCGCCTCACAGTGTGACCGTTTACAGCCATACGGCCCAAAGCTGTCCCGACTCAGACTCTGTACAGTTCTGATGTTTTCTATTCTGCAATCAATTTTAATCGTGAAGTGTTCCAGCGAAAGGCAATAATATTACAACAGCCGTCACGCTACTGAGCTGTCCCGAGAAAAAAGAGACTATATGCACAACACTGACATGTCTCATCAGCCAGTCCCCGACCCACACATCAGTACTTGTACAGTCGTTAAGACCCTTAACATAAGAACTATTTTTATTTGTAGACTTATTTGTTTTGTTTGAAGATTTCACACTGAAACCCGTACTGGAACCCTAACTTGGACGTCTCACAAAGTCTGGGTGCAAAATGTGCTAAAGACCGTACCTGTGTCTCCACCACAGGGGCTGTTTTAGGCCCAAGAGGATTGTTGAGGGCGATGGTGTAGGACAGCACACGGCTGGTATTCCCACTGCTACTGTCCTGTTGCCATTCCCCCACTGAGAGGTCTGAAAGAGGGAGAAAGGGGGCAGAGAACATGAGAGAGCTGAGGGAGATCAAGAGACAAAAGTCCCAAGAGTTCTTGTGAAAATATCAACGTGAAGGGAAAAGAGAGTTTGAGAAGAGAGACAGGAGAGAGAGAGGAAGAATGGAGTGAGGGTGCACGCTCCATCATAAAGAAATAAAGAATTGACCCAATTACAGCTACACAATGTACCCAAGGGGGCTGGGCCTACAAAGGGGGGAGGCGCTCGCCAAATTAAGTCTAAAAGCTTCAATTCCATCCTCATTTAAAATGTTACAGAAAAGAAAATGTAAAATCTATTTTGGCTAATCAGTCTATCAAATAAAATATAATTTGTATGTAAGGAATGAAATACAGAATGACAAATAATAGAAGTAATGATGGAGTACTGTTGACACGGCATAAATAGCAGTTAGGCAGCCTCATTAGCGACACAATACTGAGAATTTCAGCTTGTCTTTGATGGGTTGAGGCAGTATGTCACCGCATTCTATGTTAATCAGCTTGCGTGTAGCACAGCTGCTTCATTACCAGCACAGAAACGTCGATTTCCACAGAAATAAAAAAGTAATGGCATGGACAACATGGCTTGAATACTTGCGGTGTGCCAGCAGCTGAATTAAAATGTCAGCGTATCAACATCAACTGCCTTTATCAGGTTTTCGTGACAGTGTAAAGGATATTACATATGACAGCCGTCTCAACAGTCAAGAAAGAATGAGATCCGACAACAAACACTGGGATATAATTGTCACAAGTTTTTGTCTCAACAGGAAAAACTCGCTCTCTTACACTTAATGTGAAGTAATAAATTGATGCAAGTTCTGCCTTGATGCCCTCTAAAATCTTGGGCACTATAAAAACACCACATCGTCATCAGCGTCAAACCCGTAGCCTGACAAAGAATTCGTACAGATCTCTAAAATTAATGAAGGATAGCAGTCACAAAGTTTTCCAGCGTTCATGTTTGCGTGCGTGGATGTGCGTTTGACCAACCGGTAAAGTGTCGCTGGGAGAAGAGGTGCTGGATGAAGTGTGTGTCTGCAGAGAACAGCAGATCGTGCAGCTTGTCAACACTCATGCGCACCGCAGCGTTGATGTTAAGCCGTCCACTCAGATCAGAACAGAACGACTCCACCTCACCTAAAGGTCAGACAGGAAATGGTGAATATGTGTTTTCTCTTGCTGGATATTCTGGTGAACCCAATATTTGTCAGCTGTGGAGGAACATTAATCCTTTTTTATAAGAGATGAAACAGATGGAAAAACTCAGTTTAGATCCGATGATAGTCATGAGTCACAGATCGGATCGGTTTTCAGCGACAACCTGATTTTGCTTTCCATTTGCTGCTTTATTAACTTATTGAACACTGACAAGCAAATGATGTTGCCCATATTCGGAAAAGGAAACAGCAATGAAGGTGTGAAATGCTCAGATAAAATGTTAAGCTAAATTACTTAATCTCAAATGTCACGTAACTTTCCGTTGCCCTGGAGATCCTTCCGTCTGTGGTGAGGACAACAGAAACTGTCTCAGATATCTGCTGGAGAATTGAGCAATCTTAATACCGATACTGTTTGCATGAGGGAGTCGAGCACTTTCACTATATTTTCAACAACGGGGTTTGGCCGCATGTCCGCAGCAGTAATTACAATTATGGATTTTGTAAAAACTTTAGCCCAGACTGTGTCTGCCGCTAAGTGCTGCCGTGAGAAGTTGTTGTTGGTTTCAAACATGGGGCCATGCTCGATATACTGCCACCGTCATGAGGCTTTTCTGTGTCACAATGCCGACATACCACCAAGTTTTGTCAACCAGCTTTCACACATCATCAGTATAGTTTACTGGGAAGAAAAGGTGCTCAGATATGTGCGACTAAAATGATCCGGGAGGCATTTGGAATTATTTTTGCTCTTCCGGTATCCATGACCGATTATCAAATGAATGCCCCGATCACGTGACCGCAATCCACATTGTAACCCTTTCAGTGCAAATCTGCACAGAGATTGAGGCACTTATTGTTTTAAAAAGTAAAAGCAATGTGGCTGTGCAACAAACTACTGAAACTCTGAAAGCAATTATTGGATTTAGTTCAGAAGAGATTCACCCTCTCATCACCCAATGTTCCTCTTTGAAAATAATTCCCTGCAATTACTGTTGACGTGGAAAGAAGGTCTTGAAGATCAGGAGGAAGGGAAAGTAATCAAACTTACTATTGTAAATGTAGGCGGCATCGTTACATTGACGATGCTGTCGGATTAAATCAGCATCGTATTATATGACCACAAATGGAGTTTAACAGCATAGAGTCTCCCATTAGAGTTCATAAAAATAAACAATCAATTAATTGATATAAATGTAAACCTTAAGATGCAATTAAGAGAGAATTTGCAGCCTTCATGCCCTGGGGTCGATTTTTAACTCTAACCAGACCAGTTAGACCAGTTATACCTCTAAGTGGTATTATTGTTGGTGATGCTTGAACTTGTCATCAGAGCAGAACTAACTACCAACAGCGGGTCAAAATGTGAGTTTTAGCATTTGTTCAATGAATAAAGGACACACGAAATCAGATCAAAATTCTATTTTATATAATAATAAAAAAAAACCTTCATAGTGCTCATTAAACGATGGTTAAATAAATGCATGGTTATTTAATCTGCATATAATTTAATTGTCTTCTCTGTGGGTTTCGTTTGTTCGTGCAAAACACACTCACTCTCTTCTTGCGTGTCGGAGGAGTTGCTGGGGTCTGTAGGCAAGTCCTCATCGTTGGTGATATCCAATGAGGAGAGGTTTCCCAGACTGGTGGTTGGAGGGGGCAATATGTGATTGGCTGACTCGGACAGACTGTCCCCACCCTCTTCCATATTCTGATGCAGTGAAAGGAGAAAAGCACAAAAGAGGACAGTTTGCAAGAGGCTCGTAGAGAAATCACCCCACTGTCATATGACTTGAGAGGATTTAACTGCGCTGACATCAACCCAGGTCCTGAGGAGACATACCGCTGTAACCAGTCAATTAATGTGAAGGCAACACACGCTTAACACAGCAGTTCATTTATTCCCTTTATGGCTTTGGCTTGATCTGTCTCTATTAAGATATTGACTAGGAGAACATAAAAACCATAGCGGCTGTTATTGAGCAGAGCAGGACATCTACACAGCGGAAGCAGTGGGTACTAACAGCTGGCGTGGATAATTGGTCGTTTCTATATGCATACCAATGACAGCATGTATTTGGTGCGGGTCTATCTTTATTCTAGCTCCAATCCCTCTTGTAAAAAAATTTGTGTCACGTATGACCAGACAATTGGAAAAAGCACCGCATAGGCAATAAACTTAAGCCGAAGTGAATGTGGGCATAAAAAGTGGCATGAAAAGTGCTCAAAAGCTTGAATATAGTTTTAAATGTGCTAAAATATGCTTATTTTTACATTTTAAATTGAAGAAACCAGTTATGAGATGAACATTATAAGGACTCCTACAAAGCACGTGAAATTTCAGAGAATTCTATTCTTCTTGTTACAGATTGGACAGACAGACTCACGAAGGAGGAAGCAGCCGAGGCCGGGGCTGAGGCAGAGGCGGAGGCGGAGGCGGAGGTGGGAGTGGTCGATGGCAGTGAGCTGTTGAAGCTGGGTGGACTGGGATCGATGGAGTCAGAGCCGAGTTTGTGTCCAGATGAGGAAGGCACCTCAATGGGCAGACAGGAGGTGACGGAGGGGGAAGAGGAGCCCCCGAGGCTCGAAGCTGAAGGAGGGCTTGCTAGACCGCAGGGCACCAGGGAAGGAGGAGAGCTTCCAGTTGAAAGAACAGACACCGAGCTCAGGTCCAGCAAATCTGTGACTGAAACTGACTCGTCTCCTGGCCTGGGAGAGGATTGGAGACAATGACACATACAGAGAAAAGTCACACTGTGAGAGAAGGACATAAAGAAAGAGCCAAGTGTTTCTTTAAGACCTCAATAACAGGGTAGGAAATCTTTCATGCAATTGTTACACTAAAACTTGTAAATTGGACAGGATTTGAAAGAGACAAAAATGATTCCTATTCCCTACTGAGCAAAGATGCATTTGCTGTTTTAATAAGCAGCAAAGTAAACCCTCAAGCTATACAGTTTAGTAGCTGTCTTGTAGCGTGTGCTTCTCATGCAACTCGAGAACTTGAAGAGTACTGTTTTATAAGTAGAAGCAATAATTAAATGTCAGTGATAGTAGTAACAACATTTCCTGCATTAGCCACAGAAGAAACAGCACAAGGAATTACACAGTGTGATTCCCTTAAATCTTCTTAAATACTACTTTATGAAATATAATGAGGAAAACAAGCTTTCTCCTGTCCTCGTAGACAGAATATGACTTTAAAGATATTGCTTATCATAGATTTAGCACATCCATGCATTTATGAATTCAAACAAATGACCATTTACACCCCACACATCATCCATAATCCTTAAATCCGTCAAATTACATCAACAAAAAGACACCCTCATAGATAAGCTACACCTTTCTGTACATAAACACTCACAGTAGGCCGTTCATGTGTTCGGCGGTGGGGGAGACATAGTCGTCGTCTTCACTAGTGAGGCCCAGCTCGGTGCCGTAACACTGGTGTACGATATGCCACAGCTCTTTGGGTGATAGCGACTGAAGAAATAACACAGAACTCTCGTTTAACAGCTCACTAGGAGCAAATTGAATTACAGCTGCACACATAAAGTCAAATATTCATGTAATGCCATAATTTATTGCACAGCGACTCTGTAATTCCTGCAACCACTCAGGGTTTATTAGTAAATTGCAGACACGGTCAGCACAGACTGTAATATGGCAGACCCGTCAACACACTACCCAGAGACGTATTCATTAGGTTGGAATCCCCCTTTATTCTTTGCATAGTACAGAAAATGGAATGAAAAACTAATTAGAACCATATAACTATGACTATATAAAAGACTGAATGCACAAGTGTTCAATGATCCGTGCCACGGGTTAGGAGGAACTCATTTACATTGACCTGCTTTACTGCAACCGTTTTTTATTGTTTCATCTGAGAAAATAAAATACAATTTACAACACATTCTGAGACGTGTACGTAAATTCAATTGTGACAAAACTGTTTTTTTTTGGTTATGCCTTGAAATCCCACAGCTGAGATAAATTCCACTCACGGTATCTGTTTTAAGTTCAACTTGTAACAATGGAAACCAAAACTAGAAATGAAAGAAGGCCTTGAATAGCAACACCCACCATTTCAGAACGTTGTGCGTGTAGAAAGTTTAATGTAAAAAAATATAAATATTTTATAGAATTTGACATCTGAACCGGCAAAAAAAAAAAGAAACCCACTCACAGAAAGAACTTGCCCAACTGTTAACTACAGAAACGATAAAAAAAAAAAAGATAAAAGGCACCTCCTCAATAAGTTTGTGGCCGGGGTAATAACATTAAATTGTAAATAATTTAAATGGACTTTTTGTTGTTGTTTATACTCAATCAGCACATTTGCGATCATTTCATGTTGGGGTTTTGAAATTGTGCTGACCCTCCTTCAAAGATTAAGACAATTCAGCCATCATATAAGCAAATAAGCATGTTTGAAGTGCAAACTTCTAGATTAAAAACACAAATATAACTCATACTCAACTCCTAAAAGGTGAGTAGATTTGTTGACTTTCGCAGGTGAAACCAAATCTGGACACTGATATAGAAAACTAGTTAAGTCTCAACGGCACGTTTCGTCTCCGTGTCGGTTGCTATGCTTTGCCTTGCTGCACATGGGTCCTCCTAATAAATGTCTACGTTAAATAATAGTGATTACAACTGTTCTCCCAAGCCTGTGTTTTTGGCCATCTCCTGCTTCTTGACACTGTGTTCTATTCTAAGACTTTAATTGCTAGCCGTGTCCCACTAGTCAGCAACACCAATCATCAGGAGGACGTTCGCGGAGGTTGTACCTTTTCCAACAGTGCATTCTGCCACAGACGGAAAATCATCATGAAGCTGCGATCCCTTGCCCCGAAAGATGTGAAGAAGTGCTGAGAGGGTAAACATCAGCGGGAGAGGAAGGAAGGAGAGAAGCGATAAAGAAAACAAATGTGACAATGGATTTGATAGATGGTTTCCCTCTGTTGGGAAGTTGGCTTTGTCGTGGTCAGCAGAGATTATATTGGGTCCACTCATTTCATTCTACTTCAATGGCAAAAAAAGGATCATTTGAAGTAAAACAGAATGAAACGGCAGGGATTTGTCATGCTTTTGAAGCAGCAGTAGTCAACTTTAAGTTTAACAGATAGAGAATGTGATAACACAACAATAATATGGCTCTAGAATAAATGAAACCAACGTCATATGGAGGGACAAATATTATTTCAGCACTGACCTTCTCATTGTCAGTGCTGATCTGGATAGCATTTGGGATGAGCTTGGCAGTCTTCTCCTTGGTCATAGAGGTCACGTCTTTCAGAAGGATAGTGATCTGAATTGAGGAGAGGAGTTAACTTAGCATAATTCATCATGTAAACATTTCTGTATCCTTGTCTCACCAATGCCCTGAGCATATATATATATATATATATATATATATATATATATATATATATATATATATATATATATATATATATATATATATATATATATATATATATATATATATATATATATATATATTCATCAGCAAACAAGCGCATTAAACTGGATTATTATCTGTTCTCGACTAGATTGCAACAGGCGTGTGTTTGACAGTGCACATACAATGTGCACACGCAGTGAGCGTGACTTACAGTGGTTTCCCAGCGGAAGATGTTACTGTAGAAACAGAGCCAATTCTCTGACAGATAAAGACGGCCCTGGAGAAGTATGTCCTTCTGCAGTGCACAAGAGTAGTCTGGTGAAAGAACCGGGAAAAAGAGAAAAGTCCAGTTAGGAGACACCTGCTTGCAGTAGAAATCCTTTCAACAATTCTTGGTGGCGGTTTTAAGTAAGATGTTTTTCTCCTTTTGAATGTTACCTGAGGCTCATTTACTTAACCACTATTGAGTTCACCAGAGGCAGAGCTGATCACAAAGCAACACGGTTTTGTCAAATAACTCACCCACTATAAGTCGCTCTGTGTCAGGCAGTTTCTTAAAGAGTTTACGAAAATCCTCATTCCGCTGTTTGTATGTAGGACTGAGAACCTGGAAAGACGGGAAAGAGAAAGAATAATGACATACCATCTCTCCACTGGCTGACACAACAGTCAACTTTCCTTACCTTACATGGAGGATTATGATATTTAGCTAATCAAGTGAGGACAGACTCTTCCTCTAAAGTAGAAACACAGAAAAGCCCCTACACAGATCACACAGAGATCATGCAAAGCCGCCACAAAGAGGACCCATCATTACACCCTCTTTTAAAGTCTAATTCAAATGACATGCTAGCTTTGCAGAAAGAAAAGAGGTGTGTGACACGACCACAGTGGCGTCCCCTGTGTTGCACCTGCAAGTCAGGCAGAGCTTTAATAACAATGGCATAAGATTCATTTACTGGTCCTGTTCTTGTTCTTTGCTCCTACGTGAGGAACTATCCGAAGCTCGGCATTTCACCAATTTGCAGATAATGTAGCTCTTCCTTCTTTGAGCTAACGACAGCTAGCTGCTTTTAAACCCCCACAGCGTTGGGTAACACACATATCAACATGTCATACCTCTTTCCCATTCTTTTTCTTCTCTCTTTTACGAAGACTAGGCGCTGTCACTACCTCCACTGCCGACTCAGGGGTGACAACATCATCTCCCATTGTATCTTTTATCTAAAATGTCAACGCAGAACGACAGCACATGCCTCGAACTGGCTGACTAAGTGTGGCTATGTTAATTAGCTTTAACCACGTGGAACTAAGACAAACATCAGCAAAGCCAAGTTCCCTTGGGAGATGATTCCTAATGAGGATCTGCTCACGTATACTTACATTGTACCAGCTCTGCATTTTCTGAAAAGAGAAGAACAGATTATTTAGTAGTGACCAGTACTAAAATCTCTGTTTGAAGAAAAGAAGTTACAAAACAACCTGGTTTTGTGCAGAAACAGTAAATCTATCACCATCAGAGGCTTTCTCACAATCGTCCACTTTAATATTTGTTTGCGTGCGCTCCTTCCAGTCCAGCCACTGTGTTAAGCCTGTTTTACGAAACCCTGTGGTTTTGTGCTTTTCAGAAGTGTCAAACCAACATCAGGACTTCTCCATTTTAAAACTCTTTTTGTAACCGACCGTGTAGGATGAAGAGTAGACAGCACGACAAACCGTCATTCAAAATGAGCATGAAATACAAAGAGGTGTCAGCATAACTAAAACCCTCACTCACACAGAGTTACAGACACTGTTACTGCCATTTTATGAAGACTCAAGTGAAACAAATGGAACTTTTGTAAACTTCCTCTGCCACCTTCATGCTGCCTACCCAGCCCTTATTACTCACATTAGCTCTTTTATACCTTCTTTTTGCACGGTGCAAGTAATATTAAACTAACTGCTAAGGGCTTTGATCTCTTTCCTCAGATAGCGCATTTTTCCTCTTTAGTTGGGCTGCATTTCACAGTTTTCCAAAGTGTCAGCAATCTTGGAGGCATTCCTTATCTCGGGCCATTTGAGGCGTTACTTTGCTGGATTTGATGGGCATTCCAGGATGGCACTCCATGTGATCTGCATGGGTTCTTATCTTCTTCCTCAGTGTCAGAAGAACAGGTTTTTATGTGGGGCAACTGAACCGCTGCTCAAACACACATGGACCAGCTCCAATGTATGTGTCTTATAATTTTACAAATCTTTACATTTGTAAAATATTAAGATTTGTAAATCCTTACATTTTACAAAGACAAATAAAAAACAAATTGATCTGCTTTGTGTGGTGTTCAAACGTTTGGAGCAATCATTAAAAGTCAGTTTAGCTCAGTTGACAGAGCTCATGGCCCATATCTAGAGGCTGAGTCGTCTGGTGGCGCCCACGGGTTTCTTCCACTCTTAGCTCTTGTGTGTCACTCTCTGTCAACTTGTTTCCTGTGACTCCACAGCTGCTCTACACTCAGTCAAGAAAAAAAAAAAACACTCCAGAAAAGTATTTAAAATGTGATTGAATATTGGTGCCTTGTCTTTTCTATCCAATGACTTAAAAAAAAAATACATGTGCTTCGGTAAGTTTCTTCTAGACACTTTCTTTTGTTTTTGGTCATGTTTTCAAAGAAAAAAATAAAAATGTTATGACTTATAATGAGGCATAGCCTATTTACTATGCTTCATTATAAGCATCAATAAAACTAGATGCTAAAAATTAGAATCATGTGTTACAACTGATTATAATGAAATATTTATGAATAGCTACAAATGCAGCCTCTAAAGATTCATCTTAAAACATTTCTATCCTGACAAGATTGCACAGTCTTTTATAGCATATTTGGTTTAGCCATGTTAGCACATATTAGGAACACATGAAAGACATTTGAGTATTTTGTAGTATATTCAGACATTACGCTGGTGGTAAGTTCTTGACAACAGCCTCATGTCTCTATGTCTGCACTTCTACAAACAACTGAAAGTATATTCTAAAAAAAAAAAATGGAATGTATATTGTTTAAATTAAAGCTCATCATTATTTTGCAGCCCATCACCGGGATGATCTAAGTTACCTTTGCATTGCGGCTGAAGTGACGAGAAGCGAGTGGGTAGGCGGATGTGAGGGAGGAGGCAGAGGGTATGGAGGGCAGGGGGCTATCTGAACCTCCTTCTCCCCCTCCACCTCTCTTCTCCCCTGCCTCGCTTTCACTGGCCCTGCCACCTCCAAGGACCCTGCGGCGCAGGGATGGAGAGCTGCCGGGGGTGCTGCGTGGAGAATTACTGGCCGTACTGAAGACAAAAAAGACAAATTTATCTCAGGAGAGTACAGAGGAAAACTACGTGTTGTATTGATAAATGTATCTCATAAGTTTAATATCGTGATATGATAAAGGCCTGCAAGCATTTCCTGTTTGATAAAAGCATAACATCCCCAACTTTCTACTGAAGACCAAAGAAAGTCCATCTATTCTCAGATGAAATGATCTGGACTGGTACAGCCGTCAAAAGAGGATATTTACAGCCACTCTCCAAAAGGCTCTTAAGATTGTCCAATCAAGAGTTGTAACAACAAAATAAAAGAACAGACTGTCTCTTAGAATACGACACCGCAGTGTTTGTACTGTAACTGTAGATCTTTAAATTAGATATTTTGGTGAGACTTGTTTACACACGGTCTAAAAACTGACATTAAATATGTGCATGGACATAGATGACGGTGGCACAGTTGTCATGAATTTGATTTGACATTGAAGTCAGGTCTCACAAGAGTCCCTATCTGACAGCGATGTAACCCAATTATAACAGAATAAATATGCGCTGTCATCACTTAAGATAACTATTTTCTACATTTGACATTTTATAGACTATACACTTTATAGACAATTACATATTTCTGTCATTACTCAGCACTTACTGTCACCACCATGGTTATGCTTCTGCTGCCATAACATTTACATCAAACGCTCAGGTCAGTAACCCATAAAAATAGTTATATTTATGCCACAACACAGTTTCCATGGCAGCACTTCATTCCCTTGCAAGTTA
The DNA here is from genome assembly GCA_037951165.1 of Lophius americanus. Taxonomy (NCBI): domain Eukaryota; kingdom Metazoa; phylum Chordata; class Actinopteri; order Lophiiformes; family Lophiidae; genus Lophius; species Lophius americanus. The sequence goes on from JBBDHG010000043.1 coordinate 1,622,461, forward strand.
AACGTCGGCCACGACTTGGCGTTTCAACATAAAAACACATATCCTAAGCGGACACTGAATGAAATGTACAGCAGCTGTCCAAGTGCCAGGTTTAATTTAGTGAATTTCACATAAAGCTGGCCTACACATGATGAATACTCCACTCACACACCCAGCAGCATGTTTCAGTAGCTCCTTCTTGGCTACAGTACTTACACTAATGAATCCAAACCAAGACTTCATTATATAATTTGCTCCCCTTGAGATAAATTGCTCTCCAAACATCAAACCTTTCTATTCTAGATCAACCAATTCCCATCCAATTCTTTCTTTATCAACCAGACCTCCACGCTGAGGAAAACCAGTCATGTCTGATAGCATTATTCAGTATGGCAATATATGACTGAGGATTTATTGGCTCATTTCGCTGTCCTCTGTCATCATGCGAGCTAACGCCACAGAATTAATCTGAGGCAAGGTGACAGCTAGATGGGATTTGATCTTATTATCCAAATGATATGAATACGAGGTCAGTTAAATGAAATCCTCTCTCTAAATCGGTGCATTTTAGGCAGTCTTTTGCAATCTTTAATATGATGTATATGAAATTAATACGAAAAACTATCAACATTCTGCTTTAACAGTTGACAGAGTAACTTTAAATTATCAAAAATGTTTACTTTGGGTTTATCACAGAGATCCAGATTCAATATTTAGGGCTAGGTGTTACAATCCCCAAAGATTCCAACACGTAATTTCCAGAGTGCACTGAACTCTTGGTGAATCACAGGCACTAACAGATACAAATACTCTTATCCGTGCTTCCACTAGATTCAAGTCGAGTATTTTTAAAATACTACTGATATCTGGTGTCCTACAGTTGTACTCGGACTCCTTAAATACTCTTTGGTACTCTTTTGTACCATGTAGTCAAATTGTCATGCAGACAAGGTCCCTCTTAAAGAGAGATAGTTGATACCCGGGCAGGATCATGACTAAACACCCTCTTAAACAATTGGAACCTCCTGCCATGATCAAACAACACGGATACTCCTTTTTTTCTCCATTTGCAGCAATGAGCCTCAAATGCCAATGACCTCGTCGCTGGTCCACTAGTTATTGTACCTTAGATCTCAGGTCCTAACCACTGCAGACTGGGAACACCCTACAAGACCTGCCGCTCTGGAGCTTCAAAATCATTAACGGCAAGGACAACAAGGTCACTTTATGCCTAATACATCCCATCCACTGACAGGAGCCGCTGTAATGAGTTAATCAATGTTACTTTGAAACCAACCTTCAGTGGTTATAATGTTATGGCTGACTGGTGTGCCTCACATCGTAAACCTGAAGCGTTCAGTGACCGGAGCAGAAAAGGAAGGGGGGTAAACATGATAATCACCGCCGTTAGGGGCTTGGACAAGAAAGAGGGAAGCTGGGGGTCGATCCATCAGGTTCAGTCTAAAGGAAAATAATCAACAGAAATAGAACCTCGTGTGTTGTGATTAATTAAGACAGGTAGCATTAAGCTATCTGTAGGTAAATGGAGATAAGAAAATAGCCTGCTGTCTGAGGAACGTCTTTTTAAGTCAGCAAAACAAAGGACAGCCCCCCACCCCCCCCCCCAGCTGCCTCTGATGTCATTAACCTTACTGCCGTCCTCAACCGGCGAGCTAACGGGAAGCTAGCATGCCTGCTAACCAAATCAATCCTGCTCCGCAAACACCTGAACCAGAAAACCAAAAAAATGAGACGAGACAAAAAGACACACGAGTCGTCGGAGGGATTACACGACGTAATCAATGAGCAGTAGACGGTGGAAGGTTGGAGGAGAGTGGGGTGAAACCGGGTGTGGGAGCGTGGACGAACATCAACATACAGCTAGCAGTGTGTTTGTAGAATCAACATCAGGCTGCGTGCCGCACACCTGTGCTTTTAAATAAACTATACCTGCCCTATGCGCAGTCTGAGTGGGATTTGCAAACTGTGACGCGTTTGACCCGGCTATGAACGGTGCATGAGGTCCGGTGGCAGATTAACGCGGAGCATAGTCTGCTACTCATCACACTAGAACCACTCACTCGAACATGTCATGAGGCGTTTGAGATCCCACTGATATCCACGGAAATGCAACCGCGTAGCTGCTCGCTGCTCTTATCAGTGTCTCATCGTCTCGTTCCTGTGTGGAGATAAAGTAAGCCCGACGCCACCGAGGTGCCTGTCCGTTATTTTGACTCGTCTTTCTTGCTCAGCTTCATGATAGAAATTCGACCATCGTCCATCGGTCGGATATTAATTTCCCATGGCGGTTGACTTCCATCAGTCTCACACCCAGGTAACGTTAAGTTACCGGACGGACCGCTGCTCCCGATGCCGCTTGCGGGACCCGGTAACGGGCTGCGGTCTCAGCCTCCATCAGTAATCCTCTTGGAAAATATGGAGAAGGTGGTGGGAAGGAGGGGGGGAGGGATGGAGGAAGAGGAGGAGGAGGTGGCTCCATGCGTTGATTGGGGCCTTGCTGTTTAACTGAGAGGTGGTGCTGAAATGTCTTTTTTCCAAAGGGGAAATTTTGGTTCAAAAAGCTCTACATCGATCAGCCATAACATTGTAACACCTGACAGGTGAGGTCAGACATAACATTAAATATCTTGGTAAAATCGCACAATATGTTAAGCACTTCGTCCATAAAAAAAGATCACGACTTGAAATCAGGACATATGGACAAGCATAACAATGTAATTAAAAATGGGTGATATAGTGATGGCAAGATGACTGGATCAGAGCATCGCCCAAACTAAAGGTCTTGTTAGTATCTGTCAACGTGGTCTAAGGAAGGACAACTGCTGAATAAGTGTCAACATCATTTGTGCAAAATGTGCAAAAACTAACCCATATTGCCTGATTCACCTATTTGGCTACTGCAGCAAAAAATGCCGAAAAGGTTCATGCCTATTCTGAAGGGAAGGTGTTAAAACACAGCACACCACAGAGTTGTTGTGGCAAAAGAGACTTACACAATACCCAACCGATGAGACAATTCAAGTGACCAATTATGCAGATAATTCATGTAATTTTGAAGCAAAAGTGTCAAACATTCAATGTCAGTATTATAAAATGTATTAAGTCTACTCTATTTGCGTAGCTCAAAAAAAAAAACAAGGAAAAGCATTCTCATGGTATTTTACATACATAGCAGGTCTAGGTTCTACTCCTGATGCTACAGAGATTCAACAGTCCCCACATGATTGAGCATTTGGTGACAACTGCAGTAAAAACATGCTTCTATTTTCTGAGAAGTTAAATTTAACACCTCTTAGTTTCATTTGGGAAATGGCCATGGGCAATTTTGACAGTTCTTTAAAGAAATGCCAATAAAGGAAAATTGGCAGATTAGTCGGTGATAGGAAATGAACAACCTGAGTTAAACCTGAGACGAAAACTTTCAAATGGATGTAGGCCGTGGAGTACATCCTCATAAAGTGAAAAAATATATAACAATGATCACTGGTCTTGTAAATACAGACTCTATAGCTGGCTCTAATGAATCTACCTGGCCGAAGGCCAGAGCCCACAAAATCCCTTAACCCTCTATCTCTCAGTCCATCCCTCTGGATTAGAGTCCACATCATAATCCATGCTGGGCTGAGCCAGGCCCACATCTCCATCATTCACTCTCTCATTCTGCGTAATCTGCTTTTCTTTAGTTCACTGATGGCTGATAATGTCAGAGCTTCTCAGGTTGCGTTGGCATTGAGGAAGGGGGCGAAAAGGGAGACAGAATGCATCTTGGAAGTGAAAATGTACACAAATTGATGAGATGATATGCTCTACATATGCCGGTTCCTTCCTGCCTGGTGGAAACGTCAGCAAAACCAAAGGATCTTATAACAGAGCTGACGGCTAATTAGAGGAAATCACTGCAGGGGCACACACATGGTGCAAAAATCGAAGAGTGTAGGGTATGCATGAACCAAACTGCAAAGTAAACCTGGCTGTAAGAGGTGATTATTTTAGATAGGGAAAAATTCTGTTCAATGCGAGATACTGACAAGGAATTAATCTGTCAATATCGATACTGTCGGGTATGAACAGTCTTCAATTTATTGGAAACTGAGAAACTCGACAAACTTTTTCCAAAATTCCTTCTGGCAAGATTATTTTGGATCTTACTCCCACTAACTAAGCCACACCCCTCTATCCTCATTGGTCATTCCGACCATAAATGCTCACACCTTTCCATGAGATTTGTTTACTCCCTGACTAGGGCTTGAGGACAAAATGCACTGGAGTTAACGTTTTATAGGTCAAAACGACCATGCTGTGAAGATAACGGCATTTAAGCTGCGGTAAAGGAACAATCAAAAGAGCACCTGCAACAAAACTAAATCATTGAGCACAGGAATCCCTCTTTTTTTTGAATATTTCAAAAAACTAGATAACTGTTGAATAAGATTTCTTAGTCAAAGTAATATATACTTGACAATTAATTATTGAGTGAATTTTGGTCACTGAATATCAAACTCCATATAAAAAATAATTCTGGAAATGATCGAATAATTGTAAAAAAAAAAAAAATCATATCTAGGAGGGGGAGTTTTTTTTTATTTTTTACTTTTAATTTTCCATTTATTTTATTACGTAATTCCAATTGAGAAGTGGACTGCAAGTTCTGCCTCTACCAAAACTTGTGCAAAATTCCTATGGATGCTGACTGATCATTCATAGCAACAAGAGTGGATTAAAATCAGATTGTGTATATGTAAACACACAATATAAATGTAGACTGCGAAACACCAGCCTTTCCAAGGTTTCACTCAACCAGTAACAATATCAATCCATCAGTCAGCAGCTCACTATCCTATGATAAAACATATATATCCATTATGTTAAGTTAAACCTTGAGAAATTGGTTTACATGATAACCGGGACATTAAACGAGCAATGGAATGTACAAACTCTTTCCTGGTTAACATTCAAAGCTTGGGTAGAAATGTTGCAGTCAACACTCGAACAGCTAGAAACTCAAGAGTCCATCAGATGGAACTATACAGTCACTTGGAAGTCTTATATATAGAAAATAATTGGCTTATCAACCTAGCAGATCACTTAGCCCCCATAACAGTATTCCCAGCTGTGGCAACTGCTATCAAATTATTTTCAACAGTGACTTTGTCCTGCTTTGTCAGATTTGTTCCAAGGTCAAGAGAGGTAGTTTGATAAAATAATAATAATTTTCCACCAATAGGATGCTCCAATTGCCTGATGGGCACAGAAAACACAGCAAAAAACATCACAGCAATCCTATTTGAGCCTATTTAAATGTCTTACCGTTTGGTGAAGAATGATTAGTCAGACAAGATTAAGTTAAATCTTTGGGCAATCTCTTCCAGAATGCTTCAACGATACAGCCCTCCCCTCAGAATGAATATTGAGACGCGAGTCTTTTCAGTGCAACAGTTTGTTTGTAATAGGCCTGACTCTCAGGATAAATGCAAATGTTAAACTGCAGCATAGAGGCTCCATTCAAGCTATGTAAGCACTTCAAAGTCAACTGTTAATGTATTCATTGGAGGGAAAAGTGCATTTATTGTAAAGTGAATAGGGTCGTTTACTTTCATAACTGTAGAATTTTTTTCCCTGGAGCCTTCTTATGGAACATAAATGCACTTTCATTTTAAGCTAAATAAACATGTGTCTCACTTCAAAAGGCCATTGTCAAACCATTATTCATGATTTGAGGTTACATTGATATGAAGGAAAAACAATGAAACTGGGAGAAGAAAATTGTGTTTAAATAAAGACAAGGCACAACTGCTTCAAATGAGTAGAGGAGAGAATAACCCGCTCCTCAACCTCTGAAGCCCGTTGCAACGTTTCCCAGAACTCCCTCTGATTGGACTCACGTGACATCATCAGACTAAGTGCGCTCTCCCATTGGCTGAAGGTGATGTCATGCTTGAGAGGAGAGAAGAATAAATGGTGCATGAATCCCACCCCTGGTTCCTTGGGAATGACGTAGCCGCCTCTCCTTGTGGTCAAAGCAGCAGTCTCTCGTTTATTTACAGTCTGGATAACATTTTCCCTAACTTAACATACATCATCTTCTTTTAGAGCTTTTCTTGACGTACTCATAAATAGGAAGTCATGTGTAATATGATTTTTTTTTCTTACTTCCAAGTTAAGTGTAGGATGAACAGTTCTTGCAAAATCTCTGAAATAGTACAATCTGTCCTAGTTTATTTGACGTCATTGCACAACATGACTCCACTCAACTTATTCAGGATTTGAAATGTGTGATCTGTCTCCATTAGTCATTAGCCATTAGCCAATTATCTCCATCATGCTTCTAAAAGAAAAAAATTGCTCAGTTTCTCTGAATCATCCAGATAATGCTTTTAACTCACAAAATCAAAGATTTTTTTCCCCCTAATTATTGAGATATCTATATTTTCAGCCATCGCTGAAGAACGCCGTGTCGGCTCAACTGATCCTGGAGGAATCCTGCAGTGTCCAGTAAAACCCGAATGGGTTTGCCACATTGAATGACGACAAAGTCATTAGGTCCCAGCAGAAAGTCAACAAAAATAATAATAATGCCACAAATATTAAAGGCATGAGTATCTCCTTATATCTCATGTCAAGCTCAAAAAGAAACAGGATTCATATTAACAAGCAGTACAGGGTTGCCTCCATGAAATACAGCTTTCATGTAAATCAGTTTTTGAGACATCACGTTAATTCAGAAAAACAGAGGATATGTCTATTAATCCATGAAAATGTATCTCTGAATTAAATTATCTAATTATTTCTGGTAATTTAGAATGCACTGCACGTCCACACAAACATGTCAGATGTAACGTCCAGTGAGTCACTGCAAAGCAAATCTTGTCTGATAAGTCTGATTGCAAATCGGCTCAACTAGATGTATAAGAGTAGAATTCCCATGAGGCAGTGAAACATAGTGCTGATAAATAGATAGCTCTGTTCCGAAATCACTGAACCATATGTGGTGCTGCCAGTGTTAGATTAGTACGGCCATTTGCAAAGTGTGAACTAAGTGAAAAAAATAAAACACTTAATTTTGGGTAATAGTTGGATTTTCAAAAAGGATGTATTTTCCTGGTATTAATGTGAGTGCTAACAATAAGGTATACCTTATCTTCTCTTAAACCAAAGTCACGATGCCATCAGTGATCAACCAAAGGTAAAAGGGTTGTACAAACGATATTTCAGGAAAAGTTGTTTGGTCTCAATTTCACAAATTTATTCCAGCCATGGTTACCACCAGATTAATTTGGTGAAATTGTGATTGGTCAACTTGTCCTGAAATGTGTTTGTCCTATTTCTTTACCTTTACTAATGCAACACTGGATTTAACTTGAGGCTTCTGCACATTCTACACACCAGCACTAGGTGTCCTTATTCTGTTTATCTGGCCTTTAAAATCTCTTGTTGCTCATCGTTTATGAATCCAGCTCACTAACCTGAAGCTCTCCCAGTCAGAATCTCTGCTGAGCAAACTCCTGAGGGACCAGCGAGAGCGGCGGCTGGGAGAGGGGCTACGAGACCAGGAACAAGATGGTGGCAGGAGGAAGTCCTGTGAAGGGCTGCCCTGACACTGCTCTTCCCCCTCCATGTGACTGTCCGCCGAGAGTGAGAGTGAGGGACTTCGAGGTGGAATGGCGCCCTTCTCCTCTATTACAATTTGTGCTTCTGTAACCCGTTGTTGCTTTGGTGTGTAGCCCTGACTTTGTTCATTTCGTTTCTTGGTTCGTGTCCTGCTGCGGTGGAAACGAATATGGCGGCTGGTGTGTGGAAGTCCAGGGCTGGGAGAGCGAGACCAGGACTCTGTATCAGAGGAGGGTGGCAGGACAGTCAGCTTTGGGACAGGGATGGGCTGAGGCAGGGCGAAACCGTCGGGTCCCACAGGAGAGGACATAGTCATTTTTAGAGCTTTCTGCAGGACTTCATTTTCTGTTTCAGTCAAATTAAGGGCAAAACACAGACTTGTTGCATGTTTTGAGCGGCGGCTGACCCATAAATGAAATTTCCGATGAAATCCAGGAATGCTTGAGTTTGTTATATTTTAGATACAAACTGTAACACTAGAACTTCTTGCACAAATCAAGTCTTTCAAATTGACATAAAAATAACAAAAATCATTTTCAAAGATGCTTCAGTATTATCCATATTGGTTGTGAACGTCTTCCATCAGACAAGTAGATTTCCTCATAATTGTTGACTGCAGGAATCTCACACATTTACATTGTTGCTGGTGTGTTGACAGCAAAAACAAATTGCAGTAATGAAGCTGGGAGGAGGCCAGTAAGATAACTCCAGCAGCCTCTCAATGTGTGTTCTTTAGACAAGCCATTTCCAGTAATCCAGTCAGTGTGTGAGGAGCTAGAGCGACTTAACAGCTCTCTCATCTTTTCCTGCACCTCCTCTACTGTCTGATGTCACTCGCTTTCTTCTGTATTCATCCATTCTGCTCCCCTTGGCAAACTGCAAGCTTGCGTTTGTATTATCTGGCTCATCATTTCAAGAGTTGAAGTCTCAGACAAAGTCAGATGTGTGTATAGATGAAGTTACCTAAAGAGTGAGAAGAGCAGAAACTTTGCATTCAAAAGGCTGGCCTATATCAGACCAACCAGTTTCCTTAAATGTTTTTTACTTATAATGTAAATCATTAAACCATTCCGATAAAAACTATTACGAGAGTAAGACTATTTATCTTTGTCGATGATCCTATCCTGATATTATATGAGTTATGCGATTAAGAGGTATGATATAAAGATAAAGATTTGCAATGTTGTATTTAGAGGCCCGATCAATAGGTTTCGTTTATAGCGGGGTAAGCAAGATATGTCAATCATTTACCCAAGGCTTGGGGAATTGTTTCATTATTTTATGAATATTAATGAAGATTTTTTTTTCTACCTTTAAGTAACTCAGAAAAAAAGCCAAAACTAGATGACCAAAGAACACCAACACCAACAAACATGCCTGCGTGTGGACGTAAAATCAAACCCCAGCATTTCCAAACGCATTGTTAGACTTGTACTGAACGAACCCAGTCTCTCACAGCAACACCCAGTCACTCAGAATACACACTTCTTACAGATAATAACAAGTCATAACTGCGACTATAGACTGCTGTGGCCGTAACTATGTGAAAACATACTGCAGACGTGTCGTCCGAGAGGGAAGGGTTGTGTATGTGTCTCACTCCATTGTTTGCCTTCACATCATATACCTCCCCGGCAATGGGCCGATCACGTCTCACAGTATTTGCAGTGATCTGTTTGAACAAGAACAATCTTGGCACAGACGTGTTTGTCCAGTGTAATCCATAGTAATCCTCGTGCAGCCTTCACTCTGAGGTCCACACAAGCCTGATCTTTTTCGCAACATCTTCCCTCATCAGACACCGAGCTCAGCTATTTCCCCAACCAAAGACTGCGGTAGTCAGCAAGTTTCTGCAGTTCACAGGAACAGATCAATTAGCTCTTTGGAAACGTACACACTTCTTTGGCAACGCTACCACTGATAGGCAGGCAACACGTTGCCACGTTTAAGGAAATTAAGAATGGGTATGCAGAAATGAATTGGGTGATGTTTAACAATAAGGCACAGAAGAAGCCGCAAACTGGAGCGGCTTCAGATGGAACTCCTACCTCCCATTGGATGAGTTTCCTCCGTTTCTGTTATCTTGCTCGGCCTTTAAAACAAGCCGAGCGACGGTGCGTGGAGTGATGTTAAAATCCACCTTTTCACAGGAACACATCAACATTCTTATCGGCGTAAAGACTCATTTGCCGGCTGCCGCTAATAGTTAGCTTCGAGCCAGCTAACCAAGTTTAGCTACCGTTACCCCCGACCTCTGAAGGCCGACAAAGAGACTACTAGCAGACTTTAATTTTCCGCAGAAAATGGATTACTTCTATGTTTTCCATTTTAACCTTAAAAGCGACCCCGTATAAACAATGTAAACAACCTACATTTATACCAAAAAACCAAAATTAGCCTGGCATTGATGTAACACTATGTTGGTTTTAAAGTTAAAAGTGAAATGGGACGAAGTCAGTCATTGGGGCAATTAACTTGACCCGTGCCGTGGGGGATTCAAGAAATCCCGTAAAGGTACATTCTCAGTATTCGTAATGTGTATTTTCAAAAAAGAATATTTCTATCATAACATGAGAAACGTAATCTATAAACATAATTCATTTTTATTATTTTTCTATCAACAATGTACAGCCACCAGAAAAAACGACAATCACCCCTACTGCAAACTTTGTGGTACGGTCCGAGAAAATAACTGTTCACAAAATGTGGCGAGAGAAGGGAAGTGTTTACATGAGAAAAGCAAACCTCTTATCTTGCGTAATCTTCTAATGATGATAAGAATAGGTCGCGGATGTTGCTTGCATAAACTTTGGCTCTTTTTACACTAAGTTCTTTTTCTCTTCCTTTTTTGTTCTAAGGGCTAATCTATATATATTCAAATCACAGCCAGTCACTTCAGCTGTTCAAACTATTTCGACATGGGTTTTTTTTTTGGTGCATCGTGGAGATAAATATATACAACAACAGATTTGGAGTAATTTCAGAGTTAATTTAAAGGGATATTTTTTAATGGACATATTAAATAGACAGAAATATTGCGACCCCTTGTGTCTACCAGGGGTCCCTGCACTGGAGATACAGATACATGTAACTACAATTTAGTCTTTATTATTAATCTCGCTTTTTTGCTATCTACGTGTCATCTAAGATCTTAAATAGAAACAAAAAGACATTTTGACAAGGTCTGCAAGAAAAAGGCATCTCACCCTTTGCTTCTTGCCGCAGCATCACCTCAGGATTTCAGGAACTATTATGGGTTGTGAGAGATTGGATGTCTTCCCTCCCAGAACACCTACAGTGAACGAGGACAAAGATAGGTTGTCTTTTCTGAAACATGGCATAAACTAACACTTTCAATGATTGAGACAAAAACATTTTAACCTACAAATGACAATGGTGTTAAAAAAAGGAAAAATGATTCAGATAAACTGAAACACTGTTTATCCCATTGCTGTAACTCGTGTTTATTTTTCTAAGTTGTGAATTTTCAAATTATTTTCCAGATCTATTGAGAAATTATGTATGAAAGATGTCCATCAAATTTTACCAAGACCAACAGAAGATCACGAAATAGCTTGTTTTGTCTAAATAAGCACTGAAAATAAATCATGTTCAATTTACCATCATATTGGACAAACATGAAGAAAATATCTAGAGTAAAGGTTCGTTATGTAGCCTGAAAAATAACTCAAATAATGAACTATTTAAAACCTTTCAACTCATATTGATCAACAAATTGATAAATGGACTAATGCTATGGTCTCAAAAGAAATAAAAATGTTTTCATGTACTCTTAAACTTAATTTAATTCTCATGCATAACATGTTTCACTCCTATTTCCATAAAGTTGAGTACATAATATATGATTTTTTTTTGAATACACATTATGACATATACAGTTTGCTTACAGTTAAATAACTGAACTTCAGAAACTATAGAACGGATACACCCTTGATTAAAAAAGCACAGTATTATCATTTCATGTACTTGAAGATTACATGGTATTTCCAATATATCTCCTGATCAATCGGTACAATTATTGCTGTAGTGAATATGCCTTTACCTGACTTATCACTTTTCATCTTCAACCAGCAGTTGCTTCTGGATCCTTCTAACTGCATTGCATATCATCACAATGACTTGACAATTTTGATATCTCCATACGTTCAAAAAGCATCCTCTGTCTGTCTTCTTACTCTCTGAGCGCCTCCGGGAAGCATCACCTCACTGGCTCCATCTCAAAACGGAGAACTGAGGTCCGTGTTATATATACAGCCCAAGCAAGAGATTACTCCAGCAGCATACAGGGAGTTGTGTTGCTGTGAACCTCCGCTTAGTGAATCGGGGACCAGAAACTTGATCTGTGCTAAAAATAAAAAAATAAAAACATCACCGGCATAGTGAGAAAGGAGGTGTCACTCTTCTGTATGTGTGTACTTTGCCATCTACAGCATACACAGCAAACAAACAGGGTTTATCAGATATCAACAGTTCCTTGAAATTTCCCCCCTCGTGTGTGAAAATCCAAGGTCTTTCTCTTCCCCTGTCTTCGTCCCACGTGTGCCCAGCCAAGGATTATACTGGCTGATTTTAATTGTAATTATATTCCCCATCACAAGGTTGAAAGAGACAAGGACCCTTATCAAGGACTCAGTGCTTCACTGTGTCATCTGGTTACATCACATGACAACATCCCTGACCTCCAGTGCAACCAAAATATACACACACACACACACACACACAGAAGTGCATACACACAGCTTAGCGTTGTTTGTATTCGACCCCTGTTCACCATACAACTCATATTGTTTTGTTTGCACAGCCTCATAGAAGTAAGTTTTTGACTTATTTTGACATATGATAAAGATTGTTTTCTTTAAATGGAGAAATAAATGCATCATGTCTGAAAGCTGGCTGTGGCAACCACCTGGATCTGTGCGACTGTCGTCAACACGCAAGTTGAGGCCTCCGGCCAATGTCTGTTTTGTCAGCCTTGATGTAATTGACCTTGTTTTTCTGACCAACCAACTGGCATTGAACGGCTGTAAGATCCTCTGATTGCTGATCTAAACTGAAAAGAAGAGAGAGTTTATACGAGTGCTGTAGAAAATGACTTTTTCTGGTGTAAGCTATTGAGTTGGTTGGTAAATGATTTATTGATAAATCATCGATGAATATTTACAGCAAGATATGGACGGAAGTAAAAATATGAGTGGAATCTATGATTCAAGAAACTAAATTGCTAAAAAAAAGAAAGAAAAGGGAATAGCAAAGAATGCAAAGGTTCACTTGGGCTAAACCAAAAAGAAAATAAAATTAAACTTGCATTCATAAAAATCTTCGCTCAGCTCTTCCATTTACACCATTTTCATATCAGGCAATAATTCTGACAGAAAACCAAACCGCCTTCAAAGAGCACAAATCTTCGCTAAGGGAGCTCAGTTCTTTTTCTTCTTTGTCATTGCACCTTGAAGTAGCTGCCCGTGATAGTTTGACCCTCATTATACGACTAACTGACATGAAAACTCACCCCAAGGATTTGGAATAACATTGATGTCATTATTAGTGCTCTTCCCAGAATGCTCTGCTTCTATGTTTTTGTGTTTGAGTATCTATAAAACGAACAAACGGAACTCTGGGTCTAGAGATGAAAATCATTTTTTAATGTATGGATCAACAGGAACTTCCTCTCTTGACTGAATACTGGACGACATCTTTTTGACATTTGAAGGACACAACAGATTCTTGGATAGGGGGAGGTTAGCTGATGTGTGACATAAATTTGCATTCTGGACTTTCACCACTTGATGTCTCTAGATTTTACACACTGTACCTTTAATTTAAAGAGCGGTTACTTACTCAAACAACAGAAAGAAATATACCTTTTGTTTAATTATCAGTACCAGCATAAACAAAATTAAATACTAACTAACCGACCCGTTTTCAAAAAAGAAAATCAAAGAACATCCTTGGGATGTCACAATAATATTTAATGTGAGTAAGAAACGTGGCTGGACTCTTGCTTCAGACGGTCCTGCAAGATCGGGTCTCATCATCTCAGGTTTCCTACAACATTCACAACGTCCAACTCTCCGGGATTCACACACTCTAAATTTAGCTGCCTTCAAGTCTGAAAGGACGACAGGCGGGATTTAAGAGTGCTGCAAAGAAGAAAGTCAAAGTTCTTTTGTGAAAGTTCCCTGTGCTCTGAGGCTTTCTGCCTCTTTTTCTCCTTTGTGAAACAGATGATTGTTGAACTAATGGATTGACAATCTGGATTACAGTGTGGATTTAAGATCAATCTAGAATCAAGTGTCGTTATGTCAGTTTTTATTCTTCCATCAAGACAGGATCAACATTTTGTTCAACGGCAGAAATGATATACCGCTTTCCTCTTTTAGTCGTCTTCAGTCTCTTTGGTGAGTCCAAGACGATCTATGAGTTAATTATGGAAAACTATTCATGTCGGTGATTGAAGTAGAGCGGTTTAAAATTAGTTTCTAGTAAGTAAAACAATTGAATCTGTTTTTCAGGGCCCATCTGAGGTTTTTTAGAAATGAACATTTTAAAGAAGAACAAATTGGAGAAAGAAAATTTCTGGGAGGTCATAAATAATGAAATAAACCACTTTATTTGTAATATGATTGAGTAGCTGTCAATCAATATGCCTTAACCGTAATTTAACTATAAAAAACTATTACATATAAAAATGTGAAAGAATTAAAAGATTATATGAATGTGAATGTATGTGAATGTGAATGTATATGAATCTATGAATGTCTTTGTTCTATTGCCTTTCATAAATCTCAACCTCAGACTCTCATTTCCTGAAGTAGCACACAGTTTCTTTTCATATGTTGATTAAAACTCAGTCAGTAGATATTACAGGAGATGCATTTCATCAGGGCATAAACAATCTGTTATAACTCTGCAATATTGTCTCGCAAAACTTCCCCAACATTAGTTACAATGACCGCCTACGTAAAAGACACACATTTATTCAAATTAAATCTAACATCTTCATTTAAACTACGCTCATATACCTCACTTTATTATAACTGTACCCTAAGTTGATTATTCATATCTTATTTAAGTATATAAAAATCATTTATATATGTTTTATATCATATGACTGCTTTTCTTTTAAATAACGTAGAATGTGTTGTTATTGCACATTCTTCTTCGTCTCCTTTTTCCTCTTCTTCTTCTTCTTCTTCTTCCAATTCTCATTGTTTTATCTCTTATGTCTGGTGTAAAGAATACTGAAATGATCTGTTGTTGACTATCAAGATTGAAGCAGAAAGTATTTGTTGCATTCTCTCTTGGATCTAGATCTACTCCTTGTTTTTATATTAATTAATAATTAATGTCTCGACCCCGTCTGTGTGTCCAATCCTCTTTTCCCCTTCCATCTTGGTTACTGCAGTGTCTGAGTGCAGCGGCGGCTGTGCAGAGGTGGACTCTCTGACTGAAGCTGTGGCAGGAGGAGACTTCCTGCTGGGCTGCATCTCCTGTAAGAGTAGAGAGGAGGTCACCGCCCGAGCTACTGTTGACTGGCACTTTAAACCCCAGGGAGAGGAAGAGTTCAGGCATGTGAGTTCACCAGAGTCTTCAAACAGACTATTACAAACAATTTTTTTTTAAAATCAAGTTTATTGGTGAAACATATTATTTTACAAATCAACTTCCTGTTAGTACTCGCAGGTGAGTAAAAATATTGGCAATATTTTTATCAGCTTTAGAAGAACATGTGACACTGTTCCAAATTTGTGACCACAGAAGAGTAAATGTGTATTAATGCAGTACAAACGGAGAGGTAACAGCACAAATTAGTACATTAATTGTAAATTTAAAATGGGTATGCACACTTTTACACTCGTCCTTTGATTGCAATAATATTCTAATAATCCTGTTTGTTTCCATCTCTAAGATTTTCCACTATGACCACCCCAGTGCTGAAATCCTCCACGAAGATTTCAGTGATCGTCTGGAGTGGCACGGGACTCTAAACAGGGATATTCAAACGGGAGCCATTTACATTCATAATGTCACCTTCAATGACACGGGGACATACCGCTGCACCATCCACCGCACCCTCCTCATGTCACAGCATGATCAGCTCGTCACTGTGGAGAAAGAGGTGGAGCTCAGTGTGGTGGCTGTCGGTAAGATGGGGGGTGTGCTCTGAAAAGACAGGAAGGAAGTAAATGTGCAGGCAAGGGATGTAAAAGCTATAATACACTTATAATAAGCCTGTATACGCCAGAGCAATACAAAAATCGTATGATGGAGGCCGGCAGATTGGGTGACCTCAGAGGCCTGTCAGTGGGCTTTTGTCTGAGGAGGAGAGCGATGTCATAGTTCTGCACAGTTGAGGTGTTAACTTCGTTAAACCAATGGGGTTTGATAAGCTCAACAGACCAGACAATGCCATTCACAGGTCGTGTCAGTCCATCAGGAGGAGGATTACTGCTGCAAACAATGCTTAATGAGGACACACTAATTACCAATGATGTGATATGATGTGGTTTCACCCAAGAAAATCTCTGATAGGGCGATTTAAAATTCAGAGATTTTTGAAACTTGTACCAGAATAAGGGGCGGATTCAAAAAAATTGTTTTCATTTTTTCATCACCAATTTATCCATTACGACTAAACTATTTGAGGGATTCTTATGAACCTTGGTCGACGTTTTTGATTTAGACGTGAGTCCAGATAAAGAAGTGGATTCAGGATTTTTTCCAATTCTCTGAACAATGCATGATTTTTGACCAATTTTTTGTGTATTACACATTACCTCCTTGAAAGATTAACATCAAACTGGGTCAGAGGGAGGGGTAAGTCACCTGGAATAAAACATCATATTTGGAATGGATCCAGACAAAAGGGCAAATTATTTTTTTCACACCCTGTAAAACTATGAGATTGGCTCTTTTTCAGCATTTTTAGCGATAGCGCATGAACTGTTTGTCAGGTTTTCATAAAACTTGGTGGAAGAGTTGGGCGTGGGCAGTAGAAGATAGTGCTGAATTGTGCATCTGGTGTGTCTGCTTGTGAAAGCATGAAATTGTGGATGAGGTCGATTTAAGTTAAGAGGTCAGGAAATAGTTCTCAGCTTAAGAGTCCAGCTGAGTCTACATTAAAATATGACAGATGGATAATAATAACATCTCTTGTTTTGACTTGTTGCAATAGTGGCAAAATATATTTGTGTAATGTATGAAAAAGCATGGGAGATATTTTATTCCATCATAGCTTTCCATGTTATAATGTGATACTGAAATATTCTGTTGCTGCTGTGCCAGTAAAAATATTAATTTGAATTTTTCTTAGTTTAAATCAGAGTTCTTCCATAGTTTTATTACCAGTCCATCAAGTTCTACAATGTAACACAGAGAGTCTGTGTCTCCGCTTCACATGTCAATGGGAGTCTGAACCCTGGAGCATATGTTCCTTCTCTCATGTCATACTGTTGGTTCCTCTTTCTCAGCCAATCCGGAGCTGACCGCAGTGATCAGTGAGATATTAATGTATGTGCTGATCGTGGTTCTGCAGCTGTGGCTCATCCTGATTCTTGTCTACTGTTACAAGAAGATTTCCGAGGAGCATGAAGCTCGGGATGCTCGTAAAGCTCTCAAGGCTCAGACAGAGTGAGTCTTTGGAGTTTTTGTTTTAATGCAATTTAGGATTAATCTTTAAACCTTTAATTCTATGTACATTCTCGAAATAAGCTTGAGCAGCAGAGAAAAAAAATGTTTTTTAAACTGACGTTTAAATATAAGTACATTTTTTTAGGGATTCATTATGATTGTCTTCATGCTGTTTCTTACACGTAATATTTCACTTTTATTTTGTTTTTTCCAGGCAGTTGGAATCAAAAGACAACTCTGACGGGGTGCAACTAGAGTAGCAACTAGCATTTGTCTTGAGTCACCATTAAACATTTAAAACATCTGAGATGGGAAGAGATCATGATGAAAAATATCTTGGTATGAAATCTTGTCTTTAATATTTGTCTTTAAACTTTTTTAATTGGTTCCTAGCAGGAATAATTACTTTACCACAATTCTTCCAAGAGATACAAATTTATCAGAGATTGATGATGATGCAACCAGCATTGTTGTCTGTAAATAGAAGCTGATGGTGCAGGTAACTGAGTTGGCTCCATTTATGATCCCTTTTTCAATAAACACATGATACAAAGTGTTCTTAAAAAAAACCCTAAAGCTTAGGTCCTACCAGAGAGAGCGCTTGAAGTCGCCCACTGATGACATCATCACCGGTAGACTCTGTAGTCCACTGTAGAGCCCAACTAACAGACAATCACACCACATTATTCTCATAATAACGGAACGTGATAACGTCATAAATTTGGGATTCTATTGTAGTAGAAAATGTATTCCTATATTTAATATTTGTATTTTTGTAATAGCATAGAAATATCTTGATTTTGCATGTTAAATATCCTGTCGTGATAGAGTGCTTACATACACGTTCCTTGGGATGTTAAATTTGGTTTAGTTTTTCCAAAATTAAAGAATATAGAATATACATAAAAACATGTTGGTCGGAATAAAATGTATGTCTGTCAATGCTTTTTGAAAAATTAATTACAAAATAGCTTAAACACAATAGTGTTTTTGTAAGTCATTTTCTTGCCCTATGACAAAGTCTTAAACATGAAAACAATGACATAGGCAATTTAGTTAGAGTTAGCTTCGATAAAGATCCACAATCCATAAATAACCCTGTTTTTGGGGATGTTGCTCATGATGTTTAGTATGCAAATAGAATTTAATATTCTTGTTGTTGTTGTTGTGGAGAAAATACAACATTAATCTCTAAACCAAACATTTCCATGTTTGACAACCATTCCTTGTTTGAGTACCACATCACATCTTCAGGCAACACACACACACACACACACACAGACACGTACACTCTGTAGCTCTCAGTTAAAGGACATTTGGAGGGGATTGTCTTGTAACTCAATCTAGTCTGATCTGTGCTACAGAATATCCAAACTACCCACAGCCTGAAAGCAGCTTTGTTCTCCAGCATGCGGCAGACCAGGACACTGGTCCCACATGCTCCTTTTCCTTTTTTAATATGTGATCAATAAAGATTTTCTTACTACATGAGGCAATACAACCAACCACAAACTCTCTTCCCAAAGTGGGTGTGAGCCATAAACAATGGTGGAAACAGTATCTAAAGTCCCTGATGGTGGAAAATCAATCCACTTTGCCTCGCATAGAAACATAAACGTATTAACTTTTAATATTTTTCAAGACATATTCCTAGATTACCACTTCTGTAACAAATCTGGTATACTGACAATAAATGTGCACTCCTGGAGTGAGCTATTCATTTAGCTGCCTCGTTATTGTGAGCATCTGACCTTGCCCTGTGACCTCCTTGTTCATTAAATGTGATGACATGTTGAACATTCCCGCTATCTTTTCCACGTTAAAGCACGAGCATGAAGGCGTGTTCACTACGGCAAAGAGAAAGGGCAATACTCTGTTATATTTGAGTTCCAGTTTGGAAGCAGCTCTTTCTGGCAACACCAGTCTTGAGATGATCCATATCTCCTGATTCCAGATCTGTGACAGGTAGGCTTTTCTTTCGCCTGAGAAATACCTGAATAATCATGAACCAGTTTGTTTATCACTTAATTTGCAGTCTAATAAGACAAAAACGTATCTGGAAATATAAGACAAACTAAAGAAAAAAGAATTGGATTTCCAACAATTAAACTCAAGCACCGTCAGTAGACAAGAGAATACTTTTGGATTAATATATATTTTTAAATCATGATCATGCTTGAATCTACTTCTTCTTCTTGATGAGATTTCAAATAACTGAAAAGTGTCATTTTTCTCACTCTGTGGCTTTTATTTAGCTTTTTACTATTTACATTGATGTCTTATCATGCATTTATAGTATCAAAGAAATACCTGTTTAATATTTTACAAACTGAGGGTCTAGTCATCTTCAGCTCGAAAATCATGCTCCTTTGTCTTTCGTGACCAGGTTATGAGGAATGATCGTCTAAACATTCTTAACACTTTTTCTAATATTTAATCCCTCGGCAATGAGTCAAAGGCAGAGACCAAATATCACGATATTGTGCTGTGTACAGCTTGTACTTGTATGACTATTGACCAATAAAGTATATGCAATTTCATTATAGTATATACTTTCTCCCCTTCTGTTGCAGTTTGCTGAGCATCCAGCAGGGGTAAGCCATGTCACACATCAACACCACTGAGCTGCAGTCCCTCCTGCTCTCCTTCCTACAGCACTGCCTCAACAGCTCAAGTATCCTCTCTCCACTGACACCTCAGAACACTACCCAGCAGGCCGTGCACCACGTGAATCAAGTCAAGGCCCAAGCTCAGTCTCATGGCATCATGTACATCCTTCTGGTGGTTGGCATGTTCAGCTTTTTCACATTTGGCATCATGCTCAGCTACATTCGCTCTAAGAAGATGGAAAGTTCTCATGATCCGTACCACCAGTACATTGCCCAAGACTGGGCCAAGACAATGACTCCGCCCAGGGCTGTCGCGAAGGCTCTGCACAGGGAGGATGTGAGTGACAGAGGCAGGAGCAAGGAGTCCACTGTCATCTCCAACCCTGGAGCAGCTTCCATTCCAGAATGAGACATTTAGCTGTTTCTTAGATTTAAAAGAAAAATGAAAAACCACTCTGTTACACATGTGTTGACTGTATAAACTTTTAAAGTCACATAGCAACCAAAAGTTAGAGAGTCAGAGCAGTAATTTCACAGAAACGACTAGTACCATATAATTGATCCTTGTAATCATCACGTGCATGTCCAAAGAGTTTGTATCCAACAACCGTGATTGCTCAGGTCTTGTCTTCCACTAACAGCTGCAGACCATCTTGGATATCTGGACAACCGTTGTGAAAAGATTCTGAATGTGTATAAATACAAGGCTGTAAGGGACATGTCCCCCTGGGTTCTAATTATTGGCGTATTTATACAAAAACCCAGCAGAAACAAATAAACCTCTGAGCTGAATATTCTCAGGCTCACTTCATTTCAGTTTTAGTATTTCAATGAGAGGAAATTCTTCATCCAAGTCATCATTCCTTGCTTGGCAATTTTTGATTTCGTAGCAGCATTTGCTCTTTGCTTCTCTTCCTTCCTCTTTTCTCTCTCCCTCTGCTGGTCCAGTCTGAGTTGCTGGGCTCCTCTCACAGCACGCTCAATCTCTCGTGACAAACTGAAGTGAACCATTTGCATGTTGAGCATCGGAACGACGAGGTTGTAATTGTCCACAATCTTGTTGAGTTTCACCAGATCCTCCTCTACAGAAGCACACAGCTGCTCCCATTGGCTGTGCTCTTTTGGGGTCATGGGGTTTCCAAGTCCAGCCCTCTCATCCAATAAACTCTTTCGGATCTTAGCAGTGGTGTCTCGAATGTCGCGTTGTGTGACGACCCAGGATGGCTGGTAACCATTGTCTATGAGGATGCGGTTGAGGTTGTGGGTCATGGGATCAGCATATGGATTGTACTCAAACTTGTTGAGGGGCTTTCCAGCTCCACTGAGGTTCCTGAAATCTCCTCTTGCCATGGACTCCTGAATCAGATCCTCCACAAGCCGGTCCACGGCCTGGGTGATCTTGATCTTTCGACTGCGCTGACGCAGGTCGCGCTCCACCAGCGCACCCTCTGCAGCCGCAGCCATCTCATGTTCCCTTTGCCGGTAGTTTAAAACCTTCTCAGTAGCCCGGTCGACACGGATCTGTCGATACTGGCGCTCTCGCTGGTTTGGTGTGCCTGAACCCACACCTTCATAGCTGAGGTAGTGTCTGTGTGCAAGTGCTGTAGCTCTAGACTCCTTTTCGTCCACTTCCTTCCCATGATCAGGTTGCTTGGTCTTGTTCTGATGTGCCAGAACTGTTCGGTAGGCTTCCTCAACTCTGGCAAACAACTCTGAATCTGCAGTTGGAGCACCACAGTCAGGGTGGTAGAGTTTTGCTAGGTGCAAGTAAGCCTCTTTCACCTGCATTGGACTACTGTGTCCTTCGTCAGGCAGTTGCAGAAGCCTGTAGCTCTCTTTCAAGCTGCGGCTGATCCGAACACTGGAGCTGAACTCTCTAAGCAAAACGGAACGTTGAGACAAGATGAGCAGAAACCGTCCAGGACAAAAGTCGCTATGAGAAACCAGGAGGTGGAATAGGCAACCCATTTCTGCCACATTACTGTGAATCTGGAAAGCAAAAGTCATTTAAATTATATGTTAAGACAGGAAGCTCATCGTGTCAGTGAAATATAAACGAAATGCATTGCAGGAAAGCAATTAAAAGTATATATTTTTGAAAACAAATTATTAGCAAATTTGTTAATACACTATAATAAAGACTTTCCAACATTGTAAAATATTTTTTTTTACTTAACACTTGCCATGTCTTTTATTTATATCATATTACCACTTTACACTTAATTATGAGTTATTATATATATTTTTTATTTTCAATGGCAACAGTGACGTTTTCACTGAGCTGCCTAAACGCTATAACTTCGCATGTGGATCGTATTAATGTTATTAGGTGGGTAGTTACACTGTTACAGCATCGGTATTAAATTCTTTCACTGACAAATCACAACACATTCCTGCCTGTCTTTGATTTGTCACATTTGAAAATGAACTCGATGTTGGCCAGAGGACGTTGCGGCGTAAGAGGTTAGCAAAATAGAAGTAATCATATTTACAGAGCTAAACATCTATCACTTGTTAAAACTACTCAATATTTGTAAATTACGACGTGAACTATGATTTTGAAGTCTAAGGAAAAAAGCAGGTCACCTGTGTTCGGTTTGTTTTCAAAGCTTTTTACATCGGCTCCTATTCCTTCTTCTTCTACTTCTACTTCTACTTCTTCTTCGCCTCCCACTCTTCCATAATTATACGCGTATTACCGCCACCTGCTGGACGAAAGGAGGTAGCAATTCATATGGTTTTCTAATTTATGATAAAATGAAGGGCTCTCAGGTGATTAAGGAAATAATTCATTAATATTAATTCATCAAAAATATCAGTATTTGCTGTGAAAATAATAAAAAAAACTTTAAATTCCAATAAATCATCGGTAAATCCATGAATAGATAGTAGTGTAAGAATTGATAGATAGTAGATATGTTCAGAACATTTTGCTCGCACTTCATAATCAATTACGGCAATAAAAATATGCCTATTCATATCTAAATTTAATGTTGCAAATATAAATTTAACGGGAATAAAATGTAAAAATACACTGTAAATGAACAACGTAATTTAGTGAAAGAAGCACTCCTTAGGTTGCGTTAGAGTGAAAATATTTACATTATCCAAAGTGTAACTTAAACATGGAATGTTGAGAATTGTATAAACACTGGCATAGTATTGATTTTATCACTTTGGGATCTAATTAAATTCTTCAGATTTTGTTGTTTTCCATTCATCTGATATTTTATTTCTTTTAAAGACTCTACAAATGACCTGAAAAAACATTTGCGAGAGAAAGTTGAATATTGAATATTCCCAAGCAGAACTTCGGAAGTGGAAGTAAATACCAGTCAGGGCACGTACCGTTTTCTAGAACTGCAGATTCAGTTGTTGCTGGAGCTCAGATGAATCCATTTCTGTTCAGTAATATGACACATAATGAGTTTAACCGTTGTTCACCTATTGCTCAAAGTATTTTCCGCACCAATGTAAATAAAGCTCACAGTGTCGTCCTCTCCGTCTCCATCTCTCTCAGCATTAAGACTCTTTCAGTATCTTTGACAATTTGACAATGTCTAAACTCTGGTGAGATTCCAGTCTTTGTTTCTTCACATCTTGCAGTCGTCTAGTCTGACTCAGTTATGCGCCCTTCTTTGAACACCACGCATTGCTGTGGTTTATTTAAAAAAACAAAAAACAACTTTACACATCTTTTAATGTATTGCTGGACATAAAAGAAGAAATGGTCTGGTCGCTACACTCTGATACTGCTAATTGTGGCATAGAATAATAATAATTATAAGATAATAATTGGATAATAATTCATTACCAATTGTGGTAAATAGAAATAAAAAAAGTCTGAGTGAGTTTCCACATAACGGAGAAAATAAGAGATGAAAAGAATCTTTAACTATCACTGACTTGTTTGTCTGACACATAAGTGTTGTTCTACAATGATGTCATGTTAGCTTCTTAGGTTCTTCTGAATATGTGTGATATAATATCATATAATATCACACATTTCATATGTAGCCCCCACCAAAAAAACAATTTGCAAATACAAAACACTGCTGATAGAGCTACGTCCGTTTTATTGGGTGGAATGAAGTGGTAAAACAAGATAAAAACATTTCACAGATGTCATATGTCATACATTATGACGTCAACTAGAACAGTACAACGTCCTGGGTTTCGGAAAAAACTGAACACTAGTGTTACTAGTCTTGTTTTCAGGATCTGGCAGGAACACTTGGTGAATAGATAGAAGATGAACCCGACTGTTAAGAGGGCAGGGAATTTGATTTTTATGTTTTTCTGTTATCTGCGTTACAAAAAAATAAAATCCTACTTGTGGGACAAATCTTCATATCAGATTGCTATGAATTAGATATGAAGGCCACCTGAGGCAACATATGAAAAAAACACTCAAACGTTATTGATTGATAACATTGGGAGTTGGCGTTCAAATGAAAAAAATATCATTTGTGTCACCAAAAGCCCTAAATAATTCTTCTCCTCAGCATCTTAATGAGAACATGATAATAATTTTCCTGCCTCGGCTGAACAATGCTTTTCTACAATGATTCATGATCAGGCATAAATATTTAGGTTAAAAACAGACTATTCAGTGATTTCTTAAATCATAGTCTGATATATTTGATAAATCTGGTTTCAAACCTTACATGAAATCTCTTTTTCATCTCATTAATTATTCTCCCTTTTTACCCATAAAATCATGTTGACTACACATCTAGCCGTTACATCTACTTCCTTTTCTGGAGGTCCTCAATCAGGTATGAATGGTTCTCCTCTAAGTACTTGTAGAAGATGTCTTTGCACACCGTACCACCTCGCATGGACGTGCGGTAGAGCTCCCTCATCTTGTCTTGAGAGGTAGGCATGGCCATGATTGTATCGTAGATCTCAGAGCTGATGATCTTTTTACAGAGGAGGTGATCCAAAACGGGGGGAACCTGGCTCAACCTTTGAATCAGTTCAACCCTATATTCGTCCACAAAGTGTTCATCTGTGGAAAGAAAGAAGGGAAAAATGACTCAATGAGGAGTGATTGCATTTGATTATCTGCATTTTTTCAACCTGTTATTCTAAATCTAAACATCCGGCTCTCAGTGAACATGATCACATTTTTTTCTATCAGTGTTACAGCAGTAATAAGTATGAGATAAAATAGACAAACATATTAAAAATCTGGTTTGTTATGTGTTACGGACTTTTCCAAACTAACATTTTAAAAACTCTCATGTGCCAACATAAATTAAATGTTTCTCGAATTGGTGTAAGAGGGGTACTTTGACCCCAGGGGTCCAAAAAACTAATTTATTTTTAACACTTTCATTTTAAATGTATGTATTTTTTTTTTAAGTCAGCATCCTGAGAATAAATCAGTGGTTTGTTCGATTTTAATTCTGACTTTAAACTAAATTTTTCATCATGTATGAACCCGTCTGCTGATCCAGACATGAAACTAAATTTGAGTGAATAAGGGATAGATTATTTATGCTAAGCCAGACCTAGCCTAGCATAAATGTGAAGCATATGGGATAGTTAGGTTGCATACTTAGCAATTATCATTATATATATATATATATATATATATATATATATATATATATATATATATATATTGGCCAAACAGATTTAATGTACATAATCTGTGAGTTTTAGAGGTGCTGGCTATCAGATTTGTAACTCTTGACAGAGCCAAGCTAGTTGCTAGGCTAAGCTAATCACTATATCTAATCACTAAAAAAAGAACATTTTAATTCAAAGATCGGTAAAATCCTTTGTAAGAATGACTCAATCAGTATTAGCAGCAATTTAAAAAAATGCCATTAGCATTGTTGTGGCCGCTTTATAGAGGAATAAAGCTTAATGTAAACATTTTTAAAAAGGACTAAACTGCAAACAGCGAATCAGTGAGGTCTTGTGTATAAAAGAAAAACAGGAAAGCCACTTACTGTCACTGGAACCAGGTTTGGAAGACAGTGCACTTGTCTCCTCCTCTATAAAAATAGGAAGACACAGATTTAAAAATTCACTAGATTCTGAAAGGCTTATCATTATAGCAGAGAATATCCATGTTGGGAGTCTTAAATAGGACTTCATGGCTGTGATGCTCTGAGGGCAGTGCCACCCAAAGAATATAAATGCACAAGTAATTGATGCATAAGCTCACAATTTGGATTATTACCTGGGACTGGCTGAGTCCTTTTTATCGTTTAGCATTGAATTGAATCGAATAGCTTTTTATAATATTTAGATTTACAACCAATATAAGCAATTTATTTCATATATTTCACAAGAAATGTGAATCTGACAAAGATCGCAGGGTACTCTTTGAAACGCTATATTTAAAAAAAGAAAGAAAAAATAATTCATCGCACTTTTTAAACAAGATTTTGAGCTGATGATGGCAGAATGTTGACGTGGAAGGCAGTTAGAGACTGAGACCACAAGATACCCCCAAAGAATATCACAGGAGGTCTATTCTACCAGTGACCATTCAACTACATAACATCTCCTGCTTCTGCAGAAGGAATACCTAATACTCATACCAGCAAAACACTAAAGCCAATATGATGTTCAATACTACTATTCAGTATAATGTGCAATAGAAACTCATTATTATTTCTAAGGTACAATATTACATTAAATGTTATTACATTCATTTCCATTTGAAATATTACTCATATTCATGTTTTTACTTCTTATTGACTGAACACATTGAGTTTATTATCATGTGTAATAGTACTTTATAGTGATTTTATTTATCATGTGCCAATAAAATGCCCATAATCCTGTTGTTATTCTTAGGCACTGGTTTACAGTTACCACATATACACTTAACAACATAATCTGTATTATCATATGCAACATAACAGTCCTATTATCATGTGCAATATTATATGCATTACAGGGGTCATGTGTTTTAACTCCTTCAGTGCTTTTCGTGGAATGTTTATTTGGTACATTTGCATCTTATCTCTTTTTCTCTTTGCAAAATGTTGGAGCTGATGAATCATCGACATTTCTACTGTGGGGCTTAATATAGTTCCGATCTGTCTATCATCATGGACAAAGGTACTTCACGGTGTTGTTGTCACGTGCAGAAAAACGCTCATTATCATGTTGTTATAGGTATAGGTTTACATTTACCTATGACACTTTATTTTCATATTTTCAAAGAGAAAGTTAGCGTAATCTTCTTTATTTTCTTCACGTGTTTAACTTTTACTGAGTCCCTCAAAAAGATGGTTCTGAAACACTTACCCAGCGCTTGAGCATCTTTGCAGCAGTTGATCTCTCTCAGCAACTCCAGGGTGACTTTCAAGGCGCCGGTCTCCGTCAAGGTCTTCACCAGTAAGTCTGTGATCACAAGGAAGGATTTATTTTCCACCTGGTTGCGCCTGACTCGCGTGCTGTCCCTGCGGTCCAGGAGCTGACCGCAGAACTTTTCGAAGTCCACAGCTGAGAGGTCCTCCAGTGCGTCTGAGATCGCCTTTCTGATGGTTTTAGGCGCCATTTGTCCCCAGATGACCCCACAGCCAACTTGTATGTTTCACCGTCAAAACTGCTTTCCCTCTGAAGACCCCCCCCCCCGATCTACAGCCGATCTTAAGTGGGGTTTGTCCGATCGCAGACTTCAGCTTGTGATCACACTTCCTGGCTCCCGCCATTCTCCTTATAAACCCCGCCCAGCGCGTCATGGCCTCTGGTTGGTTGGGGGGAAGAGGAGAGTTCTCAAAAAACTACAGCAAGTCTTATAAAAATATCCTGTATCCCATAATTCTGTGCATATAATGAAAAAGAAGAGCACATGCATATTCCCCTTTGCTCACAGTTTGTAGTACTACGTGAATTTGAAGAAGAGGATCAGGGCAAATTATGACTATGTGTCAACATTTTGTTTGGAATTCTGACTTTATTTTTTCGGTATTCTGACTTTAAACGCAGAATTCAGAAAAAGAGTTTAACTACAACTGTTGGGGAAAAGAAGTTGGTGCAATAATTTGTTATTTTACTTTCCTACTTTTATTTTTCATACCATTATTTGGTATGGTTTGGATGGACTAGATTTGATTGGCAGTAATTACCTTTTATTTACGGAGAAGGAGTGGGATTTAATAAGTGTATACTTCTCCCCACTCCTTTTTCGGATTTGTACATTTATTTATAATATTGTTGTCTCTTCTGTATGATCATTTTTCTTTCTTTCATACATGTTCGAAATAAAAATAAATAGATAATAACAATAATAATTCAAATTGTGACTAAATGCCTCCATATAGAACCAACAAGGAAGATGTTTTTTTTTTAATAATTTATGAACAAGTTATCACGTTAAAATGGTAGGAAAACGTTATTATATCAGAACACGTTATTATCCGGTTGTTTTAATAAGAAATTATTTTAATATAGGACCAAGTTATGACGCTGCGGTTTTGCCATGTCTTAAGAGAGAAGTGAAAGCACGATCAGCCAGATGGTGGCAGATGTTCACGCGTGAAGGAGTGCTGCGTGTAATTACGGGTTAACAAAGACTATTTGGCAGTGAGACGCACTTTTGGGTCATCTGGGGACAAATGGCGCCTAAAACCATCAGAAAGGCGATCTCAGACGCACTGGAGGACCTCTCACAAATTGACCTAGAGAAGTTCTGCACTCAGTTACTGGACCGCAGGGTCAGCCCGCGAGTTAGGCGCGGCCAGGTGAAAGACAGATCCGTCCTGAACGTCACTGATGTTTTGGTGGAAACCTACACCGAAGAATGTGCTTTTAGAGTCACCGTGGAGTTAATGAGAGAGATCAACTGCAGGGAATCTGCAAAGAAGCTCGGTAAGTGTTTCGGAACCGTCTTCTCAAGGGGTTCGAAGGCGATCAATGATCGAGCTTGCTCACTGGTTTCCTTTCATTTTTCGATGGCGGTTTTTTCCTTTTAGGCACTACAGACAATCCGTCATTTTACCATGGGCTGAGAGTTATTCTCGAAATAAGGGTTCTTCACGCTGGACAGATTATTTACCACATTATTTACATGTGAATGGCAGTAGTAGAAGTTGAAATGAAACAAATCTATGTTACATTAAACACTAGTATGAGGTTGAGTTAGGTTTCCTCGAGAACAAGGGCTAAAAATATCTGATTTTATACTTTATACCTGAGTAAAGAAGTTTGAACAATATCTATATTTATCAGTGGTCTCCCCCCCCCCCCCCCCCCCCCCCCCCCCCCCCCCCCACACACACACACACATATAGGCTTACTTTGCCACCTTGTAGTAAGTAAAGATATTTGTCATATATTTGTGGTTAAAATCAAGGAAGTAGAAGAAAGTAAAATGTGTTACTTCCCACCTAAGGTTCCTTCTGATGTTGTTTACTCCTGCTTATTTTAGCACTTTGAGACTCGATCCAAATGTAAAGCGCGTTATAAATAAAATGTTTTATTATTATTATTATTATGATCAACTCCTCACCGTCTGTCTGTCTCTCTCTCTCTCTCTCTCTCTCTCTCTCTCGGTATCATCTTGTAATACTGAGTTCTGATTGGCTCAGTCTATTCATTAATGTGAGTGTAGAAGGAAGAGGAAGACCCTCTGTAGTTTTTACATTTTAATCTGGTTTATGAGAAGATGTTATTTTTTTCACCTTTTTCTTCTTTTTGTGAGCAATATTTTGGAAAAACTACAGACACATGGATTAATGTTCAAGGGCTTTCAGACTTTTCTCTGTAGTTAATCCTCTTGATTTTCAATATTCTTGCTGGGAAGTTCATGAAGTTTGATTATAATAATAATAATAATAATATTTTTTTAAAATTTATAACGCACTTTACATTTGGATCAATTCTCAAAGTCCTGATTAAATGGTGTGCGGTTCCCAGATAAAAGCACTCATGTCGATACATCTAGAGTTTCTTGAATAATATCAGAGATGAGAGTAAATGTCTTACATAGAGATTTGTTTGTTTTATGAGATTAAGATGGCAAAATGTCAAGAGAAAAGAAACCTGCTCTATTCATTAAATGGCTGCAGCAGACTGTCACAATATAGGGGTCGGATCTTACACTGCTAGCATACCCTGCCATGTAAAAGAACACGCCCTAAATGACCACTTCGAAATCTGATTGGTTACAAAATATGACAATCAACAAAATCATCCCGTGTATTTCAATGATAGGTATTTTTTCTGGAAGCTGATCGCCCCACGCAGACGTTTCACCGAGACACTGCAGTAGAGAAATCAGATTGGATAAATCAAAACTCACTCATGTGAGCGCACTGGAAGCAGCTACAGAGAGAAGCAACGAAATGAATGAAATGGATGGGAACAAACTATTCAAATACATGTAGTCTCCATTAAAATGTTTATTGAATTATGATACTTTTTAATGTTTTGGGCAATGTCTGGGCTAGCAGAGAAGGCCCAGGCCTGACGCTCCTCCACTGGTCAATCCAATTCTTGGATCCAATTCTTGGATTGACTATCATACCATCTCATCTCGTCACTTTGTCACCATCCTATTATCTGTCTCTGCAGAATCAGAAATCGAGAGACTTCAGAACGACCCCGGTAAAGACGTCCTGGGCGTAAGTTCACGCTCACCCAATTATGTTCAAGTTACTTAAACATGTTGCATCTCATTAAAATTCATAATGATTCATCTTTCATGTTTGATCTTCATTTTCAGAAAGGTGACCCTAAGGGTGACACTAAAGGTGACCCTAAGGGTGACACTAAAGGGGACCCTAAGGGTGACACTAAAGGGGACCCTAAGGGTGACACTAAAGGGGACCCTAAGGGTGACCCTTTCTTCCGCAGGATTTCAACCGGGGAATTGGACACAGGACCCTCAGTAGAGGCTCAGCAATATGCAGCCAGTCAGTTAAAATTACAACATCTTCAGCTCCAAGGTCCAGAGGAGGTGGAGGCTGAAGCGAGGGCCTGCGTTCTCTCTGAGGGCGGGGACCCCAGTAATGACAGGCTTCTTCTGAGCAGGTTCACAATTCAGCTTGGCCAGTACAAAGGTACAACCTTCAAATGGCTGCTGGAGAATAATATTGGCTACGTCGTGTTCCTGTTGTCGAGTCACCAGAAGGAGCGAGTGCATAACAAGGATCAGAGTCCGCTGATGGCCAACAAGGTACCGTAAAGAAGAAGGACATCAACATTTTCGGGCTGTCAAATAACTATTGATGAAACTAAGTTTTTCAACACACGAAGCCTTCCAAACCATATTTTAGCTTCTAATTAATTTTACCATAAGATTGGTATTTTTTATCAAAACTTTATGTACACGTCTCTTTTTTACTGGAGTATCTGTGATAGGAAAGAAATGGGGCAGAGAGAGAGAGGGTAGACGACAAATTGAAACAAACAAGGGCCGCACTCTGAGCTGAGATTTCAAAAGTCTAACTTTAGAAATCTGAGCTCCTTCTTATTCAATTAATAAGAATTTCTTTCTATCCTCCTTTAATGAAGTACTTCCATGAGTACTTCCTGCTTGTCGAGTAGTCTTTATATTTCATGAACTTAATGCATTTTATTTAACCTTTTTTTCTTCTTTTTTTTACACCAACAAAAGACAAAATACAATCATGTAATCTCGCAATGTGTTAGGGTTTGATACCCGTCACACTTCCTTAGTTTGTGTACGCTTATGTCATTGGTGACAATGGTCAACAGGTTACTGTTTTGGGCCCTGAGGACTCATTTTTGAAAGAATACACAGCAACAAGTGTGATATTACCAACATTTTTTTGGATAAATGTCTCATCCAAAGGTCTTGTGGTCAAATTTAAATCAATTTCAATTATAATAGCATTATTTCACAAGTTAAATGGAACGAATGATCAAGCAGCCACCACTTTAGTGTCCTCAACTGCAAGTGTTTGTTTTTTTCTTGTGGGCTAACTGCAACTTTTTTTTCATCTGCAGGACTCATTGGCTCGGTACGTGGCTGCTTACCCCGAGGTTGTGCAAAAAGTCCAATCTGAAGTGGGGGTCGACGGTGAGGCACTTGTTGGCTTTGGTATATATAAAAGGGTGAAATTGCGAAATCTCTACAATTCAAAGGACCAAAAAAAAATCAGGTAGGATGGAATTCATAACTGAATCACCTTGAAGCTTGTTGTTAGTCGTCTGGCGGATATTAATGGCCACCTTTCCACCCAAGCTATGTCGACTACCTTCGGAATGACAAGGAACCTCACAAAACGCCCAAAATGACGTTGGCCGTTCAATACATTTTGAAACGTGACCAAGACCGCCGTGTACCCTCAAAGAAACTGATCAAAAGGAAGCAGAATCAATAGCGCCTCAGGGTATGTGTTTGTGGAAATAAATTCCCTTCAACCATTACTAGAATTTGTGTAAGTAATAAAGTATGTATTGTTGTTGCAGGTTTGCAAAGAAAACTTCAGGTCATTTTCTTGATCACTACTTACTGAGGATGAACCACGTGACCCAAACCCCGATGAGCTGAATTCTGTTTTCTGAAATCTCTTATGAAAACATACCTTTACTGTGTGAACAGTTGATTGTTCTGGGGCAAGAAAAACATTTGCCAAAGTTTTTAAGAATAACATTGAACACGAATGTAGAATAAATGTGTAAAATGACTGTTGGTATTATGGAGGGACAATAAGAAATGGTCATTTTGCATTTTGTGGATAGGTTGCTGTGAGTCACGTACACTCTTGCAAGAGCGAGGATGATGATGATGACAGTCCCCAGATTCACCTGCATTTCTTTAGTGTTTGATTACAAATTCCAAAAAAGGCACCCAGACAATGATAGAGGGTTAGTCAATTTTTCAATACCTGACTCCCAACCTGTCAGTTGGAGCTGAGGATGCGTGTTTGGTGAGAGGTGAAACATCTTCCCACTTAAAAATGGCGTCTACTTACTTCTGATTCAAGCCTTTAAGGATTAACATTCCCTGGATGAATGAGAATCTGCACAAGCATACCTTCTAGTCCTCATAATATGGACTGATGATAGGTCTCACTTTCATGCAGTGGTACGGCTCTGCCCCCCCCCCCCCCCCCCCCCCCCCCTTCACGCAAAAGGATAGTTGAAATTTAAAGACTTTATAATCTTTTTTGGTGAGGAATACCCCAGTAAAAGGCACACAAACATGGTCTGAGATATCACACATAATGTCAAACTATCATTGAAAAATGTCCATTAATGTGAGGTCCATTAAAAAAAAAAAAAAAAAACTCCTTTAAAAAGCCAAAAACCCTTCACAGCCTGAAAAGTATTGCTCCATTTAATTAAGTGTACATAATGTGTAGAAGTGGTGTAGTCCTCCTTTATAAACATCACTTGTAAGTCATTTTGCGTTTTTATCTGATGCCTTTGTCTCATTAAGTTTCTTCTGCCTCCTCTCCAGGTCCAAACAGAAGTGAAGAAAAGCTGCTGGAGGAAAAACCCCTCTGTCCATTTATCGACTGAAGATTGTCGAGACCAAGGGATATTTCTGAATATTATTGGATTTCTTATATTCATTGTGTTTCATACTAAACTGCAGCAAATCTTCACATTTATCATAACAAAAAAGTGAAACTAATAAACATAAAAATGTATTAATTGTCGGTCTAATAAAGCTGGTGGGTGAAAACTTTAACCTTGCCTAGTCTTGGCCTCCTCTTTTAATATGCTGCGGTCCAAAACAAGTCACCGGTTTAACTTGCTACCTATAGGCAGGCCGTAAAAAGCATGAATAAAACACCTGTTCCTACGACTGTTAATGAAGTCTCTTTCTGATGAAACACTTTTTAATGAAGGTGCATGTTCCAGTGGCATACGCAACGCAAACCCATTCCTCTAAAAAGATCAATCAACGCATCAGCAGGTTAAGCAGGTGAATGGCTAATTCAGCCGGGGTAAAGTTAAAAGTTAAAAATGGGTCCATTTATACAAACACATATAATGTCTCAAATGCCCACTAGTATCAATTTATCTACATTCTAATAGATACATATTTATTCATAAAAGAAAATCACAAGAAAGTCAATTAAGGAGACAAACTGAACATGGACTAATGTTCTTAGGCTTTTGGACTTTCCTCTGTAGTTAATCCTCTTGTATGGCAACAATCTTGTTGGGAAGTTCATCCCGCTTCATTAAACGGTGTTCACTTCCTGGATGAGAGCGCACATGTCGACACATCTAGAGTTCCTTTGAGACAAAAGAAGATGACATTGACTTATTAATGAATAATATTAGAGATGAATGCTCCTTCTATGGGTCAATTTCAAAAAGGAAAGAAACCAAGGAATATAATTAATACATTAAATGGCTTTTGCAGACTGTCACAATATTGTGGTTTGATTTTACACTGATCAGCCATAACATTATAAGCACCTGATATTAACCTAATATTGTGTATGTCATACTTTTCTCATTGAGGCATGGACACAGAACTTCTGAAAGTGAACTGCGGTATGGGTCGCTCATTGAATACTGTTTCATTAACAGGGTGTACTTGGTCTGCAAAAACAAAGTTTAGGTTGGTGGTTTGTGTCAAATCCATATTGAGATCAATGACAGGACCAATTAGAATATTGCTCAAAGCGTCTTTACAGCAAGTAGCAATTTTGCGTCAGTTTGCAGTAGAGCAGCGTGGAGATCGGTTCACCGGTTGTTCTTCCTTAGACCACTTTGGACACGCACTAACCACTGCAGACCGGGAACACCAAACAGGACCTGCCGTTCTGGAGAGGATCTCACTCTCTCTGTGGCTCTTGTCGCTCAAATAATCAATTATGGCAATAAAAATATGCCTATTCATATCTTAATTTAATGTTGTAAATATAAATTTAACGGGAATAAAATTGTAAATGTGAAAATACACTGTAAATGAACAACGTCATTTAGTGAAAGAAGCACTCCTTGGGTTGCGTTAGAGGGAAAATATTTACATCCTCCAAAGTGTAACTTAAACATGGAATGTTGAGAATTGTATAAACACTGGCATAGTATTGATTTTATCACTTTGGGATCTAATTCAATTCTTCAGATTTTGTTGTTTTCCATTCATCTGATATTTTATTTCTTTTAAACTCTAGTCAGATTCCAGTCTTTGTTTCTTCACATCTTGCAGTCGTCTAGTCTGACTCAGTTATGCGCCCTTCTTTGAACACCAAGCATTGCTGTGGTTTATTTAAAAAAACAAAAAAGAACTTTACACATCTTTTAATGTATTGCTGGACATAAAAGAAGAAATGGTCTGGTCTCTACACTGTGATACTGCTAATTGTGGCATAGAATAATAATAATTATAAGATAATAATTGGATAATAATTCATTACCAATTGTGGTAAATAGAAATAAAAAAAGTCTGAGTGAGTTTCCACATAACGGAGAAAATAAGAGATGAAAAGAATCTGTAACTATCACTGACTTGTTTGTCTGACACATTAGCGTTGTTCTACAATTATGTCATGTTAGCTTCTTACAGGTTCTTCTGAATATGTGTGATATAATATCATATAATATCACACATATTCAGGTAGTTGGTTACATAAATATGTTTTGACAAGGAAGTTGTGAATCATCATCCTACAATTCACTTCCTGGCAAAGTTCATATTAACATCATCCTATCAGTTAAGGGTTTGAACTGCAGATGTAATTCAAAGTTTGTTTTTAACCCCTGATCCCACGTCCTTCCTGTTTGTTGATGAGGGCCCCCATCAAAGTGTCTCGACTGAGCTCGGAATTTTTAAAAACAAATATTTATTCTGCACCTGCAAACTGGAATAATTAAAAGATAAGATCAGGTGGGTCAAATACACAACATAGAACAATTGAATTATTAAATCTCACTCATTACACTTCAAGCTGCTGCTGTTTTACCGATTATATCTGTTTTAAAATTGAATTCCTGATTTATTCCTAAAATACAGTTTTCTTTTCAGCTAATTTTGACTTTTTCTATCTTGTCTAGGTTCTTTGGATTGTCATTTATACTCAGCTGTATTATACATGAGGTTCCAACCTCAGTGTATTTCTGAGTTGAAAGAGAAGGTTGAATGAGAAAATGAAAACGAGGGTTGAGGCAGAAAAAGCCCAAATATTATCATAAAATGATCTACCGTTTCATATGTAGCCCCCCCCCCAAAAAAATATTTGCAAATACAAAGCACTGCTGATAGAGCTACCTCCGTTTTATTGGGTGGAATGAAGTGATAAAACAAGATAAAAACATTTCACAGATGTCATATGTCATACATTATGACGTCAACTAGAACAGTACAACGTCCTGGGTTTCGGAAAAAACTGAACACTAGTGTTACTAGTCTTGTTTTCAGGATCTGGCAGGAACACTTGGTGAATAGATAGAAGATGAACCCGACTGTTAAGAGGGCAGGGAATTTGATTTTTATGTTTTTCTGTCATCTGCGTTACAAAAAAATAAAATCCTACTTGTGGGACAAATCTTCATATCATATTGCTATGAATTAGATATGAAGGCCACCTGAGGCAACATATGAAAAAAACACTCAAACGTTATTGATTGATAACATTGGGAGTTGGCGTTCAAATGAAAAAAATATCATTTGTGTCACCAAAAGCCCTAAATAATTCTTCTCCTCAGCATCTTAATGAGAACATGATAATAATTTTCCTGCCTCGGCTGAACAATGCTTTTCTACAATGATTCATGATCAGGCATAAATATTTAGGTTAAAAACAGACTATTCAGTGATTTCTTAAATCATAGTCTGATATATTTGATAAATCTGGTTTCAAAGCTTACATGAAATCTCTTTTTCATCTCATTAATTACTCTCCCTTTTTACCCATAAAATCATGTTGACTACACATCTAGCCGTTACATCTACTTCCTTTTCTGGAGGTCCTCAATCAGGTATGAATGGTTATCCTCTAAGTACTTGTAGAAGATGTCTTTGCACACCGTACCACCTCGCATGGACGTGCGGTAGAGCTCCCTCATCTTGTCTTGAGAGGTAGGCATGGCCATGATTGTATCGTAGATCTCAGAGCTGATGATCTTTTTAAAGAGGAGGTGATCCAAAACGGGGGGAACCTGGCTCAACCTTTGAATCAGTTCAACCCTATATTTGTCCACAAAGTGTTCATCTGTGGAAAGAAAGAAGGGAAAAATGACTCAATGAGGAGTGATTGCATTTGATTATCTACATTTTTTCAACCTGTTATTCTAAATCTAAACATCCGGCTCTCAGTGAACATGATCACATTTTTTTCTTTCAGTGTTACAGCAGTAATAAGTATGAGATAAAATAGACAAACTGACTAAAAATCTGTTTTTTCACTGACATTGTTGTATAATGGCATTTTTTTTTCTCAGCTAGGAACTCTTTTTTAAAATTTTTATCATGGATGAACCCGTCTGCTGATCCAGACATGAAACTAAATTTGAGCGAATAAGAGATTGATTATTTATGCTAAACCAGACCTAGCCTAGCATAAATATCAAGCATATATATATATAAACTACGCCAAACTCATAACATGCTCCCTGTGATGAATTTCCAACCTTGCAATAAATGAAGGAGTAGATTGAATTGCAGGATTCTGTGCTCCAGGAGATATTCTAAGAGGTGCCCACCATGTCTGACTTCTCAGCTTGGCTCTTCCGACCCTTACAGTAAGTACTTACTGCATATCTTAGCTTTGATCTCAATACATGTACGCTAACGGTACATATTACATTAATATTTTAACAGTGTTATCATATTGTAAATGTACAATTATAATAACTGTAAATGTATATTAACGGCACAGCCTCTGGTTTTTGCTCTATGCATGTCAGAAAAAGCGTCATGAATCCTAGACAACATGATCAGTGACTGATCCAGCACGCGTGATCCTGTCACCAGAACACATACCATCTCCTTCGGCATTTACGGCAGATGCTTCCGCCGAGGATCTTGCAGCTGAAAAACACATTTAGGAACCATTCAAATGTCTTAGTCACGTATTTGTTTATTGTTATGCGTACGACTGCCTGCCAGAAAATAAGATGCTTTCACTGGAGTGGATTCCCTGGATTTGTCATGACTGTGTTCATCTACTTATTTCTAGGTTTTATTTTGCATCGTTTCTTCTATTGCCCCATTCAGGTTCTTCGTTATTCTCGTGTTTTACTGTTTCCTGTCTTATTTAAAGTCTACCCCCCCTTACGGTGCTTTTGCTTTACACTTCCCTTCATCGTTTCCTTGCGATCTATGTATTTATTCCTCTATGTTCCCAATTCCAATTTCGCCCCCCAATTTCTCCAAATGTCACCTTTATTTTTGAAATCCCGACTGTATTCCCCATTTATTATCTGTGCATCTTTATGTATCTTTTTCTTCGCCTGCCACTTTTGTTGTATGGTCTTCAATTTTCTTCGTAATTAAGACTTCCTTTGTCCTGCTTGCCAGAACTTCATGCTCTTAATGACACAAATCACAGACACTTTTCCCAGTGTTGTTATGTTATCTGTTATCTTTTTCATGTATTCTTTTCCTAATACTCAACATACCAGAGAATAAAAGAAATCAAAAATACCCCAAACCAACAACTAGTTAGTCTCTTGCTCAATACTTTATGATTTCCAGCTTATCTATGGCACTAATTTCCCCTCCCACTTGTTTCTGTTTTTCAAACAGTAGCAGCTTTTTGTAAATTGATGTCATAGCAACAGGACAAAATATTGCCTTTGTTATAAACATTTGAGTACTTAAAGGCAGTGCGATTAGATTTTTCTTCTTCTAATTGATTCATTACAAACAACACTGGCTCTGATGTTGGATGTCGACCGTGACAACAGTGTGATAGAATTGAGGGTCTAGAAAAAACAGTGCAGGTATTTCATGATTGGATCTATTGAAAAAAAGAAGAACGTTTTAATCGGAAGATCGGTAAAATCCTTTGTAAGAATGACTCAATCAGTATTAGCAGCAATTTAAAAAAATGCCATTAGCATTGTTGTGGCCGCTTTATAGAGGAATAAAGCTTAATGTAAACATTTTTAAAAAGGACTAAACTGCAAACAGCGAATCAGTGAGGTCTTGTGTATAAAAGAAAAACAGGAAAGCCACTTACTGTCACTGGAACCAGGTTTGGAAGACAGTGCACTTGTCTCCTCCTCTGCAAAAATAGGAAGACACAGATTTAAAAATGTACTAGTGGTCACCTATATCGTCAAAGCTTCTTATTCGATGAAGCCCCTTAAACCCGAAGGCTCTATGGCGAAGAACCGGAGATGGGACCCTTCTTGCTACCATGAGAAATGCTGATTGGTTTGGGCATCCCCTGAAGGATCCTGAAAAGAGAACAGGGCAATCTCCCCCCCCCCCCCTGACTCTAGGATCGCCTCTGTCTCCACATAGACCAGTCGCCCACGTATAGAGCCCTCATGGAATTAACCTCACCAAGCATCCTCGCCGTCTCGTTGCAGTGAATCTCTGACAGGATCTGCTTGCATACTTTCAGCGCTCCCTCCTCGTTGAAGGTTGAAACCATGACGTCTACGACATCTAAATAGTTTTTACCCTCCACCCTATTGCGCCGGATTCGCGGTTCTTCCCTGCGGTCCAAGAGCATGTAGCAAAACTTCGCAAAATCTTGCTTCGTCAGGTCCTCCAATGCGTTCGCTAAAGCCCTCCTAATAGTTCTATGGGCCATTTCTTAATTGTTAAAGATCTGAAACTATAGTTTTGTTCAAATCCAGAGTTCCTCTTCTTCTCCGCCTCGCACTAAAAGAAACAGGTTTACATACAGGAAGGAGGCGTTCACATGTTAAGCCAAATTTTCGTAATTATGAGTTTCGTTCAACAGGTTGCGAAACGATTACAGCCAAGTGCGTCATTTTTCATTGTTCATCAAAAACGTCAGTGTAACATATGAAGGATCTAAATTAAAAAGTGTACATACAACATAGTGTTTATCTTTTCCTCCAGTTAAATCATTAAATAATTACCATTATCTTGTATTTGCATGCTAATTTATTGTGGGAACAATATAACCATCTTAAAAATGCCAATTTTTAAGATAAAAACTTGTTCTCCAATTATGAAATATTGTTCGGATAGGATAATTACCTTTTCCCCCAAGATAATAGTTACTTCTGACAAGATAATAGTTTTTTCCCACAACATAAACATCCGTTCCCGCACTTAATTATTTGTTTCCCAACATAGTAAATTGTTCCTAGGAGATAATATGTTCCCACAGGATAGTAACCTGTAGTTTTTTTTCAAATGTTCAAACACATTTCCAAAAACTGTGGCCGGATTTCTCCAAACTCTCAACTGAAAAGAGTTAAATGCTTTGTCAGAGGCTTCACAAATATATTTGGGAAATGAAAGAAATCAGAATTCATGAGGCCAAGTAACATAATTGAAATGCGTACACCTGTGCGGAAATAATAATAATAATAATAATAATAATAATAATACAGGCAAAATTAAATGATCTCTAATTGGGCTTCGAGACCAGCAGTGTGGAGCCTTGTTGTTTAAATATGAGCTTCCGGTTTTCGGAATTGTCTACAAAGTTACATTATTTGTGTATTAAAATGGGGAAAAACTGTAATTTAAAGAAAAGGCGATTCTTGGTGAATACAAAATTGTACTTCAGTTGATTTTTTTTTAACCACCCACAGCTAAACACTGTACGAACTCTAAAACAATGAAGCTTTTGAATAGGATAGTATTGTTCACGCAAAACCTAGATGATGGGAACTGGTGATTTTATGTGTATATAACACGAAAACCACGCTGGAAATCTAATATTTGGAAATCTCTATCAACTCCAATTTACGACTGCTGATTGCGCTTTTTACGAGGATCCCTGAAGGCAGCATGTTATACGGAAGAAGCTGAGTTGGCTTGTTATAGCGTAACAGTTTACTCATTTATAACGCTTTCATGACAAATAAGTTACGACAATGAATGTATAATAACTATAATATCCAACGTTATATTTAGAGCCAGGAATTTTAATTTTCATAATAAATAAAAAGACTTTAGATGGAGTGCATAACAACATCTCCATAATCTGAGACTCTGCACACACATTTATATTCATTTACAGTTTATTAACAAAAAATATAATCACATACATTTAAATGTTCACAGTCAGTGCCTGGAAATAAGTTTATGATAAGTTGATTAAAAACAGAGGTAGACATGAGTTTGTATTATAAAAAAATAGTAATATGAATGCACAAAACTCTACAGATCAATCATATTTACACTATTTACAGACTAGCTTCTTCTCAGAAAGACATTGCAAGAAAATGTAAATCTATTAATGACCTATTTTCAGTGCTTAAAACGCCACTGGCTGGTTCCCTGCAGCATTTATAAAAGCTCTGAGGATAAGGAGCTGTACGTTCACTATATGTTTACTATCTATTACGTCTTGCAAGTAAAGACACACTGCATGATGATTTTGTGTGTTTATTTTTTCCCTGAAATGTAACTTTAATGAATTTGCTCCGAGTCTACTTGCGTAACCATCACCCCATGAGGATAAGGTCAACCCAGGCTTGAGGAGGCAGCCTTCGCTTTGCCGGTTGTAGTACTTTGTGGAATTCAGCTGGTCACTCTCCACTAGCACAACCCAAAGTCTTGGAACATCTTCTCTACTGTGAAGCCCATGTTTCACTGCTGTGCTCTGAAGCTGCTGCCACTGCTAACCCAGAACATTGCCATGGCTCTGTGTTAGTGGGCAAAACGTTCAGACTAGTGAGAACCTCCTGGGCTGTCCTTCCCAGCATGCCCTGCACGTCACAAACAAAGCGGTAGACATAGCGTTTGCCTGCCGTTTTGTGGATGATGTTCTTGTGGTAGTAGTAACGCAGGCCGCGGCTCAGCTTCTCGTAGTT
This sequence comes from Lophius americanus, assembly GCA_037951165.1. Taxonomy (NCBI): domain Eukaryota; kingdom Metazoa; phylum Chordata; class Actinopteri; order Lophiiformes; family Lophiidae; genus Lophius; species Lophius americanus. The sequence goes on from JBBDHG010000043.1 coordinate 1,664,205, forward strand.
CATCTTGGGCTTGTTCTTGCATTGACCCCAGCGCTTGGCCACCTGTGGCATCAACAAAAACACTAAGATCTGGACTGAACTAGAATATCCAGTTACACTGGTATAGGTAACTAGAGGGAAAGTACAAAATGACTGACTATTATTTGGTGCAGAACAAGTAATAATGGGACAGTCAGGAGTTGCCCTAATTCAAAAAAAGATATCTCCTCACCTCGGCGGGGTCCGACATCTTAAATTCCCAGCCATCTCCCGTCCAGCAGATAAAAGTTTGGCAGGCAGATTCCAGAAGTAACTCCAATAAAAACTGCCACAACTGGATTGGACCAGAACCTGGAAGAATATATAAGAGAATGCATTGACTGGTGACTTATTTATAGAAGTTAACTGGAGTTATGATGGCAACTGATTTGAAAAAATCCGTTTGAGTGGAATGCTGTGGCTCAAGAAACGACCCATAATAATTTAGTTCAGGTTAATATTTGGACGAAGAATTTTAATTTAAAGATTCAGCGTGAGATAGGAGACTTTTCTTTGTGTATTTTTGCCTCTAACTTGATGTATAATTCCTTTAACGCTCGCACAATAACCATATGATGGTTTGCCCCATGAAATCTAGCATCAAACTCTGATCTGTATCCAAGTAAACTTTCAGATCTTCTTCCCCTCATACAGGTTATATATACAATGATCAGTCACAACATAACTGCCAGGTTGTAATGTTGTGGCTATGTTAAATGTGTCTTTTATCTCAGTGCAACAGAAAACATCAGTATTGTTAGGAGACTGTTGGCCACTGATCAGCCACAACGTTACAGCCAGTTGCTGGTTGTAATGCTGATGGTTGTATATCACATATTTCATCTTTTATGACACTGTAATATTAAACTCAGTCAAAACAGAAAATATGAGTATTATTTGAAGACTGACCCAGTTACCTGCATTGCAGTGGAGACCAAAAAAATGATTTCCATATGTTCTGAACAATGATTAATAAGAGTGTTTTTCAATATATCAGTCTTATCTGAGTTTATGAAACTTTCAACTTTGCTCTTTACTTTTATGGCTCCACTTCCATGTGCTGGCAAAGTGGATAGTAACATCAATGGCATGATATAAGGTTAAGAAATTATAAGCGCAAAACTGTTCAATAAAAATCAAAAAACTTTCTTATTGTTATTTTGACCACAATGTATTTTTCATATAATCCAAGTGAGATTGAGCAGAAAGTAAAAGAGCGGCATAAAGGGGCAAATTCTAACCTGGATATGCTGACATCCCCGTCATGTGACCCTCTCTGTCTGACCTCTGTGGGGGGGTGTTTTTGCGTTTCACCACACGAGGGCAGTAGTGCTCGGAAGACTGAGGGCTATGGGTGGAGGGGCAGGAAGCTTGAGGTTGATGTGGTAGTGGGGCGGTGAAGGTGGGCGAGCAGTACCCAGGCCAGAAAGACGACAAGTGCCTCTGTCCGTCTGAGTCAAACAGTTCAGCGGAGTGACTCGAGTAGCTCGGATCGGTCTCATCTAGAGCAAAGACAAGAATTAGACCCTGAAAACGAAAACTAGGCTAGTTGTGGGCTGGTTTTAAACATCAATCGGTGAGGAATCTTACTTTGTACTGAGTTTGCTCCTTTTCCAGTCAGAAAGGGGCTGTGGCTGCCCTCCAAGGCCGGGCTGAACTGTCCAGTCTGGGGTACCAGGCTCTGGTACGTCTGTGGAGTCTCCTGGTATCCAGTTGGAGGCTGCTCTGACGTCGGCCCATCTGCTCATCACAAAGAAAGTTTGTCACGAAAATAGATCTCCATGAAAAGGGTATTTTCAGTACCGTGTGGGCAATGTGACGGAATCAGACCCACCATGTGGGTATGAGGCCCACCAGTTGAACTCCTGGCAGGTGTCCAGGTTAAAGAGAGCAGAATCACTGGTGTTCACTGAGAAAAGAAAATATGAAGAAGCTGAAACTGTGAGAATGATTAAAAACACAAATGATGTGAATCCTATTAACAAACATAAGAGTGTGTGTGTTTTTTTTTGTTGTGTGTCTTCGAGTATCACCTTTTGTGTCATACGGGTGAGAAGCTTTCGGTGGCTCTGGGTAGCTGCTGTCTGCGGCGTACTGCTGCTGAGTGGGTGCTTTACTGTCTAATAGAAAAGACAGGTCTTCACAAGGGTAGTCTGGAGGTTAAACACAATGCAGACAGATGGAGTCAGTACGTGAAAATGATGGCAGGATAGAGGAATGGCTGGTGCTTATGAAGGACCACAGGACGGCTCAGCAGGGTAAGAAAATGATAGAGACTTGAAATATTAAAAAGTTTAGGAGTAAGTGGCTTTGAAGGCAAATCCACCTTTTGTAACACATACATGTAATTGTTTTAAAAATATATATATATATTACTTACTTACAATAACATATATTTAATTTTGAAATTATTTTCAAAATTAAATAATTTTTAATAATTTTTGGGAATTTAAATACTAACCTCTGACCTTTAGGGTGGACAAGCCGTACATGGAGGTGGGCCCATGCACCTCAAGCCCACCAAACACCTTACGCCTAGTTTGAAAGTAGGCCTACTTCACTTTTGATGCATTTAAGTGATATGGGAAAGTTGGACATCAACAGGACATCCAATAAAGTATTGTTTATCACAAATCAAAATTAACACATTTTATTATTTTATAATAATCACCTAATTTACAGGAACAAAAATGTTGTACTTAAGTACAGTACTTGAATAAATTTACTTTGTTACTGTCCAACACTGCTAACAATACTATTACATGATCCTTTTCGGGGTCTTCATATTTACTTAATATTTGTCGTGCATTGATTTTTCTTACTTGAAGGACTGACATTAAATTATTGCATCTTACAGCCAGGGTTAAATTACAAAATTACAAAAAAAAGTAACTATCTAAAGGTCATAATTTCAGGTCTCTGTAGGTTCATTTTCTTACCATGCTAAAAATAAACTGAAATTAGAGGCTGCCTAAATATTAGGATATCAATCTGAAACACGTATACTGTGTGTAAAATAATTGAAATGGTCCTTTAAGCAGAATGTTAATTGCAGCTTCGCATAAAGAAAGAGGAAAGACAAGGTTAGTCTGGGGTTTTATCTTGATGGAAGATGTTGACACAAGAAAAATAAATTTGTTTATTGTTGAATCAGAACCAAACACTCAAACCCAAGCACTTCAGCTCAATGGATGGAGTCAGCTTGGAGGAAACAGGGGAGGGAGGGGGAGGAAGAGAGAGGAGGAAACGCCAGCGGAGGGAGTGTGACAGAGTAGTGATGGAGAGACGGGGAGGGGGGGGGGGGGGACTCTAAATCTGTTGGAGGAGGAAGTCTGGAGGAAAGGATTAGGGAAGACAGAGAGGGGAGTGTCTTTAACCTGAACACCCTGTTTCTCCCCGTCTTTGCCTACCTCAGCCAATTCAAGCATTACTCACTCGCACACACACATTCACAGCAGCCCCCCACGATCCCCTGGGTTTGAGAGCCAGAGCCCCCGGGTGTCAAGGTCTCATGGAGAGAGCTCTGACAGATGTGATGATACAGTCTGTGCAAATATTTCCTCTGTCCTTCAGTCTCTCAGGTTCAGAGGAAACAGATGATGCAAACATGCATAAAAACATTAAACTCCACTCCTATCTGTCTGGGCAGCTCATGCCTCACACTTTAAACGTTGTACCGTTGTACCATCTACAGTACCGTCACCTGAACTCCCCTAAACTCACCATAGGATGCAAAGTCAAATCCAGCTGGCACCTCCTGCGTCCTGAAGTCTTCTGTGTAATATCCAGTCTGGCAAATTTCCATCTGTGGAGAAAGATGTGCATCATTTAAGATTTAAGTACACAGGCAGAATATCAATTTGAAACAAAATTGACACACACTCATTTTAGGCCCAAGGATGCTCAATGTAAATGTTTTAATTAGTTCTCTTTTTAAATACAGTTTGTTTTGCTATATTTTGTTTTTCTATTGTTCAACCCAAAATTCCTCTATTTCTAGGGTCATGTGAACGCAACATGCATTCACTGGAGATGACTGCTGTAGTATTAAGAATATAGGATGAACTTAGAGTATTTCTGTGCTTTAAAAGTTCAAACTCCATCAGGCTTACCTTTATTTTTGAGTCTTTGCTGTCTCCAGGTTTGATGATGGTGTCCCAGTACATCTCTCTGCTGTCTGTCGCTCCTGCGGTCCGTATTTACCGTAACTAGGCCGAGTGGTCAGTCTCTGCTCGAAGAGATCCGGTTATAAACGCAGCGGAGGTGGGAGGGGCGCGTGCCCACTCGGCGTCGTGACCAGGTTTGTTTAATGGAACGTGACGTCAGACGACCCTTCCCGTCCCCCTCCCCGAGGAACAGACGACTAAACATTCATTCATAAAAGGCCCGATGACACCGTAAAACCATTGTTTACTCTCCGCCAGAATAATTATATAAAGCATCACGACAGAAATCCCCCACCCCCGAAGATCATACAACACATTTGAACAAGTAATTACATAATCCTTACACTCTAAAAACAATCGCTTAAAGAATTCTTACTGTTTAAGTTACATTCCGTAAGCTGCAAACATTATTTTTAAAAATATTTTAAATCAATGTCGCTGGTAATTACAGCAACTTAGTTTTCCCACATTATTTATACTCAAATCTATTCTGTTCAGGGGTTTGGCAAAAAAAAAAGAAAAAAGAAAACTCACGTTGCTGTATTGACTCAAACAATTTGACAAACGTCCATAAATCGGCCACAACATTATAACCACTTACAGGTGAAGTGAATAACATTGACTATCTCATTGTGGCGGTACCGGTTAGCTGGGGGGAGATGTTAGGCAGAACGTGAACATTTTGTTCTGAGGTTGATGTGTTGGAAGAGGGAAAAATTGGCAAGCGTATGAATCTGAGTGTCTTTTAGATGGGGCAAAATGTGATGGCCTTGAGCGGAGGGACAGAGCGTCGGCAGAACTGCAGGTCACGTTCTATGTGGAAACTAGGAAACCCGCTACAGCGTTATGGATTTCCAAAACGTACTGATGCTTGTAGGGAGTGAAGGTTAGCCCTTTGCAGCCCTTACCCTAGAAAAGCTGCCTAATGTGGACTGACAGAAAGGTGTCAGAACACACGGTTCACCACCAGTGGAGTGGATTGTACACCTTGAGTTGAGGGTTCTAAATCAACATGTCACTATGTTTTGGCAAATCTTTTTATTATAGTTATATGACTTATATGATTAAGAATAATGCAAATATTCGGCAAATTGTCTTACCTTTAAGACAAAAATGTTAAGTAGGCTGACTTATTTCTATATGCAAACAAAATATAATGAGCTGGGATGACCTGTATAATCTTTTTTGGAATTCATATGGTGGAGGTAGAGGCTGGAGGTACAGGTAGAAATATCGCTTTTCCACCCAAAGTTCCACCTGATGAGCAGGTGGAACTTTTCATGGTAGCCTCTGTCACCTGTGTATGAATGTGTGTGAATGGGTAAATACTGAATTGTGTTGAAAAGTCCTTTAAGTGGTCAAACAGACAAGAGAGGTGCCATATAAGTGCAGTCCATTTTTTTTCCCAAGTTTTTGTTCATATGAAAGATCAATCCCCTGAACAAAACAAAAATGAGTGTTTAAAACGTTTTTTTCATTTTCTCCAAAGTATAAACTCAAAAAGTGAAGTTGTAGTAACGTGAAATTTCAAGTTATCTCAACCTTTCAATTTCTACAGTCCATCCATTCATTTTTTCTTCCAATTATACGGAGTTGGGACATTCTAAAATGTCCCTCTTCCCAGCAACACTCTCCAGCTCATCGTGGGATCCAGGTGCTCCCAGGACAGATGAGATTTTCAGTCCCTCCAGCCCCTCCAGAGTTCTGGGTCTGACCCAGGGTCTCCTCTCCGTAGAACCCGCCGGAAAAAGGCGTCCTGGAGGCATATTGATCAGATACCTGAACCAAAACGTTGGACATGAAGGAGCAAAGGCTCCTCTTCGATCTCCTCCCCTTATCATCATTTTGACAGTGCCTCTGGTAATACTAACCACCTCACATAACTAATCACACTTATCAGTGTAAGTTTTCCATCCTGGTATCATTCAAGATATTATATGAACAAGACCTAAGACAAAACACACCCGTAAGACAATCCAATTGAAGCAATTTGTGTTCAATACATGTGGAATTTAAATCTTCTGCTCGTAGTTTCACTGATTAGTGTATGACATTTAAAAAGTCATTTTTAAAAAAGTTGTAAAAATAATGAGAACAACTTTATTTTGATAGATAAGCAACTTTAACAGGTTAAGCATAAAATAACAGTTACTAGTTTAATCATTATTTTGATTGAGGAGCGGCTCATTCAATGAACTCACTGCAGCCGGATAGTTTTTTTTTTACATTTGTGATAACTCAACAAGATTGACCCAAACTGTCGAGACTTCTATGTTAGGCTTAAGCGTTTGCTTTTATAATGTAGATTAAATGACGACTTCAGTGTAAAGAGTATACATTACTGACATGTGCAATCACATTTAAAGGAAATTAAATCATCTGAAATGGAAAATGGTGTCCACTTAACTTACCTGTTGCGCTGTAAAAAAAAAAGTAGACTTAAGATGTCGACTGGTGAGAGAAGACCAGAAATATAGAAGATCCACATGAATGACTCCAAATCAATAAACAGAACATGACTCAAATATTTGTTTTATGGGGAACAGACTTGATTGTACAGACTTTCACCATTTAGCAAGGACAAAGCTTGATTTCAACAGAAATTAATGTAAACAGGAAATAAGATTTAAAAGAAAATATGGATATCTATCGATATATACATACATACATACATATATATAATTTAGATTTGTTTTAATTTTTATGTAAAAGATAAGATAAATGAACAGGATAAGGGGTTACAGATAATTAATGAATGAACAAATAAATAATATGTGTCCAAATATAGTGTATTTGTGATTTCATGTGATGTTCTTGTGGGTCCTAGTTTGATGCCTTTACTATTAGCAAAACAATAATTGCCAAAAACTATCACCAGTTGTTTGTTTTTTTAAATGAAGAAGAAAATCCCAGCTACTGATGATTTAAACTAAATTTGACAACATGTTTTACAGTGAATATTATGAATTTATATCCAGATCATCTTGCAATGGGACCAGTGGTCTGTGAGCAGCAGATTAGTGTAAATGTGATCAATATGACTCCTTCCCTGCTTGTGGCTATAAATACTCAATGAGTTACGGTAAAATACTGCTAGATGTAATTCATCATAATAAAAAAAAACGTAGAAAAATGCCCAACATGATAATATGCTTCGATGGTAACAATAAACTTCACAGTTGAAAACTACTATGTTACTTATACTATAATATTTGCTAGAAAATGACATAGAATTATCACATGTTGTATAAAATCCTTAACCAACAGTATACCGTTGATAATTACAGTGAATCATACAATTTAGTGGAAGATGAATACCCTATAATGAACCTCAGAGAATTACATTAGGTTATCATATATAATATAAATCACAGAAAGCCATACGGTAATACATTAACTTATATATCAATGGCTACCAGTTAATTTCTATTTGTATAACAGTTCAATTACCAATTTTTGAAGTATCAAAGCTTAGACTAAATCCCATAAGTGTCCATCTATGATCTATTGCTGGTGAATTACGCATATCTTAGTCAGAGCTGTCTCTGGGTGGCCTTCACATATTTCACAGCGGCGGTCACCCTGATTGTCTGACTAAATAACTGAAGCATAGTTTGGGTGGGGATGAAGTGCAGGCTTTTGAAATCAGAGCAGTCTCTTTTCTAATGAGGTGGCAGGAAGAAAAGAAAAAAAAATCTCTGTATCTTTAGAAACCATTCACCAAAACAATGGCCCGTAAAAAACACACAAGTTCGCGCCGAAGAAAGTCTGAAATCACGGCGTGAGTGGCTGCGGAAGATAAGGCCGAGCCCAGGGCCTTGTATAAACAAACATCCCTCCAACACACACACACGCACGCACACGCACACACACACACACACACACACAAACAAACACGAACACACACGTGCGCGTGCGCTGGGATGGCCCCCATCTGGAAAAGTGGAGCTTGGTGAAATCGTGCGCGTCGGTGGGAGACGGGAGTCGTGATTGGGAGTCCCGCCTCAAGACAAGGACGGCACCGGGTTAAAGTTACAAAACACCAGGGGATTAACAGCCGTCTGCACTTTCAGACGTCCATCTGAGATAATCACGCAGATAGACCGTCTTAAAGAAAGGCAAAAGAAAGAAAACTCTGAAAAGGATGTTTCCTGAAAACTGTCAAATGTCAGTGATGGGTGAAGTAATCAGATACTGTGCTGCAGTTAAAATACTCCACTACTCGTGAAAGTCCTGCATCCTACAGCTTTCCCTTTTTGTAAATGTGTGTAAGCATTATCAGCTCAATACAAATAAAGTATCAAAACTTAATATTTGTGACGACACTCCAGGAGAGAATGTGTCCCTGGATGAAGTAATCAGTTACTTTACTGCAGTGAGAATAAAGTGAAAATACTCCCATTTAAAGTCCTGCATTTTAAACAGCTTATGTAAGTAAAAGTAGAGAAGTATTATTGGTAAAATGTAACTAAAGTATAAAAAATAAAAGCTGTGATGGCGGTCTGGTGAAAACTGTCAGAAATCCCTGGTGGATGAAGTATTCAGTTACTTTAGTCCAGCAAAAATATTTCAGTACAAGTAAAGGTAAAGCTGTCAGATTGATGTAACGGAGTGGAAAGTAGAATATTTCTCTCTGAGATAAAGCAGACCATATAAAGTATAAACTATTTCATAGTGCAAATATTTTGTAAGAGTCGTACAAAGAGGCATAAAATAGAAATATTTTAGGAAAGTAGAATCAACTCCAATTTGTATTTCAATACACTAATTGAGTAAAGAGCAACTGTCAAAAGTTATGACGAATAAATACTAATAATAAAAATAGCATTAAATTGTGATACTTCGTATCGCATAGATCAATTTAGGCTGGTGCAGATTGGCGACATTACTCAAAATGAAAACAAAAAATACTTTAGTTTAAAGAGATAAGCTCCTCTTTCCGATCGTTTCATTTAATATTTATTTTCATGGGAACACAAACATTGTAAATTTTAATGTAAATGTACAGTAAAACCTGAACAAAGCGTGCCGTAATCGACCAACCACAGGAACGTGGTTTGAAAATGAAATTCATTTATTTTTAACTTTCTTTTTTTAAAATTCTGATATATTTAAGGTTTGTTAATTACCATATATTCCAGGGTTAGAGTAGTCGAAAGGTGGGTGGTTTGATTCCCCACAGTCTACAGCTCCATGTACAAAGCCATGGGGGGTAGTACCAGAGGTGAATCAGACATCTGTATTTAAAGAGAGTTGGATAGGCAGGATGGGGGTGTGATGTTTTACGACATATTAGATGTGATCAGATGTGCCGTCACAACTAGAACACCCTTTTTTGCTGGTGGAACCTCAGCTTGAACCTCAGAGGAGAATTGTTCCGCCTTTTTTTTTGGCTCATTCTTAACAAAGTAAATCGCAGCTAATTAGCGTAATTTTAAAACATGGCAAACAAGAACCAAGCAGGTGAATATGCAACCAATTAATCACTGTCAAATTGTAGGGTTTTACAACGCTAACTGCAAATAATACATAAAACTCATGTGTTTATTGAATTACATGTGAAGTTGAAGAGAATCTGTAAATCAACATAAACTATTTATCAAAAATATTTGTGATTCAGGTATATAAAGGTGATGGATTTTCCAAATCATTTTTTCCGTGCTATAAACTTATCCCCAGTTTAATTCATATGTTTGTTAGCCTCATAAACTTAGCTCATGTAAGAAGGTTGGACTAAGTCCAAACTTGTTAAACCAACAAATACTGAACTATTTGGCCGAATATAGGATTTAACATTTGTTGTACATGAGTTCATCAATTAAACACTGTTAAGTAAATCATTTGGCTAAATTAAAGTTAGTCAGTTTAGTTTACTGGACAGTCATATGTTTAACAGATAATGCTGCAATTGCCAGATTCCGTCATGTCGATTGCATTACTTTTCCTGTTAATGATGTAATTAAATTATATCTAAATCAACTCAGTTTGGTGGAAATTGTTGAAATATGTGGATTAAGTTCATTCAACAAATTAGTTTTTGAATTTAAATAGGATGATTATGCTGCTCCTATGAAAGTTGAAATAAATAAATCTGCATAATATCTGCATAAATTAAGCCTGAAATATGGGGCTGTTTACACATTTTTGATAAAGAAAAACAAGTCTGTCTTAATTGGAAATACAACACATATAAACATTGAAGCAGTAATTCTTGACAATGATCTTGATAAATGATCTAGATCACCATCAGCCAGAAGCAGATTTTTTTTCAAAAAGAGAGAAAAAGGTTATCCATTTCAAGACAAGGACAATTACATGAATTTTGCTTCTAACATTTTTTTAGTTAATTCACAACATTTGGATAAAATTACATGATTACATGCCCATAAGATCCACCAACTAACAGAATAATACATAATACTGAAATAATGAACTAACTTCAGGCTACAGACTTGCTTTTTATGTGATGTTGTCCTTTTTATTTTCATTTTTTATTGTATTTTTCTTGTCTTTTATGGAGCCTTTATCATCTACCAACATATATATATATATTAATTCTTTAAAGGTGCTATATAAAGTTTCAAATTTTATAGTAAAGAAGTCCTAATTTGAGTGTCAAACTATCATAAAAGGCATTTCTTGGAAGTGCAAAGCGGGGAAACTGCGCTGCCTTGGCTCAAACTGGCGCTCTTAAAATATGATTGTGATGCACAAATTCAGCAAGATTGTTTTTCCACTCCTGCGCAGCAAGTGTTTGTTTCATGAGAAGCAGTTTCAGTGTTAAGAGTGACTTCACTTCCCAATTTAGAGGGGGAGAGAGAGAGAGAGAGAGAGAGAGAGAGAGAGAGAGAGAGAGAGAGAGAGAGAGAGAGAGAGAGAGAGAGAGAGAGAGAGAGACTTGCCATCCGGTTTTGGTCTGTGAGCAAAAAATTGTAAGTGCAATGGTTTGCGACATAGAGCCAATGCACCCCTCCATGCATTGAAGTCAGGCTTGAAGGCTAAATTAGCAGCATCAGTGAAAAAAAACGACTAAATGACAGAAGGCGCGCGACGGCTGCCATGGATTGTACGATAAAGGTAGGTGTTCGACTATCTTTAAGGGTGCTGGTGGTGAAGGTGACAGCAGACATGACCACCCACGGCACCCTGACTCTGCTGAGTGAGAGAAGGCGGTGATGCGAGCTCCCCACTCTTTCCTTCTTGTACAAAATTTCCTCTTCCTTCCCGTTCGTGGTTGTATGTCGGCTCTATAATAACACAACTAACCACTACATCTTTTCACTCTGATAAAAAGACTAATTGGTGGCCGGTTAGACGCCTGACAGAGGATCACTGATGGCTTTTCTTTTTTTCCCCCCACTAATTGCTACGTATATTGGAGCTCATCCCGCAAGATCTCCAAACTCACAGGGGAATAGACGCACGGAGCGCAGGGTTAATGATTATTTAGCGGGATTATACGCACTTTTCGTCCTCGTGAGTGACGTTCATGAAGGTGTGCGGGACTTCTTGGGTGCGCACAAGGCACCCATCATGGATCAACTCGGATAACCCTTTTTTAAAGATGAGGAGGATCCAGTTCCATCAGAACTCGGGTATATCTCACTTTTCATTACAGTCGCACCTGTTTATCTTCTCTCGGCCCATCAAAACCAGCTTTTATCGCCTGAAATGTAAAATTCTGAAATAAAGGCCGCAATGTCGGATTAAGCGCTTTTTGATTAAATTATGATTTGGAATTGATTGTATTGAAAGACAGTTAAAATATCCGATGATATATGGAACAATAATTCTAAATCCTCTCATAATTTTACTGCGTGTGCGACTTAATCAGCTAAAGGCTTTTATTTTCATTCTGTTGCATAATAACCTGCCGTTCCAACCATTTTGACGCGTTATAAGCATCGATCAGTATTTGAGTTCTTGAAAAATCGTTATCAAAAGGACATTGGCCTTTTGATACATGATGTTTCAACCACAATCAACTTCTTATTTCGCCGTTAATGAAGAAACCATAAATTAAAGGCATTTATAAATGCCTCAGTAGATTGAGGAACTCATGATTATAGCATAGGCTGATTATTTTTCTTGTTTTTTTTCGTTACTAAAACTTATTATAAGATTAACTTTGGTCTATATTGAATAATTTTGGTTTATTTTTGACAGAAGTCCGAAACAAAATCTTAAATATTCCCTCGTAAAATGTGAGATAACTCTGTGTTTCTTTGTATTGTTCTGTTGTGGAAATGCTGTGACTCCTAATTCTTTGCTGATAACTGTTATTTTTCATAGAATTATTCTCCTGTAGTCTGTTGCAGCAGATTGCGTTTTTGGAGGTTATTTTAAGTCTAATTTATAGCTGCAACCGGGAGCGCCTGTCAGGTGTCGTTATCTGAACTGAGCAGGCTTCCTGTTTCAAACCTCAGACTTTCCGCGCACATTTCCGCCCCACGGACGAGAGAAAATGTCGAAAAGGCAACAAAGCCTCGACAGAAAGAAGCAAAGTGGACGAGCCCTTTTACCTCTCCACGGCCTGAATGGAGGCTGGAGGAGATCTGGGCCTGGCTTCGGGTCTGCGGCCTGCAGAGGCCTGCAGGAGGCCTTACAGTCTCCTGACCGTGAAAACCGCATCTTTGTTCGTGCAGCAGAAGCAGCTGCTCAGGCCTTTGCAAAATCAGCTTGACTTTACTTTTACTTCTGCTTTCTGATACTTGCTGTTGACATGGCGCACGCAGGGTGCTGGGCCTCTTCACCACTTGACCCATGGCCTGTTATTGTAGCTACACCTTGTTTTAATTGTTCGAAGCTTCCAATAATACCCTCTCATGGCCTCTAATGGAGTCGACACCTATTTGGTTCCTTTATTATAAATATCTGAAAGTTACTTATACCTAAAATGTATGAAGCTCATCAACACATTATTTTTTTTTCTTTCAAGAAACCCAGTGAAAAACAACATGAGAGCAGATTACGTATCATTGTTTCTCGTTTTAAAAACTCACACTGAGGCCTAATTCTAATTTCTAATATATATTCTGCAACCATAATTTTCTTCTTTCTTTTTTTTTTTTTTTAGGCAAACAATGTTCTCTTAAATCAAGTGAAACTTGAATTCTATAGCACATTTAAAAAAGCCAGGGTTGACCAAAGTGCTTCATGACTTAAAAAGTTACAACAAGAAAGCGCAACGCATCATGATAAAGAGAGAGAAATCAATTAGGACAATAATAAAAAAGGTACAATAAGAAAACATGTGATGGTAAATATAGTCGAAATCCGTTTGAATCAAAACTTTTCTCATCTCCAAAGATGAGGTCAAAGAGAAGAAGTGCTTCTCCCACAGAGATTTTAAACTTTTCCAGAATCTGGGCAGATCTTATTCGAAGAGGAAAGCTGTTCCACAGGTTGGAGGCGGCTGCATTGCGAAAGGCCCCCAAGCCCCCCAAGCCACCCAAACCCCCCAAGCCCCGGGATTTAACAGAGTTTTGGAGCCGTTGGGGAGCAGCTGATTGGTTTACAGCAGATCTGTAAAGCTGGAGTCTGATCATGTACACATTCAAAAGCAGCGCCAGTCCAATAAGAAGCAAACTTTAGAGCAACCAACGAAAAGTAACGCAACAATTTAGATTAATTATTGAGTTGTGGCAAGTAAAAATGAAATCATGTTCAACAGAAAGACTAAATTGATTTGGGGAAATTAGCCTTTCTCTTAAATCAAAGGTATTTTAATTACCACTCAAGGCAAGTGATGCACTCCTAAGTTTCTTTGAGTTGCCTAATTGTTAAAATGAAGTCGTTCCCGCAGAAGTGTTTTCAGTATTCTGACCTTAATTAGCATTAAGAAAAAGCTTTTCATACCTTTTTCTTGTAGTAGAGTTAAAAACCGTAAGCTGGAAAAATTATCCTTTTTAAATTGAGCAACAAATTTCATCAGCAACATTCGACTTATATAAAACCCATTATTGGTCATGTGACAATTGAGAGCATGCTGAAACTTAAACGTCAAAGTGTTGTTCACATCGACAAAAGCAAACTTTTAAAACCGTCTTCCAAAGTATAACCTTTGGAAAACACCAGCAAAATGGAATTCAGGGGAAGTGTTCACACATGGCAATATATTCAGTATCTGTATGTGTCATTGTTTGTATCCCTGGTTCAGATTTCAACAGATGCAACACCAGAACTGGCTGGCAGTACTTTCAGTTCACTTTTGTGCATCTCTGTGCACCAGGAGCGTTATCATGATTTTGTTGTATGAACTGTTTTTAGAATGCAAAGGGAAAACGTTTCGATTCTTAGTGAAACTGATCTCTTGTAAAAGGAGCATCATTTACTTGTAACTGAACCAATACCTGGTATCATATTTGCTCCGCCTACCGGCCCAAAAGACTGCCTGGAGACCCTGAAGTCTCAAAGTTGAGAAAAAAAGTTATCATTTCAATTTGATCTACTTATTAGAATTTGAATTTCATCTTAATCCACTCAATGCAGACATTTGAGTTAGTAGTTTAGCCCAAAAAAGGGATTGCTTCCCTGCAGACTGTATCCAAAACAATAGACCAGACCTTCATTTTGAAACCATGCTAAACGAGCCCCTTAAACTGAATTAGGAATAATAAAAATTTGTTTCCAAATCAGTTTCTTTAATACGTTATTCTTTGAATCTATTTGATGTATGTAAAACAGAATCTAAATATAAACCCTAAAATTTGTGCAAGCAAAGAAGTAGCACTTAACCACATCCTTGGTTTCAGTTTAGGGCAATGGGCCCTGTTTTGAGTTCTGACCCCGTTTGATAAAGCGAAGTTCAGTCAGCTCAAAAAAGAGCTTTTTCTACCTCCTTCTTTTACTTGAATAGGTTACGGCGGTATAAATATACAGAATCATCATTAATTCCTAATATGAAAAAAAAGGATTAGAGGAAATGTTCAGAATATTAGGATCTTTTTTTTTTTCACCAAAATTGCTCAGAATATTTGCCTCAGATCTGAAATGATTAATTGATTATTATGTTAGTTGATTGTCGTAACATTCATTAGTCATTTAAGTACATTTTTTGAAGGTGAAATACAAAAGATGTGAGGTCATAACGTGGCTATAACATGAATATCTCTGATTTTTGATTTTTGATTATTTGGCAATATTAGCTTGAGATTGACAAATTTCTTTCTTTCCTTCTGGTACTTGAGCAAATAATCTGCGGAATAAGTGATAGTTAAAAATGGAAGGCAATTCAAAGTGAATTAGGAATGAATAATTATTGAAATCTTTTATTGGATATAAGTTTAATCAGCCAGTCACTTCATCAGTTTATCTGCAAACATGAAGCATGAAATTCAAATTCTGTTATCTGTAGAAGAACACGTCATTCATCCAATATTATCTCATTTTTAATCTCTTTCTCCAAAACAAATGCCTAAAAGATGTAGAAACTTGAATAAAAGTGACCAATTACAACGCAACTTGTTTTGCAGAGTCCAAGTCAAACATGAAGGCGTTGCGCTGGTTTCTAGTTTTGTGAAAGCATTAGATGGTTTCAGTATATAAGAGAGTGCGAACAGCTTGTGATCGTGTTCTATACGCTCTTCGTTTGAGCAAGCCTGCATGATGCAACCCACAAAGTTGCTGACATAACTGGTAAAAGTTTCCGTGCAGGACTCGATGTTTGTGCTCCCACAGCAAACCAAAAGGTCGGAGTCTTTGTTATCAGACTGAACGCAAGTGGTATACTTTTTAGGACAACCAAGACTGTGTTTTCTAGGTGTTTTTTGTGACACTGAGCAGCAGCAGGCTAAAACATACTGAACAGGAAGTCAGTTGTGGCATCAGCGGTCAGGCCACAGTTTGGTATATTTGTATCAGAGTGCAGAGGAGAGAGAAAAAGAGTGAGAGAGAGAGGGAGAGAACGCATGGGGAAGATAAAGAAAGAGTCAGAGTGCAATTTTGTGGTTGTGAAAGCATGAGCTGTGCTGAAATCTTGTGATGAACGACTATCAGTCACGATAATATCAACGGTTTGAGTGTTGATCCCCCAAAAGAGCGTTTGTAGCTAGCTATGGCGCTCTGTTCCTCCCTGTCAGGCCCTCTCATGATTAGAGCATGCTGTCAGGGGCATCGCAGCCAACAGTTTCACTTCTGCACAGAGAAAAGGGCGTCTGAAGCCGCTCAGTGTGTTAAAGGAAGACTGGGGGAAAGAGCACAACCTAATGGAAGTAAAACAAAGCAATCAGTGAGGCGGGAGGTCAAGATAAAGCCGAGAAGGGCAACATGGAGGACCGCGAAAAAAAAACATCTGTCACAACGTAAAACTGCGTGTATTTTTGCATCTTTGTAATATTAAACTATCAACTTTACTGATTTACGGATTATTATAAACAGTTTATGGGTGTTAGGAGAACTAAAATAAGTTGTTTTGTGGCTCAAGGCGGAGCTTCCTGGAGTAAATAATTGAGGTTTATTTTATTGCTTTATTAAATTGAATCAGAATATGAGCTTTGAAGATCTCTGCAGACCACTTCACACCTGTGTTTGAAGCTTTAGGGCTCATTATATGCTATTGAAATACACATCCGAATCTTTAACAGTGATGTTCGACATCGAGTTGCATTGTGGGTAATGTAGGCACCCAGTTCAACCAGGGAAGGAGAATGCTTGGAATTAAAAGTGCATCTCTCTGGTTCTGCTGAATTAATTTACTTTTAAAGCTGTGACCACAATACAAACATTTTTTCGGACAAGTTTAAGGGGTGAAGCCCCAACAAGTGCAAACATGCAAGCGTCCCACAGAAAGGCTCCAGATTGGGATTCGAACCCAGAACCTTTTTTCTATAAGCATTGTTCCCAAGGCACCTTGAAAAGTCGATAAAAGGCTCAAATTTGACGAAATAGGGATTTTAGGCCTTAAAAAGTCTTGAATATAGTGGGGCAATATGTACAAGATCTTAAATAGGTAAATGTTATTTTATTGCCACCTCAACTAAATCACCTTTTTTCCCCCTTTGGAATGAGTTGAACAATGATTTTTTATTTATTTATTTATTTATATATTTAGCACTTTGAGATTTGATCCAAATGTAAAGTGCATTCTAAATTAAATGTATTATTATTATTATTATATATTTTTATTGGTTCTTTCAACCACAACTTCTGTGTACACAAACACATTAATGTTTATACATAGTTCTTTTGTTTGTAATGAGGACGCTGATATCTCCTCATATCAGGCCTATGGACATAAAGCAGAATTTAAATCCACTTTATGATGGGCGCCACTGTGCTGCATATAACCATATGAACCATATAAAAAAAACTGCAACTTGTTTGGGTTCTCAGTTATCTAGTTTACGGCAATCCTGTGAGGTCATATAGAAAGAAAGACGCCTTTTTCATCTAGAACTGACAAAACCTCTTGGGTGAAAGGTGAAATATAATCATCTATTATTTAATTTGAACACAAACGTAGTGGGTTTTATTTTTCAAATGAAGTTCCTTTTTCGGGGCTCTTTTAAAACCAGCAGGAAATGCTCCATGCGGCCTTAACAGCAGCGGCTTTCTGCGACACGGACTCCTCTATCAGTTTGTTTGCAGCTTTAAGGAAATGCCAAACTGTGTGCCATGCATTAAGAAGTGGCGCACAATGCTCAGGCAACAATTGAGCTAAAGTAAACACACAGAGGCAAAACAAAACAAAAAACAATGCAGAGGGCGGCACTTCAATCGAGGCGATGCTTTTCTTGCTTTCCAATGAGGCCGACCCCCTCCTCTCCTCTCCTGACCACAGGCCTTCAGGGTTGTTTTCCAGCTTTTGAATGACCCACATTTTTACACTGTGCCCTCCTCCTCCTCCACCATTTCCTCTCCCTTGGCCTGTGCCAAAAGGTTCCTCTGCACATGGCGGCCAGGTTTCCTGTAGGCCACTGAAAAAGCACGGCGCTGACGTACAAGGCCCAAAGACAATGATCAGCTCCTCTAAACAAACACGCACTCAGACTGCCACGGTCGCATCACGCATGCATGCAGCTCAATTGAGCAACAGGTCCAGCTTTGGACGTCCCAAGTGGGTGGAATGGAGGAGCCATCTTTGGAAGATTTTGAGGTGTAACTATAGATGCTGGAAGACAGACAAATCTCAATGAGACCCCCCCCTTGAGTTGATAACTCTCCTCCTTCTGCGACCCCAATCCTAACGACAACATAAAACTGTTGTTACGGCTGCTGATGTTCTTTTAGATAAGACAACCACCTGACTGCCTTCACACGGTTTCTAAACTGCTTTCCTTCCATTGTGCAGACTGATAATCTCCAATCTCTCTGGTTGTTGAGATTGAACGCTTAAAGCTTTAATCCATTACTTAACCAGTGGCTCTAAAACAATTGCATGTGCTTTCCAGCAACAGTTTGGAGGCTAGCATGAGCCAGTTTGGATTTTGACAGAGTTCAGAAAAAAAAAACGTAATGTTACATTCCTCAGAATGTAAGTATGGAATGGTTAAATTGAAGCGCACCCTTCACCCTTTAACTCCCTGCTCGACTGTTTGGTTGAGTTCATTCTGAGTCTCTATTTCGCATTGAAAAATGTGACTGAACCAGTGGCAGCATGTTGCTGAAGAGGAAGGGACCAAGGATGGAGCCCTGGACAATACCACAGGTCATAGGGTCCAGTGAGGAAGAGGCATTAAGGCATTAACCAAAGCTTTTTTGACACTCCTATTTGAAAAGTAGGGGTGTATGACATATTAAAGGGGGTGAGGACTAACTAAAGAGAATTATATAACTTGATACAACTTAAAAAAAAAAGTCAAGTTACCATAAGGTTGAGCGGATTTAATTAAAATCGACCATGTGCCATGAAATACAACATTTTACTATAAAACATTTTCATAAGTCCGATTTGACACATATTGGTGAATTTAGTATGTCAAAGATATTAAATTAGTAAATTCCCCAGAGAAATAAAAAAATGCAAAGCTTAATTTTCCATTGTTTTATTGTTGTTGTTGTTGAGGACATTCAACGGTTTTAAATAGGTGAACGCCTCAAACAAGGAACAAACACAAGACAAACAATGCATTCATCTCTTATGTGGTTCAAAAAACACAAAGTATGATGAAGCTAATCCATTTTAAAAAACAAAACATGTTTAGTCCATTTTAAAAATACTGAGATAAGTGTTAGAGTTAGTCGTTACATTGATAAACTATTTCAAGACAGTTCCTTGGATTTCCTTTGTTATATCCTCTGAGAGCCTTGGTGATTAATTTTTGATGACGCATTTATTTTTCTCTCGTGAAAATATATTTTTGTCTGTAGTGCCACTATAGCAAACAGTTTAAAATATTTAATGTTTTCTGTTGTGATTGTAATCAAGGGTCTGTTCATTTTCACTTACATATGTGTGATGAACTCAGTCTAAATGTGGAAAAACCCAGTTTCCACAGGTTGTGACCCGGCACATTAATGGCAAACACTGACCGCTGTGACTCTGTTGGACAGGAAGCGCTGACCGTGGTGAGTGAGGATCAACCCATATTCGAGACGGCCTACATCACAGCCTCGACCATGCACATGAAAACTGAGATGACGTCGCCCAGTGCGTTCACTCAGGTCTCCAAGCCGAGTCCAGAGCCCACCGACTCAGAGTGGGTGGGGTCAGCCGTGCAAAACCCTGGGAAAAGAGCTGAACACATGAATGGAAGCAGGTGAGTCAGGACAGGCCGGGGGCTCAGGGGAGGAAAGGTTCCCGAATTATCTGACTGTAACTTCTTTGAAATGTGTATAAAAATTCTGGGGCTTTTTCCATATCCTAAGAATGTAGATTGTTCACTTCCCCAATGCAGCCGTGTATCTCCTGTTGCAGGTGAACATGCTTCTAGTGTGATAACTCAAACTGAAGAACATTGTCCACAGTGGAAAGTAACTGAGTGCATTTACTCAATACTGTGCTGCAATAGAGTTCTGAGACAACTTTATTTACTTTTTTGTAAACTTCTTGTATTTCACCCAGAAATGTTTCTACTTTACTGAATTTGTGATAAATCTGTATAGGCCAAGTTCATAGATTAAAAATTTACATGGACAAGACATATGAGGAACCACATTTCATGAAAGATTTAGCCAAACCTTTTGAGTTCCCCCCACCCATAAATAAATAAAAAGTAGAAGATTATTTTCGGCACCTTGTAACATTTAAGATTCCTTTCCTAAACCAAGGTGAGTTTTTTATGACATGCTCTCATTTCAAAAACGTATCAAATGGTGTAATGTTTCATTTAAAAACCTAAAAAAAAAGATTAGAGTCCAAAAACAGAATTGTTGTGCTTCCTTCCCAATAATTATTTCAAGGATCAGATTCATCTGGCGACCAATAGGAGGGGTCAGAACCATAGATTCAGAACCGCTGGTACCAAAAAAGAAACAAAAACATTATAGATAACTAGAAAAGGCAATTTCTGAGGAAACTGCGGTTGTGAATACTGGATGTTGAATAGCTTATTTGAAAATTTAGATGGAAAAAGGAAGATTGTGAAGAACGATGGATAAGATGAAGAATTTGGAATGTTCTGAATGGTAAAGGAGTAGAATCAAAAGTTGATCGAAAAGGAAAATGCATGAAAGATGTTGAATATCTGAATTTTCAATGCTGACCTTAGGAGTACAGACATAATGAAAGGAAAAGGTGGGGGAAATGCATTTGGGGCCAAATGGAAATGAAATGAATTGAATTGATTGGATATTATCTGTACCATCACTAGTAATTCATATTTTCAATGTTTCCCTCCAACTGCTGCAACGTTGGAGGGAAAATCATCAGTTGCAGAAAAGGACCAAGACAAAAAAAAAAAAAAATAGAATCTGCAGTTCCTGTGTCTTCATCAGTCTTGTAGGCTATAGAGGATGTTTCCAACTGTTCAAACATGTTAACATTGGCACAATTGCAAAGTAAAGACAGGGTTTCATTTGGTAACACTATTAATATACACAACAGTACATTTTTGGATGTCACACTTCCTTCAGCTGGGAATTCACATCCCTCACAGAGAGCAGTGTCAGGAAACTAGGGAGAGGGCAGCCCTGTCTGTTGCTGTTTTAATAAGTAAATCTGAACATATCCTCCTCCTGACCAGGTTTGTTTTGCTACATGTTTCCATGGTGATGTGGACAGTTTAGACTTTTGTGACTAAACATACCCTATCTCAGCAATTAATCTCAATTTAAAGCATACCTCTGTCCATAAAAGGTGCTTTATATATATATTATTCCCCTTTTATGTACGCAGGCGTGTATGTGTGTGCGTGCGTGCATTCTATATTCATAGTAGATGTCTATTTTAAATGATCCATTTTTTTCTATCTAGCACGGCAATAAACACCTTTTTGATTCTGATTCTGAATATTGTTTGTGATTTAAAAAAAGGTTGAAAGAGTTCTTTCAGCACAGATCCACCTAACCACCTGCATGTCCTTGTGAACCCTTTTTACTGGAACTGTGTTGCTGTGAAACATTGAGGTATAGATTCATCTCCCCCCAGCTGTGGATATCAGCAAACACCTGTCAGTGGAAATAAACCTACACCCAGTAGGAACTGTCAAATCTGTGGTGTATTTCAACCACCCACTTTAAGCCCTTCATTATTCGACATGACTACCGCCGTTGGAGCTAAATAAATAAAAGTGTGCTGACAACAAACAGTATATAAGACATTATATTGCTCAAATAACACCTCCATGCTTTGACAACCTTGTGAAGAAATCCGCCGTTCTTCCTCTTCTCTTCAAGCCGTGAGTCCCCCGTGGACTGCAGCGTCGCCAAGCGCTCCAGACACATGAGCAATGAAGGGGCCCCGATGCCGTATCAGGCCTCATATTCAGAGCCTCGCGTCAGCCCCCAGACGGCCACCCCAACCAGCGGCACCACAGAGGAGAAGCGGGTCATCGTGCCAGCAGGTGAGCCGGGTCACTCATCCAACCTCCACCCTCACACTAGACTGTTGCCTTCAGAGGAGCTGAAACCCGCCAGACTCCTGCTATATCAATAACTGATTCAAAGATGGGAACAGTGTGTTCCTCTTTAATTACTCACTGCGATGGGAGCTAGCAGGAATAAATGTGTGAAGAGATAGATGAGGACATTTTCAATCCTTCTGTTTTTTTGTTGCTATGTCAGAAATCACATTATTGATAAGATCTTTTCCGGCGGTGTAAATGGCATTGGTTCATTCGTTATCCAAAATAGTAGCCTGTAAGTTTTTTATACATCTTCAGTTGAGCTCAGAGCTCATCATCATCATCACCATCACACCAGACCTTTTTTAAATGTTCCTCACATAAACACTGAACTTCAGCACAGAATTAAACTTCATTGTAGTTGAAATTTAACCGAATCACTGAGACAATTTTATTTTCTCTGTGCTTTTTCTTTCACTTCACTATATTCGTTACGTGTCGCTGGAATTGCTGCTGGTTTTAGTGTCTCATTTGAAATTCAATATCCAAACTGCCTTTTATGATGAAACGCGATGATGAATCGGAAAAGTGAACATGAAATTTGGATTATTGAACTTATAGCTGAAGTTTTCGTTTAACTTAGACATGTCAGAATCGAGGCCCGGGGGCCACATCCAGCCAGCAGACCGCGAGACATCATTTAATTTCCATAATAAGTGGTCTTCTGGTATACGCCACAAACACAACAGATACTACAAATCCCAGAATGCACTGTGATAACCGCTGCCCTTTATCAGATATCAGCATTTATCCAGTCATAAACTTGAGGCTAATCCTTAGATGTATTAGAGGTACTACGTAGAGATACTACGGAGCCCAGGGGAGGATACGGAAGAGACAAAAAATAAATAAAGGAGTAAGTCCAAAGTGCATATTAGTAAATAGAACGCACGTTTTAATTAACGGGTGACTGCATTCTCGTCTCCTAGGCAACAACTCGTGTCAAAGCTGTTAAAAGCAAGAAAACATGAAGTTGCTTACATTTAATGTGAAATGCACCCGGAGTCTGTTTATTCAACTGACTGTTTTCTGAGGTGCAGCTGCTACTGACCGCAGTATCAAATACGAGGAGCAACAGTTCACTTTAACTGTTTTATTGTGGCTGAAGAATGAAATGGCTAAATTAGCCAAGCCAATAACTAAGGGTAATATAAAGTTCCTTTTTCTTGATATTGTTAATAAAGAACAGAATGGTATTAACTTTAACTTAAAAAAAATATAGTTTTCTGGCTGTTGTGTTTGTCTAAGTTTGTTGTCTGGAGTGAATGAACCATTATATTTTTATTCTGCACTCAAATCTTTGCAAGCGAGACTTGAGTACAGAATATATACGTGAATATTCTGAACACAAGTCTCGCTTACAAATGAGATTGTGATCTCGACGAGATCTCTGAAATGAATAGATAACAGTTAAATAAATAACTAAATACAATTTCTGTCCTAGATTGCCTTCCATCTTTTTCAAAAACATCTAAATGGCTGATCTTTGTTTATAATGAGTAATGGCACTGCAGTAATTTCCATTAAATTCAAAACCCACTGTACCACTGTGGTAATAAATATATGAGTTTTAATGAAAGATTAAGAAAACCTTTACAAATGTAATGTTTGAGTAACTGGAAAAAAAACTTACAATAACCACCTGTATCAGGAGCTACCGATGGATTGGGAAGAACGCACAAGGAAGGTCAAATTATTTGGGATGGACTAAGGCACAACTTTTATGGGATTTACTGACAGTATCAACAATAAAGAATAATCATGTTAGCGCTATCCTTAATGGGACTAGATGGAATTTCCTCCAATTGAATGAGGACGTGTCAACCAAACAGGAAGGGTTTTGAAATCCCAAAATAGAATCTGCCCTCCTAAAATAAAGCTATGGCGTCTGAGTTCTACTGATACACAGCGTGGCGTAAAGGCAGTGATGGAAAAGGTTTAGACGACTCAGTGGTCCAACCAATTCCAAAACGACCTAACAACATTCTTCAGGCTCTCAGTCTTGCACAGTTCCCATCGAGTGACCATCCTCTGAGACTCATAACATCGCCGTGTGTTCTTGAACGCGTCGTGAGTCAGTCTTTGGAAGGATCCCACCTCAGACGGCGCACCGGTGGTGGTTTGAAATTCAGCTCAGAGATTTCTGAATGAGTCACCGGCGCTGAGTTATTGTCCTTCATAATACACGGACGTTGCATCACAGCAGCAGCGGCTACCCAAGGACATCAGGTTCTGAGGGTGTGGCGGACTAAGCTCATGCGTTGCATTACTGTTAGTTCAAACTCATTGTTTGTGACTGGAAGTGAGCTTGAGTTCCTGAAATCTGACTGGTGAGACTTTTTTTCAGTTCTCCGCCAAGACATTAGGGTCTGCTTCAACCGTTTTTACAAGCTGACAAATATGTAAAAAAAAAATGTAAACATGTACAAGAGCTTTCTTAGATTGTGATCGCATAAATAGATTTTTTGTTTTATTACGATTCAGCTCAGATCAGGTTGTCTCAACATAACGGTGATGTGAAGGAATCAGTCTTCTGAAATGTCATGCATTCACACAATGGTACAATTCTAGAATGCAAAAACTTGTATTTGAGTCAACAACAACAACAACATAACACGACACATTTGTGAGACAACCCATGTCTTCATCGTTGTTTTCATTTCTCTTCTTTTGGTTTTTCCTGTGTACCATACACATAAAGCTGTACGGATTCTGATCTGACGTTCTCTTGTTTCAAAAAAAAAAAAATCCCTTCTATGAAGAAAATTAATCTTTTTTTCAGCATGTTTTGCATTGATGCTTAATCTCATTCTGAGAAAGTACATCAAACTTTCTCTTAATGATATATTCAAGTTAATACGGAGCTTAGATTAAAGTAAAATCCCTTAAAATCAGCTTAATCATGTGTCGAAAAATAGTCATTTTAACTCCGTCTATCTTAAATAACTGATGTTATTGTTTTTAATTTTGATAAAATAATGATATTTTTATTTTTCATATTAGACCATAATGAGCCATAAACTAGACCGGATAAGATAACTGGCCACTTTTTAAATATCCGATTTTGGTCCGTTATAGGCTTGATCCAGCTCAAATCACTGGTGTGGAGAATCCTCACCATCCAAAACAGTTTATCTATAACAGCAAGATGATGCAGGAGCAGCAACATCAGACCGAGGTCCTAGAACCATCTGAATCAGAATCCTCCCGCTGGAAGATGACATCCACTGGTTGTGCTCATCCAGGAGGAGGATTACTGAGATCGGATTTGGTTTTCGTCAAGGCCCTCTTTCATAATTACAGTGAGCTGCTTCAAATGTGAACGTATTTCTCCCCGACAATTTTGTCTGGGAGCTCTAGTTACTTTTCACATTACCTGTTTTCATACTTGGTTTTAACCAGCAGGAAGTGTGTCTTCGTGTCCTTATTGAGAATATTCTCTAATCTCTAACGCACGGAATCATTGGGAATCTGTAAAAGCATTTCCACAAAGCTGAAACGAGAGTCATCTTGAAAAAAAGATGACTTTATAAAAGATTGTTATCTCAGGACGGAAACTGACATAAACATACTATGACAGCCAAATATTCACTTCTATGTTAATGAATGTCGTTGTTAATGGTCGTTAATGTTAATGTAACGGGCCAACAGCTTTAATATTAACCCAAATGCATCTTTTACAACGGTAACACACAGAGGGGAAATTGTACTGCACTCTGAGTAAATTCACTCTGGTGCTTGGAGTACAATCTGGCGATAATACTGATACACATCTACATTTAAGAAGAGTTTGGAATGCAGGACTTTAACTTGTAGTTGAGTATTCCGACAGTGTGGTATTAGTAGTTTCACTGTAGTAAAAGATCTGAAAACTTCTTCCACCCCGGATGCACATATCGCAACATATTTGTATGAGTCACGAACAACAAAACCCAGTACTTACATACAAAGTGATGCAATAGTAGTTTATTATGGATGAAATGTTGCTCTGGAGGACAGCAAACACTTCAACACAGCAGTTATCAATAATGATGCGGGACAGACTAAGTACAGACTAAGTACAGGTGATGTAACCCAGTTGTGTCAGCTGAGAAATTCATGGTGCTTATTTAATAAAAACCATTTAATATTGATTTTGTTATTTTTCCTTACTGCTGAAATTAACATCATTAAACTTTAGTGCTGAACATAATAAAAAAGCTAAAAAATATAGCTTATATAGCTTAATATAGCTTAAAAATATATATATATTGCTAAAATATATATATATATTTCCTGATCGTTGTCTTGACCTGACATCAGATCCTGAGGTTTGGACCCATGACCACGTGCGGCAGTGGCTGGACTGGGCCATCAAGGAGTACGTGCTGGAGGAGGTGGACGTCCTGCTGTTCCAGGCGCTGGATGGCAAAGCCCTGTGCAAGATGACCAAGGAGGACATGATGCGCCTCACGTCGGCCTACAACGCAGACATCCTGCTCTCGCACCTCAGCTACCTCCGTCAGAGTAAGGCTCGCCCTGCCTCTCAAATCTCTCTCTCTCTCTCCAGCTGATAACATTGTTCGCTTTCCACATTGTAAAAGCTTTGCATTGTTCTGACAAGTAGTTTACCTGCAGCATCAAAAATAAACTCAGACATTAAGGCTCTGAGAAAATGATCCTCTCAAGTCTGAAGCCTGTGTTTATTCAATTCACAATAGATTATTTGCTGGTTTTAATTTTTAGATGAAAGCCAAGAGGTTTATTTATTTTTAAATATTTCTCAGCATTTAAATTATTATTTTTGTTAACTTTAACCTCTTTGTGTTTTTGAATGATGGGCTCTTCCATATTAATCTATTATTGTTAACTATTTCTAATTTTTTTTGAAAAAACTGCTAAAGCCTTTCAAATTTTTGAAGGTGAATTGTGTAAGTTTAAAAAAAATAGAACTCTTTTTTTCTAATATGTATATCCACCGTCCCTCATACCAAACTTTTTATTCCTGAAAGCCAAAATGAAGGATGCAGATAATTTAGAGACATCTTTTAAGTTAGGGGTACTAATGAGATCCTTTCTAAGATTTCTGTTGAGGCTCAATGAACGTGATGCTGAGGAGGCTGAAGTCGCTCAGGCTGTTAACAGAATTTGTTGTGACCATCAAGTGTCGCAATCATTGTTCCCTGTTGGCTAAGGCGGGTTGCGAACTAGACATAACACGTTAAGATGATTTCTGCCAGGTTACGTGACGTGGCTGTGTTTATCAGTGTAGCTGCATGGCTTCGGTCACAAAGGCGGCTAAAGAATGTTTTTGGTTTGATCCTCACTGCAACATTACAACAGAACAAAATGATAGGGGCAAAAATGACAGTAATATAGATTACAGCAGGCGTTTTTAAAACTTCTTCCCAAACATTCTTTGTGGGAAAAAAATGCTCCGCCCCTTAACATACATTGATTATAGATTTTATACCCAGATGTTAACTTGCCCCATTAGAAATCAAGTTGACAAATACAATGAAATGTTCCTTAGATAACTTTATCCTTATTTCTTGACTCATAAATTGCTCAGTTCCAAGTTGTTTTTTTATTATTGTACATAGATTTTAATCCATTTTGATATACAAATACTTTGCTGAAATGTTCTTTAGTATATTACACCAGTCCAGACAATACATTTTGAACAGTTTGATAACAAACAACTATTTTATATTAATATTGGTCTTTATATTTGTATTATAAAACTTAACGGGCAAAGTCGCAATTTGGATATATGTTGCGGAATTGCAAATAAAAAAAAAAGAAGGGGAAATCTGGTTTCTTGAGGAAAAAAAGACGTCAAGCAGATTTATTTTCACAATATGTGCGGGGGAAAAAAAACATATAAGCTAAAAGTTAACTTGCAGATATCTGACAAGAGGTAGCATTCCGAAATACTTTAAAAAATTTGTTCTACTTGGTCTGTTTTACATACATCAATTTTAAGGAGTTATTGTCTGGGCTGTTTGTTTTACTTGCATCATAAGTTTGTTGGAGCTGGCTATTGATACTACATGTTAAGGTTAGCTGGTAGATTAATATATAAATTCCAGTTCTGCGATACTTTAATTCATTTGTCCCTTGCGTTCGATGGCCTTCATTGAGTTGTCATTTTGCAGATAGAAAATTTGACTCATATCTGAGCAGGACTGTGACATTACATGTATCATAGTTCCGTTGTATAGGTGTCCAAACCATCAATTAAAAAATCAGCTATTTTTAGCTCAAAATCTCCCAATGGTGCAGCTCTCATTGCCAGGCTCAAAGGGGGTGATGGTGGTGGCCTGTTGAGCAGCCTGATTTTTAACACCCAACTTTTTTGGTCTTCGCTTCAGGTAGCCCCACCTTCTCATACTCCACAACTCCCACCAACACAGCACCGCAACAACCCAGACTACAGGTGAAAGCAGGTGAGACTGTTCATTGTAACATAGTTTCAAGAGTGTAAAAATGTTCCTCCGACACAACACCGGCCTCAGTTAACAAAGCCGATGAATCCAAAACTCAACAGCCAGTTTCAGACAGGAAACAGCTGCATTGGTGCAGGAAGTGGGGGGTATGGGTCCTGCTCCTGGGACACAATTCATAATCTTGTGGTCTAAACAAAAGAATGCTTGCCCAAGAAACCGTGGGTCATCAGAACTCCAAACTCTTATTGTCTTCGTCTCCATTTACTGGCTTCCTTCCTACGATATCTGAACTGTCCACTTCAAAGATCCTGATCCCATGTGGCTTCCAATGTCTCGGCTCATCTTTGTTTGTGTGTGTGTGGTGTGTGTGTGTGTGTGTGTGTGTGTGTGCAGAGAGCAGTTTTGATGAGATCAGTCGCAGGAACAGCTGGCAAGCAAACACCATGACTGCAGCGCCAAAAGGTACGGAGGACAATATGAACCCAATAGTTATTATGAATTGTTTAACACATGGAGCTTAGAAACTGATTTTCAAATTACTCATTGTTAATTTCTTATTAATTTCACTTGTTGATTAAAAACATGGCCACATCTCACGATCCAAAAAGTTTACTGGAGTTATTTTCTTTGGGGATCTCAGGTCCATCCATGGAGCACCAGAACACAAGAGTTACGGAGCCGGTCCCAAGAATTGTGCCAGGTATAAATGCAAATTGGTGATGTTAATCGGGAGGGGATGAATATATAACAGGCCTGGACTGTTATCGATTCCTCCCTCTTCCTCGGGATCTAAAGATCCTCCCGAAGAACCCAGTTAAGCTGAATTTTACGGGGTATTTGATAGCCTCAATGCTTGAGAAGTGAATAAACATCTGCAAGAAATAATAATGATATTTCTTTTGTACAGATCCTTATCAGACATTGGGGCCCATTAGCAGTCGTCTGGCCAACCCAGGTAAGACTTTTCAGTGCGATAAATCAAACCAACAAAGACGACACAAATGAGGCCTTTACACTGTCTGCTTTGGCATCGTGAGAGAAAAGCAAATAGGGGCTGGCACAGACGTATTAACTGTCCAAAACGATGTAAACATCAAGAAACACCTGTTGTGTCGGCACGGTTGCATCACGCTTACACTGAGACAAAATCTGGCGTCCCTCTGACCAAAATGACTGTTTGCCCTGCTGTTTCCTCACAGAAGGCCAAGTCCTCAGCTCATCCAAGAACCGAACAGGCAAACAAAGTCCATACAAGCTCCCTGACCCCAGCGCTCACAGGCCTGTGGGTAGGTTTCTGCCCCGATGTCAGTTCTCCAAGCCACACAGTGAAAAGGTCACATTTGGTGTCATAATTATGGTGGCCCACAGGGGCAAACACACTGCAAAGTAAGAAAACACATGCAAAATAGGAAGAGACATGTAAAGAAAAAAACAAAGGCAAATTAAAAAACAATCAATTTGACATAGTTAATTAAATACATTAAGAAAATGTGCTGCAAAAGCCTCAACATAACACATTAAGGAAAACATGCTGCAGAATCCACAACAGTAGGAAAACGCACTGCAAAAGCCTCAACACAACACGTTAAGAAAAATGCGCTGCAAAAACCACAAGACAAAAAAAAAGCGCTGCAAGAATCCCAACACGTTAAGTAAAGTTTGCAACAAAATGTACAACACATTAAGAGATGGTGCTGCAAAAGCCTCAACACTACACAAAGAAAGACATACTGCAAAAGCCACTGCAAAAGCCACAACACAACGGACGTGTTTCCAAAAGACACTTAAAAGTCATGCTTTTTTTTTTTAATGCTTCATTGAAAGAACAGTTTGAATAAATACACAAACCAGTATAAACAGTTTATACTTACTCTCGTATCTTTTGCGCGTCACTAAACTTTCGGGTCATGCGGCCATGTGACTAAGAATAAAATCTAAACTTTGTGAACACAGTACATGAAACTAATTAACAACTGATGAAGATATTTTTTTTATTTTGCCCCTGTGGACCACCGTATGTAATACTTCTACGAGAGAAACGGTCCACAGCCAAACCCCCAATGCTCCTCAGAAAACTGAGGCGCTGTCCAAGGTTCTGGAATAACTGGAGGCACCATGGAAGTTTTTTTTTCAGGAAAAAAAACAAATCCATTGCTACCGATAAAAACTACCTGGAAAAATAATAACAGCATCCAGCGAAAGCATGAAGCTTAAACACAAACGTTTAATAAGCCCTTTCCTTAACGCCTCTTCATTTCTTCTCCCAGGCTCAGGGCAGATCCAGCTGTGGCAGTTCCTGCTGGAGCTGCTGTCGGACAGCAACAACGCCAGCATCATCACCTGGGAAGGCACCAATGGAGAGTTCAAGATGACCGACCCGGATGAAGTGGCCAAGCGCTGGGGGGAGCGCAAAAGCAAACCCAACATGAACTATGACAAGCTGAGCCGCGCTCTGCGTTACTACTATGACAAGAACATCATGACGAAGGTGCACGGTAAGCGCTACGCCTACAAATTTGACTTCCAAGGTATTTCCCAGGCTCACCAGAATCACGCAGCGGAAGGGGGGATTGTTAAGTACCAGACTGAGATGTCATACGTCCAGCCCTATCACAGCCACCAGCCCAAAATGAACTTCATGGGTGGACATCCTCCACCCATGCCTGTCTCCCCTGGAAATTTTTTCGGACCTCCTGCGACATACTGGAACTCTCCCAACAGTACCATCTATCCTGGCTCCGCCATGACCAGACATCCTGCCACTCACTCCCACCTGAGCTCGTACTACTGAGGAAGATGCCTTTCCACCTGAACAGGTTAACATGAGAGTTGAACCCGAAGCTAGAAAACACACGGAGGATGCACCTGAGCTGAACCCTGTCTGAAATGAATGCGACTTGACGCTACAGTCTGTTTTTATGAGGGGCATTATGATCCAACATTCCTTTGAAAAACTAGACACGAGTTTAAATTAACTCCAAAATGGATGGAATGGTTTTGTACTCCTCCCAGGATTCCCATGAACATACTGATGACTCAGTGCATTATTGGTTATTCAGATATTACCAAACCAAGTTTATTCTGTAAGTATTTTGTTTAATAGTACCTCTTGTAAAGGCCGCTGATGATTTTACGGTTTGAGCAACATAACGGTTTTGTAACTTTTTTTTTTCCACTTAATAGGTCAAAACTGCTGTTGGCATTTTCACGGACTTGACATTTGTAAAAGAAAGATTGTACAGAATGACTGTCATATAGCAATGTAACATTTACTCTTGATGTAAAACTAATAAATGATGCTTGTACCTAAAACATTGACTCATGTAGATTCTGTCATAGTGACCATTTGTGGGTTCCTGCATCCTTTTAAGTCATTTCATTGAGACATTTCTCTGCTAGTTTGCACTTGTATGAATAGTCCAAATTTAGCTAAATGTGGTTTTTCCACAGAGTTAGATGAGAGGGGTGACACCAAAGTTCCACACTTGACACACAGTTTGTTTGGTCCAATTGTATAAATGCAGTCAATCCATTTATAATGAACTCTAACAAAAGTTTCTCCAAATATTATGAGCTCCAAATAAAGGAAACACACACTTCCTCTGTCTCAAGCCACGCCTCATTCAGCCACGGTCAAAAAACAGACTTCACCACACCGGTATCAGTCTTTAAACTATATAGGTTACCATGACTACCCACAGCGCCACCCAGCGGAAACTCTGGAAATGACTCCAACAACCACTCCTAATATTAAGCTATATCCGCAGCTGTTTTTTTTTTTTTTTAAGCATACAGCCTGAAGTCAGGGGTAATAAAAAGCTGCTTCCCTATCTACAAGCACCTCTCAACTTCAGTTTGTATCTTTGTTTATTCAGAATGATATTTGACCAGTTTCGAAATATTCAGAACTATTTAGTTGAGAAAATTGATGATTAAGAGTAAATATTGCACATGAAAAAGACAAGCCGACTGCCTGCTGAATACATACTGCTGAATACATACTGCTGAATACATACTGCTGAATACATACTGCTGAATACATACTGCTGAATACATACTGCTGAATACATACTGCTGAATACATACTGCTGAATACATACTGCTGAATACATACTGCTGAATACATACTGCAGTACACCGTGAAGTACTGAGACTTTTAAAAAAGGACTTGAAACTTTCCTTTTTAGCAGAACCTAAGTCTTTTATTTAACATTGTTGCGCTTATTTGCTAATATTTTTATATTATATTCTTTCCATTGATACTTTTATCTACTTTTACCTTGAAGCACTTTGATAGTAGGGTACAGATACCTGTAAAGTATTTAAGTACAGTAACAAAGTATGAGCGTTACTTTCCACCTCTGGTATCATGAAATGAGCCACCAGGACAGACAGACGCTGTAACCATCGGGTTTATTTGTCAAAATCAAAGATTTCTTCAAACATAGTGTGAGGTTCTGTGAGCTCTACAACAGCAGCGCCTTTCACCTGCTCCTCCTCTTCTCCCACCTCAATCAACGTCACTCCTCCACTTCCAAATGGCCACTCCGACTCCTCAACCACGCTCCTCTCCTCTGCTGCGTCCTCCGGCGGGGAAGTCGTCCTCCGCCCACTGGTGGTCCGGGGCGGCTGTGTTTGTGCTGTTGTTGTGAGGAATACCATCTTCCTCTTAGACGCTCTGGTGGGTTTCACACTAGGCTTGATTGTCCAGGGCCTGCTGCTGATTATTTTGGTGGCTGCAAAATATTGATTCTTTTTAAATATAAAATCTGTTATTTCTTCTAGAGTCCAAAAAAGAGTTTTTATTAAACTTATATTAAACTTTCACATTTGTGTCCAAAGTGCTGATAATCCCATAGTAATCCCATAATCTCCATCATAGGTGCGTTATCAAACTGTTCAATTGTGTTAAAGATAAACAAATTGCTATTTTCAAAGCATGTGGTGAAATGTCCTTCATATCCGTCCTGTGGCTTTTGAGGGTACGTGCATAGACCTCATCCATTACGTACAAACAGATGAACAGGGTTAATAACCAGATATGCCCCTAGTAGCACAGGAGTCAAACAGGATTAGCATATACAAACACCCAGCTGTTATTTGTTTCTACAAAATGCATCCAAAAAACGTGGCGACAGAAGATTTAGAATTTGTTTTGAAATTTTGAAATGTTTATGTTTTTAAGGAATTTTGAAAAGAATTGTGGTTGAGTCCTTGTGGTTTAAGGACAGTGCATTTTAATAAATCTTGTCTTATTATAAGATTCTTTTTCTCATAATTATTAATCGTGGATGAAGGTATAGATTCTTAAAATTAGCTCAATCAAGGGTCTACAATTTTTGTAGAAAATGATGGGAGCTCAGACTCACCTCTGGGTGCATCAGAGCTGCAGTTGGCCTCACAGCATGTGCACACCGTGTCTGATCCATACAGCTCAACCCATCTGAGCAAAAACCTTTAACGTTAAGAATTGTGCAGCACATTTGAAAATGTTTCTTTCTCCATTATTTGTTATAATACTAACCTTCCCGCATCCGTGTTGTAGTTGCAGGATTTAGCCGTGGGTGTGGGAGCAGAACCGCCCACCGACATGCTGCAGTGCATGTAGAGCTGCTGTGATCGCATCATACGATTCCACATCGGTGTTCAAACAAAAAAACAAACAGACAATATTAGCAAAGACAGCAGAAAACGATATATTGAAATCCAAGCATTGAAAAAATGATCTTTTGTAATGATTTAAAAACTTCTACTTTCACCTGGCCGGTCATTCCAGTGAACAAGAAGGCATCCAGCGAGAATCTCACCACACTGGGTTTGTATGGGATGAATCTGGAGCGGCTGTCCTTACTTTCCGTCATACACCTTTATCAAAAGGGAGAGAAAACTTAAGCATAAAATACCCAACATATCACATAAGTAGTCACATAAGCTTTTGCCAAAGAGTAGCTCCTACATTATTGATTTAGGAGCAACCCTTAAGAAAAGGTGGCGTGTTACTCTTAACTTTATGACTCCTAACTCTTATGATAAGAGAATTTCGCAACACATTTTTAGGGCTAAACGTTGCTTCTAAGGCAAAGACAGATCATGAGAGGTCAAATAGTAAGCTGCCCTAAATCTACCTCATAATTGCTGCAACGCTTTAGAAACCTTTCATGACATGGATTTGGGCGTTTTCCGACATACTTCCACCGACCCAAAACCGGCCAAATTAGTTTGATGAAACATGGCCTCATCCAACCCCACCCTTCTCCTAAAAGCTTTTCTCAATCCCGTAGTAAAGGTTGATATAAGATGCTAAAGGTCTAACGAGGAAACTCCTCTAATAGGAAGATAATATGTTTTGTGAATATGGAACGTTTAGTTGATTTTTTTCTTAGATAAAATTAAGACTCTCTCTTGTTTCTCACCCAAAGTCTTTTATGACTGGAAACTGAGGTGTGGAGGTGTGGGACTTCTCAGGAGTCGCGTAACACGAGTGGACATACAGTCTTTGTTCTTCGGAAATGGACAGAGCCTCGGCCTCAAAGTACATGGGCTTCCCCAGCACATATTTATCTGATGGAGAAAGCCGCTCCCACTGAGCTGAGAGACAAAAAGAAGCAGACGGACGACAGGATCGAGTCAAAAGAAACGCAGGTTTATAGAAATAAAATCATTTGAAATCTTCTTTTAGTGAAAGACATTAAATTGAACTGAATTTGACCATAAACCTTTTGGATCTCTATTAGTTCCAGACAATTTGCTGAACATAATAATGTGACTGTATACCCGCCAAAATGTTGAAGATGACTTAAACATCTTTTTAAAAGACGTTCAATGAGTTTAGGTGATAAGGGTTAGGGTTCTAATCATTTCACAGAGGTAGAACATTAGATTAATCATAGTGACAGTTGTGTCTTAGATATCATAGATTATATGCAATTGAATAAAATATTGAAAAAAACCCTAAAAACTATTAATTACAATGTCAGACGATCCAACAAACAAGTGCACACCAGAACAAAATCATGTTACATCCAGGTCTCTTAAAAAACAGAAAAAATATAAAATATGTAAGAATAATAATTAAAAACTGTACATAAATGATTCCGATATTGTGAAGAGGATAATAAAAAGAAATTTCTTCTTGTTCAGTCGTGCCGCGTTAAACCCAACACAACACAAAAAAAACATTTCCTCCTTTGTGGAGGTTAAGGTCACTATGACCCTTGTATAACCATGTGACCATTTTAATTGTCACATGAAATTGAAATTGCACTTTTGCTGTTAATGGTTATCATGGTCATGTGGTAGATTCTTGAGTAAACGACAAAATGTCAAAAAATTTTATGTTGTTGGTGGCCACTGGAATCAAGAAATACAAAATAATGATCATTCTTGATCTGGTGGATTCATAAAAATACATCCAGTATATTGTCAGTCCATCTGACAAAAAGGAAATTGCACAGTTTCTTTAATTCTCAAATTTGAACGTTTTCCCTGAAGTTTAAAGGCACACAGAAATCAGTTATGAGTTGATAACAAGATACAGATTTTACCGGTGCGGGGCGTCAGAATGAACTGCGCTCGGTTCTTCATTGTTTTGAAGATCTTGCGCATACGCATCCTTGGTGTGTAACCAATTTTGTAGGAATACTGGTACCTAAGTAAGTCAATACATTGTACAAACACGTTAAAATGTTATTTCTACTGTATTAAGAAAGCATCTAAATTTGTGAGTCTTACCTGTTATAATAACATTTAATTGGCAGGCTGAAGGGCACAGTCCGTCTGATTGGTCCTTGGAGCTTAGGTGGGTCGTAGTGAAGTGTGTTTGTGTAGGCCACCTGGTTATTGATGATCTGCAAAAACAACTCTCTAAATACATGCCCAAAAAGTTTTTTTGGGCATACCTGCTGTGCAAACCGCTTGGTTCTGAGCTAAATGTCAACATACTGGCGAGGACAGCAGATTCCATTATATGCTTTAAATGATTTCAAAATGATATTCTGACTAAAAACAGAT
This sequence comes from Lophius americanus, assembly GCA_037951165.1. Lineage (NCBI taxonomy): Eukaryota > Metazoa > Chordata > Actinopteri > Lophiiformes > Lophiidae > Lophius > Lophius americanus. Next base: position 1,700,829 of record JBBDHG010000043.1, read on the forward strand.
TGATCATACAAGTCTGCGATGATTAATCAACATATGGTCCTACGATCTGTGGTCAACAATAATTTCTGCTAATTCTTGTAAAAATGAGGGAATTAATTATAAATGAGATAAGAAACTTTGTTGACCAAAAATGACCTAAAAGATATTTACAACCTGTGGGACGACAACAGATGACACACTTTACTGACATTATATTTTACTGTATATATACTATGTATATATACTATGTACATATACTGTATACTGACTTGAAAGTATTTCTAGAGTATCAACATTTTTACTTTAAAGCCAGAATTCTGTTCATGAAGCCAGAAGGATGAGGTTTATGTATATCATAATAGTAAATCATAATATCTGAATTATTCTCGTGGGATTCCAATCGTCTTCAATAAACTGAGAAACCACTAGAATAAACCACTGGGTTCTGGGGGCCTGGGCCCCAGATCAGCTTCAGGTCTAGCAGCGCCCCTGTGTTCATCTTACCGTGCGTTTGGTCCCACACATTCCGAGGTCATACTCAAAATAAAAGTAATCCCTCGTGGATTGACTGATTTGACATGTCCCCAGTCTGATGTGGGAGTTTGGTTCACTGGGGTTCAAAACGCTCCTTTGGACCTGCACGAGCATCTTCTTCAACCGGCACCAAGTCTTTACGGAAACACCCGAGTCGCTGGGCGAACTAATATTCGCGCGAACCGGGTGTAAGACCCTCCGAACTGGCTCAGGTAACGGCTCCTGACCGGTTCCTCGGGCCGGAGAGAAATGCTCCTTGTCCACCAGCGGTAGCCTGGAGTCCACGAACACCGGGAGGTTTAGGTATGGCGGCGGTAGAGTCTGTGTTTGTGTTTGTGGCCTGGAAACTTTCTCCATCACCCGGGTTGTTTGGTTCGAAGCCTCGGGTGTCGGCGGTGTTCCTCCATCAGTGGACGACAGCAGGATTAGCACCAGAAACAGTGAAGAATTGACCATTTCCACAACTCTGTCTGAACAAAATAACGTGTAACTTTTATTTTGTGTTTCGTAATTAAAAAATCCAACCGTAGCTTCAAGCTGTTATCGGCGATGATTTTCTCAGTTGATCCTAATTATCAACACCTGGTTGGAAGAAGTAATGCAGAGAGAAACTATTGGCGCCCCCGGCTGGTCTAATGACGTCATAGCTAGAGCAACATGTGGGTGAACTTTTAAAAACATAATCTTAATGGAAACAAAGAGGTAATATAAATCAGACTAGATGGAATAAATTCCTGGGATTTTTTTTCTAAATGCTGCCCATGTCAGAATATTATATAAATGTTGCATCATGCTTGTATAGTAATGGTGTATTTTTTATATTTGATATACAATCAGCAAAGCTTTCATGAATGGAAAATAAATTGACTTGAGTCTAGGTGAAGATTGAGTCTAGGGGAAGTCAGAATTACATTGATTATCTCATTATAAGGGTTCTGTCCGTGGGTGGGATATATTAATAATAATAATAATACATTTAAATTATAATGCATAGGCAGCAAGTGAACATTTTGTCCTCGACGTTGACCCGGAAGGGTTTGAGGAACACAACAACCAGTTCACGGTGTTGGCTTGGCCTCCCAATTCCCCAGATCTCACAATCCCAACAAGCATCTGTGGAATGGGTTGGACAAACCAGTACAAACAATTGAGACCTCACCTCTCAACTTGCTGAACTTAAAGGATCTGCGGCTAACGTCTTGGTGCCAGATGCCACTGAACACCTTCAGACGTCTCGTGGAGTTTAGTCCTCAGCAGGTCAGAGCTGTTTTTGTGACAAAAGAAGGGCTTACCCAATATTAGACAGGTAGTTATAATGTTATGGCTGATTGTTTTAAAGTGAGGTCAGCTCTCTCCAAACATTCATACTGACCATGAAGATATCTTCCACCATTGAAGTGAAGTGGTACTGTAAACCAATATTTGATTCTATTTGTTAAAATCACTGAAACCGGACTTTTAACCTGAATTTTTTTCTGGACCTCTTTTGGTGGATTTTCCCCCTTTTTCCTAGAGTTGCATAAGAGGCCAGAGTAAAATGACGCAATATGTTCTTATTTGAGCCATATGAGCCATAGAGGTAGTTTATTTTATAATTTTATATTTTATTTTATCATAGTTTATCAAACAAATCTGCAAATTAGCAAAAAATAATAGAAATCCTTTGTGCGACATGTCAGAGGAGGTCAAACAAAAACACCATATTTTTGAACTATTATTTGAGGGAAGTGGTCAGTCCACGTGTGCCAACTTTGTTCAAAACTCCCTGCTTGAATATTTTTCTCTTCACCAAACTGAGTATGAAATAAGCAGTGTGAGTAACGTCCCAGTCCAGTTGGAGGTAGGGGGTGTCAGAGCTCCGTTGCACAGGTGTGTGCTGCAGCATTCATTGGTGAAGGTGAAGTTGAGCCCCATGATGAATTTATCACCCATGACGCCACACAGGACCGGCAGGATGCAGCTCTTCTCTTGCAAAACCACCTTGAAGTCTCCTGAAACGATTGGAAACACAGTTTGGTATGGGCTCAACCACACTCACCCTTCTTCTTCTTGAAACTCTCCTTGTTTCACTTCTTCTCAGTTTAGAGTCATGCTCATTTTATTCCCCCTCACCTTTCCGACCCACGGCTCTGCTGGACAGACACACCTGCCCAGGTGGGCATTTCCGAGGGAACCTGATGCAGTCCAGAGGTGAGATGGCAGGGAACACACAGGTGTAGCAGAAGAGAGGAACTGAAGGAGAGACATGTTGATTCCATAAGCGCAAATTATTGTTTAAATTATGCTGAGGATTGTCCAAACTTTATATTTATACACCGGGTTCATTAGACCAAGGTCAGATTAATTAGACTCTATGGTGATGTGATGTGCACAATGTAATGAGGTTCCCTGCAAATCACACACGTATTTTGGTGACATTTTGAACACATTTTCAGCAATAACTGACTCACAGAACAAAACTAGATCCTTTGATTGCATTTTATGGGGTTGCTTCATCTACATCTAACTGAAAGAGATGAAGATCTAATGGCTTTTGCGACTCTGTTAATGTTTAATTTTGTTTCGCTGGGAATCTTCTACACTCCCTTTTACATTTTCTGAGATTATGGGGGGGGGGGGTTCCTTCGATATCCCGTCGATAAAGACCCTTTTAATTTCCTATGTCAAACACTTAATTCTTCTTGCAATCCCAGAGTAATGAGCATTTAAGATGGATGGATGAGAGTCACGGTCAAGGTCACTTCGTTGACCTCAACCATAGCGTTAGAATATTATATTATATATATTGTTATTGTTGTTTTTATGTGTGTGTGTGTCCGTTTTGTTTTGTCTGTTTTATACTTCTTGAATACAGATATGTTCATATATTATTTTTGACACTACTATATTTGTTATACATGCTGTATTGTTTTATCGATCTATAAATGTGTTTTATATGTATATAAATATTTATAGAAAAGTAAAAAAAACAACAACAAATAAATAAAATAATATAAATAACTACCACTGTGGCTTATAGATTATACAAAGAATTTACAAAAGCGCACAGTCAATCACTCTAAATTTAAAAAAGTGTATAATTAATAATAGTGGTGATTGCTATTTGAACATGGAATTAAATGTGGAATTAAATTGATATCTGTTTTTCCGTGTTTCTATGACTACTCTGTGTCTTAAAATTGTCCCTTGGAGACAAATATAATGAATTGAATAAATTCATAAATAACAGGTAGCTTTATTTTGATACAAATGGCCATTTAGCTAAAGCTGAAGCTTTAGGACTAAACATGGTTTTTGGATTACCTGTGCATTTATTCGAGATGTTGCCTTTCCTTTAATCTGTTTTTCTCCACCATTAACAATGTCTGCTGGTGTATTGAGGTTAAATATGTAGACTGGGAAAGCCACAAATGAATCGCCCCATTGGGATCAATTAAGTCGTGTGAACCTGAACGTGATTAAAAATAATAATCATTACTTTCAGGCAAACTACCACCTCTTCCTGGAGAATGCTTAAGATATTTTGTTGCAGCCTAAACACACACTTTAGTTGACTCACCCACAGCTGGAAGTAAACAAAGGAACAGCAGAGGAAGAACCAGTTTGGACATCACTGACTGATGCGCTTCAGGTCTTCAGCGCTGAACTTCGGTATTCCTGTTGATATTTCCTGGTGGTTTCTGGGAGAAAGCAGCGGTCTACATCGGCTTCTGATCTGCCTCAGCCAGTCTAATCGCAGAGATCTGACAGTACGTATCTCCTGGTTTCTCTTTAGTTCCCTCCTGGTATCTCCACACCCTGATACTTGATTCAATCAGGCTTCCCTCTGACAGTCAAGATTTTACCGCGTGCAGTGACCGGGCCCCACTGTCCTGCGCAGAATGGACTCTTTCAGAATGAAGAGAATCAATAGGGCCTTGTTTGGGCACAGTCTCTGCACAAGTGGCCCATCTATGTCAGCTTAAGTCATGTTCTTCATGCAGAATGACAGACATGTGTTGTGCGCTTAAGTAAAAGAGTGCAGGTTCATTGAATTATCAAATCTTATCCTAATGAAAGACGTTGAGTTTGGTTGTCAAGTGACCTGCTGCCCCATGACCAGAACTTTGAGCATCGAACAGCTCATATTACTTCGTTGGCGAGCACACCGGACTGCAATTCTGTTTCAGTTCATTCATAAAGGTTTACGGTCTATATGTCAAATTAAACCCTATTTTATTTAATTAAAGAGAAATCTGATATTTTATGATGTTTCATATTAGAACCTGCTCCATCTCTAGACCCTAATTGTTTTTCTTTCAGCCTCCACTGACAGCTATTGGTCCTTTCTTTATGCGTTATGGCTATAAAGATAACTAACATAACCCTCAATGAAAAGAAATACGATATTTCACTTTTATTTCTGCTGGCAGTTTTTTGCCACTTACATGCCAAAATATGCCATTTAAAATAATTTCCAAATATTTTACTGAGACAGAAACCTCATAATTCAACTAAGCTTCATCTCATCTACAGGAACTATAGAGCCCTGAAAATCGTTGTTTAAAATGTTATTGCACAAAAGGAAAAAGAGAAATTTTGCTCGTCTTTGTGTGGAGCTCAACGCAGAAACAGTTTATTTGGACAACTGACATTCCTCCCATAAAATTTCATTTTTAAACTCCGTTAAGTCCATAACTTCTCTTAATTATTACTGCAATTGTAAGGATTAAATAATATAAAGCAAATTATTTACATTTTGAATTTGTCTTGCCAGGTGATTAAAAGAATCATAATGTAAATATTTGCATTTTCATGAATTAATCAAAATGAACGATCCAACGCATTTAAAGGGTCAAAAGGATTTTTTTTAATAGACAATTAAATCAATGAATAGATGCACATTATGAACCCTAAAATAACAATATATTTGTTTGCCATACATTTGCCACATTTATTGCATTGTTAACATTAATTCTGGCCGTAAGAGAAAACAAAAATCTGACCTGTTAACTCTGGGGTTATTCTTTAACCTCATTCTTAAGCACACAATTTATATACATACATAGTTTTCCATTCTATGTATGTATATAAATTTAGACAACCCTATGCCATAACATTATAACCACCTGCCTAATTCTGTTTTTGCTTTTTTTTCCCCCTTTCCTTTTGCTACAAAACCCCAGCCAGCTATTGTGGGCCTCTGCATGCCGCCTGCTGGATGATAGCAGGCATGGCTCTCTTATTGACCTGCCGTCGCCTCATGCGGACGACGGCGTCATCCACCTGAGCTGCTGCTCTCTTGCCCTGCTGATCATCCTGCAGCTGAACACTGGAGTTCTTCAGCTTCGACAGGTGGTTCTTAGAAAGCATTAAACCTTTCTTCAGTCCTGCAGTTCCCTGAGAGACACACAGAAAAACTAACTTTAGCATGTTTGTTTTTTTTGAGACACTCAGCAGGTGACAAAAGGGGAGGAGCTAGTGAAACAGAACACTGGATGCATTCTTTTAAATATATACTGAGAACATGTGCATATTTGAATATGAAAAGATCCTGGTGTGTGCTGTGTGTTTTTTGTTTGAGGTGTGTTTGAAACACTTTTCTTAAAACCTTTAATCAAATTTAAAAATACTCCGGAATGATTAAACTCTTCTGATTCCCCATTGCGACTGTTTGCTGTCATTCCCTGTACGGAAGGTATTTTAGGTTTTTATGTCTCCCCTTTATCGGCAGCCCTTAACAGTCGAAATCCTTCAATGTTCTTCTCACCTGCTTGTTTTGAGTCACTATTTCTAATTGTAAAATGTGTTGGAACTATCTCGGCTACCTGGTATGTATGCCGTATGCTGTGCATAAGAAACACTCAAGTTGAAATCTCAAAGTAGCTAGAAACATTTTACTCAAGGCAGTTTGTCTCCGTTTGGTGAAAATTTCAAAGGTACGTATATTTATAGGCTCTTATATCCTGTGAGCACTTTCTGAACACTAATATGCAACTTGATACAACCAAAAAAAAAGTCCAATAAGGCTCATATTCCATTAGCGCTCTATTTTCTTTGATAATACGAAATTGCTCTGCATCTTAGAAGTCATTATTATACATTTAATGTTATTTTATCATAAAATAATTTCATAGATAAACAGGCTTGACCAAATGATGTCAATTTGTGGTAAGTTTTAAAGTGTCTAAGATATTACAATACATTCCCCAAATAGATAAAATATGCAAGGAAATAATTTTTCCATAATAACAAGGATAATAACTATAATAACCTTATAGGGTAGTGAATTAATTTCTATCACCACCATTTACGGGCATGTTTGAACACACATGAAGAGACATAGGCAGCACAGTGGCATTGTGGGTAGCCCAGATGCCTCACAATTAAAATTAATCTCTGGCCTTTGAGTTTGCGGGGGTAGTCCAGCTTCGCCCCGTTAGTCCAAAAACATCCAACATAGGTGAAATGATGCCTCTAATTGCCCACAGTTGGGAATGAGAGCAAATAGAATGAGACTGTTTTTTGTCTTAATGTGTTGGCTTGGTGATGAACTAGACTTGTACTTGATACCAGGGAGAATGTATCCCGTATCCCGCCAAATGTCAGCTGACGCGATAAAGGATTACAGAAATTGAACAGAGAGAGATTTTGGGAAACACCTGAATGAGATGAATAGCCTCGGGTAACTGGGTTCCTGGGTGTCTGTGATAAATCCTCAGCAGAGGCCGGTTGAGTTTCTCTGTGGTCTGTAAATCAGTGCTGTACTCTGGACCCTGCACACAAAAATATCACGGTGAGAACCTGTTCACGTTGTCAGCAAGTCACTGTAAATTCACCGATCTGGTTGCCCAGGCACAGACCTGCAGAATGTTGTGACTCTGACTCATGCACTTAATTTCCCTCTGCTTACTGAACATGGCTTGCCTCATGGCCGCAGACGTCAAAATCAGGTTTTGCTACAAAAGACAGAACGAAAACTGTTTCATTTTGGTATCAAAATTATATCAGAATATTTCGATTGCTTGCAATAAGTGGAACGTGATGCATTTGTGTCTACCTCCAGACCGACCGTCTCCCTTTTCTTCTTCTCCAGGCCGTTGTTAACAGTCTGGTAAACAGCTTTCTGCCTGCTGACGGTGTTGATGAGCAATTTCCTGATGTTTTCCCTCAGTATCTTTGACTGTTTGACGCTTAAAACAGAAATCTCTAAAGCCTCTTTGCATTCTGCAAATATTCACAATCATGGATAAGGATTAGCAGATATACTTGAACAAACTATAGTGGACAGCCCGGTCAAGATTCATGTCTTTGAGTTCTCCATGTTAAACTTAAAGCAGATCTCGTCTTTTTGTTGAGTAAATGCAGACAGATTATAAAGTAGAGAGAATTAATAATAACGTGTATGTTCTATAGAAAGATATTGTGTGCATATATAGTAGCCGCTCAGCCTCTTATGAGAGGTATTAAGCAAAAACGGCACTTAACAAAATTACATGTTCAGTACTTATGATAATAGATAAGTAATCAACCATTCCCGTCGTCCACGAAAACAAGTGTAAATCCCCGAATAGCTCCCAATCCCCCTGTGTTGTACAAGTAATCCCCCGCTTGTCACCAATCAAATGTGGCTCATTGATAATCTCAAACAGTCGTATTGACTGAAGTCAGCATTATGCCAGTCAGCAACTTCTGTTTTCAGCTCAGTAATAAAACAAGACAGATTCCCTTGTTTCAATTCACGCAAGCTAAATTTAGACAGAAATGGACTAAGGAAGAAAATTCCCTAGGTTAGGAAGTTGCGGATGAGTAGGCTCCCCCTGATGAATCAAATATGAGCTATTGTAAAAAAAAACATATATACATACAACATAGAACTAACTGTAAAGCCAATTTGGACATAATCAGAAAAATGGTCGGGAAGTCACAACATTGTTTTTTTTTGCAACAACAGAAAAAACAACCTATTGAGTAAAATATGAACAATCACAGTGAAATATGACAAAGACAAATTGGATCTCTTTGAGGTGGTTCGTATGAGGTACATGTGGACCAAATTGAAGTAAGAGTTAGTAGTTATGTTCAAAAGACAGTGTTTTTCATAGAAATGTTCCGCTCAGTGGGTAAAATATGGGCTATTTGAGTAAATATGATATACACAAGACAGATCTCCAGGAGTCTAAGCAAATCTGGCCTAACTGGAGCAAAGGTTGAGAAATAATGACCCGAAAACTTTGATTATGGACATAAAACTCCCCCTAGTGGTAGACACATGGAATTGACCTTTCCCTAAATCAAACAAGTTATCACTCACACAGGTCTATGTGGGTATAAAAATAAAAAAAGATCCATGAAATAGTTTAGAGGTATCTTATAAACACGAAAGAGCAGCGGCGGCGATGGCGGTTCCATACTTTCCCCTTTCTCGGGGACATAATAAAGTAAAGGCCAACAGTATTGCAGTCAACTATGTTGCGTATTTGTCATTATAGTCATGATTCTGTACTTCTGGCTCATAACACTTCTGTTCCCAGGTGCAGCCTCACAGAGCTGCCGGTTACCTTGTCCAACCAAACCTGCGTATGTGATCACTCTGTTTGCCTGGAACATTTTCACTGTGGGGTCCTGAGTCTACCTGGAGTGAAGGGGCCGATGGGGTCGGTTTTAGTGAATGTCTCGGTGCAAACGTTGCTGGATTCTTTCCCAGCAGAGCCGACGTGAGGGAGCAGCTCCAAAACCAAAGCTCTCTCTCTGGCACAGTCCAGAAGCTGTTTGCTGCTCTGACCGAGGGCCTGGAAGAGAGGATGGACTTTACATACACAGCAACTAACAAGCATTTGGATTATTCATCAGTTTGCTGATTATTGTTTCCTAAATAATTGATTCATTGCAAATAAAAAAATTTAGAAAAGTCAAATCTTCTCCAACATCAAAGCGTTCTTGTTTCTTTCAAGTTGTTTTCACTGATCTACTCAAGTCGGTCAAATGTTTTTTTATCATAGAGCGCTTTATTGTAGGGATAAGAACCTTATGATTATTATCATCATGTCTGGCAGATATCTTAAAATGTCATAGGGTTTGTCATTAAAGAGAAACGGATCTGCTTTGCCTGTAATTGTGAGTTTAATGCTAGCGTGCAAACATAAACATGCTGACGAGCTAAACCAGGACCTTGACCACAGATAACATTTTACCAGCTTTAAAGTATTTGAGCCTGCTGGTGTCTGGATTTTACTCAAAGCAAAACTTTACCTACCTAGAGCCTCAAAGGGCTGGAAGGGTAAGTGGAGAGAAGAAGGATGCAGAGTGAGGGGATAAAGACGTGTAACGGTAACGTGAATCACCTGTTGCTGGATCACAGTGATTTCCAGGACATCCTCCAGATCCTGTTTCACTTGGGTCAGCTCATTTCTCTCAAAGGACAACATCTCATCAGCACCATCTTTGCCCTGCAGCGCAGATTCACCCCTGTCAGTCAACGCAGTCACTTTCCTTACAGGTGGATTCTGCCCCACAGAATTACTCTGTTGTATCACTTAGATTGTGGCCGACGTCAGATAACATTTATGAGTTATTGTCAAAAGGATTCCAAAACTATTTGCTGTCAGGAGAAATTTGTATAACTGCAAAATGAATTTGTAGTTGACATATTATGCGAGATTCTCATCTTTATCTCTCTACTTTATCATTGGGCAAACATTAAGTCATTAATTAATTAGTTTAAATTTAAATCAATCTCTGTGGAGAAATTCTGTTTTTGTTGAGGATAAGAAACATGAGCGTAAACGGTTGAACATCCATGAAATCGACATCGCTTTGTTTGTGTATTTGTTGCTTACTGTCTCAGCATGGGAGGGCCTCTTGGTCCTCACCTCAGAGCTCCTCTTGTTGATAGCAAGAGTACTGCTTATATCGCGTGACATCCTCTCCAGATTGTCCCTTTCCTTCTCCAGTTTCACGCCCTCCTGAGTCACCAAGCAAGACTGTCCACGCAGACGGCCCTCCACCTCACGCACCCTCCGCATGTAGTCGATGGCCACAGCGATGCTGGCACTGGCATACTGCTCACGCAATTTGTGATGCAGGATAGACATCATCTGGGCGCCACTGGAGAGCTGCGCAAGAAAGTTGAGTTAAAATTTGGTTAAAAGTGGTGCAAAATTAACAAGTTATTTGAAATCTTGACTTCACTTGAGGGTTATCAAACTTAATTCCTCTCCACAATATTCCAGCCTTATCCAAAATCAAATTTATAGCCCTTTAAGATTAATTAATAGGAAAACATGTTTAAAGCCCCCCAATCGCTCGCGTTATAAAAGCAATCCCCTTATTGAATCCCTCAAACTATATGTGATGTTATGTCCGGAAAAAAAAGCGCTTTCGTAAAAAAGATCCCACTAGGAAGTAAAATATCAACTATTACACTAAAATATGACATATTCAAAATAGATCTTCACTCATATTTACTCATACACCCTAGGACATAAAGATCAGCGATCTGTCTAAACCATAGCTGCTCCAAAACATAACAACCGTCCCTGGGTGGGCTTGAACCACCAACCTTTCAGTTAACAGCCGAACGCGCTAACCAATTGCGCCACAGAGACACACAGAACCACAACTTTCAGAAACCGAAAATGAATTCCTAAAATTGAGGTAGAATTCTAAAAACGTTCTTATCCAATATCCCACCAGATTGAATTGACAATAAAGATTTAAAGATTTCATAGGTTCAAGTCTGACCTCTACCTCACGATAAATTGGGTTTAGGGGTCTGATGTTGGATCAGGCTTGAATGACTTAAAATATCAACTATTACACTAAAATATGACACATTCAAGATAAATCTCCCCGAGTTGATTTATTTGGACCACATTGGACCAACAGTTAGGGCCTTATGTCTGAAAAACAGGGTTTTCATGAAAAACCAACCCCTAGACAGAACCCATTAGAGACACATTTAATGCACATTAATCAAGTCAATGACGATTCCTTAATATACCAGATTTATGGAGATACAATAAAAGACAATGTTTGGCAAAGAACCCTATCTCGCCATGTTAAAGTAAGTGGAAAAAAATAATCAATATGTTGCTTATTGTGACTCCTCCCAAAAAATTTTATGGGGTCTTTTCTGGCCCAAAATAACTCCCACCAAGTCTCATGACAACCTCATCTGTATTTTTCCTGATCCTTCTGAAAATCCAACCGACAAAAGAAATGGACACAGATGAAAGAGGATAAGTGGTTACGGATTATGAATGAATTCTAGACAGATTTACATTATATAATTTAGAGCTTTCCCTGAATAGACCCCCAACATATTGTGGTGCCCCTAAAGGGGTGGATCCAAGATTATTTTCCAATTTCCCCAGTGTCACGGGCGCTCAAGGTTCATTGATGTCCAAGTAGATCAAAGACACAATAACAACATTAAAACCACATGTGTGTAGCATGTGGTATAAATGTTATGGCTAATCAGTGGATAAGCGCTATGGCTACATTATTTTCTTAGAATTAGTAATATGTGTTAAAATAACCCTGTATTGGTCCCACCAGGGGAAATTTTGAGATAATGTTCACTGTTTATTATACATACACATACAGGACAGTTCTGGAACTAACCAATCCTGAGGAGGAATCGTTGTGAGGCTCCCAGGGAGAATATGGGTTTCAGGGATTTACTCCTAGACCCTAGGACACAAAGATCAGCGATCTGTCCAAACCATAGCTGCTCCAAAACATAACAACCGTCCCTGGGTGGGCTTGAACCACCAACCTTTCGGTTAACAGCCGAACGCGCTAACCAATTGCGCCACAGAGACACACAGAACTACAACTTTCAGAAACCGAAAATGAATTCCTAAAATTGAGTTAGAATTCTAAAAACGTTCTTATCCAATATCCCACCAGATTGAATTGACAATAAAGATTTAAAGGTTTCATAGGTTCAAGTCTGACCTCTACCTCACGATAAACCGGGTTTAGGGATCTGATGTTGGATCAGGCTTGAATGAGTTAAAATATCAACTATTACACTAAAATATGACATATTCAAGATAAATCTCCCCGAGTTGATTCATTTGGACCAAATTGGACCAACAGTTAGGGCCTTATATATGAAAAACAGGATTTTCATGAAAAACCTACCCCTAGACAGAACCCATTAGAGACACATTTAATGCACATTAATCAAGTCAATGACGAATCCTTAATATACCAGATTTATGGGGATACAATAAAAGACAATGTTTGGCAAAGAACCCTATCTCGCCATGTTTAAGTAAGTGGAAAGAGAAAAAACAATATGTTGCTTATCACTTCACAAAACATTTTACGGGGTCTATTCTGGCCCAAAATACCTCCCACCAAGTCTCATGACAACCTCATCTGTAATTTTGCTGATCCTTCTGAAAATCCAACCAACAAAAGAAATGGACACAGGTGAAAGAGGATAAGCGGTTACGGATTATGAATGAATTCTAGACAGATTTCCATTAAATCATTTACATATTGTGGTGCCCCTAAAGGGGTGGATCCAAGATTATTTTCCAATTTCCCCAACGGTGAAACATAAACAGGGGGTGCAGGGTCACGGGCGCTCAAGGTTCATTGATGTCCAAGTAGATCAAAGACACAATAACAACATTAAAACCACATGTGTGTAGCATGTGGTTTTAATGTTATGGCTAATCAGTGGATAAGCGCTATGGCTACATTGTTTTCTTAGAATGAGTAATATATGTTAAAATAACCCTGTATTGGTCCCACCAGGGGAAATTTTCAAATAATGTTTACTGTTTCTTGTACATACACATACAGGACAGTTCTGGAACTAACCAATCCTGAGGAGGAATCCTTGTGAGGCTCCCAGGGAGAATATGGGTTTCAGGGATTTACTCCTAGACCCTAGGACACAAAGATCACCGATCTGTCTAAACCATAGCTGCTCCAAAACATAACAACCGTCCCTGGGTGGGCTTGAACCACCAACCTTTCGGTTAACAGCCGAACGCGCTAACCAATTGCGCCACAGAGACACACAGAACCACAACTTTCAGAAACCGAAAATGAATTCCTAAAATTGAGTTAGAATTCTAAAAATGTTCTTATTCAATATCCCACCAGATTGAATTGACAATAAAGATTTAAAGGTTTCATAGGTTCGAGTCTGAACTCTACCTCACGGTAAATCGGGTTTAGGGGTCTGATGTTGGGTCAGGCTTGATTAAATTAAAATATCAACTATTACACTAAAATATCACACATCCAAGATAAATCTCCCCGAGTTGATTCATTTGGACCAAATTGGACCAACAGTTAGGGCCTTATGTCTGAAAAACAAGGTTTTCATGAAAAACCTACCCCTAGACAGAACCCATTAGAGACAAATTTAATGCACATTAATGAAGTCAATGACGATTCCTTAATATACCAGATTTATGGAGATACAATAAAAGACAATGTTTGGCAAAGAACCCTATCTCGCCATGTTAAAGTAAGTGGAAAAAAATAATCAATATGTTGCTTATTGTGACTCCTCCCAAAAAATTTTATGGGGTCTTTTCTGGCCCAAAATAACTCCCACCAGGTCTCATGACAACCTCATCTGTATTTTTCCTGATCCTTCTGAAAATCCAACCGACAAAAGAAATGGACACAGGTGAAACAGGATAAGCGGTTACGGATTATGAATGAATTCTAGACAGATTTACATTATATAATTTAGAGCTCTCCCTGAATAGACCCCCAACATATTGTGGTGCCCCTAAAGGGGTGGATCCAAGATTATTTTCCAATTTCCCCAGTGTCACGGGCGCTCTAGGTTCATTGATGTCCAAGTAGATCAAAGGCACAATAACAATATTAAAACCACATGTGTGTAGCATGTGGTTTTAATGTTATGGCTAATCAGTGGATAAGCGCTATGGCTACATTATTTTCTTAGAATGAGTAATATGTGTTAAAATAACCCTGTATTGGTCCCAACAGGGGAAATTTTGAGATAATGTTCACTGTTTATTATACATACACATACAGGACAGTTCTGGAACTAACCAATCCTGAGGAGGAATCCTTGTGAGGCTCCCAGGGACAATATGGGTTTCAGGGATTTACTCCTAGACCCTAGGACATAAAGATCAGCGATCTGTCTAAACCATAGCTGCTCCAAAACATAACAACCGTCCCTGGGTGGGCTTGAACCACCAACCTTTCGGTTAACAGCCGAACGCGCTAACCAATTGCGCCACAGAGACACACAGAACCACAGCTTTCAGAAACCGAAAATGAATTCCTAAAATTGAGGTAGAATTCTAAAAACGTTCTTATCCAATATCCCACCAGATGGAATTGAAAATAAAGATTTAAAGGTTTCATAGGTTCAAGTCTGACCTCTACCTCACGATAAATAGGGTTTAGGGGTCTGATGTTGGATCAGGCTTGATTGAGTTAAAATATCAACTATTACACTAAAATATGACATATTCAAGATAAATCTCCCCGAGTTGATTCATTTGGACCAAATTGGACCAACAGTTAGGGCCTTATATATGAAAAACAGGATTTTCATGAAAAACCTACCCCTAGACAGAACCCATTAGAGACACATTTAATGCACATTAATCAAGTCAATGACGATTCCTTAATATACCAGATTTATGGGGAAACAATAAAAGACAATGTTTGGCAAAGAACCCTATCTCGCCATGTTTAAGTAAGTGGAAAGAAAAAAAACAATATGTTGCTTATCACTTCACAAAACATTTTACGGGGTCTATTCTGGCCCAAAATAACTCCCACCAAGTCTCATGACAACCTCATCTGTAATTTTGCTGATCCTTCTGAAAATCCAACCGACAAAAGAAATGGACACAGGTGAAACAGGATAAGCGGATACGGATTATGAATGAATTCTAGACAGATTTACATTATATAATTTAGAGCTCGCGCTGAATAGACCCCCAACATATTGTGGTGCCCCTAAAGGGGTGGATCCAAGATTATTTTCCAATTTCCCCAACGATGAAACATAAACAGGGGGTGCAGGGTCACGGGCGCTCAAGGTTCATTCCAAGTAGATCAAAGACACAATAACAACATTAAAACCACATGTGTGTAGCATGTGGTTTTAATGTTATGGCTAATCGGTGGATAAGCACTATGGCTACATTGTTTTCTTAGAATGAGTAATATATGTTAAAATAACCCTGTATTGGTCCCACCAGGGGACATTTTCAGTTAATGTTTACTGTTTATTATACATACACATACAGGACAGTTCTGGAACTAACCAATCCTGAGGAGGAATCCTTGTGAGGCTCCCAGGGAGAATATGGGTTTCAGGGATTTACTCCTAGACCCTAGGACATAAAGATCAGCGATCTGTCTAAACCATAGCTGCTCCAAAACATAACGACCGTCCCTGGGTGGGCTTGAACCACCAACCTTTCGGTTAACAGCCG
Source organism: Lophius americanus (assembly GCA_037951165.1). Classification (NCBI taxonomy): domain Eukaryota; kingdom Metazoa; phylum Chordata; class Actinopteri; order Lophiiformes; family Lophiidae; genus Lophius; species Lophius americanus. The sequence continues at coordinate 1,716,785 of JBBDHG010000043.1, forward strand.
AACGCGCTAACCAATTGCGCCACAGAGACACACAGAACCACAACTTTCAGAAACCGAAAATGAATTCCTAAAATTGAGTTAGAACTCTAAAAACGTTCCTATCCAATATCCCACCAGATTGAATTGAAAATAAAGATTTAAAGATTTCATAGGTTCGAGTCTGACCTCTACCTCACGGTAAATCGGGTTTAGGGGTCTGATGTTGGATCAGGCTTGATTGAATTAAAATATCAACTATTACACTAAAATATGACATATTCAAGATAAATCTCCCCGAGTTGATTCATTTGGACCAAATTGGACCAACAGTTAGGGCCTTATGTCTGAAAAACGGGGTTTTCATGAAAAACCTACCCCTAGACAGAACCCATTAGAGACAAATTTAATGCACATTAATCAAGTCAATGACGATTTCCTTAATATACCAGATTTATGGGGAAACAATAAAAGACAATCTTTGGCAAAGAACCCTATCTCGCCATGTTTAAGTAAGTGGAAAGAAAAAAAACAATATGTTGCTTATCACTTCACAAAACATTTTATGGGGTCTATTCTGGCCCAAAATACCTCCCACCAAGTCTCATGACAACCTCATCTGTATTTTGCTGATCCTTCTGAAAATCCAACCAACAAAAGAAATGGACACAGATGAAAGAGGATAAGCGGTTACGGATTATGAATGAATTCTAGACAGATTTACATTATATAATTTAGAGCTCGCGCTGAATAGACCCCCAACATATTGTGGTGCCCCTAAAGGGGTGGATCCAAGATTATTTTCCAATTTCCCCAGTGTCACGGGCGCTCAAGGTTCATTGATGTCCAAGTAGATCAAAGGCACAATAACAATATTAAAACCACATGTGTGTAGCATGTGGTTTTAAAGTTATGGCTAATCAGTGGATAAGCGCTATGGCTACATTGTTTTCTTAGAATGAGTAATATGTGTTAAAATAACCCTGTATTGGTCCCACCAGGGTAAATTTTCAGATAATGTTTACTGTTTATTATACATACACATACAGGATAGTTCTGGAACTAACCAATCCTGAGGAGGAATCCTTGTGAGGCTCCCAGGGAGAATATGGGTTTCAGGGATTTACTCCTAGACCCTAGGACATAAAGATCAGCGATCTGTCTAAACCATAGCTGCTCCAAAACATAACAACCGTCCCTGGGTGGGCTTGAACCACCAACCTTTCGGTTAACAGCCGAACGCGCTAACCAATTGCACCACAGAGACACACAGAACCACAACTTTCAGAAACCGAAAATGAATTCCTAAAATTGAGGTAGAATTCTAAAAATGTTCTTATTCAATATCCCACCAGATTGAATTGAAAATAAAGATTTAAAGATCTCATAGGTTCGAGTCTGACCTCTACCTCACGGTAAATAGGGTTTAGGGGTCTGATGTTGGGTCAGGCTTGATTGAATTAAAATATCAACTATTACACTAAAATATGACATATTCAAGATAAATCTCCCCGAGTTGATTCATTTGGACCAAATTGGACCAACAGTTAGGGTCTTATGTCTGAAAAACAGGGTTTTCATGAAAAACCTACCCCTAGACAGAACCCATTAGAGACATATTTAATGCACATTAAGCAAGTCAATGACGATTCCTTAATATACCAGATTTATGGGGATGCAATAAAAGACGATGTTTGGCAAAGGACCCTATCTCGCCATGTTAAAGTAAGTGGAAAAAAATAATCAATATGTTGCTTATTCTGACTCCTCCCAAAAAATTTTATGGGGTCTATTCTGGCCCAAAGTAACTCCCACCAAGTCTCATGACAACCTCATCTGTATTTTTCCTGATCCTTCTGAAAATCCAACCGACAAAAGAAATGGACACAGGTGAAAGAGGATAAGTGGTTACGGATTATGAATGAATTCTAGACAGATTTCAATTAAATCATTTACATATTGTGGTGCCCCTAAAGGGGTGGATCCGAGATTATTTTCCAATTTCCCCAACGGTGAAACATGAACAGGGGGTGCAGGGTCCTGGGCGCTCAAGGTTCATTGATGTCCAAGTAGATCAAAGGCACAATAACAACATTAAAACCACATGTGTGTAGCATGTGGTTTTAATGTTATGGCTAATCAGTTTATAAGCACTATGGCTACATTATTTTCTTAGAATGAGTAATATGTGTTAAAATAACCCTGTATTGGTCCCACCAGGGGAAATTTTGAGATAATGTTTACTGTTTATTATACATACACATACAGGACAGTTCTGGAACTAACCAATCCTGAGGAGGAATCCTTGTGAGGCTCCCAGGGAGAATATGAGTTTCAGGGATTTACTCCTAGACCCTAGGACATAAAGATCAGCGATCTGTCTAAACCATAGCTGCTCCAAAACATAACGACCGTCCCTGGGTGGGCTTGAACCACCAACCTTTCGGTTAACAGCCGAACGCGCTAACCAATTGCGCCACAGAGACACACAGAACCACAGCTTTCAGAAACCGAAAATGAATTCCTAAAATTGAGGTAGAATTCTAAAAATGTTCTTATTCAATATCCCACCAGATGGAATTGACAATAAAGATTTAAAGGTTTCATAGGTTCGAGTCTGACCTCTACCTCACGGTAAATCGGGTTTAGGGGTCTGATGTTGGATCAGGCTTGATCGAATTAAAGGTGTGTGTTGGGTTTAAGCAGAGGGATCCATTCATTCTATGATGTCAGTATATTTAGAAAAACAATACAACATCACCCCTTCTGTTATGTTTAATAGTGTTCTGTGTAAAGCAGTTTGTAACTTTATTTTGAAAATGTCTGTATAAATAAGGATTATATTCAGCAAACTGACTACTATTCAGTCAACTGATTTAACTTTTTTTCGCTTCATGTTTCATTCTGGATTAGTTTTGCGGGTATCCAACAGCTCGTACAGCAAATGGGAAACATTCGGCATCAAAATGAGCAGTTTAATCAAGAACGGCGTGCTATCATTTTAAGCGGAAATTCGCAAAATGATTTTGAATAAAGTTAAAAAGAAGATGCGAAAGAAAGTGCCTTAAAAACAATGGGAAATCATTTCGGAACCTGATCGGGTCCGCTTAATTGAATTCAGCTCACCCCTGATCCTGAAGTGTGGGGCCTCGGTGTCTCACATGTGCACATGACGTCACTATTCTGTACGTCGTTACATTGGGCACTGATGCACCGTAGCAGACTAGCGGGCCCGGGCCCGCCTGCTTGAGTTTCTTGCATCAGGACCCCTGCTCGCCTTATGTTGCGAACAGTCTTGTCTTGCCACGACTTCTGCCCCATGGCGAGATTGTCGTTCAGTATCGAGAGCATTGTTTCGCGTTTTCCCTTCTTAATCCAGTACTTCAAATATGAACAGTCCCTTCCCTTATTAATGATCCAGTGTGAAAGACTCAGTCGATGTAATTGGTCTCCATAGAAACAGTGCCTTCAGTAAAAAGGAAACTCGGACCTTTACAGGACCGGGAGCAGAGGACAGTAAAGTTTTTATATGCGTTGTAACGATTTAAGCGTGGCGTCACAGTGATGGGCGTGTGCAACAGGCGCCATTTTAGAGGTAATCCATGTAGGTCGACTCCAAAGCAACTCGACATTTGTTTCAGTTTGCGTGATAATAATAATAATAATAATAATAATACATTTAATTTATAATGATAATCTGATTGGGTATCATGTGAGTCATTATCATCACGCGAATCCAGGTGTGGACGCTTGTGAAACCGTCTTAGGAGACATGTTAAAGCTGCATTATAATCACACCTGGTTTTACATGAAAAAGGGACGCTGGGACACGATATTAGAAATATGGTTTTAATGTTTTGGCTGATGTGAGTATTGGCCAGTACGTGTTTGTACAGAATATCCTTGTGGTGAATCTCTGCTCAAAAATGAGATAACTGCAAATACAATCTCTAACTTCCCCTAAACTTTACTTCAGACTTTTTTTTTAAAATAAAACTTTTGTTCCTTAATCCAAATACGAAGCATTTTTTTTTTTTTACTAACACTACACTGATTTTACCAACTCCTTTACCATGGCTACACCTGCCAGAATTGGTTATTGTAGTAAAGATTCCATGACACTTTGGCTAAATCATGACAGAATTCCAAGACAATTTATATGTTCGCCAACATTGAAGATATCCTCTAGTGAAAGAATGAGATGAGAATAAGCAATGACTAAATCTGCATGTATGAAAGTACACAAGGGGTAAACACAAAGACTCTAATCTAATTTCATCAACATGCATGATGTAGGAATAACCATGTCTGAAGACAAAGTAATTTGGATCAGAGTGTTTATTACTCTTGAACTAAAAGAAAGAAAATGTATCATCACAGTCTAAATACGAGACTCACATGAAGGTAATAGACAATAGTAAGAAAATAAGGTTTAAAAAAAAGAGGGATATATATGTAAAAGCAGAAAATGGAAGTAGCTAAAATATTATTTTGGTCCTGAAGTATATTCCCTTCCACGAATGCTATGGCACTGTAAACATAATCACAGTTCGGTACCAAGAAAGTAAAACACAAAGTCAGATTCAAAACAACGTCGTACCTAGATCGCACACAAATGTTAGATCCACTAACCATCGTCACACCATTCAGAAAGGTTTGTGTGTGCGCAACACTCCCACTACATGAAATTAAATCCAATCACTGCCGGACCGTTAAGACTCTTTACATTCAAAAAAAATAAAGTTAATCCAGTGATTGGATGAGTTTTAAATCAAGCATTGAACATCCAACCACGAGAAGCTGGATCCGACGTCTCTCCACGCTGAAAGCAACCAGGTAGTGTCTGATTCTCTAAGACTGAAATTACTGATTCACTCCACAGAGCTTAGAATTAAGTGTGGAAAAATAAACACTCCTTCAGCTCTCGCCATAACAGGTCAAGTCTGCAGGAACAAACCTAAAAAATGTAGAGATAACTATAAATAGACTTAGTGTACACCAGAATAAATATGCTGACGAGGCAACAACAAGGTTGTGCAGAAAGTGCGAAGGTCATCTCGTCTCTGTGCAGCTTATTGGCGTGGAGGACCTCCATCACAGTGTGTGTTTGAAGGCAGTCAGAGGTTCACGCTGGTTCTGTAGGTTCTGCTGCAGCTCTCTGATCAGATGATCCCGCTCCTCAGCATCCAACAGGATTTGCTAAAATAAAGAAAAATACATTTATCTGCATTATCCGAGATATAACAATGCCAAATATATCAATATATTATGATATTCTTATTTAAATACCTTTCATTTGTATCCACATACAATCAATGCACTTAAGTTACTTCCTATTAGTCTTGTTTGGTCATTAAATTATGTATATTTATTATATTGTCTTTGTCAGGGGGGCTTGGTAAGGAGGGAGGAACATGAAAACATTGATGGACAGAAAATATAACATAATGATAATATACATATAAAGATGAATATAAAATTCAATTGCTAAAATGCTGCCTTTTTTTTTTTTTTTTTTAATGTAACCTTTATTGAACCAGGAAAACCTCATTGAGATTAAAAATCTCTTTTCCAAGATTGTGCTGGCCATTTATTTTTTAACGGCTCTGACGTGAAGGATGATCCCGCCAGATAAAAGCAGCAAAGACTGTGATTTAAATAATACAGTTGGCTTCTGTGCCTCTTTTCGCACACATTTAGCTGAATACTGTGTTTAATCTGGTAGCAGGATTTATGAGTGGCTGTTGGACTGAATTTTATTCAGATAACTACCTCAGTCAGACAGGTTTTTCTTTTAGTTTCTCTTGTGTTTTCAACTACAGCGAGGTCGTCTGGTTCTCTTTTCTTTTTTGGCACCAACAGTTGTGGCGCAACTTTTACTCCCTTTTTGCCGTGAGACTGTTTGGGAGTCCTTATTAAAACCTTTTGGTTTTTTTGTGATCATTTACATTCAGCAGCAAACGGCAATGCTCGTCTGTGCCACTACGCCCTAAGCTGCTCCCCTTTGCCCTTGACACCTACAATGTTGTAACCTTTATTCCCTCAAATTTGAAATTCTTCTGGTTACAATGATTTCTCACAATTTTAAAAACCCTGGTATTACATGAGATGTGTTACGCATACCAAACATCAAATCATTTTTTAGGAACAAACAAGCCGATGAGTAACTTTGAGAAAACGAGATACAGAATTCAGCTCTTTACCTCTATAAGTTTGTCCCTCCTCTCCAGGCTGTCCCTCAGCTTCCTCTCCTCTCTCTCCCCGTCCTCCCTCATGCTCTGCCTCGCTCTATCAGCCTCCTTCTTCTCCTTGTCTTTCTCCCTCAGCTCCAGCCGGGTTTCTTTTAGCTGAGCTGTGAGAGAGGAGACGGTCTGACTGTGACCCTCCTGCTGATTCTGGGGGAAAAAGCAAAAGGATTCATGCAGGTGTTTTGTGTAATCTTGCAGGTGTTTTGTGTAATCTTGCAGGTGTTTTGTGTAATCTTGCAGGTGTTTTGTGTAATCTTGTGAAGGTCCCTGCTTGTGTGATTTCCAGAGCTACTTCTCTCCTCATGCTTATATCTCACCTGCGTCACGTCCTGGTGTTCCTGCAGGGCTGTGGTGAGTTTAGTGATCTCCTTGCACAGGGTGTTGCTGTTTCTCTCTCTGTCCTCTAACAAGGCTGCCAGTTGAGCCCCACCCCCAGCCGGCTCCTGGCCAATCAGAGAGTAAGAGAGCCAGGAAGAAAATGACATGCGAGTAAAACTTTCCTTGTGGTCACTGAATTCAGCATTTACTGTAAAATTCATCTGAGGCCATTGGAACCGAGGACTGCAGAACAGGCTCCTCATTCAATGAGACGATGCAAGTTCTCTAACAATCATCTACTTTTAGAACATTCTATCAATCATACTGGGATAACCTTATGCCAAGTGCATCTATTTCTCTTCAGAGTGTGGATAAAATACACAACTAGTCTGAACAGTGTATGGAAGCCAATGACTTAAATCTGCCGTATGAGACGTTTTTTGTATTAACGTATTTTGTCCTACTCCCGTGTGTTGATCAGTAATGAGATTAACGGTATGGGATGGGAACCAGAAGATTGTTGTTTTCATATTGGCCCTCAACCTTCTAAAGTTTGGGAATGGCCCAAGTAGAACATGGCATCTTGTTTGTTTGATTATTCTCGCTGCCAGAAGGGCGAGACAAAACCTATCCACTCCAAATGGAACATTCATCAACATTAGAAATACACAGGTATGCTAATAATTCACCTAGATACAATTTAACACAAGTAATTCTAATATAAACCTATTTTTCTTAACCTTCTTACCATTGCAGTTCATTATTTGCAGCAGTTTGAATCCCTGTTGACTGAGCTCCCACCTGTCTACATATGATCCAGGCGTGAGACAGTATGGGAGTGAGGTATGATATCCTTCTTCTCCAAAAGGTTCAACCATTATAATAATGAGCCTTTGCTGCTGGTCTGGGTTTGCACCATTTTAAGTTGCATATCAGGTAATCCAATCCATTACACTTCATACTCTTTCTGTAGCAGATGTGTAACACAAATCAGAAATTCGTATTCTAGTCTGCTTCCCTGATAGCCTTCAGTTTGCATGTCAGGGCAGGTATAATGTTGCAACTCATCTCTTTGTGTTTAATCTTGATTTTTTTTTTCTTCAGAATTCTTCCTCGTTGTTTTGACATCTACTGTATTTGCTGTCTTGGTGTTGTGCTTGTGTCTTCCAGGCTTTGTTTTGAGTGAAAGCATGAAGCGTTGGTAGGACAGGGTGGAGACACCTGACTGAACAGTGTTTGAGCACATGCATTATTAATCAAGTAACCCAGCATGAGGAATGTTAAGCCAGTTTATTCTGAAATATAAACTGAGTCTCTGGTCTGGTGTCCTCTGTATGTTGGTAGACCCCACTGACCGTTTGCTGTGGCCGTCAAAATGAACATTTACAGCGTATCCTGCACTTTTTGAATTTACAGCTGGTTAAAAACAATAAACTACAGTATTGGAAAATGCTGTTATCAACTGGTGGCACGACAGGTGGGGGATGATCAAAATCATTAGGATTCATCCTCTGGGAACCATGAATGCATGGCTAATGTCATGAGCATCGATTGAATACTTGTGCTGGACCAGTCGGAACCATCATGATGCCTGTGTGGCTAAAAATACGTGGCAGGAGTTCTGAGAAGCCTCCATAGCCCTGAGTTGTGCCTGCTGTCTCACTTCCAAAAAATAAATAATAAAATCCTGTACTTCACTCACTGTGATGCTTGTTAAACGCTAACTGCTGAATGTGACTCAGCTGAGCCAACCTACATTTCTATCTTCTCCTTCTTTCGCAAGGATTCCGAAGGCTGGACAGTAACAGAAAAATCAACAGTGAGATTTTGGTAAGAAAGTCAAAGAGAATCTTTAAAAGATGGGAGTGATGGGGTTGTTGGTGAATCATGATTCTGAGAAGTTAGGGAGACATCCCAACTCCTCTTCCCGGGCCTAATACACACCTTTGTGTGCGTATATTACCTGCTCCGTCTTCTGGCAGGAATCCAGTTCCTCTCTGAAGAAGAGGATCAGATCTTCCTTGTCCTGCAGGACGATGGCGAGGGCCTTTTCCCTTTGTCTCCACACCTCCCTCTCGCTCTGCACCTCCTTCAACAGTCGCTCCCTCTCATCCAGAGCCTCTCTCAGATCCTGGGAAAAAGAAGAATTTGCCACTCCTAATAAATAGGTGTAGGTAGTACACAGTAGATGGTAAGAATATGGGTGTGGGTGTTTGTGTGTGTTTTGAAATACAATGCATGCAATAACATCCCTGCTTTTCAAAGTGTGTGTTCTCACGTTGATTATATCCTGGTTACACTGCAGCACGGTGTTGAGTGTGTCGAGGTCTTTCTCCCGGTCTCTTCCAGCCTTCCGCAGCGCCTCGATCTCTCTCTCCATACCTTTCTCCATCTCAGTCATATCAGACCTCAAAGACTCCAAAGCAGCCTGAAGATCATAAAACTTGTCAGGTGGCCCTTTGACATTGAAGGATTTATTGAAAAGTCAAGCAACAAAAAACTATTTCATTACAAAATCACTAAACAGTCCCCAATTTCGACTTTTCCAGCAAGTAGATTTTCTATTTATCATTAACGTAAACTGAACATTTAATCGTTTTAGACTTCTACTCAGACAATTCATGAAAACTGGACAAAACAGGACATTTGAAGTCAAAGGGCGCGCAAGACAGAGCATGAGATAGACAGAGATTCAAAGTTTCACCCACAGGTATGTTTAAAAAAAAGGCAAATTGTTACAAACTGTAACTCAAGCTCATCACAACACCAGGTAGAGAGAGGAGGAGAGTCTGTGTTACAACTTGTTCTGGACATTCAAGTATTAATTTTCTTGAACTGCTCCTATTGGACATTCATCGAAGCTCTTTTTCCAGAGACACGTTTTATTGTTATTCTGTACCGTCTGTTAACATATTTTTCTTCACTCTGCATTTGATGTCTGATGAACAGCAGCGGCAATCTCACCGACTGGTGGTCAGAGAAACTGTAAGTTATGGTGAAATATCCATTTAAATTTGCCTAAAATTGGACCTTTTCTCTTTTTTTTAACCCGAATTCCACTCAGAATAAATACCCATCGAGAGATCGTCACTGCTCCTGTAAAACCTGCAGGGACTGGAGGACTGATTGTGAAAGCGAGCAGCAGAAGTCTGTCTGTTCAGGCATATGACTACTATGCCTCATTGAGCGGGTAACGTGTGTCATCAAAGGCCTACTCCGTATTTAATGCCAGTGGTATTAACCTTGTTGTCGGAGAGCATTTCCCTCAGATTCTCAACCAGCTTGTTGGTCAGCTCAGTCCCGCCTCCCTGCTCCACACAAAGCCTTCTGATCAGACCCATACATTCCTGGAAGAAAGGAAAACATATCAATCAACTCAATTAGTGTAAAAGTAAAAACATTCTGTCAGTGCACTGTTTGGGAGAAACAGTTTGACTGCTGTTGATCTGGTATTGACATCTTTACTTGAGTTTAAAGATTATTTAAGTGTAGGTTTTCTACGAATCAAGAGATTAAGATGCCTTTTCAGGCATGAATCGAAACATAAAAATCGTGAGTGTGTTCACGTACTGTGTAGAGCATTGTTTCTTAAACACGGGTGCACTTACCCCCAGGCTATGGATAAACATTTGTTCTGAATCTTAGTTTGTAGAGTATAAATCGTGTGTGAATACCCAAAACAGTTTTACTTCAATAGGTTGAACCAAAACAATGAAAAATATAAGAGCCACGACATTCTTTTATAATCAGTATCCTTATTTTAAGTGTAATTGATAACTTTCATAAACTACAAGAAGCATGCAATCAACTTCCCTGTCAGCGGGAAGTTCTGGTATTGAATGGCGTGAATGAAAAAATATTTGTGCTTGAAAACGTGGCAGCAAAACAACAGAGAGAAAAAAAGAAGAAGTCAGAGCCAACAAAACTACATTATTTCCTCGTGGCATACTTGATTAAAAAAACAATTATACGGGCTGCTTTAGAAGGCAAACTATAGTGCTTTCATAAAGACAGCTCAGCTAAACTGGTATTTCCTGAAAATCTGTTAAAACCTGCCTAAATCCCATGACTAAGTGCAAACGTTCAGGAAAGACTGAGCTCTTATTGTGACACTGAATGCATCATTATATGTATTTAATCAAAGAATGTTTACTCTAAAGTTAGATGAGACATAGATTTTAGCACTATAGCCAGCAGCTGTATTAGAAAAGTAGAAAGCTAATTAGCTCAAAACAGTAGATAGCCTGGTTCTGTGTCACATTATCAAAATCATCCAGTCTAAAAGAAACTTCTGAGACTTAATTTACTTGTCATACTAAGATAAAACTACACCTATGCTGTTGCCCTATTACCAGTCTTTATGCTAAGCTAACAAGCTAATGACAATGGCTTCAGTAAACCGCGCAAACAGATAATAATAATAATAATAATATTTATAATGCACTATACATTTGAATCAAATCTCAAAGTGCTACAAAGTAAAAGCAGATAAAAGCAACAATAAAAAATAAAATAACTATATAAAAACATGACCAAAAAGCAGCAATGTTAATTAAAAGTTATAGGTTCCACTAAAAAGGAAAGTTTTAAGTCCTTTTTTAAATCCGTCAGTCGTCTGTGGAGCCCTCAGATGGTCAGGGAGGGCATTCCCTGTTTCCCAAACAGATGCTCTTATTCAACTCAAAGTCAAACCGAAGACGTATGAAACAACCATCTTTCTTTGTCTCCAGACCTTTCCCAAGAGATAAGATCTACATCACGCTAATATAAAGCTTAATAGATCGCAAACATTTAAATTTGCTATTTATGTTTATGTTATTTATAAATATGGCTGATTGAATCAAATTTTTCTTGTTCAACACTTTAGGGCCTGGGACAGAAAATAGATATTGGGCAAATAAATTGTAATAATTATGACTGTGCGACATTTTCCATTACAGGTAAAAATACAAAGGAAGTTAGTGTTACAGTAACTCATTGCTAACTTTTTATAGGGGCCTAATTCATTCAAGCACCTTTACCTCACGGACGGAAATCTCACGCTGCGTAATTTGAGAGCACGACATTCAAAACTGTAAATCATTAATATAATCCGCAGCTAAAAATGCATGCAGTCCAAATCAAAGTCTAATACTTCAGGGTTACAGGGTCAATGTGGTGAACAGAGAGGAGTGAAAGCAATTCTGGCGCTGCCACTTTAAGGGCACACTTTGACTCCAGAGAAAAACAACATTCCAGTGAGCGTCGAGCCAGATAGAAAGCAGCAGCAGCAAAAGATCCAACTGCTGTGTGCATGACTGAGTCCTGTCTCCCCTCATCACCTCACCCACCTGGATCAGACGTTCCCGGCTGTGGAGGGAGTGGCCCAGGGTCTTCAGCAGGGAACATTCACCCTCCTCCTGGACCAACTGTTGGACAGAGGGAACAGACGGGCAAAAAAACATTTAAACAAAGTCATAACCCATAACTTTGGGCTGAGAAACTTTTACACAAAACTTAAGGGCTTGGGGTTATTTATTAATTTATTCCTTGTGTAAACGTTTCAGTAATTTTACTGCTTTAGTGGAGAGAAAAATGCACAGCAGTATTTCCATTTAATCTAATTCAAGAGAACTCTAATTGGATAATACTAACATGTTTAATTGAAGGCCTGTAAATCATTGACAATATTCACATTAATCTATATTCAAACTTGTTTTATGTTTTTTCTTATGACAGAGATGTCGCATGATAGTTTCACACCAGAACAGTAAAAATTACTGCTTGCCATGGCTCTACTTCAACGCCATTGTGATTCCACTTTATCCCGGCTGTGAATAACAAGAGGAAAAAACACGCAGACCCAACTAATAAAGAGACGATGACTTAAAGCAGTTCCAAACACTATTACATAAAGTGTTTTTACATAATCCTACCCTAACAACAGAGTAATATGATGATATTATAATATCATCATATATATGATCGTATTACTTTGTTGTTAGGGTAGGATTATGTTAAACATTAGCCCCAACAGACCTACATGTCGAAAGGTCCCTGAGCAAGGCCCTTGAAACCCCGGCTCCCAGGGCGCTCCCTCAGGAATGGGTCAAATGCAGAGAAGTTATTTCTCTATTTTATACTGTGTATGACTGTATGTGATCAATAAAAGGATACATTATTATCATCGTGATTATTATTAAAACATCAGAACACCAGGTTGTCAAACGGAGAGTAAATCCCCTCAAAAAGTACTTTTACTGCCGCATAATGTGTTTAAAGTCTGTCGTTTGGAAAAATCAAAACAAAAAAGGAAATAAAGTCGATGAATCAATATATTATCACCACTTTACTGGGCTTCATTGGAAAATCCAGAGCCGGTCCAATTGGTTTATGAATCATTAAGTCAAATCAACTAAAAATCAATTAGCTCTATTTTGATTATTGATGGATCACGTGTCACTCTTTAATTAAAAGCTGAGATCCGCTAGCATTCACAACTTTTTCAGTGTAAGGATTTGTGATTTTTAAACTGAATATCTTTTGGTTCTAGACATTACAGATACAAATCCATAATTACAGGCATTATTTCTTGTATTTTCTGATGTTTTATTAGAAAAAAAGTCTTAATCTGGATTAGTTTAGACCTGGAATGTTTTGCTAAATCAATTCATTAATAATAATGAAAGTAATAGTTGGTTGCAATTTAAGTGATCCTTTAAGTGAAAACTTCACTGGCACGGCTACTTTATCAGTCATTGAACGCATCACCACTCATGTGGCCAGATGTTCAGCAATGATTGTCAGTTGGGTTAACATGAAAAAAGCTTTCATAAGCAGCCTGTTATTTACAATGAGTCATCAGAGAGGCTGAAGTAGGTCAAAAACTTTTTAATGGATGTGGATAAAGATTTTGTCTCATGGTGAATCTTTGAATTTGGAAGTGACTATATTTCCAGGTACTGAAGTGGACATCTGGGTACCGATGTGGATTCAGGGTCACTTTTTCCAAATATTGGGTATGGCTATAATTAGTATTCTTTTTTATTTTTTTAAACAAAAAAACAGCATTTAAATCCAAATTTAAAAAAACAAACAAACAACAAAACCGTCAGAAACCACTTCTGACTTTCGTGGCTGTGCAGAATTTGATTCAAATCTGGATCATAACCTGAATCTGTGAGAATGAATTATATATTTAAAGTTGGTTAACATGTATCAGGTCGCACTATTACAGAGAGGACTAGAGATATTATGCACTGTCTCCAATACGAAGCTGAGATGACGGAGATTCTGAGTCTTTCAAAAAATAAAAGGGAAATGGGAAACTAAATGTAAGATCTGATATTACATAAAAATCATATTTTATTTAAAATTCATGAACTACCATGATTAAAAATCATTATTCTACATGAAAAGACTAGATAACGTCGCTAGCATGAGGCAGATTGGAGTAAAGTCACACACTCACAGTGAACATAATATGTGTTTTGCTCTGGGTGCATGAATCAACACTCGATGATCCCCCCACGCTGATTCAAAATGGAATGCGGTTGTTGTGCACACCCACGAGGTTCTGTTCAACGACGGTTACAGGATTTTGTTTTGACACAGTCTGGAAACTGTTTTCTCATTGTTCAGGTTTTAGTGACAATAGCTGCGGCGTAGGTATGAATTCTATGAGTTTTTTCATGTCGTTTCTGTGGCTTTCAGCGTCAGTCACCAGCGGGGGGAGGCCCAACACAAGAGCCGCTGCTTCTACAGTAATAGTGTAAACTTTGTCCATGTACGGACAAGCGTTTAATGATTAAACCTGCTGCTACTACACACATTTTACATCAATCCCCCCCCGTAAACGCATCTCATTGTGTGAACACAGCAGCTCAGGTTGCATTGACACATGTTGCCTTACAAAGCAGCGGAAAGACCTTTTAATGATATCCTCGATCATGTGACTAGGCTACTCAGCCCGGGGCAAACTCCACCAGTCTGGGAGGATTCCATAAAGCATGTGTGTGTGCGTGTGCACCTGTAAGAGGACACACGGTCACACCCTTCCACAGCCACAAAAAGCAGTACACCAGCCTCCACTGCTTTCACCACGTTTTGTTTGTGCTGAGTCAACATTCACAGAATAATATATGGACTACTTTTTTCACATGTGACAGAGGAGTTGCTGTTTCATGTTGCTCTGTCGTAAACCTATTTTTCTGGTGTGAAAATAGTGAGAGGTTATTTCAAAGGAGAGCTGGTAGATATTAACAACTATATGGGTGGATGCTTACTTCAAGAAAATCTCAACTATATAATGAATTATTTCCGGTTATGTTTTTTCGGCACTCGTTTCTCGCGATATTACATTTAAAAAACATAAAAAAATCTTTAAACTAGAACTATAAACATTACACTGCTGATTTGTGTCGATGTGGTTTGGCCGTAACCTCCATCCAAACTGAATAATAGCAGAATGACATAAAAATTGAAAGTTAAAATGTGCGCAAAATTTTAAAAATAACATATTTATGTGTGTAAAAACATGAAATGTAACTGAATTGTGTCTGTATTTTGAGGATATATGTATAGCTCAAACCCCTGAGGCATAACAACAACTCACAACGGCTTCTGTACTGCGTTATTTCTTATACGGAACTGACTAAACCAGTTGGAATGGATCAAGATACCGCCATACATTTTCAGTCTTTTTAGTCTATCATAGCTTAAACAGTAATCTTTCCATATGTTAATTAAAATATTGCCGTCCTGTATGGTAAATCCTATTCATTTAGTCATAAAGAGGGTTATTCCTCCTTTACTTAGAATGTACGCATGTATGTGAAGACAAGAAAAGCAACATTGCTAGTACTGAACTGCATTCTGAATAAAAAAAACAATAGAAGGAATGATTTCAGGAAGGTAAATCTGTGTCCGTGTGGACATTTGACTATCGTTTTCAGACAAATTGGAAAAACTGTGAGCATATCCTTCAATTAGTGAGCTCCAGAGGTGCTGGTGGGAAAACTTTGTGGTACACAAACAGAAGAAAGCACATTAAAATACTCCTCAAAATTCAGTCAAACTAGTCTTTTCACACCTCAAATGGAATGCACATGAAAGAAAATTGAATATTTACATGGGCCCAGTCTTCTGATCCGTTGACTTCAGTTGGTTCAGTCTGCCCGTGTTTCAGCTCAGATTCCAGTGTCCTGACGCGGGACAGAGCTTGGTCCAGTTGGCCTCGCAGATGCCTGACTGCGTGCTGAACCTTTCCAGATGCGTTCTGAAACAGGAATGATCTCATAGTAAACATGTGTTGCAGTATTAAAGCTCGTCACGATTATTACACGACAGCCTGGTTCCCTTAGCTGACCACAATCATTTTTGCATAATTGTTAGAAGTGGTTCCATTCAAGTGCATCAGAACAAGGATGAAACTGAAATGTTGTATTACTAATTTAAGTATTGTTGTTTACTGTAAATGCCATCATGAGTGTAGAATGATTGTCCTGTGGTGCTACGGATATGTGTTTTTTCTTTTACTGATGGGAACATCAGGGATTATTTGGTTACACAAACAAACACCGAAAATGAAAATTGAGAAACTTGGATTTTTCAAATTCGCAGCCAATGATTGTGATCGAAACTGCAAATATCTTATTAGGACTTTACTACAGAAACATGTCCAGAAACAGTCAGAACACAAGAAGCCATTCGGATTGGAGGAGAGACGTCCTCCAGCCGAAACAGAAGTCCAGTTGCTTTGGATTCAACCAACATGGGTTTTTATGACCCGGATGAATGAGAGTCTCGCAGACGTACAGAAACCAAGTCTTCACTTTCTGTCTGATTGATGAATCTGATGGAACCTTTTTAACTGTTACGGACTATGGATATGCGTCGGTTTAGATCGGTTTATGATACGCCGCTGGGATTTATTAATAATTGTGGTCCTCTTAGTCATTATGGTTTACTATACTCAAAAGTGAGCAGATCTCCATTAAGTTTACGCTGCCGCCATCAACGGTATGTATTTATATACAGAACCACTCTTGGTCAAATTCCCTCTTATTTAGAAAGTCTTTCATTGTGACAATGAATGGATTTTAATTTAAATAATTAATTTTAATGCGATGAGTCTTTGTTCATATGTTTTAATATCATTTGTGGTCATTACTGAAACAGCATAGCTGCCATTATCTTGCAGTACTTTGCTGTAAACTAGATACCCAATCACAATGGAACTGACACGGTTTAATGAAGGTCTAGTGTAAAAAAAGAAAACAATGTCAAACCTAACAAAAACATCTATAGATTGCCCACCAAATTCAATTAGGTAGAACACATGACCACAGGTGCAAAACATCCAGGTGACCGGTTGTTTCTGGAGCTTTCAGACGAGTCGACATAGATGTGACAATGCCAATAAACGGCTCATGTTGTTCAAAAGGTATATTTATTATCTAGGCTCAGGTCGTGGTGGCAGCAAGCTACAAGGGTTTTCCATACGTCCCTTTCGCCAGCTACAGTCTCCAGCTCACCCAGAGGGTTCCCAAGGTGTTCCCAAGCCAGACGAGCTACAGTATATAATCCCTCCAACAAGTTCTGGGTCTACCCCAGGGTCTTCTACCAGTAGGACCTGCCTGGAAAACCACCTCAACGCGAAAACAACCTTAATTGGCTCCTTACGACACAAGCAACTCCACCTCGTTCCTTCAGTCTCTACCCACCGCTAACAACCAGAAGTGAGGTTTGGAACATGGATCGACTGGTACTATATTATACTGATATTGGACTTACAATATCATGATGGGGTAAAATGAACAACAAAAAGAGGAAACACTTAGTCACAATTATTTTGTTGATGACTAATCATCAGCTCATTTCTTATGGTTGTGAAAGTAAAGTGTGTGGTTCCAGTCTTGTTAGTCTGGTCTCTGTTGTTACTGGATTACTTATTGCAGCACACCATGTCAATATTTTCAGTTTCTCGCACACGTAGCATCTGGTCATAGTTCATAAGTGCGTAAAGCATGGTTTAATGGCATGCTCAGACAGGAAAGCAAACACTCACCTGTCGATGAAGAGGAAAAAACTCGTCCTTCAACTCTGTTAGCACGTCCCCATCCATTTCCTCCTCTCCGTTCTCCACATCTCCGAAGCTTAGAACCCTGTTGACTGAGGGCTGAGGGATATCTCCATTATTTCCAGAGTACCTGCCATCCTTCTTTCCCAGAACTGGGATTCTACTCCCTGATGGTGAACTCACAGGCTTTCTTTCAATATTTCTCAGCTCCTTCAGCAAAAAGTCGACTGAGTGAATACTTGTTAAGTCAAACGGATCATTTCCATCAAGAGAGTCCAGAGAATGAACGGACTCGGTGCGGGAAGATGCTTGTAAGGAAAGAGTGGATCCGGCCAGTGAAGACGGACTGCTGGTGGATGGCCCCTCATGCCAGTGGAGAGGCATGCTTTGGGACTTGTCTCGAGTTAATGCCAGCGGGGAGAAGGGTCGAAAAGGCAGGTGGCGAGGAATCCCACAAGCGGACTCATAATCTGAGTCAGACACCCGTAAGGAATCACACCCTTCGCATCCTTTGCCCTTCTTGCATCTTTTACCTGTTCTTATAAAATATGGACATGTATCCCACTTCTCGGACCAGCACTCGTATTCGGAGAGCGCCATATTCTCCTTGAGCATCTCCCTGTAGCCCTCCTTCTCCGCCTCTCCGTCCTCCTCACTGGTGCTGCCCCTGTTCTGGAAGTTCTGTGGTTGCGTCTGGCAGTAGTTTTGGCGCACCCACTGTCTGATCTTATCCCTCTCCTGTATCAGCTTCTGCAGCCTCTCGGATGACAGAACCCTCACCCTGGCTATCACCGCGTCAAACTTGAATACCCGCTCAAGGACAACCACGCATTTGCCACACACAAACTCCCCCTGCTCAGTGCCGCGTGGTACAGACTGCCCCAGGATGTGGGTCAACACAGAGAGCAGATCCCATCCTTTTGAGGGGGAGCTCAGGGATATCTGGGACCTGGAGAGAGATACGGAGGACCCCAGAGATATTGTACTGCCTGTGAAGAGTACAAGAAAGAAAAACTTACTTCTCTGGGCAAGCAGTAAGTGATAAAGAACCTAATTTCTATGAGATAGAGACTCACCCCATGGACTGCTCTGCAAGGACCCGGACAAGCTTCCTTCTCTCAGGCAATCTGTTGGGATCTGACCATTCTTCCTACTTCTGCCCCCAAACAACCACCGCCTTTGGTTTCCCTGGAGAGCCCCGCCACATATTCGGCACAAGTCGTTTTTCCCTCTGGAGGACATAATGGCCAAATGCTATCCCCTTGTTGTCCAATAGAGAGTTGGAATTTTTCTGCATTAAAAAAAGAAAAAAGGCAAGGTATTTTCAGGATCATCCAACATGGATTAATTTCATTAAAGACGGCTGGAAAGGTGTTTTCCCCGTTAACTGAAATTCTTGTTATTTGCATATCTGCCAAAAAGATGTATTTCAAATAATACATGTATGTCTGTGCCCAAACACTACATGGGAGATGTGGTTTTTGTGAAGAAATATTGACCTTTGCCTCGGAAGCCCTGCCTGAGACAAAAATCTATGAAAGAACGAAAGAGACAAAATTCCACTCCTAACTATGGAAATGGAGAAAGTAACGTAAAAAAAAAGCAAAAGGCAGTAATTCAGTATTTGGTTATTGTATAAAGAAATTTTTGGGAAAAAATAATACATATATTTTCCAAAAAAAGAAGCAGAAATAAAATCTGACCAATTGATGAATAGAAAGAACACATTATTTAACCCTAGTCCACATATTAAATAACGGTGTAAGAACTAGAATGCCTTTAAAGATGTGGGGAAGGAGGGAGGCAAAGAGTTTCATCAAACAAATAAAGGGACTGAGAAACAAGAAAGAAATAAAAACTACACCGCAGAGAGTGTAAACCGACACAATGGCAGCTCAGTTTCCCCCTTAAGTCAACACACCTAACAGAAATGATATCATGATAGCCAAGTACTATGACATGACCTAATCCTAAAATCCTATCAAAACCTAATCCTATATTTTGTAAGTATCCTTATTAGTTTAACAGTTATTCAACAATAAAAGAAAAAACAAAAAACTGTGTATCCAAGTCCACAGATTCCTTCTAGTAACTGATTCTAAATTGATGTGGATAGATTTAACAGTTAGGAAACAAAAAGAGGGAATCCCTTTGACAGGGGCATAAAATGATCTTTCATTAACGTCTGTTCGAGAAGGAATCCGCTCGGAAACTTTTGAAGATACATTAAATGGGACACCTGATTGATCTTATTTTCAAGCCTTTAGTATAATTAGGATTTCATAGTGGTATAAATACAATTTAAAATCACCCGACCCCGTATTTTTATATTTACAGTTTTTAAAGATTAAGGTTCTATAATTAGCAGTTATTCCAGTAGATGTGGCAGTGCATATCATTATGGAGTTTTTTAATATGATTTATAGTAATAAAACGGACTGTCAACATTTATACCGCTGTGCCGAGAACCCCGAGCTTTACTTTCTTTAACAGCATCTCCGTTAAAGTCAGCACGGCTTAAATCCTATAATCTGGCAGTTGTGGGTTTTTTTTTTAAACAGATTGGTTGGTGCTGCTGCCACATATTTTAAAAAAAGGGTTAAATCTCTTCAAATCAAACAGGACAGAAGATATTAGATTGAGACATCTAATCTAATCTTTCTTCTACAGAGAATACTGCGAAAGAGTGTTGGGTCATTCATTTGTGAGTTGACGCTTGAGGTCAAGTGGATCATGTGGCCAGAAAATGATCCCAAGCAAAAGAGTAAGTCCAAATGGGAATAGCTAAGAAGGCTATAGGCCAGGAAGAACTTGCCCTCACTGAGGGGAAACACAATCCGTCTCACTATTACTGATTGTTCTGAGGGAGAATGTCAGATCATCAGTCTGTGAGCAGAAGTTCAAGGGCTACTGGGTCAAGCAGCAAGAAAATGACCCCAAGCAGGAGATTTAGTCTGATTTTGAAAGTTTGATAAAGTCCGAACACTGTGAAATGCTGTGATGTTACCAGAAAAACAGTTTTATGCACAAAAACCACCCGAAGTGGCTGCAATGAAACGGTTATGCAAAGAGGAGGGGTCCAAATGACCACGACAGGAATATCAGAGGCTGCTTTCTTGCAGTGTTCGTTGCAGTTATCGGGGTTAAATAAACTAAAGCGACCGCTTCATCATTAAAGACAGCTTGGCTTCGAACAGCTTGTCTTAACAAGTTGACTGGAGCTGATGTCAGATGTTAGGAAAGGGTTACATTTCTTAAAATGAACTCATAGGAAAGTAGATTAAGTCATTTCATCTTGACAGTTTAATGAGCCGACTTTGGCTAATCATTTTGTATTACGTCTTCCCTGCATGCGATGAGTTTTGGGTTTATTTCCGCGGACAGCTGCTTGCTGTTGACAGTAGCCTCCCACGGGGAAGCGGTCCACGTCGACCTTGAGCCACGCTGACAGTGGGTCCACTCAGACTGTGCATGAATGAAACTTTCTCTTCCACTTTCAAACCTGTCGCCCCTCACAGGACCCCACGATTCTTTAAAACCACACGCGACACAACACAGAATCGTTCTCGGACTCAATGACACCATCTAGACACGCAGTTTTTGAGTGAAAACATGCTAGAAAATGGAAAATTATGACCACAAATTACCTGATTTCCATGAACGTCGACTGTTTTACAGCAGAAATAGCGACATAAGAAGTCGATGATCGAGCGGAAAGGTTGAGCTGTCGTCTATTTAAAGCAGCTGGGATGCAGAGATTCACCGTGAAAGTAACGTCACCCCGTAGGAAAGATCTCACCGCCCTACGTTCCGCCGGTCCGCTCGGAAACAGCCTTCATAAAAACAGTAAATGACGTTTTTAAAGACGGTCTTACGTTCGAATCATCCGGGTGTCACGCGCTGACCCAAATTGAACAGCAGGAAGTCTTCATTGTGGTCTCGAAATTAATAAAAGTGAGAAAAAAAACTCTACGAGTGGGATGTCTAAGTTTCCCCACTTAGAGATCGCCACCGGGAACTTCAGCTGCAGTCACTGGATCACACCGGAGCAGCGGAAGAGAGGAGAGTAGGGTGTCACCTTTCCGACGTCATACGTTATACCTGTTCGGAGGTAAACTTGCACGTTGTAAAACAGAAACATTTGAATAAAGAAATTATGTGAAAAATCACACTATCAATAAAAAGTTGTATGATTCACGATGAAATACCAGCAGCTGTGGTTGGCAGAATTTTGCCGTAAAAAAATGCAGTGACCCCCAGGAGAGAAATTACGGTAATTTAAAAAAAAAAAAGATATGGGGACCATATGTGAGACATTACGGTAAATTATCATGAAAAAACATGTCAACTTGTTTTTAGTTGCTTAGTCTATTATACGACAGTGAAGATTAATACATTTAGGCTTTTTATTTATACATATATACGTCATATAATAATGTAACAATTTATTATAATATAAGTTTTAAGTTTAAGGCATCTTTTCTTTCTTTTTTGGTTTAATTAAATATAAAAGTTCACCCTACTTAATGTCGTCATTCTGAAAAAAGAAGGTCCTATTTTTCTCTAGAGATATAGGGCATGATATGATATGATATGATATATAATAAACAAAATGATAAACAAAGTAGCTTGAGATTACCATCATGACTTCTTAGTATTTTAATAATAGTTTCGTTTTCACATATAACATTGATGTCGGTACCTATTTTGTGCATGTTTGGCCTATACGCTTTTGTTTTTCATTATTTAGCAAACAAAATGATAATTACGGTTAAAATCTGATAAAAATGAATAGCATTTTATTCAAAATATTTTCTTACACAAATAATACACAAAAACTTTGAATGAGAAATGGACAAGAACCTGCAGTGTTCATTGGTTAAAAAATATATTATTCTACACATACAAATTAAATGTGGAATTGACTGGATGTTCTTTTTTTCTAATACTTTATGTCAGAACCCACAATTCGACTCCAAGGAATCAGTTAATTAAGGAAAATCAATCATTTTAATTGATCAGTCACTGTTCTGCTTTAATCTATTTATGTGAGGTTGGCCTATATTCAGCGTGAAGTTATCAGTTATGAGTTATCAGTAAGGTTGTCCGGACAGGAATAAATGTCAGTTAGATGTTCCAAAGATCAATCAGGTTAGACAAAAAAATAGTCAGGCAGATACATAATGTGTCTTTATGTAATTAAATATGTTTAGTTTTTATTGTTTATTTTGATCTTTTTGATTTTTTCAATCATGTCATGGATTTTTACTAATGTAGTTTATTTCCCTGGACTGCATGAAATACAAACTACTGTGCCATAAAAATTTACCAATGCTTCTGATAATTCTGATAAGTACTTACGTAGATTTAAAGTCAACATGTGGAGTGTGAGTGTGATTGTTATAGCCATTAAATGTCCATTCACAGTGTTACAGTTAACATAGAGAGTGGAGTGACATGAAGAAGGCCTGAAAAAAAAAAAACAGGCAAACACAAGATTTTAAAAAAACAAGCCGAAATCAAACTTGAAGTTAACTATTTTAAGTTTTATATATATATTTCAAATAAATGCAATCATTCAATCTAAATAACAAATTTCATTATAGTAAAAAATGCAGACATTGACAAAACTCTCTGCTGATATGTATGCTGTATGTTGAATTTGTGGCCAAATGCCTTAATTTTTACCCAAAAGCAAGTTTTGATGCTTTGTACTGCAACATGAATTCACCCTTTATTAAAAGTACCACCACCAGAGGGCAGTACATGATCTGTCATTTCTGATGTGTTGCCTTATTCACAGCATCTATTCACACTATTTGGTGCACTAAATAGGAATATTTGAGGATGTTTGTTCATACAGGGATTTCCAAACCAATAAAAAAACAAGACGATTGGTTTGATTGAGCATAAAAGCCTCTGATATTCATAATAAAGCCAAACACAAGCGGTTATTCAATACCGGTCAAAAGTTTGTCTACAGGCAAATAAAAAGACTGAACATTAATTCATCCTTTTCAAACACAGATTCATAGACAAATCACAGAAAGGCATTGCAATTAAAATTGATAATGTCATTGTTATTTGGCATGCTTTCATTAACTAGCCATATCATTATAACCTCTGACAGGTCAAGTCAGGAAACTTCGATTATTTCCTTACAATTTCAACTTGTGAGTGGGATAAAAAAAAAAGGAATCAAGTGAATATTTCACCCTGAAGTTGATGGGTTAGAAAAAATGGCTAATTGTAAGGATTTGAGCAACGTTGGACAGGGGGAAGTTGTAATGGCTTGACAGTTGAATCTCTAAACCTGCAGGTGTTGTTGGGTGTCCCCAGTACGTAGTATTTAGTACCTACCAAAGTCGTCTAACAAAGGACAACTGGTGAACCTCCGTCCAAAGATCAGTGATATGTGTGGGGGAAAAGGCTGGAGTCTGTCCAATCACACAGAAGAACTACTCTGGCACAAATTGCTGAGAAAGTCATTGCATGTTCTGTTAGAAAATAGAAAAATTTCTGAACACAGAGTTCATCCAAACTATTTTGGTGGCGAAAAGGGCACCTACACAATGTTGTGTGGTTTTAATGTTATGGCTGATCATCAAGTCACCCTAATATCCCAATGTCCTAAAATAAAGAATGGAACCCAGTGGTTCATGATAAATCATTCTCAAAGAGATCTTGAATGTGAATACAGAAATGTTGTACAGGGTTAGGGTTACATATTTCCCACAGAATATATAAAATATTCATCTGTACTGTATGAATGCAGTAGTACGAGCTGCTTGTACTTCAGTGTCTGGGTTTGTAAAAGATTGCCATATATTTATTCCATATATATATTTAAGAAGAACAGTTTGTATTATGATGTCTTGGCTGAGTCTTCATATCAGCCAGTTCTCTATGCAGCTTCTGAACACCGTGTGGTTGAGGTGCCAGTGAACGTGCTCCACTCCAGGGCGAACACACACCGACACGTTCCCACGAACATCCAGCGTCTTCAGCCCAAACATGTCGTTCTTGTAAAACTGTCATCGGGAAGATTCCAAAAGGACAGGTAATTACAAGATAGGAGGAGAAAGAAATATCTACAATTTGAGGTATTAAAGTGAAAACTCAATGAACTGAAAAACCAGTTGCCAGCTCACCTCCTGATTCCTCATTTCAACAATGTTTTCATTGCCGTCATAGAAGCCAAAGTGGCTGTGTAGAAAAGAGGAAACATTCAGTCCAGGTAGACAGTCCTCAGGTTTCTGTGGCATTGTTCACTTCCCTAAAGACATATTCTGAAAGTTTTGTAAAAAAATACTTCTGATGTTGGGCAAAAAGAGTGACGAAAGATAGATAGTCTTCTATTGTAGTGATATTAATGCTGTCATTCTTAGAGGAAATATTATCGATACATATTAGGCGATATCCACCAGGATTATTACAGTTATCATAAAATTAAAAAATATACAAAGAATTTGAATCTAAAGTGTGTTGCTGAGTTGTTAAACAGCCTGGAGTGAAACCTGGACTGCCAGGGTGTGATGACGCCATCATCTGGTCCTCCAATCAACACAAGATTTTTGATGCGCAGGAAGTTGGCCCTCCATTCTGAGGGGATAAGATAAGATAAGATAAACCTTTATTAGTCCCACAACGGGGAAATTGCAGGGTTAAAGCAGCAACAGCATATTAAAGAACAACATTATATACAATTAAATTAAATTAAATGTGCAGTTGAAATGTGGACATGTTGAATAGTAATACCTGATACACAATAGTAACAGGTGAAACCCCGGATTGTTTTTTTGTTTGTTTACAAAATACATTTTTGCTGCATTTCCAGAAGTAAAAGATAAATAGAGGCCATGACAGTGATGCATTTTATTACCTTGCAGTTTGTTGTGATATCTGTCACCATCAAGCATCGCTAGGAATCTGCTGCTCTTCACGTATCGGGATCTATGATGGGGGTCTGTGGTGAAAACATAAATATATGCAGTACATCTGTTGCAGTCACTGGGTTCTCCTCAGTTAAAGATAATATCTTCCACCTCTATAATTATTGTGGGCTTCATCTTTCGTTCTCACCTTTCCAGAAGTTGCAAATAGACAGTTTCTGTCCGAGTCTGTTGTAGCAGACATGGTACACTGTCCTCTTCAAACATTCAGGAAATATCCTCTTTAGGTAGTTTGTGTCTGTGGCGAAAGGCAAATCCAGTAAATTGCAAAAACATCAATTCAAATCAATTGTATTTCAGAAATGTTTTAAGTTTTGATTCCCGGGAGGATGAGGAACAACCGTGAAGCATCGAACAGAAATATCTGACCTCCATACTGTCCAGCCTGTGGCGATGAGAGGGATATGAAGGAATGCACATTATGGTCTGGAGTTGTGGAGAGAAGCGCTCGACAGATTAGGCCACCTACGAGAGAAAAGGAGGGTGGAAAGAAGTCACTACACCGGGGGGGTCGAAAAAAACAATACAAATAAGAAGATCAGATGTAATGATCCATTATCCTTGTATCCTCTGCAGAGATGGTCTTGTTTGATTAAAGCGGAATAGAGATACGTATGGATGCCTAACAAAACATTGTTGGGATATTTACTTTTATAATTTTGTATGTATTTATATTGTATGTCATTGTTATGTATGGGTCACATATTTGTTTCAGTGATATCACCGCACATCTTCCTCTTTTGTACTATGTGAAATTGTGGCTCTTTGTTACATGGTTGAGAATGTCTGTCTTTTTTTTTACAGCGTGTGTGAGTGGCAGAGAGAACCTTGAGAGAAGCAGAGAAGATGGACGCCATCAGGATTCTTTTGCATGATGGACATGAGGACTTTCCTGAAGCCTTTGACCTGCTTCCACAGTGGCGCCAGGCTGTACTTGTAGTTAAAGAGGTCAATCACCCTCACCTCCGTGCCCGGATGAGCCTGAGAATAGAATTAAAAGAGGGAATTGAGGAGAAGAATGCAGATTTATATGACGTACTGATTCAATCATCAGTCAGGAAACTGTCAGTCCGATCACCGATCAACTAATAAGTCACCTCAGTCAGATAATGGGCAAACAAAACCAACCTTGTATAGAAAATGAATACGTTACTGTGTGTAGATTTTAATATACTTTAATTGAATATGTCCTTTTTTATGCTCATTTTGATTCCTTTAACAGTACCAGACACAGATTTCCATGAAACTTGGAAGGAGGACGGATCATGATTCAGATTTTACCCCCTTAGGTGGTTGTGGATCTTAGATTAAGTTTCCATTTCCAGGGTTTTCTTTCAGAGGTAGGAAGTAAAAAACCTAATTAGTGGACTGAAGTTAAGTATTCAGCTGTCTCTATTTTATTTTTGACTGTCAACTTTTCACTTTAATCCCAACACATCTACACAAATATATAAACTCAAAAAAATAATATTTTCAGGTACGTTCAGGAGTTTGGGTTGTTTGTTTGTATCGTAACTCATGGCTTACGAACACTTTCATACAACAGTACATCCTTCTGCTGAACCAGAACCAGTGCTCTGATGCCTGATATCTGCATTCACATCTACGGTCGCTCATGATTGTCTAATGTGTCTGAATGTTAATGATAAATGTCTAATGTGTGACTGCGTCTGTTTATGTCTTCAACGGAACTGCCTTAAGGACAGAAAATGAATTTCAGTGCAAACTGACAACAAAGTTATATTGTATCGTATTCGTACTAGAGTGGATCGAAAAAAAAATACAAATGCACCAGATTTATATAGTTGGCTGAAGACTAAAATGATGGTAATAAGGCTATGAATGAGATTTTAGATAGGACTTGATTTAATTAAATGAGACTGTTGGGTCATGATATAAGTATGCACGCTATTAAGTATAATTCTAATTACTAATTTAATTACTTCAATTAATTAGTAGAATTAAAAATAATGCATCGCTATCTATCATAATCTAATAAAATATAAAGATAATTGTAAATGAGCCATCCTGCATAATGATTTTTTATTAATAATAATAATAATAATAATAATAATAATAATAATAATTCCCACGCATTATAATCGCTTTTTTTTTACACCGTTATACAAACTTCACGATTGTAAAACATAAGTATGATACTAACATTGTTTTTGTTCTTGACCCATATAACATTTTGAATGCAGAATTCTCACTTACAGGAGGATATTTTTACACTCTGGTCGCATTTCCGTCACTAATTTGATTACTGATTGGCTACAGGTGCGCAAGCCTCCCTCGAATATTACACACGTACGTATTGTTATGTTGTCCTACCTTGGTTATGGAGAGGGACAGCGTCTTGAACTCTTTCGGTCCATCAAAGAGTCCGTGCACGATGATGACGGGCTTGTAGCCGATGCAGACCCCGCTCAGGCCCACCACCACCAGCAGCAGCAGGGACACAGGTGATGTTGGACTGACTCGCGGTGCCTCCATTTCTACCTCATCGGTCTCAAGTGAGCAGACTACTCAGAATGCAGAACTGATGAGTATAGATTTCATTCAACTTCTCTCTTATCCCTCCTCCTCTTTCTTCTTTGATCACTCATACTGTGGGCTCGCGCGCGTGTTCGTCTGACTTTATCTGTCATTACTGGTGTTTGGAATCCCATTAACATCCATTTATTTAACTAATAACGGTGTTTTAGAACCACTATCATGTTTACCTGAGGATATCAACTACATTACCTATATTATTAGATTCAGCGGCGCTGCTAGACCAATTTCAAGGGAGGCGCGTGCCCCAGTCGTGCTTTGCTGCTTACAAGTTTAAATAGCATAATGGTTTTGAAAGGCTTCTATGGTTTTAAAAAAGCTTCTATACTTGGATTAAGTGTATTCATTTTGATTAATAATGAAAACCACTTGTTATTCCCATTGTCGAAGCATAGTGTCAAAACCATTCAAGATCGGCAAATGTATAATATTGATGAGAGAATTAATAATCTGGAATATTTAGGAGGTTGGTTTCTACTCCAATCAGCCATAACATTATAACTATTCAATGGCAAAGTCGGACAAACATTGATTTCCTCGCGACACGGTCAGTGGGTGGACTGTGGTAGACACATCAAAAACACAGTTGTCTTCAGAGTTGATGGTTTAAAACCTGGGGAAATGAGTATGCATGAAGCATTGAGAATAGACAACGAAGAGAAGGACATACAGAAGATACTGGAACAAGTCAAACAGAAGCAGAACCCTTTTGACATTCCCGAGTAGCTG
Organism: Lophius americanus; assembly: GCA_037951165.1. Lineage (NCBI taxonomy): Eukaryota > Metazoa > Chordata > Actinopteri > Lophiiformes > Lophiidae > Lophius > Lophius americanus. Next base: position 1,745,623 of record JBBDHG010000043.1, read on the forward strand.
ATCAAAATTGAAAGTGGTCAGGTTACATCTGAGAAAAATGCAAAAGAGGTTGCAAGCTTCCTCCATGATAGTGCAAAGAAAAATACCCTTCTTACGAGCAACGCCAGGCAGAATACAAAAGTGCTGGGAGCCCGAGAAAAGTAACCTCTCTCCCCGTGCACGCAGGTGATTTGAGATCGACAGCAGTCGCCTGCTGGAAGTAGTTCCACGTTTTCACAAGAGGAAGGAGCTGGAGGACAGCCACAGCGAGAGAAGATGCCGCCCATGCAGGGCGAAGCCAAAGAGGCGCTGAGGGCCACATTCTATATTAGGACCAAGTTTGGCTGCACAAAGTAGCCGAGCTGAGGATGAGTCTGATGGGGGTAATGAGGGTTGGAGATTGATTTGAGAAGGTTGATTAGTTTTTTCCCTGTCTTTCTTTCTTTCTTTTTCTTTCTTACTTGCCCAAAAATAAATAAATGTTTGTGAAAGAAGCACTCCATTAACATGTAAGTGTAAATTAAGTTTTACAAGAACTTCTTCCTGCAATTTGTCTTGCAACTGAGTGATTATTCATCACATTGATATGTAGAAGGTTGCAAGATCATTTATTTTTTGCAGGAAGTTCCCAATGATCAACAAAATGTATTTAGATGTAGTATTTTAATATCCTGCCTTCTTCTTATCGGGCTGGGTTGATTTCTCCACAATAAGTCCGAGTCTGGAATAAAAACACACAAAAAAAAAATGTAACTAGTTTCCTGTTGGGGAGAATGTGAGCTGAATGTTGTTGTTTTTTTCCGCTTCTAATTTATCCAGGTTGTATCTCGCCAAGTCTCTGATGGTAAAGGCTGTTGCAGCAGCAGAGGATAAATAGTTTCTGAAAATGGATGGATGGTTGGAATATCACCTGTATTATTCTTCAACTTCAAAATATCTTGCTCCATACATCCTTCGTCAAAATGAAGGATGATTCTTATGTCTCCTCAGGTGCCCCTTTACAGCAAGCAGAACTTGTTACAAAACGCCTTTCAAATATTGTAGGTAAAGACTGATGGAAACACAAACAAACAAATGTTTGCTATCAACATGAGTTTTAATAATAATAATAATACATTTAATTTATAATGCACTTTACGTTTGGATCAAATTTCAAAGGGCTAAGAGTTTTCCACCATCAAGGCTGATGGGGGAGCATTGGCATCACTGAGGACATGGAAGGTAGCTGGCCCTGAAGTTAGTCACCTAGTCACACAATATGAGGCGGCATCCGCAGCAAAAGAGTAAAGTGTATGTGCCAGCCACTATGAACAGACTCGGTGAGCTCAAAAAGTGTTCCTTGAGAGAGTCGTGCATCTCTCCGATGTAATGACAGCCAAGGGTAATCCCTCCCAGGAGGACAGTCAGGATCTGTTATCACTGGACACAAAAGACACTCATACCAGCGCAGCAGGATTGATTCAGACACATTCTGAGAAAGTCAAAGCCAGATTTGAGGAGTTTGAGAAGGGATTGAAAGAGACTTATCAAACTTCTATGAACCGATCAAGAAAAATCTGTTTTTCTGATTTTCTCTGCTGACAATTTGAAAGAGAAAGTAATGAACAAAGACTACCAACTCATCTCCAAGCTGTTCATCTCATGTCAGAACAGAGAATGTCACTCGGTTAATGTTTTCGCCATTTTAACCATCCATTCCCTGCTGTTTTGAGTGATGATGGGAGGCTCCATATCATCATCATTGATGGTTCAGTATTAATCAACAATTTGCCACCACCGACCTCAAAAACATTTCAAGACTATGCAGCGTTGTACGTGTACTTTTGAGTCACAAAATAAATATATGTTTTGGTAGAAAGAAAAAAAACTTTAAATAAATAGCCTAATAATAGAAAATAATAGCAACCAATTCTTCCTTGTTAGACTTGGGAGTATTAAAGCTGAAAACACAGAGAAGAAGTTAAAGAAAGAAAGAAAGCAATGCTAACAAAATTCCACTTCAATTGCAACCAAAATGCTATTTCATTCTTATCGCATATTGCTAAAAATTTCTATGTGATTTATCTAGTGATGGAATGTAAACTTGGGAAATGCAACATCTAAGTATTAATTAATACATCAGAAAAATAGTTTGAGAACCACTCAGGTAGGGTAATGCCAAAGGACCAATCTGTGCAATTTTGGTGGTGAGTCAGATCATAATCTAGATACAGATTTTTTTGATGATTGTCTTCAATTTCGAGATTTTTGCTTCTTAGTCCATGATTAATAACGAATGTTGGACACAAATTATACAATAATAGGATATAGGATCTGTTCAACTTTCAAGAGCAACTGTATGTAAGTGGAGACAAGCATATGTAGTTAGAAAATACAACATTGATAAACATGTTTTATACTCACAGCAGACATCAAAAAGGGATGTTAGTAATAGGGGCCCCATTACAACTATAAGTCTGGCAATGTCACTGCCAACAATAGATACAACGTTAGTGACAGGAACATATATTTGTATTTTAATACTATAAATATAATTTTGTTGTTGATTTAAGCGATTCACAATGTTTCATTCAACAACCGTTTTTCTGAGATGCACCAGCTAATGTTATTTCTCAGATGACCACAGGGGGGCAGTCTTAAACGACGCCTTCTCTTCTTTGGTGGTTGTATATGACGTATGTCCGGTTGCGACTTCAGCGTGTATACATTTACCAAAACAATTTACGAGATGGTTATGTTTGCGTTTCTTTCTCAATATTTTATTTGGCTGCGGCGAGAATATTTTATCTAATAGGTATTCTTACTGGAAACGTATGAACAGCAGCTGATGCAATATATTTGTATTCAAATATATCTATTTGTATAAAGAGTTGGATTTAGGTTAGTTAGTTAGCTAACAGCCTGCTGTGTAACAACAAAACAACGATTTTGAAAAGCGGTGAGTAGCGTTAATAGATGTATTTTGTCTCTAATAACGGGTCGTAGTCGCTTGTTTACGACCCTTTAATCCGGAGTTTCTAGACTATTAGTGAAATAACAGACAATAAAGTGAGCTTTAAGGGTCTTCTTATTGGGTCACTGACCAAAAGAACTTGGCAGTCAAAGAATACTTGTATTAGTATGCAAATATTTGACGTATAATCTAATCTAGTTCTCAGTGGCTCTCAATTTAGTCACCAACAATGCACATAATAAAATAAATATACTGAAAGGCAAAAATCTAGGCAACAGTAAAACAAAACTATGTAGGTGAAAAAATAGAGGCATGGATAAACACAGATGTCATAAACTCGGTGGCCAGTTTAGTTGCTACAGCAAAATGTCTTAACGATCCCATACTGATGATTTGCTTCTCAATTCACCTCCATGATGACTTTTGTATTTTTTAAAAATAATTCCGTACATGTATTAATCCAATTATTAAATAGATATTATGTGCTGTATAGCATCCATGAGTTGCATTTTGTTTTTATATTATTTGTTTGCTTTTTCTTTCTTTTTCCTTTTAAATATTTATTATACTGTTTCAAATGTTTATATTCTAACTTTATGTTTCTATCCCAAGCAACACTTGTTGTGAATAACTTCAAATTATAATTTAACTGCAATAAAGTTTTGCTGATGTGATCTGATTGAGGTTCTACAGTAAATAATGGTAAATGGGAGGGTAACACAATTGTAACACCTAACAGTAACAATAACTATGAACTTCCTCAGTGATGATATATTATGAGTACATTTACTCATTTTCAGACAATATTTAATGGTGATTATATGTATGAGTGGGTGGGCAGGAAAGAGGAAAATATTTGCATGTACTTAGCACTTTAACGCTGAACTCTCTGGCTTTCAAATATATTTGGAGCACAAATGCATTTTGGTTGCTTGGGTGGTGTCAGCAGTTTGTCCGACTATAGGACACACATCTACACCTTGAATACAGATAACCATGGTTATGTGTTGTGTCTCCCTCAATAGGCACCATGGCCAATTTAGAGCAGTGGGTGAATGACCGTCTCCATGACATCCTTGGGTTAAGTGACAAATATGTGGGTTTATTCATGATCGCCACTGCACAAAAAGCATCAAGTTCGCAGGACTTTGTGACTCGTCTGGAGCAGACGGGCCTGATCGACATCAACCAGAGTGTGATTTCCTTTGCACAAGAGCTATATGACAAGGTATATTCATCAGAATGTGTCATCATTCCTTGTCAGGACTTACCATGAAATATGAATACAAGATTTTTGCTTGCAGTTTCAGAAGCTATAGCAGAATTAAACCTCCATAACAGTATCTTGTGGTTTGATGCCATAGATTCCTCGCAAGAAGGTTGTTGAGAAACCGTCCCGAGCCTTGGAGCGAGAAGCGCTTGAAATGGACAAAAGAAATCGGACATACAAGTTAATAGAGGACACTGACAGTGAGGATGAGGCTGCAATGGAAAACCAGAAGACGAAGAAGACGAGTAAAGACAAGGACAAAGGTAAAAAGAGGAAGCACATAAGACAACGGAAGAAAAGCGAGTCGTCAAGTGAGGATGAAGCACTTAAAAGGTAATAACAATTACTTTTTTTTACTGATTTTATCTTGCTTGTATGGTTTTTCATTTCTGTTTCTCATTTGCCTTGTAATGCTGAATGCAATATCAATGTATATATATTTGTTTTTTGCTATATGTAAATCAGGGTAGGCTGCATCAGCTGATTTTGAAATTATGGTATTTGTAAATGCCTTTTTTAGTTGTGGTTTCATCTCGTTGTTTTGTACCGACTTTGCAGAGATGGCGGCCATTTTTAATACGCTGTCTCTTCACAGCTGTGCATTGAGGCATTCTGCTTTCTTATATCAGCAGGAATGCAGGTAAAAAGCACAACAAGACCGCCATGAAAGAAGAGGAGGAAGAGGAAGAGTGGGAGAAGGAAGAGAGAGAACGACAGCAGGATATTGAAGAGAGAGATGCATTTGCTGAAAGAGTGAAGCAGAAAGACAAAGACAAGACCCGCAACGTAACTGAGAGGACGGACAAAAAGGTGGGAAATTTTTTCTCTTGATCCACTGCGTCATTCTGGAAAACACATTCACATTTTGTTTTTATTTTCTCCAGGCTTATGAAGAAGCTCAAAAGAGGTTGAAGATGGCTGATGAAGATCAGAGAAATATGGTATTTGCTCCATGCTGGATGTTTTGTCTGTGATAAATAATCATTTTGTGTTTATGAACAGAATATTTTGTCACTATGAGGTAAAGATTCTTTAATAATCATACCTCTAGAAGGTATAGTATGTTGTTTTGGGCAATAAGGGCAGTAAAATTATTCGCCAAAATTAACATTGTGCAATAAAGTTTCTGATCCCGTCTCCTCTTTCGCTCTAGCTGCCAGAGTTGAGGAAGCGCTCCCGAAGGGAATATCTAAAGAAAAGAGAGGAGGAGAAGATGGAGGACCTGGAGGCAGAGATTAAGGACGACGAGTACCTTTTCTCTACTGAGGAGCTGACCCAGAGGGAGAGAAAGGAGCTGGAATACAAACGAACCCTACGAGACCTGGCTAAAGATTACAAAAAAGCTGGTGCCAAGGAACAGGAGGAAAGAAAGAACAGATACTACATGCCTGAAGAGACGAGAAGCAAGGTAGGAGCGACTGAAATGACTTACCCACACAGTGTGTAAAGACAATTACTAATTCCTGCACACCTAAGGGGTTCATGAATTTATTTTTTTAACCCTTTCCTTTCCTCCGTTCCTTACCTCCTTTCCCTGCGTCCTGCTCTCCTTTCCTTACCTCCTTCTCCATCCTCATCAGGAGGTGCCCCAGAAGGAACTGGAGCTGGAGGAAACTCCCATGGAGCTGGGAGGGGAGCAAGGCCGCTGGGAGGAGGAGAGGCTCAAGACGGCATCTCTGAGCTTTGGGGCCAAAAAGGAGCGAGAGCAAGGGATGAAGCGTGAGCAGGAGAAGTACCAGCTGATCTTAGAGGAGGATGAGATGATCGACTTTGTCAGCACTGCCATAACCATGAAGGGAACTCTGACAGAAAAGGTCGGGTTTCCTCTGTTACTTTATAACATCATTATATCATGTTAATGAAAGTATTTTGACTGTGTTTGCTGAGTCTTGCAAAAGCTGACCTGCAGTCGGACAGTCCATTTGAGCTGTAATGTATGAGTTCTTAAATGTTTATGTAGGTCTTACCTATCTTGATGTTCATTTAAGACTAGTTCAGTTATGTACATTTAAATACATAAAAAGATAATCTAATTTGAAGTGGTCTTTTCTTCTGATCCCATTGTGTGCAGGATCAAGACACCACAGCACTCTCCCAGGCAGAGCAGGATAAAAAGTCCATGCAGGAGGTCCGGCGCAGCCTGCCCATCTTCCCCTACAGGGAAGACCTGCTAGCTGCAATCAAGGAGCACCAGGTTCTTGTCATAGAAGGGGAGACAGGCTCTGGAAAGACCACCCAGATCCCGCAGTATCTGTTGGAGGATGTGAGTGCAGAATCTAAATTCAATCACAGAACTGGAACCGTTGTCCTTTTCAAAAGTCAACCGAAAAGTTCCCGAATTTTCCGAAACAGCACAAAACTTTGTAGATTAAAGTAGAATCACAGTTTATTTAAAAAGTCTTTATATCTTCATTTCTGCCTTCAAAGCCCCTTTCATATAATCTTTACCTGTTCGTTTCCATCACTGTTTGACACATTTTAAGCAGGTAATCAGTGAAATGTATAGCCATCATGTGAACAGGATGCTAACAAATTATGATTGATATCAAAATATTTTTTTATATTATTTATATTATATATTTTTGCAAACTTTGCACTAACCTCCCTGACACGTAGGTTAGCAGCATATCAACATACCACTGGAGTGATATAGCCAGCTGTTTAGCTATGAGTAAATATGTTAACATAGCTTTTCTTTAGAAAACTCCCCTGGCTTGGAACAGTGGACATAGCTAACACAAAACAGGCAGGAGTGGAGGACGTTTGTTGCTGCCCTACATGCCAGTCAGCGTAAGGGCAGTAAATAATGTTATAATAATGAGTTATAGCAACGGTATCTGGTGGATAAGGAGATTCTGCCGTTGAGATGGAGACTGTGTAGAAATTCACTCTGTTTAGAGTGTGGATCTGGCAATTATTGTTCCTGGTAACTGCACTTTTGTATTCAAGTTAATTTTAGAAGTGGAGCTTTTACTTTCACTTTTTAGGTTATGGACCAGGACAGGGGACCCTCTGGAAAGATGTACTGCTCTCTATTCTATAAAACAGAGATTCTCATAACTCAGACTAAAATTAATAATGCCTATTCCTACTCTGTGATGTTGTTGGCAGTAGTCTACGAACATCTGCTATCAGAATTAAGATTAGCTGCAAATCAAGACGACTGAGTGTATGAATATGTTGTTCCTCTCGCAGGGCTACACTAACGGAGGCATGAAGATCGGATGTACACAGCCTCGCAGAGTGGCAGCCATGTCAGTGGCAGCCAGGGTGGCACAAGAAATGAGCACCAAGCTTGGGAATGAGGTGAGATTGACACATCATCCCGCCGAAACCCATCTCTCCCACAGTTTGACTATAAAATATTCTATTTAAGATCTATACGGTAATGAATTCTACTTTACTATGTTATGCATGCAGTGTTATCTTTTCAATACTCTGGTCCCTGTTTCTAAAACAACACAATGTAGCTGAATTTTCTTATACCTGTGTTTTATCATCATCACTTTATTGCTTCTTCCAGGTCGGGTACAGTATTCGTTTTGAGGACTATACATCTGAGAGAACAATCATAAAATACATGACAGACGGCATGTTGCTCCGAGAGTTTCTCACCGAGCCTGACCTGGCCAGCTACAGGTAATGACAGGAAGGCAGTCACGAATGGGGCATCACAGGGGTTTTTTTTTTAGCTTGAATTTAATTTGACTTCTCATTTTTTGATTAAGAATCTAGATGCTATCATCAAAATTTTGTTGTTGTTTCTTTCATATACATGTTCTTTTCTTTATCACATCCTTAATCACACTTTCCTTTTTTATTATTGTTTTTAACACATCCTAATTTCTCTTGACATATGCTGCCAATAACCCTTCTATTTCAAATATGTTCATAAGATAAGATAAACCTTTATCAGTCCCACAATGGGGAAATTGCAGATCATGTACATTTATTGAACTCCTGCATTACTGTATGCGCTTAATGACGCCCTCTTTCCATTTTCTCTGTCTCTCTCCCTCCAGTGTGATTATCATAGATGAGGCTCACGAACGAACGCTCCACACAGATATCCTCTTTGGTCTGATTAAAGACATCGCGAGGTTCAGACCAGACCTAAAGGTGCTAGTGGCCAGCGCTACTCTGGATACTGAGCGCTTCTCCTTCTTCTTTGATGATGCACCTGTCTTCAGAATCCCCGGCAGGAGGTTTCCTGTCGATATATTCTACACCAAAGTAGGAACAAGCATGTTATTTGAATTAGGAAAAGTATCATCGCTGCATGATGGGGAAAAAAAGCCATATTATGTCTAATAAAATTTAAGTTTTCCATTTCTAAAGAATGCATTGTTCCTAAACATTGTCTTATGTTTCCTAATCTTTTATATAGATTTTTATTTTGGCAAAAACTTATTAATAATAAATAATAATTACGTTGTTTTGATTGCAGACTTTTCCCTTTATCACAAAACGAAACAACATTACATTTTATCAGATAAAAAATTCGAAGGTCTGTAGAACTCTTCCATGCAACCCCCTAAAATCTAAATGTTTTGTTGTCTTTATTTGTATCTGCCATTTCTCAAGGCTCCAGAGGCAGACTACCTGGAAGCCTGTGTAGTGTCGGTGCTGCAGATCCACGTCACTCAGCCTACAGGAGACGTTCTGGTCTTCCTCACTGGACAGGTAGATTTTACATCATCCATGGGATCTTTTTAAACAGGTTCTATATAAATAACCATAATTAAGACCCACAATTGCTAATATTAATAGTATGGTTACTATCCCGAAATATATTCCGGGGTAGTTCGGGGAGCTGGAATCCGAGTGGGCCAGGGTCAAGTCCTCCATTATGGAGGCGGCTGCTTTGGCCAGAAGTTGTCTGTCGTGGCAGCAGCTTGAGAACCCGCTGGTGGACAACAGCAGTGAAAGAATTTGTTAAGCTGAAGAAAGGAGGCTTTTCAGACTTGGTTGGCCTGGAGTTCTAAGGAGGCAGCAGACAGTTACCGAGAGACCAGAGGGGCCGCAGCTGTAGGTTCAAAAAGTCCATGAAGAATGACTTCCGATTGGTCCCAAAGAAGTTCGTGCAAACCGTACGACGACTCAGGAAGGGAACGCAGGCCTTGGTTCAGAATGTGTACAGCTGGACCGGTTAAGTGTTGACCCGTACAGAGGATATTGTAGGGCGATGAAAATTAACACTTTGAGGAACTCCTGCACCCGGAAGGCACATCCTCTATAGTGGTGGCAGAGTTAAAGGACCTAGGGGAAGGCCCATCCACTTCCCTGGCAGATGTCACTGATGTAGTTAGGTCCCATTAGGGTGGCTCGGCTCAGCTCTGAGTAGAGCCACTGCTCCTTTGCATCGTAAGGCGCCAGTTGAGGTGGCATCTAACTAGGATGCCTCCACTTGGAGGTTTTTCAGACATGTCCAAATAGGAAAGACCCCGAGGTAGACCCAGAACTCGCTGGAGGGACTATATTTCTCATCTGGCCTGGGAATGCCTCGGGATCCCCTGGGATGAGCTGGAGAGTGCTGCTGAAGAATGGGATACTGTATATGGAAGTCCCTTCTTAACCTGCTGCCACCATGACCAGGCCCGGGGTAAGCGGAAGGAAAGAGATGGATGGTTAATAGAGTCCATATAATTATGCATTGATTTGATAACCAGAGTAACACGTTGGTACATCAGTGTATGGCTTCCATGAATTTTCCTGATCAAAGAAAAATCAAACGACAGAGGCTGTTTGTGCTTGTGTCCTACTTGAATGTATATTTTTCATATCCTCACTTTACGTAGTCCCTTTGACGAGAAAAACAAAAAACCCACCTATTTTCATGTCTTATCTCATTAATGGTTATTGACTGTGTTTAAACTGAAACCCAACATGTAATTAATGAAGTATCCAGACTTGTGTTTGTGGATGTAAACACCATATCCTATTTCAGAAACCGAGATAGGCTAGCTACAGTTCTTCAAAACAAGTCAAGATGACGTTAAATACATTCGTCTTTTCCCTTTTTTCTGAGAGATATTCCTATATCTCTCAGATATAGGAATATCCTATTCTTTTCTGTCCTAAAGAAGGATCCCTTGTGGAGGTTCATATGCTTGTTGAAAGCGCTTTGCTATGTGGATGGCCGAGCACCGTGTTTTTTGATACAATGATTGGCATTTATTAATTATATAATTATATATATTATTATTAAGTCTGAATGAACATTTGCCGCAAAAGAAAAATAGGAGGAATTAGAGTCAGCTTTATTTGAACACATTAATTTTACTCTGGCTCTTAGTGGTTCTCGTTCTTAACTTCAATAACAATTTCCAGGAAGAACGTAAAATGGAAACAAAGCAGAAAAAAGTGAACATTAAGCTATTACGTACAGAATTTTCTGTATATGGGTCAAGTTGTTTCCATAAATAACACATTCAAATTTCTGTGGAGACTCAGTGGTTCAAACAATAAATTGTTTCTATAAATAACACATTCAAATTTCTGTGGAGACTCAGTGGTTCAAACAGTTAATTGTGTCTATAAATAACACATTCTTATTGCTATTGTGACTCAGTGGTTGGAACTGTTGCTGAACAGCAAGGCTCTATGTTTGGCTGGAGTAGGGCATACAACTTTACCAGTGTTGACTAAAGGACATTTGCAGAAATTGTTATTATTTATCTTTAAGGGTTTGTTGACCTCTTTGCCTATATATGTTTTCTTGCAGGATGAGATCGAAGTCTGTTGTGAGATGCTCCAGGAAAGATGCAGACGGCTCGGGTCTAAGATAGCAGAGCTGCTGGTCCTTCCCATCTACGCCAACCTGCCTTCAGACATGCAGGCCAAGATCTTCAACCCTACTCCACCTGGTGCCCGTAAGGTGAGACAGCGTCTTGTTCCTGGCTAGAATACTCCGGGAACTACACCTAGATCGATAATGGCATCTTGAATGTAACAAAATAGTTTGTAAACTAAGACAACAAGTTAAACTGTGTGACTGAAATAAATGAACACAATTGCTCTCTGCCAGTTGATGACTGTATCAGATGTCAAAGGTCTTTCATATATTTTCCCAGATGAAATGTCTCTGCTGCTGCTCACCACTAGAGGCTGCCTTAGACACTGAGACATTTCTACAGACACTCACAGCAGTAACACTGTTGGACAGATGAAAGCCTTATATTGTCCTTTTTATCGAGTCTTTGTTTCCGTTTGCCAACAGCTAGATTTAAACTCATTCTACTTTGTTGATCAATGTTTACTCATGTTATCTCATGAGACCAAACGCTCTCCCTTTCAATACCAGGTGGTGGTGGCCACCAATATAGCAGAAACCTCTCTAACCATAGATGGCATCATCTACGTCATCGATCCAGGCTTCTGCAAACAGAAGAGTTACAACGCTCGCACCGGCATGGAGTCACTCATCGTCACGCCCTGTTCGCGGGTAGTTCCTCAATGCTTTCTTAATATTTACAAACAAGATGTTATTGCTGATAGGAGGCAGTGTTGAATTTTTATCAAATAGTGGAGTGAATGCATAAAGCCAAACATTCACTCCCTAAGGTGAAACAATGTTGTAATGTTAATTTGTACAAAGGTGAAAACTGGTGAAATTGATTGGGCAGCTGTTTTTGTGAAACTATATTGGTATTGAAACTTTTTGTGAACTTATTCTATGTTTTTCTATTTCACTCTCAGGCTTCAGCCAACCAGAGAGCAGGCCGTGCAGGCAGAGTGGCTGCTGGGAAATGTTTCAGGCTCTACACAGCGTGGGCCTTCAAACATGAGATGGAAGAGACAACTGTGCCTGAGATGCAAAGGACCAACCTGGGAAATGTAGTTCTGCTGCTGAAGAGTCTAGGTGAGGGGAGTGGGATGAATAAATATCAAAATTTTGTCATGTCATACATTCAAGTCATGCGTCGGAGCACATTCGTTGACTATTTGTTGCCTGTGAACATGTAAAAAATTAACAGTATTTTCTTGCAGGCATCAATGACCTCATTCACTTTGACTACATGGACCCACCTCCTCACGAGACTTTGGCCTTAGCGCTGGAGCAGCTGTACGCCCTGGGAGCACTCAACCACATGGGAGAGCTCACCAAGGTAAAAATATGTATAAAAAGAATAAAACTACATCAGTGCCATTCATTTGTGCTTTGATCTCGAAGGAGAAAACTGCTGAAACATCCGTAACGGAAGAAAAAAAACCCAAATATGCTATAATTAAACAGACTAATAAATGTTAGTAATGATTATATTGATGGCTTATAATCACTGCCAGCCATTAATAATCCCTTTATATAACACATTTAAATATAAGCAACTATCTATATTGAATTAATCTATAAATTATATGAAATGGTGGAAAACATTCTTCAAATGTCTTGCTTTGTCGAAACAGTAGAATAATGAAATATAAGTCCATATTCTGTCCCTTGGTATTTTTCTTAAACAATTATTTACTTTTTAAATAAAGTTAGATTATTTTTTGTTTATATAAAGTGAATCATTAATTATAAAAGAAAACTTTATTTGTAACACACCCTTCATTCATGCACGGACTGCTAGAGTAGACAAAGAATATAAAAACAGAGAATGAATTTCAACTTGATAATAGTAAAAGTGGAGTTGTGTTAACCAGTAGTGATAATAGGAACAAGAATCAAGTAAAATGAGGATAAAAATACTGAATAGTCATTAAAATTAAGTTTAGAATAGCAAATGTCACACATAAAATCAAATAAAAGACAACATTTTAAAAGAAGTGCAGTCATGCCCAGCAAAGCTCCACTGGGTGGACCCTTTTTTTTTCTCTCTATATTCGGAGCATGAAGTGTTGACAGGAGTACTCAGTGTATGTCTTCAGTTGGAACTTTGTGTATTTTAACACTCTGCGTACGTGCCCCTCGGGAGCCTCATCACGTCTTCCTTGATGGAATGTGCTGATTCATGAGGGATATGATTATTCATTGAATTCTACCTGAATAAAGCTTGTAATTGTTTACCGAATAAAGGTTTTCTTAGTTTAAATATATTTAACCCTTTGTTTATGATTGTTGGGTTTAGCTGGGCCGCAGGATGGCTGAGTTACCAGTGGACCCCATGATGAGCAAGATGATCCTGGCATCTGAGCAGTAAGTCTGCAGTCTGATCTTCTGATACAATTGTTGGAAATGATCCCAGTTGTAAAGATAGCCATTATAAACAATAACAGAACATTGGGTGTGAGGCCTGCATAGGTTGGTGCAAGATCTGTAACTCCAGGTTCTTGAAAGGATCTTTTAGATAGCATAAAAAAACAAAAAAAAAAGGTTTGGTGGTTATAAGAACACTTATGTCGTGAATCCATATAAGAAGATCAATTCTCCAAACGGAAGATTGGTAATCCATCCCAGGGAGAGAAAATGATTCACTGGGCCAAAGGTCTGTCTGTACTCGGATATGAGACAGTACTCTGCTTTGAGAAACGTAATCCAATCTGTCCAGTGTCTGAGCAGAGAGGAAAAGATAATTATAATTTTTTTGTTTTGGTTTCGTCTTGTATCATCCAAACTTGCTTATCTTTTGTACCATGGCTTGTGCTGTATACACACACTGTTCATTGCCTAAACATTGTTGTTTGTAAAAGACACCTTTTAAATTGGACACTTATTTAGTGATTACATAGAAACACAACAGGTGCTCAGTAGTTACTATTGCAACTTCTTATTTCTTTAGAATTATTTCTCTTTCTCATCTCCGCCTCCTTCCAGGTACAAGTGTTCGAATGAAGTGCTGACAATAGCGGCCATGCTGTCAGTGAACAACGCCATTTTCTATCGACCCAAAGACAAAGTTGTGCATGCCGATAACGCCAGAATGAACTTTGTGGTGCCAGGGGGCGACCATCTGATGCTGCTCAACGTCTACATACAGGTACAAGCAGTCACAGCTGAACATGTGTTTGAAATATCAGTGTGTCTTTATCAAACTCATCATGTACAAATGTGTTGAATAGATGCTCATTTTCTCTTAATCTTTTAAGTGACGCTGATATATGATATTTATTATTTTTTAAGTGTTTTCCAGAGGTTTTTAAAGTTTACAGTTACCTGTAATGGATGGATGTAGACAATTTATCTACAATAAATCCATATACTCACATGATATCTTCATCCCTCAGTGGGTGGAGAGCGGCTACTCCACACAGTGGTGCTATGAAAACTTCATCCAATTCCGGTCCATGAGACGAGCGCGGGATGTCAGGGACCAGCTGGAAGGTCTGATGGAACGTATTGAGGTGGAGGTGGTCAGCTCCCAGGAAGACAACGTGGCTATTCGCAAGGTACCGAATGTACACATTTGATCGATTACAGTTATATCTCACAAGTCCATGTCTGTGACATGTTGTTGTGGAGTTAGTTAGGAGATATAGCTAGGACAGATCAACTACATCCATCCATCCATCCATCCATCCAATTTCTTCCGCTTATATGGAGTCGTGTCACAGTGACAGCAGGCTAAGAAGCGAATTTTCGACATTTTCTCCTCAGCATCACTCTCCAGATCGACCTGGGGGAACGCGGAGGCACTCCCAGGCTGGATGAGATATATAGAATTATATTGTATTGCAACTACAGCAAAGTTCAAAACCATTGGAGATCTGTGGCAGAAATAATAATAATATAATAATAATTGTATTTATTACGCACTTTACATTTGGATCAAATCTCAAAGTGCTAAACTTTGAAAGGACCAACTGAAATTTTTAGAAACAGGAAGAAGGCTTTATAAAGCAACTGGTAGCCGGGTCATTTCTTATGTACCCTGTTTCATCTTATAGTCTGCATGTCATCATGGGCAGGTGAAAGGTTATCCTCACAAAAAGCCAGATCATGATTCCTCCCATCTCAAAGAAGTTTTAAGTTTTAAAAAGATCTATAGCATTCGAACAATTTTGTAATCATGTATATTCACAATGTATAATTAGATATAAGAGGACAACCGTAAATTAATGTGTGAATAGACTTCTTATATCAAGGAAGGAGTGATTCGTGAACACACACTTAAACCACTGGAGATAAGTGATGGACATTTTTTTAATTAGTAGGGTTACACCTTCTTTTTCAGTTTACGTAGTGTACCGTCACCTGTGTCAGAAATCCATCAGCCACATAGGCAAAAGCAAGTCAATAACTTATTTCCTGTGTAATATTGTGAGGATCCCACATCTACAGGCAAAACGGCTCTGTGATGCCCTGTGTGTTCTGACATCTTTCTCTCAGAACCGTCATTAACCTTTTCATTACTTTGTGCTACAGTAGCCTTTCTGTGGAATCAGACAATATGGCTAGCCTTCTCTCCCTGTGCACCTGAATGAACCCTGGGTGCCCATGGCTCCGGTGCAGGTTCACCAGTTATCACTCCATAGACCACTTAGATAGTAACTAATCACTGAAGACCTGGAACAACCAACAAGACCTGCCGTTCTGGAGATGCACTGCATCCATCACCATTTGGGCCCTGTCAATGTCACTTAGATCCTTAAGCTTGCCCATTTTTCCTACATCAACTTCAGGACAAAATGTTTACTTGCAGCATAATAAATCCCCCCCCACTGACGGGTTACGTTGTAACGAGATAATCAATCTTACTCTGACATCAGCTGTCAGTGTTTATAGTGTTATGTCTGATCAGTGTAAGTCGGACAGGACTTTTTGTTGACTTGTGCTGTTTAATAGGAATTTAACATTGCTATTTTGTGTTTCCATGGCAACATGTTGGACTGTCCTCAGAATAAGGACAAACTAAGAACTATCATGTTTTTGTCTTGGGTTAATTTTTCCAGTTTCATGAGTATTTCAATTATTTTTTTAACTGCTTGTTAAACTGAAACAGCATCTATCCATGTCAATAAGCTCAGTCCAATTTTTGCGACGTCCCGGGGGGAATCTGCCATCTCCTGATCGTTCTTCTCTAAAATTAGTGTTTGGCTTTGACTCTCCTGCCTATGTTTACGTGCAAACATGGAACAAGTCAATCAGCGTTTTGCATTTGTATTTCTTTCAGTGGGAAACATTCACATTGGTGCTGACAGATGGTATCCGTCCATCTTTATTTCAGTGTCATGCTCTCCATCTGAGCATTAGTCGTGTGAACACACCCAGTAACAACTGACCCAGGCTAGAAAAAGGTGTGAACAGTTTTGGGCACCTGTGATAACAGATTGTCTGGCAGTTGTGTTTGGATGATACCTGTTTGTAAATCTCACATGCAACCCTTATGTCGTGCAAAACTCCAGTATTAGTGTGAATGATCTTCCATCCCTACTTCTTGATTGAAGTTCAATTTGATCGCATTGCAAAGTATGCATGTGCATTAGCAGAGATTTAAAAACTCTCCTGGAAAGACAACTTTTTCTTTTCTGAGGACAACAACGATATGCAATTGTACCTCCTCAGTATTTATACTCAGAACTGATTGGCTGATTATCACTATATTATGTTCAGCAGACAATTGGAGTATACTTCTCTTCTGTTTCCCTGATCTTAAATATTAGTCATTATTAACTAACTCCAGTTCAGTGTTTAATATTATGCACTTAAATGCATAATATAATATATTATTATGTTATGCATTTAAAGCGCATAATACAAGACCACATGCTTTAGTACAGTTTACAAATCAAAAATGAAATCTTATTTTACAAGGCAAACAGAGAATGCTCTGTTTTAGTTCATAAATGAAAAGGTCCCACTATTTTCTTAACAAATCCGGTGTCCACCCACTGAATTTACCCCCAAAAAAAGAAAAAAACGAGTGCAAGGAATTTGAGAACCATAAAACAAATTCATCCAATAGGCTTATAGAGTCCAAATTAAAGTATGGGCTTACAAAAAAAGCCCATACAAGCCATTGAGTTTACACAGCAGAATTCCAATCTCCTCCTTTTTCTCTTGTTCTGACAGCACTGAGGAGAAAGACCGCAAATCATCAATCACAAAATTAAACATCATTCTGCTGACTGCACTCTGGGATTTGCTCAGTTCAAGTTCAAATGTTGCTTGTTTGCAGGGAGGAGGTAAGGCCCCTGGTCCTCGTCCATGGGGAGATCTTTTAGGGTGCTCTCTCAGCTCAGTGTCTCTTCTGGTCTGAAGTTACCGACTTGGATGTTTCTGCTGTAGTCAATGCTGATGGACACGTCAAACTACCAAAACTAATTTTCAAATGAACCTGCATTTTTAAATCCCTTGCCTTTATAATGCTGCTGCAGGCATGGCGATGGATCGGCTGTTAACAATCCCCTCTTCCTCTCCTCATCTCCCTCGCCCAGGCAATAACAGCAGGATATTTCTATCACACCGCGCGACTGAGCAAAGGCGGCTACAAGACGGTGAAACACCAGCAGACTGTCTACGTCCACCCCAACAGCTCTCTGTTCGAGGAGCTGCCTCGCTGGCTCATCTACCACGAGCTCGTCTTCACCACTAAGGAGTTCATGAGACAGGTTTGTCTGAGATATCTTCACTGTCGATGTCTGAAATATCTTCAATGTCGATAGTCTTTCTCTTCCATGCCTGTATGATAATGTTGTTTCAGCCTTTTATGAGACCACAGTCCGTTTAAATCTAAACGTAAAATTTCTTCTTTTGTTAATGGGACAGCTCACAAATGAGGAAGTGTTCCTGTAAAACAATTAACTGCATTCCCCCCCCCGTGTACGCAGGTGATTGAGATCGACAGCAGCTGGCTGCTGGAAGTGGCTCCACATTACTATAAGACCAAGGAGCTGGAGGACAGCAGCAGCAAGAAGATGCCCCGCATGCAGGGCAAAGCCAAAGAGGAGCTGAGGGCAACATTATAAATTAGGCAATGAGGAGGTTGATTTGTTTTTCCCCGTCTTTCTTTTTTCTTACTTACCCAAAATAAATTGACGTTTGTGAAAGTCTTACAAAGTTTTACAAGAATTTCTTTCTTCCATTTGTCTTGCAGCTGAGTGACTGTTCATCATATTGATAGGTACAAGACCTACTTAGATGCAGTATTTTAATATCCTACATTCATCTTGTTAGGCCAGGTTACTTGTTCTACAAGAGGACTGTGTGAGTCACGAATAAACTGACAAAATGATTAGAAGTGTCCCTGACGGTAGAGCAACAAAGCAGCAAAGGATAAATAGTTACTGAAAATGGATGGATAGTTGGAATATCACCTCTGTGTTTTTCTTCAACTCCAAATAACTTGCTCCATACGTCCTTCATTAAAATGCTGACTCCTATGACTCCTCGGGTACCCTTTAACAGCTGCTCTCCTGTGTTACATAAAGAGCGACATCACTGCTTTATGGAGCGCTGCATGGGTGTCTTCGTGTTTGCTCTGATATTCATGGAGCTGTGACCAGGAATGTGTGGAGAGACGGGGTTAAGGAACGTAGCTGATCTTATTTTGGTAGTGAACTCTTACTGTGACAGGAGGGCAGTGATTGCATGACAGCTATGAGATGCTGATATGTACAACGCTGACACCTTGTCTTTGTATGGAGTGACAGGGGAATTTTCGCAGCAGAAACTGTATTTCCTGATAGGGGCCCATAGAGAAAAAATACATACAGTATAAGTGATCTTCTACCTTGTCCCCTCTCATGCCACTCATACGGATATCTGATGTGTGCTTGATTAAATGGCATTGGCTTTTTGAATGCTATGACAGTGCAGTTGTAATATCTGTCAGATATGCCTCTGTGTATCACCACAACACCAATATGATGTGGATACTTGTGAGTAGATGAGCTTTATTATCTGCATGTTCCACACACAGACACAGCCAAACACTCCGGCTCATTGCAGCTGGTCCAACTGGTCTGACTAGTAGAAGAAAAGAGGCGTGAAGTGGCGAGGAGGAGGGTTCGATGGAGGTAATGCTATGCAAGAATTGGAAACAACACATAAGAGGAAAGATACTGACAGGAAAGAACAGGAACTACAAACACACCAAAGAACTTGTCTTTGTAATGAAGTTAGGTGACTGCGTGATTCTGACATTCATCTACCTGAGCAGGTCAGTGTGTGCATGCCTCTCCAGTATTTACTTGTTCCTTGTCTTGAGAATGTTTTCTGTTTCATCGTAGAGTGTAAACTCAAAATGTATCCTCTTTTAAAGCCAACAAATCCTTAAAATACAAACTCGTGTGAAATGTCCAATTGCCTTTTTTTTCTTTCTTACAATTTGGAGTTGATTTTCTTGAATGTTGACTATGTGCAGGTCACAAATTTAGGTTAATGACTGACAGTGTTTTGGACACGTATGATAGAATGTTTGCTATGACTTTTCATGACAATGGATCTGTGTCACATGCTGAAGGTTTCCATTTACTTACAGAGTTTCAGCCAAAACAGCGGGATCATAAAAATACCCATTAAGTTCATTTTAACACTCCTTGTACTACAGTACAGTACACACACTCGGACGTGTGTGCTGAGGAACAGGAAAGCCCATTAAGCAAATACAGAATATGCGCCTATATGTTTAATAAATGAAAGAAATCAGTAGATAGCATTTGACTACAGTTGAGAAATGAGATAGCAAGAGATTAGTCAATGTTGCCTCATGAAACAGCAAAAATGACTGCAGGTCAAGTCTCTCAGTCTATCGGCTCCTTTGCAACAAGTTGACTCATCCAAAGTTTACTTTTCCACAGCTCTAGTTGGGAAGGCATCAATCACCCCTCCGCCTGGAACTCTAATTCTACAACTCCCCAACATGAGCGATGACAGAGAGAGACCCAGGCCTGAGGCCAGCAGGAGCAAGAGCAATGAAACCAGACAGGCTCCCAATGTCAAACCCAAACTGAGAGCAACCAGCAACAAAGAAGACCGGCGGAAGAAGGAGCGGTCTGCAAAAGTGAGGAGATCAAATAGTACTGGCTCTGAGAGGGTGGACAGAGGCAGGAGGAGAGACCGAGACAGACAGCGAGGAGAGAGGAGGCAGCGGGGCAGGAGTGAGGAGGCACACAGAAGGGACAGGAGAGAAGGAGAGCACTCGCATAGGGCCAGTCCCCCTGAGAACGACGTGGAGGACACTGAGTGCGCTATTTGTTTCTGCACTTATGACAATGTCTTCAGGACGCCAAAGCTGTTGGCATGTGGTCACACCTTCTGTCTGGAGTGCCTCGCTCGCATCAATGTGGCCTCTCCTGAGTTCAAGACCTTGTCCTGCCCAGTATGTCGTGAACTGACTGACTTGCCGCACGGTCAGGATTTGCCCCGCCTGGGAACCAATGAAGACATCATAGGCAAACTCCCACCGGACATGCAGAGGGCCCTGTCTATCCGCTTCAAGCGCAACAAGGGTAAACTGTTGCTGAAGAACCCTCTTCCTAGCAGCCAGGCCAAGACTAATACCATTAACATGACTGTGAAGAATCAGGAAGGCCAGGTGGCAGCAGGCGGGCACTTAGGTATCGTGGAGCAGGGAGCAGCACAAACCACAATGGTGGATGTAGGCAGGCCACCAAATAGGGTCAGAGGTCACCTGCGCAGGTTGTTCCGCTCAGACCAATGCTACTACGCCGTGGTGGGATCCATCATCACCGTGGCTGTGGTACTCATTCTGGTTGGGATTCTGGCCTTTGTGATAATACCAACTGTTGCCGTTCACCACAAGCCTGATCGTCCAGTGAACCAAACAGACAATGCTGGGAGAAATCCCTAACGGGGAAGAACTGGACAGGCCTTATAGAATAAAGTAAAAAGAGGAGTGAGATAATATCACGTGTTGAACTCGGTTGAGGCCCCATTTTGTCCTCTTGCTGAGCTATGTTGAAGTCAAAGCGAAACACTGGCACACAAACTAGTTTGTTAAAAAAAAATGAAGGAATACAAGGACAACAACATATTTCAACCAAGGAAGTGGCCATTGTTTAGGCTCAGAGTTGCACGTATTAAAAACCACCGTGTTATTTTCTTACCTGTTCGTGATTACTGTAAAAGCCCAGGTTATATATATAAATATGTATATATGTATGCTTAAAAGAATCTGTCCATAATGAAAATTAAGCCGTAAATGTTCAAATGCACTGAACTCCTTGATGAACTTTTTTTTTTTTTATTGCAACCGGCTGATTTCTATTCAGGCTTTTCTTTTCCTCATAGATATTTTTTTTTTTTTACAGCCCAACTCATTGTACACTGCCATTGATGATTGAAATACTTGTAAATATTGTCTTTTCACTCTAAAGAATGGGCTTAATATCCCTTAATATTATAAAAAATGTGTTGTTTGTCTTTTCCCTTTAACCAACATTTACATTTGTATTATTTGAGATGTGAACAATGATCAGCTTGCTTTAAAAGAACAACCCTATTCTGTGTCATTTTTCCTCGATTTACTGTGTTCAGGACTATTTCCTGCCTATTTTCCTGATATTTCCTCTGCTGGTTCAAAAAGATATTTTGTCCCCCTGAAAGCTCCATGCTTGTTTAGATACCCGATACCCTCTAGTGGTGTAAACAGACGGTTAACCCAGGAGTGGCCAGTATCTCCTCCACTGTGTCTCATGGCACCAGGAGCCTTACCTATATTGTGATTACTCACAATACGCCATCCTGTCCTTGATGCGGTTTGGATTAAATTTGTGAAAAGCAGCAAGAATGAAATTAGAGAAAGTATGTAAATAATGGTCATTCCTACAGTTTGGCTCACACTACAGGTCTGAACTACAGCTGAGTGTTCAGTGGATGAAGTTAAGATCAGGTTTGAAATAACAGGATTGTCGTTGTATGTTCAAGGTGCTTATAATTGGACATTTTACCCCTTAATAAGCCTGATGCTGATGGTGGAAGGAGGCAATATCCAATTTCCAGGTGTTTTTTGCTGTCTATTAAGAAATCTCAAAAGGTTGATGACTCACTCTGATGAAATTCTTTGTACGGATGGATCTTGGGCCCAGGAAGAGTTGATTAAATTTTGAAGCAGATCCATAAATAATCAGCGTCAAGATCCTTATTTTTACTTTCTCCAAAATTGCAAGATAAGACCTTTAAATGAAATGCAACATCGTGAAAACATAGGACCAATCTAACTAACAACCATCAGACAGGAATGCCACACCTCTGTGTGCAACTGGATCTCAGGGGTTAAAATAGAACAATATACAGTATTTGGAGAGGGACTAAGATGTGTCCGGCCACACTGTGGTAGCAGAGCAGAGTAGGGTAGAGACTATCTGAAATAATGCCTATTCAGAGCCATTACAGTTGATTTTATGTATCCCAGAATGGAAAGAGGTCACTTCTGGATCCTTCTTTATGGAAAATCCCATTTTGTTGTTGATAACTGTCTGTGAGTAGCAGTAACATTTACTCAAATAAGTACAATCTATCATGTAAATACTTGCATTTGTCCATCTTACTGAATTTGAAAGGGGAAATCATGTAGACTGAGTACTTTAACCTTTAATTTGTAGCATGTACTTGTATGCGTCAAGGCAGGAGTTTGTCTCAAGGCACACCCACCAGATCCCCTTCTACACTCATCGAGGCTAATATGGTCTCATGTTCAGGAGCAGAAAAGACCCCACCTCCGGGTTTACTCTTCTTAAACCAATAAGGCAGGGTGTCACGTGACTGCTTGGGTAGAGGTTGACAAAATGACCCCAAGGAAACAGAGTCCTAAGTTGATGTTGTTGATATAATCGGCCACAATGGCTTCCACGCCGTCTTCCTCTTCTTTGTCTGCTGTTCTCCGGTGTCGGGGGAATTTCTGGACCAGGAATCCACCGACTAAGCGGCCTGCCACCTCCGCTTACCGCGTCGGACCGGCCGGCGGGGGGGGCCTCGACTCCGCGGCTGAACGCGCCCTGTCACATGAGGTGTCAGCATGGGAGGCTTTCCTCCAAGGAGGGAGTGTGTTTGCGGGGAAAAAACTGACTGTGGAGTACAAATTGCCAGGGGTGTATGTAAAAGCGCTGAAAGAGAAAGTCTCCGAAGAGAATAACAAACTTTGTCATTCAAAACTTTGGCAGTCCAAAGAGGACGCGCGCTCAGCTGCGCCCGTTCTCCGCCACGCACCGGCGCGCCAACTGGCACACAGACTGACATCTACTCTGCCTGGAATAGATCAGATCTCTCGGATGATTAAAGACAAAATCCATGCCACGCGTGTCTTAAAGATAACCTTTGTGAATGACATGAGGGATTTCCAGGCTGATGTTTTTAAAGCGTCCACGTGTATGATGGGTAATGTGGGACAAATACCGTCTCTCGTGTTAACCAGCTGGTCAACCGTGAAGAGCGCCTGTTTATGTCTGACTTCTCTGGTGTCAGAGTTTATGTTTGGGAAGCTGGCGGTGTTGTGTAGGTCCGTACGACAAGATGCACCACTGCATCTGCCGAATCAACAGGATGTCAAAACACCCACGAATGACACCCTGCAGGTGAGCTCAACAAACGTCACCTCGAAGCCTGTGTGTCACTATTACACTCAAAAAAAGTAAACTTTTGAGTTGATCAATTCAATGAATTTACTTGTACTCAATATATATGTGTTAGCTTAAGAAACATAGCCGATTATAGCAGATGTAATCCAAAATGAACACTTGTTAGATCAACTGAATATGATTGATTTGACACAACTTTATAGTTTTGAGTGAATGACACAATCAAAACACTGGTCCTTGATAAGTTCATGTTGGACAGAAGAAACATAGTTGAGTAAAGCAAAAAGTTTAGTTAGCCGGACCCCTTAATGTCCGGCTCAACCGTTTGGTTGAGCACATTTTTATCCACTATTTCTTATTAAATTTTTTTAACTTATCCTGTTTGTAATGTGACCCATTACTCTTATATTAAAGAGTAAAGGGGCCGTGGATGGCACCCTGAGGGACACCGAGTGTCAGAGGAGCCACTGAGGAGGAGGCGTTAAGAAATAAAATGTGCAAAGAAATTAATTTCCATCTCTTTTTTTTTCTTGGTAAGGACATTAAAGGGTTAAAACAGGTTTAAAAGATAATGCTGCAATTATCCAATACAGTAATGGTGGTGCAACCAAACATTGTGCAAAGTTAGGTAGGTGGAAAGTAGTGGTATAACCGGGTTAAGTCAACACGTAATTGTTTTGAGTGTACAGTATGTTATTTAATTCATTTGTATATCCTCCGCAGGCAAATGAACAAATCAACAATCCAACTGACCTCAACCCCAGCCAGCACAACTCCAGTTCTGGACAAAAGTTCACAGAGGACGGAGCTGATTGAGAGAATCCAAGGACTCGGAAACAAATTACACAAGGACTTTTACCTTGGTTTCACTGAATACACTTGGACTTCAAACTGTATTTTTTTTGTTAGGAAACATGTGAAACATTAGGCACTTGCCCTGTTTGCAATCACTAACTACACTCGGACCACCTGTTGGATTGTAAAAATAATGGCTGTATAGATATATTTTTTTTAAGCAGCTGTGAAATCAAAGTTCAATTTGCAATGGAATTCATGGGACCGGAATGAAATAAATGTGGCCTATGAACAGGAAAGTGCAATATCCTAATATATGACTCAAAGATGGTACATGGAATAGAAATAAGCATATTAGAAGTAACAGCTTAAAGTACAAGTAAGCCAAACTCAAATTTGTACTCTAAGAACAGGTTTGACCTTTTGGCGATGAGTTTATTTGTCTTTGACCAGAGTGTGAGATAAGAAGACTTTTGCATCTTTCACATCTGTATGGAAGACAAGAACAATTCTCAAGACATTTTTAATAAGCAATTCAGCATTTTACGCTCCAGTAGCCCTTCCGGGGGGTCGGCCAACATGAGCAAGCCTTCGCTCCCCATGAGCATCAAAAAGGCTTGGGTGCCCACGACCCCATTGCTGGTTCAGCGGCTGTCCTTTCTTTAACCTCTTTTGTTAGACCTTTTCCTGTCCTAATGACAGGAAACACCAAACAAGACCTACAGTTATGAAGATGATCTGACCGCTGATCTTTCATATAGCCATACCAATGTGGAACATGTCAAATTTGATCAATCTTTATGTTTGCACATTTTTCCCATTTTTCTCAAACGGGGGTACACATTTCCCAGAGGGGTACATTGGGCTACTGCAGGGAATACCTGAAATTTTATACAAAAAATTATCGTCACGCATACTTCCTAAAGTAATTTCTTTATAATGGGTCAAATGAATGAAAATATAAGCCCAATAAACCTCATTTTATTTCCAGGTGTCCTATTTTAAACTCAATTGTCCACTAGAGTAATCTGTAAGAAAAAATTTCAATCATGTTGGCCATGTTTGGGATGATTGAATATCAAATATACTACGTGTTGTATAAATATAACAACAATAATTTTGTTTGTTCTGCAACGAGAAGGATAACTTAGAACCAATACAATTGTGCTTACGTAATGGTAATTTAGTGATGGATTATACACATTTGAAATGTGGCATGGAGCTATCTGTCATTAAAAAAGTTTATTATTTCATAAAAGAGACACTCAGGCCACAGTGCTGCATTGTTTTGTCTTCATAAAGGTATTTGTCCTACCAAAAAGGTGTTTTACTTTCTCCTCCACTACATTTGTCTGACAGCTCTAGTAACTTCTTTTTCAGATTATAAGATTTCATACTCTAATGGTCCAATAAAACTCACATAATTCCATTTTTTTTTGATACCTTACCTGTAGAGGTAAAGTTAAGGAATAAGTGTTTATTGGGCTTTAGAAATTTCTCCCACTTCTTATACCAAATACATTTTTTAAAGTGGTCACAAAGCTCAATTTCTTTTTTTAACTAGCGAGCGACTTTGATACTCTTAGCATATTTAAGCGATGATAATTTAAAACATTAACATAAGTATGGTTTTGTCATTTACTTGCAGTGGAGGGTGACAGTGCTGTACTGGTACTTTTCCTCAATAAAAGGATCTAAATATTTCATCCCCCACTGGTTATAATGTTACCCTGAGTGGCTTGTGCCAATTACACACAGGTCCCTGCAGCACAAGAAGAAAAATTTACATTTTGTAAATTTTAATAAATTAAAATATTTGTAAATATTTGTAAAAAAATATTTTTTTATATCTCCCTGTCTCTTCTCTTCCTTACCATGTTCCAAATCAACAGTGAGTGTAAACAGACAGTGGGGTTAATCTTTAGAGACATTGGAGTTCAAAATTAGCTCCTCACTCAGAACAGCCCGCGCGCCAAAGTGTTGCGTAATTTCTTGAGGTGACAGTTAAGGCGGGACTTCCTGTAACTGCCTGACAACCAGGAAGTCGTCGTGTACTTTTCGTCCTCCTCCTCTTTAGTATAGCGAGAAACTGAAGAAACTGACAATCTCCAACTTGAGTTAATAGCTGGAAAATTTGCCAGGAAACGATTTTTCAACGGCTCCACCGAGCCTCGCTGCTCCTGTCGTTAAACTTCTCCGCTTGTCACCGAAGTAAAGGTGGAAAAAAATTCACCAGAGGAAGAAGTGGTGAGGGTAAGGGCTAATTTCTTACACCCTATTCGTGAAGCAACAGCATGTATAGTTTGTCGAGTACAATCTGTTTTGTTAGCTTCAATGAGGACAGCCAGTTCCAGAATAAGTGTTCAATGTTATTTAGATAAAACATAGCTTGATTCGTTTGTGTGGCAGCCACAGGTGAGTGGAGGAAATCGATCAGACAGTTGGGTATGAATCATCACTCCACGTCATACAGCTTCCATGAAAACAAATGTTTACACAAACTTACTTGTTTATTCTATGTTTTATTTTTACAAATGTTTTTCCCGCGTGCAGTTTCCTCTTGATGCTTTGACTCCTATCATCATTTTTTTGAAGAACAACATGTTCTTGTTATTTCAGATGGAAGAAGATATTGAAAGTTGATGATCCGCCAGAATTCCATCTTCACTCCAAGATGTGTCCTGCACTGCCTCATATTGTACCGAGCTTCACTCACACTCTGTTGTGTTCTTATAACTTTAGTAACTGCACAGTAAGCGACTCCAGATATTTGATCATGCATTTGTGATGATCCACAGCCTGCCCTTCCCATATCCCATTCCTATTGTCTGTAACTAGGACAAATCAGTCTTTTCAGACCCTGTCCTCCTAATCCCACCTTCATACCTCGAGTGTCTGGGCCATGCTCCGCAAGAGAGGTTCTCTCATTCTTTGTGGTACGTTACTGTTTATCACTTGGAATGCCATACTGGTGCTGCTGCTTTGGGGCAGACCCCCACCTGCCGAGCCAGGCGAACCTGGCCAAAAGGCAAGAGCAATGGCCGAAAGGCCTACTAATGATGTGGTAGCAGATGTCCTCCGAATGGCAGATACGTTTGAAGCAGAACTCGAAATGCAGAAGAAAATCCTGCTGCAGATCCAGAATCATCAGTCGCTGTGGGATCTATCAGATAAAGAAAGACCAAAGGTCGTTGTCCCACAGCCTGTCATTCCTATCTTGGTGATCGCTTGTAACAGGGTCAGCGTGAGACGATGTTTGGACAAACTTCTGCAGCACCGTCCCTCAGCAGAGCTTAATCCAATCATAGTGAGTCAGGACTGCGGCCATGCTGAGACTGCTGAGGTGATTCGCTCTTATGGAAATCAAGTAACTCACCTGAAACAGCCTGACTTGTCTGATATTGCTATGCCACCACAGCACAAGAAGTTTCAGGGCTACTACAAAATCTCCAGACATTATCGCTGGGCTCTCAACCAAGTGTTCAAGACTTTTTCTCATTCCTCTGTTGTGATTGTCGAGGATGACCTGGAGGTAATCATATGATCATTTAGTGGTGTAAAACTCATAAACCTATTGATCATTGTAATTTTACATGTATACAATGCATTTGTTCCTTATTTCATGAAAGTAAAGTTATTTAATCTTTAAAGCAGTTCAATTTCACGTGTTGCCAAAGGGTATGTGAATCTAAAAATGAGTAATTTATCTCCTACTGTAGGTGGCGCCAGACTTCTTTGAGTACTTCCGAGCCCTGCTGCCACTCCTGAAATCTGACCCCAGTCTGTGGTGTGTGTCTGCCTGGAATGACAATGGCAGAGAGGGTTATGTGGATCCGGGAAAGGCTGACCTGCTCTACCGTACAGACTTCTTTCCTGGCCTGGGTTGGATGCTCCTCAAGGAGATGTGGGAAGAGCTGGAGCCCAAATGGCCTGCTTCATTTTGGGATGACTGGATGCGCCAGCCAGAGCAGCGCCACAACCGTGCCTGTATACGCCCTGAAATCTCACGAACTCTGACCTTTGGACGGCAAGGCGTTAGTCTGGGTCAGTTTTATGACAAGTACTTGCGCTACATTAAACTGAATACCGAATTTGTGCCTTTCACCAAGTTAGACCTGAGTCACTTGAATGAGGAGACGTACAGAAATGATTTTGAGAAGGAGGTGTACAGCGCTCCTGTCGTCTCGTATGAAGAAGTTTCAAAGGGGAAGCTAAAAGGACTTGGGCCCTTCCGGCTACAATATTCAAATAAGGACAGTTTCAAGGTGCTCGCCAAAAACTTGGGAATCATGGATGATTTTAAGTCAGGAGTACCGAGGACAGGATACAGAGGTGTTGTTAGTTTCATTTCAAGAGGACGGAGAATTTATTTAGCCCCTTCTCTAGGATGGACCCAGTATGATAATTCCTGGAGCTGATAAAACAGAAAGCCTCTTTTAAAGCCTTTTGTAAATGTCATTTGGGTAAATCGTTCCAGACCAAAGACTGTTCTTAAAGTTTCACTTGGATTGAATCATATGTGCTCTTAATCCCTTTTTCTGTCCTTGATGAGGCAGATTTGATTGTTCATCCCTCTGATTTTGGGTTTTTTGCCAATACCACTCAGGTCTTTTACATAATTCAAAAAATATATAAGACAGTATAGAATGCAGCCTTAATGGATTTTCAGACAGAAATGCTGTTATTCACTAGACATCTTTTTGTTGTTGTTGTTGTTGAATTGTATCAACAGTGCACATTCAACATTGCTTTCAATGCAATCACCTAGTTTGCCACTTTTGATTTAATTATTTGTAATTTCTGGTAGCCTTTATGATCTGTTTAGGTCAGATGCAAATATGAAAACACAACCTGTGGTATGGTTTCTAATGGTGGGGGTTACCGTTTATAACTGCAGTATAATCTTTATTTGATTATTAGCGTTTGTCTTCCTTACATTTTTTTGATAAATATTGTTAAATCACTTGCCAATACATTAATTACTTTTCACACAATGACATTTATGTGTCTCTATTTTTCAGATTAAAAACAACCCAAACATTTTTATGACTTGCTTAATTTAGCTTTAGTACTGTTTATGGAAAGGTACTGTAAGTCTTTTCAGTATTGCAAGTTGTATCTTCATAAACCAAGCGTAGCTGTCTATTCTGCACTCAGTGAATCTCTGCCAGTTAATGGTTTTTAATTTTTTACACCATATTTTTTACCTTTTAACATGCCAGTTTGGATTCTTTGCGGCACATTTAGGATTATAGTGAAGCATCCAAATGGTTTATATCAACACTATCACGTTTGGTTAGCAATAATGCATCCCGTCAAAAATGTAATCGGTATCATCAGAGACAACATGTGACGGACATCCTGAGCGAGACCGGAATTTCGGCATAATTATTATGTCAAGCAGATTAAATGTAATGGAAACATTATTTTCAATTTGACTTTGATTTCACCACAAGAGCATGGTGTAAAAACACAATACACGAAACCTTAAATGTTGTAAGTTTATTTGAATAAATTTCCGAAATCGGGTAAATAAATAGAATCTTTTTTTTTTTTTTAAACTTTGCTGTTAATGCCAAAATGCCGTTACCGTGATAGTGTCACCTGCTGGTAACAGCAAGGAAGCCATGAGTTGAAAACATCATTTGATTAACATGAAATTTCCATGTTTTGGATAACAGTATACACTACAAGTCCCGGAAAGCAGATACAGAAAGTGCCATTGATTACCTTAACCCGCACATTCAAATTCAGAGTTGTGTTTTCCAGGCGTCTGCTCGTAAGGCTACTGCTGACAGGCATGGCTGCAAGAAACCATCGAGCGCTGCTTGCATCTCTAGTTCCTACTTCCAACTTATATTACTAGCACTCATGTAACCTCTACAAGTAGTTATACAACCCAGTGTTAGATGTAGTTATTTTAAGATGACTATTTCCAGGCAATTTACTGCATTTTCAGGAAAACTTTCAGAATCTAAACTGCTGGCATTTTTCAAGTTCTCTTTGTCTTCTGCACTTGTCTTAAGATCGTCTTGCAGTCCATCATTACCAGTTAGTATCCAATGGAATGTAATCTAGATGATGACAGGAAATGATCAAAATATCCGATAACAACACGGGAGACTAGAATATTTCATTCATTTCCATCATTTATTAATTTGCTAAAGCAGGTCATAACAAAATCTGCCTCGGAAGGCAGCTTCACTGGTACCTGCCTTGTTTTAACATGACCTTTTGTAAACCAATGAAATTCACAATTTGATCTAACACTGATGTATTTGTGCAAATGCCTACGTTATACGGCAATCATTGAAATATGAGGATGTTTGCCAAGTATGGGTTGAAAGACACCGTGGTGGAAAAAGTTTTCTGATCCATTACATAAACCACATTAAAAACCCTCCAGTAAAAATCCTGCATTTGAAATCTTACGTGAGTAAAAGTATATAAGAAATCATCCAAATGTACCTAAAGTATCAACAGTAAATACACTCATTGTTCAGTAAAACAATTCCTTTGAGTGTATCATTACCGCTGCCAAGGAAGGAGGTTATGTTCTCAACAATGTTTGTTTGTCAGCAAGATTGCTGAGAAAACTACAGCACTCAAGAAAAATCAAATCAAACTAAAAAAAAAGCACTCAGAGTGCAAACCTCGCCAAGGCACAACAGTATGCAAAGTCTAGGGAAAATGTATGCATATTTCTCAATTAATGTGTGACTTATTGCCAGCCTCTAAATCTACTGACAAATCCAACAAACTCTCTGAGTATCTTTCAAACACTCTCCGTAGCAGCTACAGAGTATATGAGATATATTTGGTCCTCTGCTGTGTCGTCCACTTCAGCCCACTGAACACACCACTGGATAGAATAACATGCAAATTCGTCCTGTAGTTTTTTTCTGTTAACTTACCCCCAAACAAACAAACAAACAAACAAACGCATAGGAGTGAAAAAATACAAATAATAATCAAATATGAAGACATATGGCTTTCACTGGACAGAAGTTGTATTACAGTTGTCGTCTAAATATAGCAGGGTAGAATTACCAATGATCCCTCTGAGATTTAGTGGAGTAGAAGAATAACCACTGGAGTAAAGTAAACAGTTTGCAACCCACTAGTCAGTACAGTTCAACGAAAGTTTGCTTCCCATTCTTTCAAGGAACTTAAAACATATTAAGAAAACCAACAAATACAAGTCAAGCTTTAGATTTTAGATATCAAGGAACTTAAAACATTGTAAGAAAACCAACAAACACAAGTCAAGCTTTAGATTTTGGAGAGTAAAGACGTGAGGGTGAATACTTTACACTTCCCCTCTCTTATAATTCCGTTTCAGTTCTGAGGAGACGCTGGAGGTTGCGTGGACGGTAGCCGCCCTGGCCCAAACGTCATAACGCCTCCGTTTCCACATTCGAGTGTTTACGTTAGATAGCCGGCCAGTCTGGCTAAATTAAGGAAGAACAGGTAAGACATGGAAGGGGAAACGTGTCTGGTGGTGGGATATAGTGATGGACCTCCGTTTATTTATTTTTCCATGGTGCATATTTTTGTAAAGCAGCGATTAAGCGCTAGCTGGCGGCGTTAGCTTGTTAGCCTGCCAGGCTACTGCCCGACTTCAATTGGTTCGTATTTCGGCGACATTTGATATGGCATTTTGTTATCTTATCGGCAGACACTCCCAGTGTGATTATTTTAGAAGTTTCTGCTGTTGAGTAACTCATAATTATCGTGAAAGGACCGGGCATTTAGGTTAATTTAATTAGCAACTTCAGGTAGCTAACGCTGTGGTTAGCATAACAGTGAGGCCTGGAATGGAGTCCGGAGACTTGCGTGAGAGCCCCGCCGGTTCCGGGGAGTCAGACGCAGGAGATTGGAGTGAGGTTATTCCCGCTGGGGACGAGGAAGTCAAACCTGCTGAAACTAATGGAAACTCGTTAGACAAGCCACGCAAGGATAAATGTGAGAAAGACGACGGTGAGAAACAGAAATGCGCTGGAGAGCAGCAACGCGCCCCTTACGAGGAGGAGCTGGACCCCAGAATCCAGGTATGACGGGTTGTGGTTCTGTTTTCAGGTCGACATTAATGAGACGAGTTGTAATGATTGCTTAAAGTGCCTGAATGAATGGGACATACCGGATTTACTTATTTGCTTAACTAGAGGTATGAGATTAGTCTTATGTGAGTTTAAAGTTATACATACAAATGTAAGTTGAGATCTGTGAAAGATAAAAGATTGTTTGCATTATGTTGCTGAACTGAGCTGAATGTATTTTGGATTGGGCGACTTCATTTTAATCGACTTGAGACAAAAGGTAGCTGTTTCAATTGGCCTTTACAGAATAGTGGTGATGGCCTTGTGTTATTTTGATGATTTATATTCTGTGCATTCTGTTAATTGCATATTCTCATCTGTGTAAGGGTGATTGTTCGATCCAAATGAGATTGATAAATTGTTTAACTGTCAAAACACTTTCAGACATATTACACTTTAATTTAATAATAAATAAGGTACAAACTTGAACTAATTTCGCACAGATTCCTCTCAGAATTTACATTAGAGGACTAAAGCAGCACATTGTGTTTTTCCCTGCAGGAAGAACTGGAGCATCTCAACGAAGCCAGTGCTGAAATCAATAGGCTGGAACTGCAGTTGGATGTAAGTAAACACTGATTTTGCACCCAATTAGGTTCATTTCCTTACTCCTTCTACACGTGATTGGAAAATATGCAAACACGATAAAAACAAACAAAAAAAACAGCAAGATTTAAAACCAACATGGGACTTGCTTGGGGGTCTTCTTTTGTTAAATATTATAGCAGTCTTCTTTTATTGTGTACTGAAAATAGTACTATTCCATATGTCTTGGCATAAAGTCTGGAAAAATCAGAACTCTAATTTAAATTGACTTGTGGTTATAGCTTGGCAGTGATTGTGTGGAAGCTAATCAATAATTCCATTACAGATCAATCTAATCTTGTCAATTTCCTGCCTTAACAATCCAGGATGCCAGATCAGGGTACCGTAAGATCCTCACAGAATCTGCCAGGAAGCTAAATGCTCAGAGCTCTCAGCTTGGCGGCTGCATAGAGAAAGCAAGACCCTACTATGAAGCTCGTCGTCTGGCAAAAGAGGTACAATCCAGCAATACACGTCCCCATGTTTAAAAATATTGTCATTTGAAACGAAAACTATATTATTATAATTTGGATGTTTTTATTATTCCTGTATTCATACAGGAACAACATATTTCAATTTTACTGAATTGATTACTGAGTTCTTGCTTCAGTTCCAGCAAGGTCTTTTGAAGTTTACTCGGACTAGACTTGTAAAGAGTCACAGAAAAGAATTGATAACTGGCATCAACAAAAATAAAATTTGTATTAAAATATTTCATTTTATTGATTTGGAATTTGATCTACTGTGCTGTAATATTAATTCTAGAAAGATTTTGGTTCTGATTGTTTCGACAGAGTTTGGAGGTGGCCAGAGACACGTTTTATTCCGATTTCTGGTGTAGTGTTACGGCGAATGCATTCTTGGCTGTGGTGAAGGAGTATTTACAGTCTCCTCACTGAGCGGATAGCCTTACAAATCCCATGCACACCTGAGCAGGAACAATTACCTATTTAAAATGCATGAGATTCACCCTAATGCCAGATGTGAAGTACGATCCATCTTAACCGGAGGGAGCCATACGTACAGTCTGGAAACACGATAATTGTTTTGTTTCTACAAGAGCTCTATCAATCAATCAATATTCTGAGATTTTGAAAGTTTTTTCTTCCTCGAGTTACCTTACCTGCTATTATACATGTTGGCCAGAAAGACTGCATTTCATAAAACTCAAACTATTTTATATCAAAATCTGTGAATAACAATACAGTTTGTTTGAATGACAACAGGGAATCATGTCCATGCCGGATTTAACTTGTCTAGGCTTTAAAATTTTATCTGCTCTGTAGGCACAGCAGGAAACCCAGAAGGCAGCCTTGAGCTATGAACGAGCAGTTTCTATGCACACAGCTGCCAGGGAGATGGTTTATGTGGCAGAGCAGGGCCTGATGGCTGACGGAAAGAACACCCTGGATCCCACTTGGCAGGAGATGCTCAACCACGCTACCTCCAAGGTACGAAAGAGGAGAAGACTCAAATACTGTAAAAAACGTTGTCAAATTTTTCTTGTCCTTGGATGAATAAGTTATTTGCAGTAGGTGCAAGATATACTGTATGTCTCATAGAATAATACATGTTAGAAGTTATGAATGAGGTCCATTACCTTGTTTGTTTTCTAGACTTTGTAGATGAATGAAAAATGGTCTTGGTAATGGCGTATTCCTCTAGTTTACTGTTACTGTATCATATACCATTGTCAGACTCACACTGAACAAGTTATAAGGAACAAAATAAATGTAGCAGAAAAATATATTTTTTATCCCAAAAACTCTAAAGTCTTTATTAATATCTGCTGCATACATTACACACAGTGCAAATAGACCAAAGGAAGTTTAGTTAGATAGTCAGGTGTTCTTTACTTTTAAGGGACTATATAGTATGGAGATACCGTATTTTGGTATCGTTTACAAATAGCACTGCTGAAGACCTCCCACCAGAACTGTTGGCATTCAGAGCCGATCCAGTTCATTTAACATGAAAAGCCAGGTGACGTGGGTACAAACTTCAATTCATCAGTTAGGAGAGTTTCACGCTTTTGTCCTATTGACACAATGGCCTCTGCTTTTTGTATTGCATGTCTCTTGCAGGTGAATGAAGCTGAGGAGGAGCGACTCCGCAGCGAGAGGGAGCATATGCGTGTCACGCACGCCTGTCAGGAGGCCGAAGCTCGGGTTCAAATGCTGCAAAAGTCCCTCAAACGAGTCATAGTGAAATCTAAGCCTTACTTTGAGCTCAAGGCCCAGTTCAACAACATACTAGAGGTAATGAAGACACACAGAGTGCTGTGTTACTTCTTGTGGTGAAACCTGGAAGTTGATCAGTGCAGTTTACCTTGTTTCTCGTTCTCAAAAGAGAAAAATAGTATTGTAGCTGTGTAGTTAATAACAGCTGAGATTGATAGTTGTGGCATAAAATCAATGTTGACATGAATCTGAAAGTCGCTGTGCCATCTGTGTGACTCCAGGAGAACAAAGCCAAAGTGCTGCTGCTGGAACAGCAAGTAGCCAAAGTGAAAACCCGCTATTCCATCGCTCTGCGAAACCTGGAACAAATCAGCGAGCAGATCCATGCTCAGAGGGGGAGGGCCCAGGCCGAGGGAGGATGCCCCACTGTCTGCGGGGGGAGGAGTCCGCCTGTCGGAGCCGAATGCGACATCAGAGACAAGAAAGAAGGCGGAAGCTTCAGCAGTGGTGCCGTGGGCTTGGATCGAGTGGATGCAACCATTGACCTGGTGGAGAAATATAGGGAGAGGGATCGGGCGGGGTCAGACTCCCTCTCTGTCTTCAGTCTGCAAACCATTGCTTCCGACTTGGAGAAATATGACTCCATTGAGCACCTTGGGGACTTCAGCGATGTAGGGAGCATGACTGGGGATGAGGGGGAGAAAGAGAAAGTAGTTTTTGATAGAAGAGACAGGCTCATGGACACATCTGTCAAAGAGCGCCAGCAGCAGTTCTTCAAGCAGCACCACCGAAGCTTCAGTCTGTGAGATCGTCATAGATATAACATCTGTATAAAATGCAGAAGTAAAACCTGAGTGATTAAAACCAGTACAAATTAGGGTAAAACCTCCCTAACATTTAGGTACCAACCAAAGCATGAGGCAGTAAATTAGTTGAAAACGTGAAACTGCAGTGATGCAGTTGTAGGCGTGTGATACTTGTTGTAAATAAGCACATAAACGTATGACTGATATTACCCTAAAGCTGATCAATAGTTAACATTGCAGCCTAGATCGAACGCTACATCTAAAGAGCATTCAGCCCAAATCAAATGTTTGCTGCCGATGTGGGATTCCGGGTAAATTTTCTTTTTTCTTTTCTTGAGCATGAAGAAAGTATGAAGAAAGATAAAAAGCCTCGTTGGAAAAGGCATATTTAGAAAGGCATCCTTTCTTAGTTTCCCGGGCTAATCGTTGATCTGATTTGGTCGGACTGGTGACGATAAATCCCTCCATAGATGTCCCTCCAGTCATGTCAAGTCTTATCAGTGATCACTTCAAGGTAGAGTGTGGCAGGGACTCTCCATACACAGAGAGCCACACTCATACCCACCCCCATGGAGTAGGGAAAAATGACAAAAACCTTTCTCTGTCGTAGCAGAGTGAAAGCATGTTTCAATCCATGTCTCACCTATTCATTGCCAGTAATTTATAACTCTTATTATTTTTGGCACAAGAGAATGCGTTTTTTGAAAATTCCTGCAATGATGAATTGAATAAATGGAGCCTGAAGACGATCAATTCTCTTTTTGACCGCATGCACTAGTTGTCTATTTAAGCGGACATTCATGAAATGTATT
Organism: Lophius americanus; assembly: GCA_037951165.1. Taxonomy (NCBI): domain Eukaryota; kingdom Metazoa; phylum Chordata; class Actinopteri; order Lophiiformes; family Lophiidae; genus Lophius; species Lophius americanus. Next base: position 1,782,521 of record JBBDHG010000043.1, read on the forward strand.
CGGGGGCACGTGAAACAAACACCGATGTCATTAAAGCTAAGAAAACGAGCCTCAGCTATTTTTCCTTTCCGTCTTATGATGCAAACGCCTTTCCCAACCTTGTATCATTTTGACATTGTTTACATAGGTATAAGTGGATTTTTCTTTCTTTTGAAGGAAATGCATTTCCTTTTCGGTTTGCATTGTTTTAAAAAAAGAAAAGATTGCCATTGTTGTTTGAAATGTGCCTTGACACAAAACAAATAAACAAAACCATGAGTAGCGCTTTGTTGTAAAGTCATCCGTAGTTCGGTTTAGAACCATTTAAAGAACAAATGTGTCCTCTTATTATTGTTAACGTTTGATAAACGAGTCAAACAGCCTCTGTTTCTGATGAGACGTGAAGAGTTGTGATTATTTTGTTTTTGTTTATATGTATTTTCGTTTATGATATTGTACTTTGATTGTCAAAGTATACGCTGCAAAACGATGAAGTCCCTTGTAAATGTATGTAACTATTACAAAGCTGGAAAATATTGACGTGTACAGTAAGGTGTTGCTGATTTGCAATTGTGTTGTACAGATCTCCTGGATATTGTATGTATTTAAATCATCATTGTTGCCACCTTACCGTCAGTCCTGTCTTAAAAATGACCCTTCACCCTTTTAATGGCACTCACTGTTTACATTATGCATCCTCATATGTGTACCCAATAAACCAGATCATACTTCTTTGGCTTTCAAATTTTACATGTAGAAATGTTAACGACGAGACAGAAGAGAATGTCAGCATCTGAGATACAGACACAGGAAGAACGGTCTTGAGAGAGAGAGAGGTTATGTCTTCATCAGCCTTCATTCAATTATTCAGCAGGTGTATAAATATGAACAAAGATGTTGATCTCAGAATAGACAGCAAAAGAGGGGAGAATAAGGGGAAGTCACAAAACTGGAGGGAAGGAGTGCATTAGCTCCGATTTACTAGATGACCAGTGTTGGAGAAAAGAGAGACTGATATCCATAGGGCTTTACAAAGTAGTCCCTGTTAAAGCCACAGCGTCACATCCACACCTCCGTCCGCCGCAGCTCCTGCTGGGATTTATAATTATTCACGGTGGAATAAATCCGCCAGCTTATCATAAACCAAATCCTCAGTGTGTGAGATTCATAATAATGTTTTGCTTTTTTTCCCCGGGCCTCGACGTTAGCGTGTTTCATCTTGGGAAGGAAGAAAGGGGGGGGGGGTAAATTCGTGCGAGAGGGACAGTTACGTACGGTGCGTCTCCATCATGACGTCGCTCAAGATCGTAGAGGGGGAGAGGGAAAAAAAAGGAAGGGAGTGTGGTGAATCGGTGTTTCGTCGTTTATGTGGACGCGTTTGTACATAGTGCGTGTATCATTTTCTGTTTTTTCTTGTCATTTCTTATCTTAGCCACGTGTAACCGCAATACACGGAGAAAAAACCCAATAAGATGCGTTTGGTTTATGTAACGTTCTGTTTACGAGCGGATCAGCCGACACACTTAGAGCCATATTAACACAGTCATATGACAGATCGTTTGCAAAGATGTATATTTCTACCAAATAGAGCGACACTCGGCTCTTCTCGGCGGGTCCTGTCCGAAGGACGCACTCTTATCTCGGCTGAGCGCATTGGAACTAATAGTAAGTACACACGCTTCAGTTTTGCTTTAGGGGCTAAGATGCTACGATTTCTGCAGCTCCTCTTGTTAGAATGAAAATAATCAATTTCTGTTGTGATCTATGCCATACATATATCAGTTTGAGCTTCAATTTGTTCTCAAAGGCCATGCAATAACGACCAGAACAGGCCAGATTTGTGAGTTTAGTCTTGCAGCAAAGCTCCACCATCCTGCTTGATTCAGATTTTAACGCCTCTAAAAGAGATCATTGCATCCTCCATCGTTGCAAACAAAACCCAGGCGGTTCGAGCTGGTGACGTTTTATTCCGGGAGCTACTTTTCATATTATATGGTGGTTTGTTAATACGAACGGCCTTCCACCACAGGCCATCACGGATTCCCTCGTCAACAGCCGACAAGTAACTACCAGCAGCATACGGTTGGTGGCACCCTTACTGTGACCCTCACGTATCACTAGTTCATGCTCAGCCATGCAGAAAATGAATCATCTGAGTCCATGTGCATGTAACCCGTGTGGACCTGTCTAAAGCTTGGCCCATGCATGCCTCTCAGTGATAGGTGTGAGCCGTTTGTAGCGCTGAAACCGAACGCATCATCTCATTTCCATTGCATCTTGCACTATTTTTCACAGTCAGGGAAGTGGGGAGTGTCTGTGTATCAGTGGCATAAGAGGTGGACGTGTGTGTGTGTGTGTGTGGCTGGTCTGTAGGTATTTCTGTAACACAGGGCTGCAACGTTTGGGAGCAGTGAAGGCGCTGTCCGTGGTGCTGAAGCCTTAATTGCATTTAAAGCTCGAGGCTAGTTGACGGCTCCCCACTTCCTTCCTTCCTCACCCCCCTGTCTGTTCAGTGTTGCTGCAGCCTGATGGAGTTAGCTGGCTTTGTGCTGGTTATAGGCTGTCTAGTTTTCTTTTATCCGGCTCAGTGGGTGATCGCTTATTTTAATGACTCCTACTTGGCTGTCCTTCTTTTGTGTGGGCCTTTTCTCTCTGTTGACTCCCATCCCTCCTTCCCACACAAGAGAAAAAAGCTGGAAACACACACCTCCATGCATGGGCCAACACTCTCTCTCTGTTGGTGGTGTCTACCACCTGCATACTTCTTGTCACTGAACTCTAAAAATACGCGGGATAACGCTAACGAAGTATCCAGCAGGGTTTGTCTGTCTTCCACAAGTATGCCATCTTTCTCCCTCATTGTGGTGCTTTGTTATGCCCCCCTCCACTTCCCAACCAACCCACTCACTTCACCACACACACATGTTCCACCTCCTTACTGCTTCTTTAACGGTGTACAGTTGTTAATTTTTGTGTGACGCCTTCGTGGAGCAATATTTATCATTCAGAACTTCAAATGAGCAGCTACATATAGTGTGTTCATCATTGATATAGTTAGCGGTGGGTCGGTGTCTGTATGTGTTTGGGTTTCTCTTCCTCCTAGCACTCAAGGCGATGTGGGTCACGGGACTGAAGAGTCTTTTGACTTTTTTCCCTACCACAATGATTCTGAACTCATGAATTCTGCACATTAGGTAGTCAGTGTGTCAGTGTAGTCATCCTCTTTGTAAAGCAAAAAAAGCTGAGTTAGAAAATCCGTGAGTCCACTTTATTCACTGATATTATTTATCGGGGAACTCTTCATATTTAACACATCAGTCTAGTTACAGGTGAAATACGCTTGGAAAATGGTGCATAAAACCCTCAGCAAAGTCTGAAATATGGCTTCCAGTGATGTCATTTGAATCTGCTTCAGACTGTATTAGCAGCTACTAGCATGAGACACCAGAGTATCTCACTGAACCGCCCACTGTTTAGATTCATTGAGGGTAACGTGGGCGCCACATTACAAACAAGAAGAAGAAGAACCGATGGAATGAAAAAATCTCTGGTTCTGCTTTTTAAATGAATCAAATTGATCATTGTCGGTCTGACAAGGTCAAGGCGTACAACGTCAAAAAAAAGGAAAGTACTCTTTTTCTAGGTGTCTCCCTCAAGTGTTCACTGAATAAAAAAAGAATTTTAAGAAAATGAAAAAGCTTTGTTACTGGGAAAAGAGTTTCATTTCTCTCTAAAAAGAATTTTTTTTCCCAGTCAAGCATGTTTTATACTGAAGTAATTTTATTCTAAGAAAATCCAGCAAAATATGCTTTAATACATTCCAGCTAATACGGAGCTTTACCAATGGCAACAACAAAAGTTTGTCGATTCTACCAGCAGAATCAAGAAGCTTGTTTTCCATATTTTAATGGTTTCAATATTAATTTACAATAAAACTATCTTTAATATCAGAGCCTCATTGCACTTACAGTACACACATCTTCATTTGAATTTTTTGATGGCCCATAATGTTCTTTCAGTGGCTGAACTGCTACTCAAGAATTAAAGCCAAGCACAAATCTCATAACATGTTCCCAATTCTTTTTGTTCAATACATTTTCTCATTATGTATAAGGATATTTGGCATATTTCGTTATGGCTCTCTCCTCAGTGATGATGGCGTGTCAGATCCATAGACGAAGGCTCTATTAGACCTAGAAATGAACATATCCTTAGCATGAAAAAATGATTTGCAGTTAAAATAACTATCCAGCCAACACAACACCTGTTACAGTTCAGAAGAGAACTATTGTTAACTAAAGTGTTTTCATTGCACCTCTTGGTGCTTTTGAAAAGGCAGTGAGAAGGACTTCAGGAAGGTGATTTAAATGATTCAAATTTTTTGTTCTGTTGTTTGCTCTGGCAAGCAAATCAAATCCACTTAATGTGTGAGGGCTGAACAAGGCTGGTTTACTGGAGAGCCTGGATAACAGTATCACAGTTTGCCTGCCAGTGAATGGTTGGCCATTGTGCCTCAGAAAGCTGCAAACACACAGAAAAACACACACATCAACCGTGTAGACGAGAACTTTTGTAGCCGTCCTTCGCAAGCTGTTCCAGAAACTTTGACATAAAGAAAACTTTGAACATGATGAAGAGCAGTGTGCTTTGCGAACCGAACTTTGGTGAAGGGAGTGACGGAGCTGTTCATTTATTTGTCTTGGTGTGAAATGTTTGCACGTAGCAAAAAATATCAGTCATCAAAACCTCAAACCTTGTATACATGGCGTATGAAATCCAGCCAAGCTGGCTCGCTACTAAGCATTGGCTGTTTGCGCTGTAAATACAAATAGGAGGAGAGAGAGAGAATCATCTTGCAGCTCTTCCTCTCTGAGCAAAGCTAGGCACGCTGTGAAGGGAGGGTTAGATTTAGGGAGGGTCCGATTTAAAAGGAAAGGCAACAGTAGACCTAAACTGTGAGTGAGGAGTAAGTGTGAAACATCAATCCTGTAAAAACATATTCTCAGTAACCTTTCTTTTTGTCTCCTGTTTCTTCTACCTTTCCCCCCAAAACCCCTCATTTTCTTTTCTTTCCTGCTCTCTCTCCCTTCTCCTGCAGATCCAGAGATGGCACGGCTATTGTTTATGATTATTCTCTGTGCTCTTCCATCTTTTGTTGTGCCCATACATAATTCATCAACTGGAGGTAATTTGTGTGTGTGAGTGTTTGTGTGTTTAGTGCGTGTGTTTGTGACCGAGTACGTGCTGGAATTGGTCTCAGTGTTTGCTTGTGTGGCTTTTTATAATGCATTAATGGACAGAAGTAACTCCTCGGAGAGCGCTAAGTGACCTGAATGAAGCGCTGTAATTTGTGTAGCGAAGAAGGCTTCAGTTAAAGTGAAAATCTCTCATGTTACTGTAATAGATCCACATTATCTGGAGCTTTCCCTCTGTTCCCTCTTGTTTATCTTCTTCTTTCAATCTTCTTCCTCCTCTCTCTCTCTCAGGCTGTGCCATCATCCGGCCTCCCAGGGATGGGGGGATCCGCTACAGAGGTCTGACACAAGAACAGGTACAGCAAATGCAGTTACTGCGCTAAAATAAAATGTCTTCTAAATCAAGCGCCATAAAGGTTGAGGATATTCCAAGTAAAGAACTCAAAACTGGAAGTATTAGGTAACTTATTATAGGCTCCAGCTGAGATGTAATTTCCTCTGAAGGGAATTACAAATATAAAACTTAAAATCCGGAAAATCGGGATATAAAAAACAAAACACATTGAGTGTCGTGTAAAGGTCATTTAGCAACTTGAAACAAAAAAATCCAACATAATTTATCAGGCTGCCGTCAGGAAGTCAAACCAAAAGATAAGTATTGACTTTAGAATATAGATTTCTGAAATGATAATAATGCAGATGAGCTGGTGATAATTATGTCACATGATGAAGGCTATTCGATCATATTATGATAATATTTACTAGTGATGTAATGGCAACTAACTAGAATACTTTGAGTTGCCCCAATATCAGATGGCATTATTATTATAACATCATCAGCCATAAATTAAATTGTATTAGTGCATTAAAATGATAAAGGGCTAGTTAGACATTTTGAAAAATATATTTTCATTGCTATTTTATGCTAAACCCAGAAGATCCAAACCTCGACAGTATTCCACAGCGAGAAGCTGAGTTTCTTGGCTTCCCATAAAGACTAGAAAGTTGAGAAGGCAGATCTTTACAAAGGTAACACGGATATACGGATACATTTTGTTTGTTAACTAGACAGAAACCCAAATCAATGCGGCTCATTTTCCCCGTTAGGAAAAGTGAGCCGCCAGTATTAGGAATCATTTTGGTATCATCAGATTGGCTGTGTTTGTTTTGGATCCACTCCAAAATAGGATGATTTCTCCCACATGCCCCGCTTAATCCTGTAAAGTTAAATTATTACTTCTAATACTACTGCTGCTACTACTAGTACGACTACAGACGCTCCAGAGAAATCCCCTGCTGATGGCTCGTGTATTTACTAAAGCCAAGTCCCGGGATGAGCTGCCACCTTTGACCTTTGCCACATGGCGTCCGGCTTCTCCCTCGGATCTCTGATCTGCTCTCAAGAGTTCGCTACAGCAGGTCAAACAATGCCTCTTGTAAAAACACAGGATAACTGGGATTCAGTGAGATGAAAAATGGGCACAAATAGCATGACTGTATGATGGAGAGCTTGAAACCACACATTATCCAGTTCCATTATGGGATGTAGGATTGAGTTGTTTTGTAGCTTGTCCCGTATTTTGGGTCATAAATCTGAATATCTCGACAACTTTTGCAGCGTTTCTTTCTTCTTCTTTTTTTTTTACCAGTTTAACTTGAGAATGGAAACTAATTCTTAATAATTTGTATAATATCGCAATTTAAGTCTGCTAATATTATTCACAGTCGATACACTGAGATGCAGCAACAGAAACATTTCCAGAAAGACATAACATGCAATTAACGTCCAGTTTTTCTCTTTAATAGGATTGGAAAAACATTTTTACTCCAACTTGTCATCAGATCCAACATACTGCTGCAAATTCTCTAAATGCATTCTGCTTAAACTTACATTATTCTGTGTATATTTACACATATATTATATAATGTTTTGAATTAGATAGAGTTTGAATATGTGTTGGTTCAGACGATGTTTGGGTCTCACTCACACGGTGACACAGAGTGCGACTAAGAGGCTGATGGAGAGGCTGTGAAAAATGATGGAGATGGCTATGATGGCTATTTTTAGCCATCATATTTATAAATCATAATATAAATATTTTTATATTTATAAAAATGGCTATTTTTCACAGCCATGATGGAGATGGCTGTGAAAAATTAATACTGACTTTCATTTTAAACTCAGCTGAAAACATTTTTTACACATCAAATTCAACCAAAATGAAATCCATTACTCTAATTTTATTCTTAAATATATCCTTTATTTACCAGGTAAAATCCTCAACTACAGTGAAGTCTCTTTTTTCAAAGAGTTGTCTGGCCAACTGAATTTTTTTTTTGAAGATTCTTTTGGTATTTTTATTAACATTTCAGAGATGTCTGCTTTTTATAAAAACATTTACATAAAAAAACTTCTGCTACCATAAAATTCTTTTGAAAGTTATTCTAATGAGATAACCAATGTCATTCTGACTTCACATGTCAGTGGTTATGATGTCATATAGCCACTGGTAACATTGTGATTTAAAATATGCAAAGAAAAAACTGATTAATAAATAAATGTGCAGCAATTTCAGAATTATAAAAAGGGTTTCTTATGTAACCTGTAGCCTATGGGGTTCAACATGTAGGGATGGAGGTGTAAGGTAAGCAGCAGGAATGCGTTCAATAAGTCTTTAATGTGGTAAAGAAAACAACTAAATTGATTCATTTTTTCAGTACAAGAGGGATAGAAAAACAGAAAATCTGAGCCATTCAATGTTTAAAATATGATTTCACCACTCTGTATTTAGGCCCTCACCAATCACACTCAATATCAGAGTGGATAAACGATGTGTGACAGCCTATCAACTCTGGCAGACCATAAACGTTCTTCCAATTGTAGCTTTATTATAGCAGCCATATGGTGGCAGTGGACTTCACTGAGAGGGCATGAAGATCTGAGATCTGAGATTCTCTGAGAAGGAGAAGAACAGGGAGAGGAGATTATCAATAACACACCAGTGACGGCCTTTCTGTCCGTGTTCCCCTCACAGATCCGCAGCGTGCAGATTTTGCCCGTGGATTACGAGATCGAGTACATCTGCAGAGGAAACCGGGTGATTGTGGGGCCAAAGGTCCGGAAGTGTTTACCTGACGGCACGTGGACGGACATCGCACAGCACAGCAGATGTCGTGAGTCCTTTTTGGTTGAAATCTCATCCTCCACCCTGCGCTTATGAAAATTTCCAGACAATCCCTGGGCATATAATACATTTTTATGTCTTCTGTTTGATTATTCAACAACAAAATAAAGCTACGGCTACAATAAAATGAATTCTGAGGTTTGCCACCTTCCTCATTGACGCTACACACAGAGGAACGTTTGAAATACTGCAAAGCTCACTCTCACTTATTTAAGCACTTTGATTCATTTTTTATAGTCTAAAGTAATAATATGAACATTTGCTCCGTAATGGAAATGGAGTTTACATTAAAAGGGACGACATCGTTTTACATCCTGATATTATGGTTTCCTACATAACCTTCATCGTTTGTATAATGAACCCATTATTAAACGGCTACAACACATTTAACAGTTATTAGGCAGCGTAATCACTCATTTTAAACCCAGTTACGGGCGGCCAGGTCGCATATATCCAATCCCTACTCTTTTAGCTATTACACCAATCAGCCATAACATTATAGCCACTGACAGGTGCTGTGAATAAAATACATCACGTTGCCCCTGTCAGTGGGTGTTTCATCTCAGGTAGTGAATTTTGATGTGTTGAAAGCAGGGAAAATTGGTGGGTGTAAGGATCTGAGCAACATTGATGATGATTGAGGAGGGTCAAACTGTGACCCTCCAAAAGCACAGGTCCTGTTGGGTGTTCCCAACAAGCTGTGGTTCATGGATACTAGTGCTTCAAAAGTTAATGCTTGTTATGATGGATAGGTTTCAAACACACACACACACACGCACACACACACACACACGCACGCACGCACGCACGCACGCACGCACGCACGCACGCACACACACACACACACACACACACACACACACACACACACACACACACACACACACACACACACACACACACACACACACACACACACACACACACACACACACAGCATTGCAGGGCTGGTTTGGTGGCAGGTGGTTTTATTTTTATGTCTGATCATTGTAAATGCTCCATGAGGTTAACCAGATAATCCAAACATGCAGAAAAGGAATTCCTGCTCTCTAACTAACGTTCTATATAAACTTTGTTTTAAGTAATTATTTTGAAAATTATTCAGTGTGCAGAAATTCCTTTTCTTTTTGCCAGTTTCGATACTTATCCCGCCCTACGCTCCAGGCCGTAAATAGACGTGTGAAGCATTTTTTGTCAGTAACCAGATGGTCACCTATTTTTGTTCCGTGGTTTGCCTTTTGGTGCTGAACATCTAATATAGAGTGGGTGTGATTCTAAAAACGGCGATGCGACTGAACGGCAAAACTGAGTACAGGATAACTTTCATATGAACCACAACGTTTGACTCTTCAAGATTAAAAACCAAACCAGCCGACACAGAATCCCGACCCCGCGGTGACTAGGAGTTATGTGATAACACACCATCTTTTCATGAATGCACCTCTCTGAACTATATCCCACACATAACAAGCGTATGCATGTCCCTCTGGAATAATCTCCACAATTCAGAGAAATATTTTTATAGCTGTGCAGCCACTTTAGGAAGAAACACACACGCATTACTTGCACTTCCGGAATAATCCTTTTTACATCATATTTTCTTTCTCTTTAATGCAGTCGGTTCTATTTTGATATTTATCAAACATGATTGAGATTTATATTGACGTTTTAAGTCTCGCATTTTGAGCACCAGTGTAGTAACACGGCGTGCATTTGGGTTACACTGAAGAGGTGTGTGTGTGTGTGTGTGTGTGTGTGTGTGTGTGTGTGTGTGTGTGTGTGTGTGTGCGTCACTGGGGCAGGTAATAGATATAACCAGCACCTGCAGGTAATAGTGAGTCAGTTTTGTGTTTGTAGGGAGAACCAGTAGGTGCTGATACTTTCAGTTGACTCCTTCCTTTTGTAATAACATCTAAGTAGTTCTTTTAGGTAGGGGGGTGCGTTGCCATGGATGCACTGGTGATGTTAGTAAATAAAAATGATGAAAATGATGACCAAAAACTTTCCATGGAAATTGAACTAGTATCTTGGGATCAAGGCGGGTAGGAAAATGACCCAAACTCACTTTTTGTGTATTTCAAGCAGTTGTCATGGATCCTGCATTAAACAGAAGTAACAAACACTAGTCCCAAGATCTACTGGGAGGTCGTATGTGTGATTGAGGGGCAGTGGGGTCAGGACGACACATTTCTGACATTGGAGCCTGACATAGAGTTCATCAGCGAGTAATTGAATGTCTCCGAGCAAATGCACATATTATTGAAATATAATTTGCTGTTTGGGTTTTTTTCAAGCACATTGTTTGCAGCAAACAAGCTTGGGTAATAAAAATTCATATTTTCATATTCAATGACTCTGACAGGGTTAGACAGCATGGAGGTGTAGTTGTTAGCATGGATGCTTCTTGGCAAGAAGGTTTTGGGTTCAAATCCACCTGTGGGCTTCCTATGTCTGCGTGGTTTCCCTTCCTGCCTTCCTCCTACGTCCAAAAACATGCAATATTGGTTAATATAAGATCATTCTCTGCCCGTTGGTGTAAACGTGAGCATGAATGGTTGCCTGCAAATGAGATGAACTGGTGACTTGTCAAGGATGTTCCTCGCCTCTCGCCCAATGTCAGCTGGGATAGACTCTAGCCCTCCATCACACTTGTTAGGAAAAAGAATGAACTCGACATTTCCTTTGCAAACATATTATTTAAGACACTTCTTTCTAAACATGTGGTAGTAAATATAGTTAATTAGTGAAATGTTCACCTCTACAGCATTTACAATACTTTAGAGCAGGAAAACGTACAACTTGAGCAAAGAAGAGGAATTTTAGGAAAGAGGGTTTATCATGCACAGGATGATCGAACACGATGAAAAAGGCTCAAGAAAGTCACAAACTACAGGCAGTTTTCACAAATCCTGGAAAATGAAAACTGTACTCGAGTTTATTGAGTCGTAGCCTAGAAAAACAGGACTGAAACTGAAAGTTATGAAAGACTTCTATGATGATGCCGTCCACAGCAGTATTCTAGTTTGTCCATGTAGGAATTATGGTTGTTCTGAGTTTTTAATGATGTTTACAGTAGCGCTATGAATTAGTAATCTAAACACATGAAATATTTACGGAGTAAAAGCAAATAATAGATCCAGATATCCAAACGGAAGCTACAAAGTCAGGATGAGAATAATTCAGAGGCCACTCAGATTTTGGCTTAGAGGGCCAGAATAAGGTGTGTGATCCAGTCTGATGAGGAAATCTCTTTTCTGCCGGATAAAAAAAAAAGACCACACACTGTTTTTGGTTTTTGTTTTACATATGTAAGTCAACAATTATTTATTCATTCATTCATCTATTCATATGGGAACTTCCATGACGTCCAACGTGTTTGCAAAAACTTTTACTTATGGAGAGTTATGGATTCACTTATAATATGGTTAGAGAAACACGTATGGTCCAAAAAATAGTTGTGTTGATGCTCATATTTAACAACACGTTGTTCACTGAGTGAAGATTTATATTAGAAAGTAATTTTTTCCCAGACTTATTGCTGCATCAGTATTTTTTTGAACATTTTGCTTCACCTAACATCACTGAGCATTTAACAAATGATTTGGCAAAACTGGTCAAACACACAACACGCCAACTCCATGCGTATGTAATAACAGTGTAATAACAAAATAGTATAAAATGCTATATTGCATATATTTTACCCAGGGAGTTCCTTGTTGCAGATTACTAATGCCAATTTATACAAAATCCATACATAAAAAAAATGAATATAACATGGGTGAAAGATTCGGCTGACTCTGCTGAAGGTAGTTGCTTTTACACAAAAAGTTCCTGTAAACTTAGTGCACAGTACCTGACAACAAAGCAGGTGACTGGCTACAATTCGGACACAGCCAAAGTTCCCAGAAACGATCCTTCAAATGGATTCGGCAGTCAAACTCTCTGCTAATCGTACAAAGTTATGTTCTTGCTGATCAATGATTGGTGGTGTGATATAGAGGAAGTTAAAGAAATAGGGTTTAGTCAATTTCCTATCCGTCTGTCGCCATCAGGATGATGAACAAACCACCGCGGTGTCTGATCCTGTCTCAAGGGCTAATGCAATTCTCAAATCTGTCACATTTTTCTTTCCTTCTGCTTCACTGGTCTGTCTGACGTTACTGAAAAGTAATTACATCGCTGTGTGGAAATTGTCTCGATGCTGATGGCTGCTTGTGCTGATTATGCAAACTTTAACCTCAAGCCCGGAGATAATGAAACCATGGCAGTATCAGCTCCACATCCCGACACCATAGAGTCCTATGCTGTTTACCCGGGTCATTATTAGAGTAGTGACACTCTCAACCTGCTAGTGTTCGGATCGGACCGACCTTTAGAACACAGTCCAATCAAAGACTTTTAGAGACATCATGTCTAAGACCTTTTTTTAAACGAATGTGTTAATAATATATTATATATATATATATATATATATATATATATATATATATATATATATATATATATATATGGGGGATGTTGTGCGTTTGCTGAACATATTTGCACATATTGACGGGTTATTTCCCACAATTTTTCAATGTTATCCTCCTTTTACTTGTACTGTTTTTTTTTTTTTTACTAACCACAACTTTTTTTCTACTGCCACGAAAGAGAAGTGAAATTGAAAGTAAATGGCGGTTTTACAGCGCTTAGTTTCACCCAAAATGGGATGTGGTGGGTGATTGCTCTGATGTGTATGTGAGTGTCGGTCATAGTTGTAGATATCATTATTGTGTTTTCAGCCTTTTCTGTCGCAACCAACTGGTTAACCTCTGCTGGTTCTTTGACCACACCTTCTTTTATCAAACAATTACTACAACTGCTACTACCAGTAATAATAAAGTCAATAATAATGACAATGATAATAATGATGACATTTATACAATCAAGAATTCTGAAGATCGTCGTCATTGCATATATCACACATCATTCTACAAACATCGATCACATTTAAAGAAGAATAAATATATATTGCACTTGTAACAGTATTGCACAAGACGTCATATTATACTGTAGAGTGCAACATTGCTTAAGCGTGTGTTTTGCACTAAAATAGATTTAGTTTGAGGCCCAAGCTGCTCATATATTATTGTTTGTGTAGGTTGTTAATGGAGGGTGGCACCATTCTGAAATAGCTGATTTCACATTTCTGTGCTTTCTATCATCTGTTTCATGCCTTACAACAAACTGTTAAACCCAAAGATGAAATGTACAGGGTATGTGAACAAACCAGACCACAGTGAGACTAACACTCACAACTGTGGATTAAAACTGGAGAATTTATGTCCAAGGATACGGATTCACCCACTCCTGAAAAAAATGCAATTTATCTCTCCAGAGATGGATGGACCATACCTTCTGGTTAAGTTAGGTAAAATGTTCCTACAAACGTCAAAATAAGCAGCTTTAAGACGCAGAAACCTGTCCAGTGGTTGTCGAGGAGATCCGAATAGACGTATAATAAAACATGAGGATAGAATGTTAAAGAAACCAGTGCAACACAATGCTAGAAATACTTCTAGACAACCAATAAAATCATTTATTTGATGACTTGACCTTCTCCTAACTCCACGCCTCTGCCTGTTTCTCTCGTGTGGCGCCCAGTGCTGCTGTGCCCACGGGTGTGGACTTCCCTGGAGAATGGTCGCGTCATGGCGAAGCCACCCGGGCCTCCGGTGGAAGGGACAGTTCTACATTACAGCTGCCACGCTGGCTTCATCCTGGAGGGCAGAAACATCAGCCATTGCACTAAACTGGGGAAGTGGGACGCGCCCAAACCCACCTGCCTCTGTGAGTTTCTATGATCCAGTGGGAATTTTTGGGCTGGTCTTTTAAGTAATTAAATGAAATGATCAAAAATCTCATGCGTACTCAGTGATTTTAAACATTCTGTACATCAATTACCACCATGACCTGATATTTCTGATTTAAATTCATAATTCATGACAAGAGGCACTTAATAAATCTATTCAATGTTTGTGATATTAGTGATTAGTGATGATTAGTTTCACTTGTGAGGTCACAAGTTATTCACTTTTTTCTTTACTGCATAGGAAATAATGCTAATAAAAAGCATATTTAAAGAGTTAGTAAGACTACTTACTTAAGAGCTGAAATATTCAACCAATTAACATATTAACAGACAATCTTTAACTATTTAAATAATCTGTTGCTTGTTCCAATTATTTTCAAAAACTAATGTTTCCAGTTACTTAAATTCAAAGTTTTTAGAAGCTTTCTTTGTTACTGCTAAAACAAGATGATTAGCTTTTGGAAATGAACTATATTAAAAACTATAAACTAAATAAACTATATTAGACATTTGATTCAATTTGATTTAACCATAATTGGTTATTCAACAAATGGAGGAAAATTGCATATACATTACTCTTAAATCAAGGTTTCATCCAGTTAAATCTAAGGTGATTACATGTGAAAGTTAAATTCAATGTCATATCCATCCATACTGGTAAAAATGGAGAAACATATATCTCAGGTATGTCCTGGGAGGGGATATCAGCACTAATTTAATCAAAAGTAAGTGAAATACTCACAGAACTGTGTTTAACTTGCTTGTGTCAGAATATTTCATTCAGTTTGAGTCACTATTTATTTTTGAAAAATGTTACTGAACCTGTTTATAGCATGACCCAGTGGCAGTATGTTTGTGTTAAAGTGTAAGGGGCCAAGGATGGGGCCCTGGTGGACACCAAAGGTAAAAGGTGCCAACCAGGAGGAGGCATTAACCGTGGCTATTGAGAAAGTCCTCTTCGATAAGTAGAACCTTTTGGCATATTTAAGCACGAGGGTCTTACTAAACAGAATTATGTAACTTGATAAAACCAAAAAAGTCGAATAGTTTTATAAAAACATGCTTTACCAAATGTTTGGTCCCAAACCCCATCATGTGAAAGAAGCATGTGAATGAACTTATACCATATTTAAAACCAACCTAAATGTATTTCAGACCTTGTATGTTTCCAGCATATTTAAGACTTAATAAAAACAAAAATTCAGATAATCAAGTTTGAGACCTTTGAAGACTGAGGAAACCCTGTTGTGAAAATGATTGATGGCTACAGCCCGAGTAAATTAATCCAGAGCTCAGCTTTTGCAGCTTGCCTCGGATAAATGAAGACGCTCGGCTTTACAAATGACGACAAAACACCCGGAGCACAGATGCAAGGCAAAAAACAACAACCCTCAAACGATCCAAGCACTCAATGTGTGATCAACAGAGAGTGGTCTGTAGAATTGGCAAAGGCTGAAATAAAATTGAAAACCCGATGTCCCACATGCTAAACTTAACACAGGCTGTATCGTAAATAAATGGTGTTACAATAAAAGGTGAAAATCCCTGACAGCCAGGAGGGTGCACAGTTGGCTTGTCTGCTGACTGCCTGAGGGAATTTTTTCCAAATTAGTACAAATAAATGACGGGTAAGGAAAAAACTAAATAAATTATGAAACCAAAAAACTGAAAGAAATATGGTCGCCAACTGGTTATCAGGGGAGTCGTCATGGTAACCAGTTAAAGTAGCTATGGAAACATGGTATTAGAATGTTTGAAAGAGGGGATTATTAGCTCAGTTGGAAAGTAGGCTAACTATTGTATAACAACATTTCTTAAATGTTTAAATGCTATATGGTTCGCTCACAGTTTGTAAAAGCATTTTTATGCTGAATGTTTGAATATTATATGTTGTTACCTCAAGAATTTATATAATTCCTGCATGTATGTTCTATGTAATGTTTTCCTTTCCATGTATTTTTTGGCATGCCAGTAAAATATTATGGGATTACATAGAGTCTCAATTCAGCATTCAACCAGCATACATTTTTCAGCAGTGTGACGTCACTGCCATCTAGTGGAGGAAAATCATATGAGTTTTATTATAGATAAATGTCAATGATTTATTTAAAGAAAACATCAGGATTTTTCATCCAGTATTTTTTAAGTGCCGCAGTGGATTACTTTTGTCTGTTTTCCTTATTCTTTAATTAATTGTTCCTTTTTTCCTTCTTTCTATATTTGTGGACCAAAGATGACAGAAACTACACAGGTAGGAATCTTTCACCTGCAAAATCTTTTTCACACTGAAAGAGTTAGTTGTGCCATTTATCATGTCATGCCAAGTTCACATTAAAAACATACTGCTGCTGTTGTGAAATTGAACTTCTCACGTTTATACAGAAGAGGATTTATGGCTACATAAAAATAATGTTTATAGAATTCTGATTTTACATCCTTCTCAGTCGGGATTCTGAGAATGTTATGAATATTAAGAAGGTTCAAATTCCAAAAGTGAGAAATTCTAACTTAATTCACAGAGTAAAATTGGAATTTTGGCTTTAAGGTAAAATGTTCTCTTCTAAATTAAAAACAAAACAAAACAGAATTCTGGGAATAAGGTCCGGATTGGCGTTAATGTCAGAAATCTTACTTTAATATAATAATTCTATTTTTCTATTTTTTTAATCAGGAAGAGAATTTAGACTTACTTTATTGATCCCAAACTGGGAAAGTAAGAATTCTAACTTTGAAGTTAGAATCGTGCCTTTATTCTAACAATTCTAAAAAGTCAGGAAGGAAAACTCAGATATCTGACTTAATTCTGAGAATAATGTTGGAACTCTGACTGGAATTCTCAGAGTCCTAGCTTTAAAGTAAGAATTTCTCTTCCTGATTACAAATAAAAGATTTTAGAATTATTTCATGATTGGCTTTGAAAGTCAGATATCTGACTTTATTCTCAGAATTCAATTTTTTTAATCAGGAAGAGAAAGTCAGGATTCTAACTTTGTTCTCTAAACTTCAAATGTAAAAAATCTGGACATTATTCTCAAAATTATAAAAAGAAATTTAAAGTAAATAATAAATATTTTCTAATTAATAATAAAGTCAGAATTCTCACTCTAATCTTTAAAGTTAGAATTTCTCTTCCCAATTAAAAAAAAAAAAAAATAATAATAATAATAATAATAATATAAAAAAAAATATATATATTTATATATATATATATATATATATATATATATATATATATATATATATATATATATATATATAAAGCACAGCACATTTGCTGCACATTTGCTGTGAAGCCAGCAACTGATTTTTCTCAGAACTCTGATTTAATTCTGAGAATAAAGTCAAAATTTTCCATTTAATCTTTGAATTCTGGTTTTAAAGTACGAATCAGAACATCAGAATCATGTCCTTCTTGACAAATGCTATTTAAAAAAAAAAACTTTTAAAAATAAATTAAAGGAAGAGAAAGTAAAGAGTCATTCTCAGAATTGTGGATGTGTCTCTGAAGTCAGAACCCTGAAAAAAATAATAATACATGAATTAAAAAATCAAAAATTTGTGTCCCAGATGCCTTTCCATGAAAAACAATTGATATACCATAACAAAGAAATTAATAAGCAACTTAATTTTTCCTTCCTTGTATGTTTGAAAAAAAGAAGAAGATAATTTCAGAAAAAAGATGAAGCCTTTTATTACAAGGCGTAGCCCTCAAGTCATCATATGATTAAAACATAAATAATCTCACCTTGATCCTTCTCATCTGTTAACCAGCCTCTTATTTTCCTGCTGTCCACTTAACCTTCCTGTGAGCCTCTGAGCAAACAGTCAGCTGTAAATGTGCTGCAACACGTGTTCTCGCCACTAGAGGGCAGCAGCAGCCTGAGCTGGAGAAATCTCACTTTCTCTTACAGAAACTCTTCCTATATTTTTGTCTAGCGAGGAACAGGATTATATATATTTAATTGAATTTCTAGCTTTCTCTTAATCAAAGTAATTTATTTTCATATCTATTATGAGAAGACATACGTACATAATAGAGGGCTGACAGAATTTTTCCCCCAGTTCATCTAACGCCAAGAACATTATTTTCTACACACTCAGTATTTTAGCAAATCCTTCTTCTTATGATTCAAATCACTGAAAGAGGAGATTACGAATATTTAATTTTCTCATTATTAAAGGCAGTATTTTCAACCTGACTCGTCCAAAATATAATTTTTAATTCCAAACTTTTAATGAAACTGTACATTCTTTTTAGCTTGCTTATTGTTTTTTTTTCTTGCCAAGCTCCTGCCCATATCTAAAACTACAGAGGATCTTTGAGAAGACATGGTTAATAGCCTTAGAACATTAGCTGTGGGGTTGTCACCATGGAAGTTATCAGGGGTGGAGGATTCCTCTCACTTAGCTCAGTCATATTTACAGTGCTATGAAACTCTGGATTTCATGGTTACGTATTTGCAGCAAGTCATTTACTGAAAATAAATCAAACTTAAAGTGGTCGGGTCATCTTATCTGATCCCTGACGAGGAGCTTGAATGCATTTTCGTCTATTGCAGGATCTCATGCAGAGTCATGCCACTACCTTAGGAATTGGCCACAGCTGAAAAACCATAATATGTTTGGAATGCTCACGCCACCGCAGCGTTACTTGAATAAATGAATTTTTCATCCACCTTGCTTAACCCAAATACTGTTCATTCACAAGTAGATACTTGTGTGTACACGTAATACGCAACAAAAACCCTCACACAGTATGTAGCTCTATGAGAGTATGTCCAATATGTTAAACTTTCCAAATGCCCTGGACAGATTTGACAAACACATAATTAACAAAGCAGCAGGGAGAACTGTTTCCACAAATAAAAATATCCATCTACTGTCACAATACTGACCTCCTTCCGGCTCTGCTTTCTCTCTCTCTCACCAATCCATGGGCCATCACCACCCACTTACTGCCTCCTCAGCGGGAGAAAGGTTAATACCCTGCTCCTGTCTGGGTCTGCTTTACCCAATGAGTGTGTGTGTGTGTGTGTGTGTGTGTGTGTGGGTGTGTGTGTGTGTGTGTGTGTGTGTGTGTGTGTGTGCGTAGGATTATATTTCACATTTCTAGTTTCAGTTTCCTCCAAGGAAAGCATTACAAAACTCTCCACAAGGGTAAAACAAGTGCAACTTAACCAGCTCAGCGCTTCCATTCAAACACCGTACATGTGAACAAACTGCAAGACAGGATATGATCTTAAGCACAAAATTTGGCTTTTAAGTCAGGCAGCGGATTTTTCTCAGAATTCTATATTTATCGATCAGGAAGAGAAAGTCAGAACGCTGATTTAATTCTGAGAATAAAATCATAAATTTTCACTTTACTCTTTGCATTCTGGTTTTAAAGTAAGAGTCAGAATGTCACAATCATGTCCTTCTTTCAAATTTAAAAATCTTTTTCATATAAATTAAAGGAAAGAGAAAGGCAAGATTCATTCTCAGAATAGCGGATATAGTGACTGACTAAAAAAAAATATCACACTTTAATAACAATGTTGCTCAGTAAAAAGTGTTGAAAGAAAATAAATATGGATATATGGAAATAAATTTATGAAGAAGTAATCCGTTAAACACTCTGCATTGTATCTTTATTTCATATAATCTAATAATCAATTTGATCTCTTAAGATTAAGACGTTTTAGAAAGATTTTAGAAAGACGTTTTAGAAAAAAAGATTCTAACAAGGATGAAAGCAAACGGCTGACAACGTTAAAAGAAAAACCCTTTTGATTTTTTAAAATCATTTAAACAAAACGTCAGTCAAAACCAAAAGTCTATTTGAAGTGATAAAAGTGTCTAGACGTTTTTTTTCATCCCTATTGTTTAGATTATTTGCAAAATTAAGGGTTTAATGGAGCAATTTCCATTAATAAATATGAGTAAATCCACATTTTAGTATTTACAGCAGCAGGATGTGGGATTTACTCAAAGTCCATCGTTTGTTCATTCTGGTAAGGCATCGTAATAAATGAGTTTTGTTGACATCCACAGAGCTCTGTGGCACGGAGGGGCAACACAGGCAAAACTAGAGGCACCGTTGGATCAATTCACCGTTGGTCTTTCCACGGGATTTGGTAAAAAATAATACAAAATATTGCCCCCCTAATCCTTTAAAAGGTGGGTTATCTCATTTGGATTATGGCCGTGCTGCACGGCGCCGGGCTGACCTCATGTGTCCTGTGATTTCACGCTCCTCACCTGACGGGAAGCTGAATTAGAGACACACGCATTGCAGTAATGAATTTTTAAAGGGGATGAATAGTGATGTCTTGACAATCAAAACATTGTGATGGTCATATAGCTAAAGGTAGACAATGATTTATTCATAACTAGACAGCGAGCGGAGAGGAGGCTCGGTTTCCCCGTTATGTCACTACGTCTAAAACAACAGTCGCTGTAGTTTGACCCTCATGATGTGACTCTCCGCTCTCGTGTCTGTTTGATCGTTTTTGACGTTTCCCTAATGATGGTTTTCTTCAGCCTGTTGATCAGTAACTTTTGACACTACGTCAAATTTGACATCAAACAGAATCAACACAGTTTCAGCTACTATTTGATCTGAGTTACAAGACTGTGGTATATTATTATTTATGATCTCTCTGAAGTCCAATCATCAGATATGGAATACTTTCTGGGACTTCCAGACTTTGATGGGTGGTAGATCTCCAAGGCATGTCATTGTGTAAACTTTTTCTAAACATTGTAGGACTTATTCATGAAGTTAGAAGCAAATTAATTATGCAATTTCCCCCGTATAGCGATCGTAAGGAGTCCTTAGAAAGACCATAGGGTATATCCCATAAAAGCCTCTAATCCCCTGCGTTGCTCAAGCGATCCCCTTGATCGAATGCAACAAATGAAATCTGAAGTCATGTCTGAAGAATAGTGTTTTTCGTAAAGCAAAGTTCCCCTATTGAGTAAAATATGAACTATTAGAAGAAAATATGATAAAAACAAGAGAGATCTAGTCGAGTCGATTCAGATGCACCAAATTTAGACTAAATCGGACCAACGATTACACAGTTATGTACACAAATCAGTGTTATTTTTGTTGTAAAAAAGCTCCCCCTAGTGGTTAAAATATGAACTATTAGACTAAAGTATGATATGCACAAGATTGATCAGATAAGATAAGATAAGATGAGAACAACTTCCAACAATCCTCAATGATATAGTACAACATGAAATAATAAAAATGATGTATGACATCATTTAAAAGACACTTAAGTTTGATAAAATACTAACTATTAGTCTAGAATATGATATATAAAAGATAAATCTCCTTGAGTTGATTCATAAACACGACATTTGGACTAAATTGGACCAGCGGTAGAGAAATTATGGCCCGGAAACTTTTGGAGATAAAGCTCCCCTTAGTGTTGGAAATATACAACGACCTTTCCCAAAATCAATCCAGTCCTTCCTCACACTAAGATCTATGTGGGTATAGACTTTGAAAATGATCTATGTACTATTTTTTTGAGTTATCTCGTTAACAAAGAGGATCCATTCAATTCAATTCAATTCAATTCAATCTGATGGCGGTGACGATGACTCCATAATATCACAGACTTTTCAGGCATATAAAAAATCACAATTATGAGGCAATTATTGGTGCTACAAACGTACGCCTTAGTGAGAGCATGTTTACAGCGAAACAGTGACATCGTGTCTCCGGTTTAAAGTCAAGGATGGAGTTTTTTTTTAATTAAATCAATTTATTGTAAATGTCAGACGTGACCCAAATTACCAGAAGCAATTAAAGTCTCATTAATCTTTGCTTTTACTGTCATTATCTTCATCTCACAACCAAAATAACAGCAGGACAATTAAATGTACTTTAGTTCAGTTAAAGCCCTCATAGTTCCCAAAGACGAGGTTCGGACGAACTTTCTCTGGTTGAAATGTGTTTACAGCGCAACATGACGTCACCGTTCCAAACGGCTTATTGCTTTATTTTAAATGCTGCGGCGCAGGTCATTTCAGCAAAATTGAATCACCTCTACTCTAAGGCAAAAACATACAACTGGATCACTTTTCATGCAAATCCATCTGGTAGTCTTTAGTAAATGTTGCTCACAAACAAACAGACAGACAAACGCAGAGAGGTGAAAACAAAGCCCTCGCTTGGAAGCGGTAATACAGAAAATGAGGCAAAAATGCCAATACTGCCAAAACAACCCCCCCCCCCCCCAAAAAAAGAAAGATTAAAAAAATTATTCAAAATAAAAAATAAACAACCACAACGATAATTTAAGTTGTAATAATAGAAATATATCACATGTTTCTGTCGATTTATGAATACAAACAAGTCATTATAGTGTATATAATGTTAAGAGGGAAACAAAACGAGTTTACTGTGTAAGTAAACACAGCATTGTTATCATATTATAAAAGAAAAAAACTATTTATAACAGTAAATATGCTAATAGATATGTAGTAATACAATGAAATGAAACTACTTCATGTACTGTGTATTCTGATGGGCAGGGGGGGGGGGTTGTATGGGTGCTAATTTTGTCAATGTTAATGAATATGAACTACAGAAAGTCATTAATCTACTTGATCTGTTATTTCTTTATGATAAATTTTAAATGTTACTACAAAGCTCACTCTCACAAAGCAGAAAAAAAACACGATCCAGAATCCACATCCATGCCTGAACCTAAAGCCTCAAACTTTAATCAACTCTTCCTCCGCCCAAGATCCAATCCTACACAAACTTTGATCAAAATTAATTGACAACTTTTCGAAAATGTCTTGGAAAAACAAACAAACAAACAAGCGTGGGCTACCACATCACCCCCTCCTCCGAGTCCCCGGCGAAGATGGAGGTAACGATGTGCTCTGCTGGTGGAGGTGAGCGTGATTTAATGATGGTGTCAAAAAGACAACATCCAAAACAGGATTTTCCCCACAAACGTGTCCGTCCAGCGAGGAGAAGGGCCATTATGCTGAAGGATACCCAGTGGGCAAACTGCACACACACAAACATTCAGGACAAAGCCCTCATTAAAGAGGCTCAGCAACGTCTTACAGCGCTCGCGTCGGCCATTGCATCATTTCCAGACTGTGCCACATCTAATGTCTTCTCTCAATCTGGCATTTGCCGCCAAGGGGGTTGTTAGCTCCGTCCTAGCCGGTGCCGGTGCTTCCTGACTGCGTCGGCTGCAGACCCGTGGAGCGAAACACAACATAAAGTTCACAGCTGAATAATTGATAGTGCGTTGGATGGGTCACGGGGTGGCGGCGAGTACGAGGAGGTGGAAGTGGAAGGCAAATGCCAGCGCAGGATCCCAACACTCACCTCGGCCTGTGAGGGTTTGTTAGCAGCCGAATGGCGTCAGGCGACACGGAGATACCCTGATAATGAGATTTGGGTAATGAGCCAGTGTTATATAATAGTCATATTCCTCCGCCTAACTACAGAGGGATTTTTAATGCAGACGGGAGAAATAATGGTTTTCCTCCCCATGGAGGCAATAAGTAATTATCAGAGAGAATTATAGCATTAACATGATAATGTGATTGGAAGAATGGGAAAATGGAATCAAAGCTTAAACAATAATTCAAAATTAGGGTGCATCTGCATTGAAAAGGGAACGAAAAGTGTTGTTGCCATTTTAATAGTCAGTAATAATATACCTCAGATGAATATTGATATGAAATGTTACTAAACAAAAAAAAAGATGGCTGAGGCATCTCCAAAAACATCAAACGTTTGTTTATTCATTCAGCTTCAAAATGGCCTCTTGGCACATTTCTCTGCTTCTACATGTTTATGTGTCAGAGGGTGAGTGTCTGTAGGTGGCTGAATATGCAGTGCCGGGAAAATATATTTCTTCTTTCAATTGTGTGTAACTGATAATGAGTTGTGTCAGAACTCCAAAGTAAATAAAAAAATAGAAAATGGGTAAATTTTCATATCATCAAATCCATCTGGCAGTTTTTTTACTAAATCTTGTTTACAAACAAGAAGACAAACAAATGCAGAGAGGTGAAAACAAACTCTTCGTTTGGTATCTGTCGGAACTTCAAAGTAAAATAAAAGTAACAAACAAACCAAAAGTGGACGTCCTCACTGTTGAACCAAAAACTGTTATCTAACACCAGCTGGACCTAAACTAAAGTAAAGAAACTAAAGTCTAATAATAACTGGTTCTAGACCCACCCAGATCGCCCTTATCCACCACCACGTCATGAAAATAGACCATCTTCAGAAGCAGGAAGTTGGTCACACCATTAGGACCACAGGGTCAAGATCAAAAAAACATTCCAGGAGAAAAACATTCCAGGAGAGAAGAGGAAGAAGGTGATTGTCAGGAAATGGTTCAAAAGCCATTCCTAAAGTTCTGCGGCTCCACATATCCACAGTGAGACACATTATCTGCACATGATAAAGACTTTAGAAGAATAGTGAACCTTCCCAGAAGACTCATTCAGGAAGTCAAAACAGCTCCAAGGAAAAACATCCAAGAAACGTTATTCCTCTTTCACCTCAATCAACAAACCTGGCAAAATGGCTTCATGGTAGGAAGAGCAAGGATTACGCAGAAACCAGCCTGTCGACCCACTTGCAGACATCAGGTTCAGAACAGGTGTAGTGAAGTAGACCCTCCAAAACCCAGAATAATCTTAACACACACACACTTGGAACGTTTATACAGGATACACCTGGAAAAATGGCTGAAACGCGCAGCACAAAGATCAGAGACACACGGAGTAATGAGACAGTGGAAGAGTAATGTCGATGGAGGAGATTCAAGGAGGGGGGGGGTATAACATCAGGTGATAGAGGGCTACACCCTGGACAAGTTGCCAGTCCATCCCAGGGCAGACACATAGAGACATACAACAACACACACACTCACACTCACAGCTACAGACAATTTTAGTGTCACCAGTTCACCTGTATCACAGGGTTTTGGACTGTGGGAGGAAGCCGGAGTTCCTGGAGAGAACCGACACAGACACAGACACAGACACAGACACAGACACAGACACAGGGAGAACATGCGGGCAGCACTAACCACTGCGCCACCGTGTCGCCCTTGAGTGCAGCTATTGCTGCTAAAGGTGGAACAAAAGACGCTAGCACTGATGTGATACAGTTTAGTAGGAGATACACACGACATAAAGGAATCAGGAGTGGCTCCGTTAGTTTGCCACCGCTCTATAGTCACGTTACAGATGTAATGACTCTGTGCTGGATGTGAACAGGTGTGCAAGAACTCCAGCCTTTCTCATCACTACCTAAACTAAATCCATTTTTCCACTCATGCACATGGAAGCAAATGAAATCAGGCGTGATCCATTCTGCTTGCCAAAATTCCCTCATTTCTCCGAACAACTCCTGCAGCATTTTACTGACATTGCCGTGGAGGTGAGGTGGAAATTGAATGATGTGTGGATTCACGGCTCACTGCTTGTGCGTAGTAGCCCAGCCAGCATGGAGTTATCGATTCACAGGTTAGAAGGCATCCAGGTCTCCCGATTAAAACGATCCTCTTCCACATTTAAAGTTTCTCAGACGTCTTGGTCAAAAGCAAACGCTGTTAGAGCAGCATATAAATAAGTAGAGCTGATGGCGTGGGTCCTGAGAGTGGAATAATTGTTTTTAAGCTAAAGTACTGGCCCCAGGTTAGGAACTAACAGTCGGTGTATAGAAAACAACTCTTTGCATCAGTATGAAATATCTGAACCGATATCAGATAGATTGGTTTGATATTCAGGCGAGATAGTTCACGCAGAATGACTCAATCTTTTCCTCTCGCGTCTCCAGTCTTGTTTGTTTTGCTGTTTGGTGCAGACATGCATTTATTCCTCCGGATAAATTGTAAAAACGCTTGTGGTTATTTCACAATTTCCATTTGTGATCTCCCTATTCCGGGCGAGGTTTCCAAACTTCCTTGAATGGGGCCTATTCTTTGTGGTCTTTGAATTGCTCTTAGTCTGACCATTCCCTTGAGACCACTTTGCGTTGTGAGACCCTACCAGGGTCTGACCCTACCAGGGTCACCAGGGACCCTACCAGGGTCTCACAACGGTATTCATCTTCGAATATAGAATAAAATACAATGTTTTTTCTGTTTAGATCATCAAAAAGGGGACGACGAGTTCAAGTTTTAAAATGTATCGATTTCATTTTGTATTTAACATAACCAAAGGTGAATACAAAAGTCCGGTTTTTGTCATATTCTGAGACCTGATGATGTCATTAATAAGACAAAACTGCCAAATATTTGCCAGACAGTGTTGCTTAAAGCCAAAATATTTTTCTCATACTTTAATTATCATTAAAAATGATTATTTTCATGATGACCCTGACTACAACCGTAACCAATATAACCAAACCTGAGGTTATTTTATTTTGATGAAATGTTAATTTGAGTTGACATTGCCTTTAATTTTTCTCAAAAACTGATTATAAAATAACTCCAAATTTGAAATGGTTAACGTCGATGACCTTTTTCCGACAGGATACCTTTGAAATTCTCAGCGAAGGTAAAATGGGCCGTTCTTATTTACCATATTTCCTGTATGAGCGACTATTCAAAGCTCTTCATAACAGACAGTCTTCATATATCCCTAGAAACGTCCATATAACGGTGGGGGCTATCACCAAGGCACCACCTGCTCATCAGGAGCAATACCCATCACACACACCAGTGGAACTGTCAGTGGGAGCGGGAGCTAATTGGGGTTTGGTGTCTTGCTCAAGGACACTTCGCTCGGTACGTTGGACAGCTGGGGTCGGGGATCAAACCACTGTCTGACATAATCCAATAGGCTGATGGCCGCCCTCCCTCCTGAGCCGCCGCCGCCACTACCCTTAAAATAATATGGGGAAATTTAAAGGGTATACTGTAATTTGAGCTGACGTTTTCTTTATCTTATAATACGGACATGATCGTATCGGTTCGTACTCGGCATTAAAATCAACAGGACCTGACATCACAACGCTGAAATGTGTTTTTACGAAGGGAAAAAAAATGAACTTCACTTTTGCCCGCTGCAGGCAGCACGCAGCAGCATGACGTCATGAGTAGGTGTCAAGCAGCCAAGCAGCAGCTGGCATCATAAACGACGGCTCATTTGATTTTCTGCATATTACACAATTTTGCCACAGGAAAATCACATAGCAGGGTCATTTTCTGACCTGACCTGGACTAAAGCAACCTTGTTTGACATACTTCAACATCTCCAAATCCCTCTTCTGGCGTTCGTGTAAATGACCACATCTTGTATGAAAACATGAATTCTGTTTCCCAGTAATTCTTTTTAATTTTACAAAAAAGAAAATCTAATTCCAATCATTTTTTAATGATCTCGTCACTTTCTGCTGTGGAAAGAGAAAAATATTTTCTAGGCTTAGCTTAATTAACTTATGTTTTCTAAATAATTTTTTCTCTTTCTTTCTGGAAATGAATGACCCAAATATAGACTAACCCATTATGCATCATTGCATTAACGATGTGAATTAATCAGCCATAATATTACAGCCACTGACAGGTGAAGTGAAGGATATTGATTATCTTGTTACAATGGCTCCTGTTGATAAGTAGGCCTAACAAAAGGGTTCTGAGGAGGGATAACCGGTGATCCAGTGACAGGATCGTGGGTGACCAAAGCTCGGCGACCTAATTTCAATTCCAATCGTGTTGAATCCATGGTAACGTTTTGATCCAAGATACCACAGGATACCCGGAGAGGGCTTGTGGAATCTGTGCTTCAACAGATTAGAGCTGCTTTAGCGGCAAAAGGGAGACCAACACAATATTCAGCGTCATAATATTGTGGCTGATGGGTGTGTATCAGATCTATAGATTGGTTATGGCTCCCTTGATTATTTGTAATCAGAACAGTGCAGTGTTTTATGAAAAGGTATACTTGCGACTGAAAGAGCTTTATAGAAATAGAGTGGATGCTCCTGGGGGCAATGATCTGATAACAAGCTAAACTGGATCCAAAGAAAGTGAACGATGAACATGCAATTAATTTAATAAGGCCAAATATAACCCCAAAGAAACTCAATTAATCTATGAGTTGACATTTAGATGTTTATCATTAACTCCCTGCTTCAAATATAAAGTATTTGATTTTTAAAATGCAACCAAATACAGGAAATATTAAAAGCAGTCAGAGAAACTTCTTGAAGCATCCTGTCTAACTTTTATCACTTATCCTCGGAAATAATTTGGTGTGGTTTAATAATAATATCATGTCATTTCACATCATATGGGATAATATCATAATATCAAGATTCATTTGAAAGTTATTAACCTTGGGTGAGACGATACAGAACTCTAACAGAAACCATCTTTTCTCATTATTGTATGTTATTCACTGTGTTGCCATGTCATTATAATAATCAGCATCACAAAATGTTCATATTTCATGGTATAATATGGATTTTGATTCAATCGTCGAGCTCTGCACTGACGTATAAAAAACTGATTGCATCTTTGACACCTAAGAACCCCGACCCATTTCTCCTTAAAGGGAAATTATAGAATCAACAGCATTGGGGCACATTTCTGAAATTATTTCTGAAACGCTGCCGCTTGTCAGAGATCGATCATGATGCATTTGTTCGGATGTGTTCATTAGATAGTTTGCAAAGGAACACGTATTTCCTTTTTTTAAAAGAGGGTTAGGGTTAGGGTTAGAACATGAACAGGTTTTATAATTTAGTTTTCCCCACTTTTTTCAAAATATGTTCAGGATTTGTCGTATCTCAAAAAAGTGGGGGATATTTTTGAATCATCATCGCCCCCGTTTCCAGCGCTGATACCGATCTGACTTGTGTTAACGCGATAGCTCAAAAACTATATACCTTACTGCAAGGAAGAACTGGAATCATTTTGGGAAAGGTCGGTTGAATATTTCCGCCATTAGGGGGAGCTTTATCTCCAAACCTTTTTGGGCCATAATTTCTCAAACGTCTGTCTGATTTAGTCTAAATTGGGATTATTTGACTCTATCTATTATATCTATTTTGTATATTAAATCATATTTTACTTTAATAGTTCATATTTGACTCACTAGAGAGAGTTTTTTTTTATGAAAAACTCTGTTTTTCTGACATACTATACTAACTTTTCGATAAGGTCCAGATTTGGTGGATAAGATCCACTTGAGGAGTTCTCTCGTGTTTCTCATTTGATTATAATAATTCTCGTTATTTACTCACTCGCCGGAGCTTTTTTAAAAATTTATTTATTTTTACAAAAAACACACTCAGAAATAACTTCACATTCAATTTGAGGAGTTCAATCGGGGGATTGCATGTACGACACAGGGGATAGGCGGCTTTTCGGGGGTACAGACTTGATTCCCTAGTTACCGCATTAGAATTGTTAAATGGTTTAAAACCTTCAAAGTGTAAATTAGCCAAATGAGAACTCTGTGAGTTAAAAATCAAAAATAAAGTTTTAAGGTGCTTCCAACAACTTTTCAGCAATTTGTTATAGTCCTGTCACCATGGTTACTCATATGTTTACCCTTGAGAACCAGTCTAATTTCTCCTTATAGTGAAATTATAGGGGATATAAAATAAACCAAATGAATATTTCTGAAGTTATTTTTGAGTCGACATCTGTAGCTTTACGATTTTTTTCCTCATTTGATAATAAATTAGCAAGACACTTTTGTTTCTTCTTTTAACTACCTTTTTAAATCTGCAATTCCACAACATAGATCAACATTTTAACTCCATTGATGAAATGGAAATATAACGATGTCAAATGTGAAATAAGTTAAATAAAGAAATGGATTAGGCTGACTCTCCAGGTATTAAATATTAAACAGCTTTCTTTAAGTTGGCCTGAGGTCAATAGTTACACCTCCCTAATGATGCGTCGACCACAAATCGATTATGGATGCTCTTTCCAGCAGTATCAGTGAGCAGCAGCAGCAAGTGCAAGCGTGAAGCCAAAAGCAACGAGGAAAACGGGACAAAATGAGGATGTGTGGGACTCCAGTGGGATGGATGTAATGTTAAAGTTAAGCTCAGCGTGTTACTCATTAGAGAACCTTTGAGGAGGATTTTGCCCAGAGCCTCCTCCCATCCCTCTCTCTCTCTCTAACTCTCTCACTCTCTCTCTCAACATGCATTTCAGACTAGTCCTCTCTCTCTCTCTCTCTCTGTCTCTCTCTAACTCTCTCACTCTCTCTCTCAACATGCATTTCAGTCTAGTCCTCTCTCTCTCTCTCTCTCTCTCACTCTCTCTCTCAATATGCATTTCAGACTAGTCCTCTCTCTCTCTCTCTAACTCTCTCACTCTCTCTCTCAACATGCATTTCAGACTAGTCCTCTCTCTCTCTCTCTCTCTCTCTCTCTCTCTCTAACTCTCTCACTCTCTCTCTCAACATGCATTTCAGTCTAGTCCTCTCTCTCTCTCTCACTCAATATGCATTTCAGACTAGTCCTCTCTCTCTCTCTCTCTTTCTCTCTCTCTAACTCTCTCTCTCAATATG
This sequence comes from Lophius americanus, assembly GCA_037951165.1. Taxonomy (NCBI): domain Eukaryota; kingdom Metazoa; phylum Chordata; class Actinopteri; order Lophiiformes; family Lophiidae; genus Lophius; species Lophius americanus. Next base: position 1,813,252 of record JBBDHG010000043.1, read on the forward strand.
CATTTCAGACTAGTCTCCTCTCTCTCTCTCTCTCCCTCTCGCACTCTCTCTCTCTCAGCATGCATTTCAGACTAGTCCTCTCTCGCTCTCTCTCTCTCACACACTCTCACTCCACCAGCCGGTGCTGCAGTGGATCAGACGCAGAGCTCTGGCGCGCTTGCTTTTTCCGCGGCAAATCGTTTCATCGACTGGAATACGGTCGCGTTAAAGCGGATATGTAGCACGCTATTACGGATGCTTCAACGCTCACTTTTTTTCCTAGCTGCAGCTTCCAATCCACTCTCATCTGAGCCGGTTCGGACTCCAGCTTGTATCCCACGCGCCCCCCGTAGAGTAAAAAGCCAGCAGGGACGCGCGATCCATTGATCGCGAGCAGAAAGGGACGAGTTTTGTTCAGGAGAGTTGAATTCAAGCTAAATGAGTTGGACTTGCAGGACTGACGTTTGAAAGTTGATTGATGAGCACCTGGAGGCGATTCGGCACTGCGTCCTCACGTGATCGTCGCGTGAAGGCTGACTGAACTGTATTTGACTCCAGTGGATATACATGCATAATTAAACGTGCATTTAGCAGAATTATACGCGGGCTAAACCTCAAATTCAATTCAATAAACACCTGCAATTATTAAAAGTAAAAAGTTGGGTTGAACAACAGCATCCATACAATCCAAATTGCGTGAAGGAGGAGGCAGACACGTGTTGAGTTCACCTCAAAATCCGCACAATAAACCATCTCTGCCCGCTCTGCTGCAGCACCGACCTAAACTCCGCTCACCTTCAACCATGCTGCTACTTTGCAGAAGTCCTCCGCGGGTAACGCGCAAAGCCCGCGGGCATGCGATGTTCCTCCGGGCGTCTCTCATCCTCCTTCTCCTCCTCTGGCCACGGCCGTCCGCAGGCAAGAAGAAGCTGTACATCGGAGCGCTCTTCCCCATGAGCGGCGGCTGGCCGGGCGGTCAGGCGTGCATGCCCTCCGCGCAGATGGCCATGGATCTGGTGAACAACAGGAGCGACATCCTGCCCGACTACGAACTGGAGCTCATTCACTACGACAGCATGGTGAGTGCACGAAGAGGAGAGTCAGAGGAGGTGCGCACTTATGTGATGTGTGTTGCCAGGCGGTGAGGGATCTAATGATCTGCCTCACTAACTTTCCCTCTTGTGTCATTCCAACGCAACAGTGGCGTTCAAAACACCTCCGTTGGGTTGAATTCTCCTGTTTTTTTTATGACTTTATGGAGCTTCATTCATTTATTTATTTAATGGTTTCATCAAGGCTGATCAGTTTCAGTATTATAACCCCTGGCAGTTGAAGCAAGGATAACATTACCTGGTGATAATGGCACCTGTCAGTGGGTAGGATATATGAGGCAGCAAGTCAACATTTTATCCTGAAGTTGATGTTATGGAAACAGGAACAGCGGTTGGTCTAAGGGACTCTGACAGGGGACAGAATAGATTACAGGACTGAGGCAGAGATCTGCAGTGGCTGGTACCTACCAAACTGACAAAACAATAAGTGACTTCCTCTGTAAAATGCAATCTTTTTTTTCAAAAAGTAACTACAAACTTATAAACATACACTGTCCATTGTGGTCTGAGGAAGGACAACTGGTGAACTTGCAACAGGTTCACAGGTCCCAAGGGTTCAATGATGCCCATGGGCACTCAAGGCTACCGCAACAAGAGCTACTGTGCCACAAATGTTGGGCCCGATAGAAAGGTGTTGCCTGACTGCTGTACTATTTTTACTTTGGCGTCAGTAAGGTTTTTTTGGGGAGCATCTGCTTTCTGTTTCAAGTCGATCTCAAAGAAGAGCTTTCGTAAAAGGTGCCAGTGCTGGACCCCCCCCCAGTCCTCACATTGCTTAAAAGAGGGGGGGTCTGCTATTCCAAGTGTAGAGCTGATTAGTGCTAAATGAACAAACACACCTCCTGCTTGTTGCTCATCAATCATTAATTATGGTGATATTTTAAAATGTCATCATTATCAACCACTACAAATCCAATATCCGCCCCCAACTGCTTTCATTTCCCCTCGCTGCCCCAGTTTACCTCCCACTACACCGACACAGACTTTAATGAAAACGCTCATTATTCATCACAGTGGAAACTGTTTTTGCCTGGTTGCTGCACGTCCTAATTGTCTCAAAGTTTCCCCCCCAAATCGAATGATTTTTTCCCCACAATGGAATGAGTGGAGGCACATGAAACAATTACTTGATCGCCCCTCTGTCTCCTCTTCAAAGGGTCACTATCAATCATCCTGGAGGACAGACGCCAGGAGAGTTGCCCCAGCACCAAATTGTTAACTGTACTGAGACTGGTTAGAAATTTGATACGAGCTTTATGCTGATTGGTGTACACGGCTCTGCATTGGAATCTTGTTAAACAGAATAACAGGGAGAGAGAAAGAGAGAAAGAGAGCAAGGGTTGGCATGGCAACACAGTTACTCTTGAAGAAAAACAGAGAAACAAATAAGGTTTCAGCTGTGTGAAAATATGTGAGCAAATTCATGTGCTGGTTGTGTGCAGAGAGGAGAGTTCTGTGCATGCTTATTCCCAGTCTATGTGCACCTTTTTCTTTGCAATCAGATGATAAAAAGATCAAACGTGTGTCTGTGTGTGTGTGTGTGTGTGTGCACGCTCTGATTACAAGTGTAGTGAGGCAGGCGGTTGCAGATGTAGCTGCCATAAACATAAAAATAAAGCAATTGCATGAAGAGATTTCAGAAGGATTGGAAAGCATCGCTCCTCGTGCTTCAGGAGTCGCTGGCGCCTCGGGCTGGAGAAATAGATGCAGATCCTTTGAATAGAACAGCTCAAAGAGGCTGGTGTAACATTGTCTGAGTGACGCTGCTTAATTCCTTGAATTAAGTCAAGGGGGGATTTATTGCTGCTTCTCCAGGTACAGTGTGTTTGGAGTTATCTCTACCTTCTGATTGCAAACATTTTTCGACCGGCTGGAATGGTAATGAGGATCTTACCCTCTGAGAGGCAGAGAAGCAATTATAAAAAAGGGATTAATTAGCTATCATATTTCAACCCCCTTATTCAGACTCACTCGCCATCCTTGTTTGGCCAAAGAGCAAATCTCCAACTCTTTGTTTAACCATGAGATTCAGACAAGGACATAACTCGCACTTTGTTTGCTTGCATCTCAAGATCAAGGCTGGAGACGCCTAATTATGCAGCAGATTCTCTTGAGCTGAATTTGTCCTGATGAAGAACTTTTATTGCATCTTTAGAGCCCAGAATGGAGTGGGCAACTCAATGCAAGAGATGCATTGAAGTTGGCAAAAAGGTGCCTCGACACTTAGAGAAACACACAGGCGATTTTGTGACCATTAGGCTCCAGAGTATCAAGCCATCCCAGCTTGTTCAACATCATGCAGTATTCATGAATTCAACACTTAATCCCTGCCTGTCCTTCTAATGGATGTAGATACCCTGTGGTAGCTGAACAGCTTGTTTCTCTGGCTATTCTAGTGACAGCGTCAGACTATTTACAGCCTGCTGAGGTCCACACAGACACACACACAGACACACACACACACAAACACACACACGAACACGCTGTCTCCACACATGCCGTTGCCATGGATATATCAAAGCCAAGACTGCAAACTTTGATCAATTATTAACAGTGACGGAGTGAGACAGTGGAGATAGAGAGAAATGGTGAAACAAGGTGCTTCCCTCATTTCCGCCTCTTATTTTAATTGGCAGCCATGACATGATTTTCATCGTTTGTGGCGCAACCAGTATTCATCACTGGTCCTCATGCGTGTCCACTGGCGTACAAGGCCACAGTGGGATTCCAGGCATAATTTTGGGGATATTAAGAGACGTAGCTGAGCATGATTTGCGATTTAATACATCTCTGAGGCACATATAACTTATCCCCTCTTCACACCCTTTTTATATCTTTCAATCTAGAGTTTAATTAGAGGGTACATTATGACCAGCCAGTATCTTCCTAGCCCAGGGAACCCTTGGTTTCCTTTAAAGGTTCTTTTCCAAGGCTACATAGGCATAATAACGTCAAAGCTGATATTGGCTCAGGGATTTTCAGCACCAAGGACAGTGACAGAGGTGATGTGGAAGTGTGATCACATGTGTGTCGCTGTACGCTCGCATTTTTCTGACTGTGTGCACACGCTAGAATCAGTCTGCCTGTGTGTGTGTGATAGTAAAGGTATTTGTGTATGCAAGCGCCATCGGGGGACGTCAACCCGGCCACTCTCATGAGCCTAGAAATCATAATGGAAATGGCTATGACCCCAGAGTGTTGTAGTAGACAGACCTCTAAGAATAGCAGTGATTCCTTTGACTTTATTGCGTACCTGCCAACACCCCTGTTTTCTCTATTTTCTCATCAGGGAGGCTGTTTGCTTTTTCATCTCTTCCTGCGCCGTGTTCCCATTTTGTTGCCGAAGGTTTCATTTCTTGTGCTGTGTGGTAGTAATGCCTGAATGAAAGAAAGTTCCTTTTGAGTTAAGCTTAGTTAGGCAGTTCAAGGTTTTGTACGGTAAAATATAAATGTTGGAGGTTCCTGTTCCATAATCCTGCAAATTCTTGCAAATTCACCCCTCACATACAAACAGCTAAGGGCGGACTTAATTTTATGCGATGATGATTTTAAGGCTTTTGGGGATGTTAAGCATCATCTATTTGAGATGGTATTGATTCATAATGCAATCAAGCAGTTTTCTCTCACTAATGGCTGCAATTTTATTTTTTCATCAAACATCCAGTTCTGATTCTTTCTTCTTCTTTTTTTTTAAATCCCAGAGCTACTCCTGGGTCCGTTTGTCAGCATTTTTTTTTGTCTGTGGCATCACTCAAAAACTTTACAGCATTTTTATTGTCATAAAACTTGGATAACACACCACACACATGCAAGAGCAGAGCCTTTGGCAGTTTTTTACATTTTTATTTTCTCATTAAAATATTCTACTTGGCCTATATTGAACATGGTGTATTTGTCTGTAGTGTAATTTTAAAACTGCTTCATGTACCTTCAACAAGTCGTGCATATACATCATGGAGTGCGTTTCCATGGCAACAACTTATACCTGTTCTTAAGTCAGAGTGAGGTTCATTTTTGAAGCACACCCTATAAACTTTAAACTCTTATTTTAAAAGGTATAACGTGAAAAAGATATCTTTTTACATTTTGTGGGAATGATTTTCATGTTTATCTCTCAGTGTTTGTTAAACTGTATTCCTGCAAATAGACTCATTTTACATTCACATTTTAAACAGCTGCAACACATATCATAAAAAAAAATAAAAAGAATTCCCACACATATAGAAATTATATGCAACAGGTTACAGGACAAACATTTTTTGTACCAAAGAATCTCCAAAGCCATTTTCTTTTCTTTTGTATTCTTCGTTTTCGCCTTTTAATTTTCATAACGATAGCAGCGGTCTGGACTCCGGCTGGGCACTCTCTCTAGCTTTAGCCTCTCTGCTAACATTAGATTCTTGAAACTTGATCATGTCTGATCATGTTTGTTGTTTCAGACATATTCAGGGTTGTGCCCTCATTTTGGCCTAATTATAGTTTTGAATGCTAAACAAATACAACATTCAATTAGATCAGAATCTTATAGATGTGTTTTAGGTGTAGGAAAGCCTTTCAAAGCTAAAGAAGTTATGTTTCTGTAAGACTAGGTAATGGTAACATCTCATTTCTTTGTTGTCCATGATTTTTATTGTCTTGTTATTAAGTGACATTAATGTGTTTTAAAGTTGATAGTAAGACTTGTGAACAGGAAATGATGGTCTGTTTTTTTTTAATTACCCTGGAAATAATCCACGCTGTGATGACATTAGAAGATATATAGTCATTAAAGCTTATGCTTGTTGAGTTTGGGCTCGTTATAAGACCCCCAAAGCACTGGTCAATCAACTCTAGAAGAAAGTCTTTGGCCCTTGGACTCCTCTGGGAGATTGTGATTGAAGGGTATCTTTTCTGAGCACTAGCAGGGTATATCCCGCCATATAGTCCAGACAGTGGTGGTGGTGGCGGCTGATGACTCTGATGTGCCTGATGAAATTAGTTTAGTGAATATGTGAAGACTGACCCGTGATGGGGAGTTGGATGACACTTATGACAGCAGCATGACTGAACTAGACGCACAGAGAGCATGATATTAAAAGAAGAAAACCAGCAGCGAGGTGCTCAACTACGAGTGAAGGTGTGTTACTGTACTACTAGATAGATGTAACCATCTGATGAGTACAGCCAATATATAAATGACAGCAGGAATTAAAGCGTGATCATGGGTCAGAGGTGTGAATGTCAGGACTTTATGTGACGGAAACTATGGCTCTATTTTGCAAAAGGAGGGTCTTTCTGGCTAAAGTTTCACACCTGCTGCTTTTCATCGTTGTAATAAAATATGTAGAAATTATACCGAGTCAAACCATGTCTTTGTCTCTTTTGATTATATATGAATAATCTTCACACAGTCAGAATCTGTGTTTCTTTTATTCGGAATTCTAAACAAGTAGAATAGAGTATAAATGAGAGCAAAATGTTATAAGATTCTCATGTTGGATGATAATTATATATTTTTAAAGAAAACTTCAGAGATAGGAAATGTTGGTGATGACTTTTCCACTCACCAGCATGTAGCCAGCCAAAAGCCAAAGGAGAAGAGAACACAATTCTGTCTCCACCTCCCTCACGCAAAGATAACATAGTTATGAGGGTTAAGCAAATCAATTGATATTGCACCAGTAACGGCCGCAAAGAGGATCTGATCTGTGAGTTCAGGTGGTGAAGTGATTGATCGGATCGCCTCCCTCCGCTGCATCGCACAGGAAATACGATATTAGAATTATAAAGCTCTTTTTTTTACCAGTCAATATTAATGCTCATAACCCAGCCAGTTGGAAATGGTCATCAGTGCGTGGAGACTCGGTTAGCATTTTATAGGTACACTGTAATTATTCAAAGTAGGACGATATTTACATGTCAACAAGTAATGAGATTCCTGTGCAGAGCAGTTTAAGAGGCAGTGATTTGAGAGAAGGTAAAAAGTCATCTTTGCTAGCTCTCAGCGATGGTGTGTAAAATTATAGTTCAATGCTCTCTTTGATCTATGTACCCTTGTGAAGAATTTTGGACCAGATTTTTTTAAAGATGCATCACATCACTTAACTACAATGCAGCTTTGAAGGTAGCGGCGGGGGGGGGGATTTGACCTGGCTGACTGTCTGGTCCAATAGCTATTTATTTATTTTTATAATTATCTTTATGTTCTTTTTGTTCTTTATGTTGTTTTTTAGTAGAAAAGCCTAAACAGTGACAGGGAAAATTAGCCATTGAGCATAAATCTCACAAGCAAACATTCCTAACTTGTAATTGTTACATGTTACAATGTTCCCCACATTTGTCCCTGGCAAATAAATAAATAAATGATTGGTGATGCTCTGATGCATAATCATTATTAATCTAATTCTGAAATCTTTTGTGAAATACATGTAGAAAGTCCAATTTTAGCCTCCCAAATAAAGTGAATGTACGTGTTTAGTAACACAAATTTGGAAATAAAGTCTTTCACTGAGTAAAATGTAAATTTTTATCGCAAAATGTTCAAAAGTCAGCCATAACATTAAAACCTCCTATCCTAATATTGTGTAGGTTCCCCTTTTACAATTAAAACACCTCTGCAATATCTGTTCTGACGCCTTTCTGTCAGAACCAGCATTACCTTACGGCAAATCGTGCTACAGTACTTCATTTGTGGAATCAGACAGAACGCACTAGCTGCGTTCTTTATGCTTGTCCATTTCTCCTGCTTTCGACACATCAACGTCAAGACGAAATGTTGATTCATATACGATCATGACGACCAATATGGCTCCTAATTGAGGTGTATGTCTCAACAGCTGAATTGTCTCTTCAAAGCAGACCGTACATTTGTCTTTATTTCTGTAGAAGCAATCACAACACAAGGCCAGAGAATGTATGGAAGAGCTGGGCTTCTTATTGATTGGTGTTTTTTTCAATTAACTGGAGATTGGATGTAATCAGGGAGGGTTTGTGCCATCACAGAATAAAAATCAGGCACCAAAACATGCACCGACTAATTAAATTCCAAAGTGTTTTAAATTACATCCCTGATGGTTGACTTTCTCATATTGAAGACTCTGTTTAGTGTTCCGTTATTGCTTCTGTGAGCCTTTGATTATTGGACCATACCAGGGCCTTAAGGATACATTTAATTAACCCTCTCCATGGCTTCATATTCTGTATACACACTGTAAGATGAATGTATGTCGTCCTTCGGATCGAACATAAAGAAGTCTGCTTATAGGTCTTTCTTAAGGACCATGTTTGAACTGTGTCCTGATGCTTGACTGAACTTTGGTCAAGTTGCATTCTGGATGATGTAAGGTGCGAGGGTTTGGCCTCCGTGAAGATCCTTTGTGTGAACGCGATAACTCAAAAACTATTACATGGATCATTTTCAAAGGTTACACGCCCATAGACCTTCATGTGAGGTAGAATTGGAGTGATTTTGGGATAGGTTGGTTGGTCAGTGCATAAAAATCAACTCATCTTGTATATCTGATTTTATTCTAAATGTTCAAATTTTACTCAGTAGGGTGAAGTTTTTACGAAAATTACTGCTTTTAAAAAAAAAAATTCATGGATCATTTTCAAACTTTATACTCCCGTAGACTTTAGTGCGAGGAAGAACTGGATTGATTTTAGGAAAGGTCGGTTGTATATGACTCACACTAGGGGGAGCTTCTCCTCCAAATGTATTTGGGCCATACATTCCATTGATCCCATTAAGTCCATATTTGTGCATATACCTTATTTATGACATATTTTATCCATATTTTAATTTAAAAGTTCATTTTTATTCACTTTGGGGAGCTTTATTTTCTGCAAAAAAATACTGTTGAAATTACTTCAAATCTAATTGAAGGTGGTCAATCAGGGCATTGCTTGTAGGGGGGGTTCGGGAACTTTTTGGGGATATACCCTCGCTGTAGGGGACGATAGCGTAGGGCTGGTTGTTAAAAGAATCTGTGTGAAACAGCTTGATGCAACAGAAATACCATATTTCTTCACTATGGGAAGATTGATGTTTGACTGGCACTTTTCAATGACATCATCTAGGTACCATGCACCGACTCCTGCATGTGTGTCTCACAAAATAGCAAAATGCATTTGGGACTCTAATTAGCTGCATATCAGGTTGCATTTCAACTCTGCGCAAACATTTAAGGGAGCGCACCATTGATCTTCAAGAGTGTTTGATCTCTTGCCGTCTCGGATTCAGAGTGTGTCATCAGCCAGCGCTAGCATCTCCAGCCGAGCCAGGACGGACATGTCCGACAGGCAGGAAAGGAAAACTGACCACAGATTGCACCAATAGGTATCACAGAACAGTAGCATTTGTGGTAAACGTGATAGGAGTTATGAGGGTTTCATTTGTGATGTTACTGCAGCCCTAGTGTTACATAAAGGATCAATTCACCTTCTTGTTCGATAAGAACAGGCTGATATTCACTCAGGCTTTTCATAACTTCAATTTAATTCTGAGATTCTTCGCCAGCATTGTTTGTTTTTCCCTTTTATGTTGTCTAGATTATTGTTATCGCCTCAAAACTTCTCCATTCGGGTTTATTATTCCTTTCACATTTGCTCGTCTTGATTGTTGCAATGACCTCTGGACAAGGTGTTCACATGCTGATGATGGGAATAGCGTGTAATGTCCTTAACTCTAAAAGATAGGGCACATAAAAATGCCATAACCATAACACCAAAATTGTCTGGCAGATTGTGAGATTAAATGCTTGAGATGGATCTTTATCTATAAAACATTGCATTTGTCTGCGTGTTTAGTAAATTGTAAATACTATTTAATTGTGGATGCTCATTTACTGTCAAGAGATTTTTGTTAGCGGATCATTTGATCTATTTTGAATTTTTTCTCTCTCGCTATTTTGAATTCGTTATGCAGAATTGGAATTCAGAATCATTAACAGGGGTTCTAAATCTCCTCAGAACCCACTGAACCAGCTGCAAGACACTTTACAGGTATTGTACCTGCAGATATAAAATCCCCTATTTGATATTATTTCAACATGAAATTTGATGACTTTTCCTAGTTTGACCCCAACATTAGAAAAAGTGAAATGTTGCCTTTCTTCATATTTCCATGTAAGCCGTACAAAGAAAAGGTACTAACATTGTCTTCGGGTCAAATTGAGTTGAAATCACAGTCACAGAGTCAGTCCCACACCACAAAATTGTCAGAATGCTTTAGTTCTGTTTAAGATCACTCAGTGAACATGAACATGACAAGACAACTACCCCAGCCGCTGCCACAGCTGGGGCAAGTAAGAGGAAGAGGTGTCAGTTCTGCCCGCCAAAGAAGGACTGTAAAACACATACTGTGCGCTGAAGGTGTAAGAAATGTATCTCTAAAGGCTGTGTAATTGCATACTGCCCTACATGTGCTAATTAGTTGACTGACTATTTTGTTTTCTGTATTTTATTACATAAATCACTGGCAAAAAAACAAACCAAAACCTGACTCATTGGGATGAATAAAAATGCATTCGAAACTACTTTTTGTACATTTCTGCTACTTTCTTAGGATATAGAAATACTATACAAAAATTGCTTACCACCTATACAGTCAAAAATAATACAATTGACAGTGTCATAGAAACGAGTGCTGTCTCCTGAACAAATGCAGTCTCTCTGCCATGTGAAGAGGGGAAACTCTTGTTTTTTGTGTTTTCACCACAATCTGTGTTGAACGACAAGTTGTTTCTCCAGGCAAAAAAGATTTTGTGTTTAAAATTCAATTAAGCTGCTTTATTTTGGGGGTATAGTGAAGGCGGGTCATTTTGACCCGGATGACACGGGGTGTATACAGAATATGAAGCCATGGAGAGGGTTAAGTAAATGTATCCTTAAGGCCCTGGTATGGTCCAATAATCAAAGGCTCACAGAAGCAATAACGGAACACTATACGGAGACTTCAATGTGAGAAAGTCAACCATCAGCGATGTAATTTAACACACTTTGGAATTTAATTAGTCGCTGCATGTTTTGGTGCCTGATTTTTATTCTGTGATGGCACAAACCCTCCCTGATTACATCCAATCTCGCGTTAATTGAAAAAAACACCAATCAATACGAAGCCCAGCTCTTCCATACATTCTCTGGCCTTGTGTTGTGATTGCTTCTACAGAAATAAAGACAAATGTACGGTCTGCTTTGAAGAGACAATTCAGCTGTTGAGACATACACCTCAATTAGGAGCCATATTGGTCGTCAGCATCATCGGCCACGGTGTGATTGTCTTTGACACTCGTCTGGAGTGTGTTTTTTTTTTAAACGTGCAAGTGTATATTTGTGTTTGTGAGACATATCTCCTCTCCCATGCTGAATCATTAGATGTGTCAGGCCGGTTTATCTGCGACTTTGATGAGCAGCGTGGTGACGACGGCCTGTCAGCGATCTGGCTGACAGAGCAGTGATGGATCATTGGAGTCACACCCTCGCAACCGAGGCACCTTGAGAATGACTTCATTGTAGTGTTGTAATGACTTGGAATAGCTTCTGATTTGGTCTACTGGCTCACTTTTGTTTGGATTCTGCCAGTCTTTCTGTTTTCATGTGTTGGTCTGCAGAGAGCGTGTGTTTTGATGATACATACTGGCTGTTTGGATCATTTTTTGTTCCCTTGTCTTTTCCCTTCACATTTGCATCTGCTTTTTTTTTTGCTGCCTCTTTCTATTTTTGTGCCGTTTTCCTTACTTTTTCTGACCTTGTCTGTTTTGTTCTTTCCATTTCGCTTACTTGTCTTTTTCTTTCTCCTACTTGTCTTTTCTGTTCACATTTGCATCGGGCCTTTGGTGCTCCCTGCTGCTTCTATGTCATTTCCCCTTACTTTATCTATTCTCTTTTTTCAACTCCGTCTTCCACACTTCATTGCTTTTTTTTTTTCTTCCCCTTTCTCACCCTCTGTTCTCATTCCTTCTGTCTCCCTCACTCTTATCTTGCCCATTTTTCTCTCTGACTCCTCCGCATTTGCTTCTCCCTCTTTTCCTTCACTCCTTCGATCACCTCAATTCATTTTTCTTCTTTTTATTGATCCACACACCAATCTGTTCCTCTGCTAATCAGTTTAACACTGTCATTTTGTCCTTTCAGTGCGACCCTGGAGAAGCCACCAAATTGCTGTATGACCTTCTGTACACCGAGCCCATCAAGATTGTCCTGATGCCTGGCTGCAGCGGCGTCTCCACATTGGTGGCCGAAGCTGCCCGCATGTGGAACCTCATAGTGGTGGGTATCTTTTACTCTTTGTTGAGGAGTTCATACTTTAAAGCCATTTAATCAACTCTTGGATAATTTAGTCAAGTGGTTTTCATTTTGGTCAGGTTGGAACATAGATGGAGAGGGTCTTTAGCCCCTTTTACAAAATTCAGTGTGGGCCTGGTTCAGTTTCATTACTGCCTTGCCCTTCTGTGTGAAAGCAATAGAGGCTTAATGATGGTCTCTGTTGTTCTATCTATGAGGGGACAGCGGAGGTAGTAAGAGAGGCAAATCAGACAGAGAAGAGCAGAGAAGAGACTTTGTGCCGTCTCTGTATAAAAATGGTTTTAGTCTAATCTGAAAATATGGGCATGATACACATATTTTTAGATTCAGTGTGACTCATACTTCCTGAGGATATTGTATTGCATTTTATCTCTGACAGAGATGGCAGAGGCATCCATAAATCTGCTTTAAAATGATAGAAAAATTACGTAGAACTTAAGAATTGTTGTATTTTAAGTTTTCTTCAGAAAAAAAATGAACTGAAGGATCTTATCCCTGGCAAACAATTAAGAAAGCACTGCAGAAGCTCTTAGCCTGGTGACATTTGTTTAAAGGATGGAACTTTCGTACGTGTGGCTCCCCAAATCAATGCTGTACTTGTTTATTGATTTTAAAATACTTAACACAGCACTTCTTGAATTGGAGCTAACACTTTGCATGGCAGTTTCACGATACTCTATTGACAGCAACACTAATTGCAAGACCAAAATATATTGTTTCACAGCTGCCTGACAATCCATGTATTACAAGTACAAGTACAACTCAGATCAATAAATCAGAGAGAGATGTGCTGCTGTTTTTTTTAAAGATAAATATCTCTTTCTTTCATGCCTGCCTTGGTTAGTTTATTGTGTTTTATCTTGTTCTCTCTACTCTTGATCTGCATCTCCGTCACTCACAGGGCTCCCCTTATACTCTTTGTCATACAATTGAAGTTTCATCCAGAGATTAGTCATCAAGAAAAACAAGTTCCATTGCTTGGAATGGGTCTTTTATTTATCTCCTCATCATTAAAAGCTCTTCACTTTTTGACCCTTTGGGCCTCCCTTCTCTCTCTCTCTCTCTCTCTCTGTGTGCTGTCACAGCCTGGAGCTGATCTGCTCGATTTCAGCTCCCATTCCACTCCTTTCTTCCTTCTCTCCATCTCTACCATCTTTCCTCTCCCACTTTTCATTTCCGCCTCGCTTCCTCAACTTGAGCAGTCGATTGTCCCCCACACACAAAGGGATTTGTCTCTCTTTACTACACGCCACCACTGGCACAACCTCCTAACCGCCACACTCAATTATTTCTGCGGGCCGCCTGCCTGCAGGAGCTTCTTCGCATGTCAAACAGTGTCAGCAGAGCACTGGGGAGGCAAAAGCTACCTCCATATCTGGACACTGATAAAAGAGGGGCTCTCGGTCGGCTCTTCTTGGCACAGTTTTAATTTGATCCCCTATCTCCCATTCCTAACAGCAGTGTAAACTACAGATGGGCGCTGATACATACTTCAAAGCAACCGGAATTGAGGAACCGAGAATCGGGAGATATTGTTTGTGTTTTTTGTTTTTTTGGGGGGGTGGGGCCACATATGTTGAAACTTTCTGTTACAGAGTTCGTCTGCTCCTTGCATTGTCATTTCTTTCATGTCTGCAGCACCTAGTTTGATTTTCAGGTTTCCACTTCAGTTAAAGTCTTTGAGCCATGCTAGCTAGTAGCTAATGAGACACACAGAAACAATTTCATGTTCTATAAAATGTGTCAAAGCAGAGCAGAAACGATCTCCTCTGTTCTGGTTGTTGGGTGGTTGAGTTAGCGCTTCTCTAAATGATCTGGACTCATTTTATGGTTACTAGGCTATAAATTTAGCGGATACGGAAGAAGCCAAGAGGGTATATTCAATTAAGTTCAGCAGGAATAACCTTTAAGAACCTTATTAGAAATGATGTGCACACATAAAAAATGGAATGTCCTAAACTTTACTTAACTGTAGTTTCAGATGTTTTATTAAAGGGATTGAACCGAAGCAGGGCGATTTTACAAGCTGAGATATAAAATCAAATAGAAAATATGATAAAACTTGAATTATCACGGATAAGTAAGTACCCTAAATGGTGTGTTGGAACTGGAGAGAATTATGTACATAATTAATTACTGGAGAGAGGGACAATATTTCTATTATATCCTATCCTTACCTGCCTGGAATAGTTCCTCTAGATGAAGATGAGGCTTCTAAAAATTGTTCAAAGGCTATGAAAAGTCTGTGAGGATTGGCTCCTTTCAATAGAAGGAAGAGTACTGTGGTATCCGGCACCAAGATGTCAGCATCTGGTCTTTCAAGTCCCTTTAAGCTGCAAAGTATGGCCTCTTTGGATCTGACTCGGATACTTTGTCCAGCACATCCCATCAAAGAAGATTCAATATTCAACATTGCTTTTAGTGTCATTCAATCTATCCACCAGGCGGTTACACAGCAACACAAAAGTACGTTGCATTTGGCTCCACAACAAAACAAAAAAATCACAAAAGTAATAAAGCAATAACAGTTATAATAAATAAATAAATTAGCACTGGGGACGTCGGGACACTGATCAAAGTATCAGGATTATTGAAGTGGTACATCCGCATAAATAAAAACTATAATAAAACTGTAAACACACATATATAATACATAATTCAGAGTATGAAGTTTATTATAATTGCACGTGGTATGATTGCACATGGTGAGGAAATTGCCCGTGATACGTTTTCGTGAATATTGCACAGAAGAATAAAAGGAAAAATCCCTAAAATGCGCTTTTAGATTGAGATTTGGGGAATTTGGAGGCCAAGTCAACACCTTGATTTCGTCCTTCGGTTCCTCAAACCATACAATTTTTGAAGTGTGGACGGGTTCATTATCCCGCAGAAAGAGTCCCCTGCCTTTAGGAAATACCATTTACATGACGAGGGGTTGTACTTACTTCTGCATAGCTAGTAATCCCTGCCGGCCAGGAACTCTCTTAAAGACCTGCTGTTCTGACCCAGTTGTCTAGCATCACATTTTTGGCTTATGTCGAAGTATCTCATTATGCTTGCCTATCTTTGTTGGTTCCGATAAATTAATGTTGAAGCCAAAATGATCACTTGCTGCCCAATACATCCCACCGAGTGACAGGTGCCATTATCATAAGATAATCAATGGTATTCACGTCAACTGGTACTGGTCACAATGTTATGGTTGATCAGTTTCTACGTCCTTTGAATAACAAATAATAATAAATAATAGTCTTCTAATAGTAAGCTTCTTTTTATTTATCCTTCGATACATTTACAGTTATGTTAAACGAGGTGCATCATCAAACAAACCCAAAACAGATCATGGATTCAGATTTTCTAACAAACTCCACACAAACTGACAAACCGACAGATAAATGTGATTGATCAGATAACCTCCAATCCCCTCGGATGACCTCTGTAAACATCATGCATTCTCACTGACCCTTAGTCCGATATCTTTCCCCCGAGAGGAATGGATGTATTTGAAACAGCCTCTACTTTCTACACTTTGAATCTCATTTTAGGGGTTCACCAAAATTCACCAGCAATGTGTTATCTGAGATTCCACCCTATGTGATAGTCAATAATCAAATATATATGGAAAGCAGAGCATTTTAAGCATTTTCCACGCATATGGATAATCGTCATTATCATGATCGTCAGAGAAATTTATTCTCTCAATTTTAATTTAGTGCCATCCTCCTGTCAAAATTTCCATTTTGTCTATATTACTCATTCTTTAGTTTATACCTGCTTAACACATTTAATTGATATCATCATTATAGCTCTTATGTGTCTTTATTGTTAATTAGGAAATCTACGCATGGCAAGATGCTTTATTTATGTAGTGAAACTAGAATTTATTATCTGCAAATATTTAGCATGTTAGCATTGCTGTAAGACAGTTAGCGTGCTAAAAGTAGAACTTAGCCTAGAGTACCTCTAAAAGTGTCACATATTTACCAAATACCTCCAAAACATGTAAATTGAGGATATTATCTTTAACTCTTATATCTGTTCATTGTTAAGCCGAATATTTTAGCATGATGCCAGACGCTGAATTAAGATGATGAACCTAGAATTCATTGTCTGCTAATATTTAGCATGTTAGCACTGTTGCTGTGTGAAAGGTTAGCATGCTAACAGCGTCACATGCTTGTTATTTTGGCTCCAGACTCCCAGTTTCCTTCAAGACTCTAAGTGTCACAAACAAAATCATTTAAATCCATTAAATGAAGCGGTGAGTATTTACGGCAGAAGGAGTGTGACTGACTTGTAATGAGGAACATTTGAGTTGAGCTGTCACAACGGTTGTTGTCGTTCTTCGTTATGGCAAAGCAGCCTCGACTCTTTGACTTCTACGACTGTTTCGTCATTTTCAGATCATTTTCTCTTTCTGTCATAGACATCATAATATCTGCCCTGTAATGATGATCATTGATCTCCTCAACCAGACACCCACCTGTCCCCCATTTTCATCATTATCTCACAGCGCTGCACATCTGCCTTGTCCAATCATTCGCCAGAATGTGCTTCTTGTTTCATGCTTACCTGTTCCTCTCACCACTGTCTGTTCCAAGTCTTTTTCCTGCCTCATGATTTCTCTGCCATCAAAAGATTGATTGCTTTCAACTCCGCCACTCCTGTTTCTGAGTAGATGTCTCTATATGCTGAAGCGTTGCAGGAGCTGTGGAGCACAGAGGCAGGAAGCGGCTACAGGAAACTTTTTCTATGCAGGCGATTCAAGTTAGGCAGTTACTTCACTGCAGTCTTAATTAACTTTATATAAAGATGGACGATGTCATTTGAAGCCAGACTCTGTGCAGTGCTTGCTCGGCTTAATCATGAGCAGAGCTCAGCTGTCAATCACGATGTTACGCACCCCGTTTTATAGCATCAAATCAATCTAAGTGAAACACAAGAAGGAATACTTCAACATAAAATCAGCGTGGAAAGAGCTGCACATACTCACCATGATAGTTTGACCCTGGTATAATGACATTTCATTTCCCATGAGCACCTACCCCGAGAATCTAGAATCAGTTTGGCATCATCTTTAGTTTGACGGTGATTCAGGAAAACAATATTTCTCGAAAGGCGGGTTTTCTCCAGGACATTGCTCAAAAATTTTTCCAGTTGCATCTTATTTGACACCAAACGAAATCAGTCCAGTTACGGTGAAGCTAAAACTTGATTTTAGTTACAAGTCTGTAGCATAATTATACGCCACCATTGAAAATAAACAGGGAGATATTGGAATCGGGTCCCGTCCATTCGTCCCTTCATCTGTCTGGCGCGTTTCATTTATGGAGCAATACTTATTTTTCATAAACCTCTACTACCTCTAAACCTCTACTATCTACTGAAATGGAAGCTGGTTGCTGTTCAGCTACATTTATTGTTTTTATCTTTTCTGTATCCATGGTAACAGGTTGTACTTAGGTTCATTCTCTGACTGGGATTTGAGTCTGATGAGGGTCTCCAAGGCAGAAACTGTTCTTCACGCTCCACATAACTCTCATGTACTCGTGAGATACCTTCTAGAAATGAAACTTTTCCTCTTTTTTTTTTAACTGAGAAGGTTTTTTTTCTTCTCACATTAGTAATAAACAAAACTTGCAATCAATGAGCACAACTGAAACAACTTTCTTTGTGACCCACCTTGAGTATTTCGTGCTTGCTATTTATGATCTCAAAGTATTGAATTTTCTGAATGTAAACATTCTGGAGAATATAACTGAGATAAACATCAAACTTTAATATCTGGTAAATCTCTTCATATTTTCTCTATCCAGCAATGGGAAAGAATACCTTAAAAGAATTCTGGAACCTGATGATGATTTGGATCATCAAAAAAAATCTAATTCATTTTTGCTTGGACTTACTTCTTAAAAAAATCTAAACAAAAACAAAACAAAAACTCAAAAATAATGATTCTTTAACAATCTTTCAAACAGTCGAACAAACCAACATCAGTTAAACATGATAGTTCATGATAGTATATAGACTATCGCTATGTATGTTCACACTGCAGGAAAACATGAGCAAGGCAATGCGAACGGAAAAAACACATGGGATCAGATCTTTTCCAGTTCGGATTTCTTCCACTTCCATCTGCTGTTGTATTTTTTGAAATGTAACCTCAGTGGTGACCGTCATAAAGAATTTAAACACAACGTAATCTTCTACTAACGTTCGTCACCAAGTTGCAACGGCCGGCGTTGCTTCTCAGTCAAAAACACATTACTATAAACACTTTTAAGATCACTATAAATACTAAAAAAATCACTTTAAACTCTTTAAACATAACTATTAACGCTTTAAACATCACTATAAACTCTTTAAACATCACTATAAACGCTTTAAACATCACTACAAACATCAATATAAACATCACTATAAACATCACTATAAACACCTGAAACTACACTACAAACACTATAAACCTCACTATAAACACTTTTAACATCACTATAAACATCACTATAAACATCAATATAAACATCACTACAAACACCTTAAACTACACTACAAACACTATAAACATCACTGTAAACACTTTAAACATCAATACAAACACTTTAAACATCACTATAAACATCATGATAAACACTTTACACATCACTATAAACACTTTTAAATTCACTATAAACACTTTTAAATTCACAATAAACACTTTAAACATCACTTTAAACACTTTAAACATCACTATAAACATCACTCTAAACATTGCTACTATAAACACTAAACATAACTATAATCACTCTAAAAGAAAGCGTTTGAAGAGTGATAACTAACTTTGAAGTCTTCCATTTGCTTCTGTATTGAAAGCATGCTGCGTTTGACATCTTTGTTATTGTTCTTCTGCAGATGTGGGTCAGTTTTGGGCCATGAACTGCCAGTACTGGAGTCTGATACTGAATAAACAACATTTTAAGGGTAATGTGAACAGCTACAACAAATAATTTGATCTAAGAAAAGAAATTGGATTTGCGCATGAAGACTAGTGGTGTGAACGCAGCCTAGAGCTTTCTCCAACAGGATAAGAACTGCCTAAAATGACAGGAATCATATTTGGGGGGGGGAAAGAAAATATTTCCGAGTGTCGAGCCTCTATTTTTATGGAGTTGTCATGTTGTTCCATTTCCTGTGTACTCGTTGTTAGGGAATGGAAGATTTGTGGGATTTGTTCGGGTAAATACGTAATATGACCGGAACATATCCTTTAAAATACGTTTTTCTTCTTTGAATCCGCATGCATGTTCTCATGTGCCGTATGAACACCTCTCATCCTTATCATTCAGCGTGTGTCATCCACCGTCTCCCCGTTTCTCCATATGTGCCCCTGCCGTGCCCAGAACATCTCTCACTTCACTCCCGGGTGTCTCTCATTTTGATACCTTCGTCTCGCTGCATCTGCCCACTGGGATTTGTTATTGTGCAGGTTCCACACCGTACATGACATGTGAAATATATCTTCAAGCCTCCTTTTGCCCCTAGTGCCTAAATATCCCAGAGCTGTGTCTGTAGTGGGGCTGCAAAGAGTGAGGAGGAGGAGGAGGAGGAGGATAGGTTGTCTGGATCAGTAATGGCTCCCTAAACGCCGTGTGAGGACACCTATTTGGGATTTTATCTTGAGATGCTTACAGCGAATCTAATTGTTCTTCTCTATGTTTTGGATGGCATTTCCACCATCCATCTGCTTTGATGGTGGTGCATATCTTAACAGTGAGCCTATTTTGGGAATTGTGCCTGAAAATCCAAATTTCATGGGTTGAAATGAAAGAACAGATGATCACTGTGGGTGCTGTTTGTAACAAAAGTAATTAGATTTTCTTTTTTTTGTATTTGTTCTGGTCGTAATAGTTGAGCGTGTCATCTCAATTTCATGGCAATATGTGCGCGCTTAAGCCTGCACGTAATGTTTTATTAATTTTTTTCAAAATCACAGTTTATTGCGCACCTGATAAGCCAGAGGGAAACTAAAAGGAGGGCAGGAGGGAGGAGGTGTGGATGAAATTGAGAAAATGGGAGCGGGATTGTTTCTGTGGTTCTCTGTTTTCTGCTGGCTTTCCTCTCTTGTTTGCTGTTTGAACTAGTCGTCATCAAAGAACTCTGTGTGCCGGGGAGGAACAAGAGATTTGAATACATTTTGATTGAAGTCTGTTTACTACTGATGCCTTGACGGACCTTCAGAAGTTTGTTTCTCTCTATATCTCTATTTCCTTTACACCCTGAACATCTATATATGCTTCACTTTGTCCTGCAATTGAAACCTTTTTTTTAATTCTCATTCTTATCGGCTTCCGTTTCTCTCTCGTGTTTCGCAGCTGTCCTACGGCTCCAGCTCTCCGGCTCTGTCCAACCGCCAGCGCTTTCCCACCTTCTTCCGCACGCACCCGTCAGCCACCCTTCACAACCCCACCAGGGTGCAGCTCTTCCAGAAGTGGAAGTGGACCCGCATCGCCACCATCCAGCAGACGACCGAAGTCTTTACCTCAGTACGTACCTTCAATCCTCCTTTTCTCAACTCTATTTCCTCCTCTTCCTTTTTTATCACTTCCTCCATGTCGTTATTTCAGGCCCAGTGTTTTAATTAAAGTACAGGTTGCCTGACGACCTGCCGGTCTCTTTGTTTGTAATGAGCTGTGGTGTTCTCCTCCTTCAAGCAATCTCGCCTGGAAATTGACGGAGGATTTTTCAAGTAATTTGTTTGAGTATTGGTAGGGAGAATTATTGATCAAGCAATACATCACTCCCAGGCGCAGCGGTCGATACCATGACACTCGGGTAGCTTTCTCTAATGGAGGTTAATGATCTTGCTCTGGCATTCTTTCCTCTCCCTACTCATTTTCTTCTTTTTCTTCGTTCCACTCGTCTTCTTTGTCTAAAAATTCTATTCTCTCCTCTGCTCCTTTTATCATACATCCCCACACACATTTCTCATATACACTTCAGATTTTTTTTTTGATATGGTTTCTTTTTTTATGTCTCTTCAAACTTGGCTGCTTTTCTTTTTTTCTCTCTTTGCAATTTCGACCCGACACCTCTCTGTGTCCCTCTTTGTTGAGCTGCCCCTCTAACCACCTCCTCCTTTTTTCCTCCCCCCACCCCCCTCTCCCTGTCTGTCTCCTTATGTCTCGCCCTTTCATCTCACAGACTCTGGACGATCTGGAGCAGAGGGTGAAGGAGGCCGGCATTGAGATCAGCGTTCGCCAGAGTTTCCTCACCGACCCGGCTGTTGCTGTCAAGAACCTCAAGGTGCTTTGATTAAAAATTTACCTGAGCTGCTGGTCCTCTCGCTCTTTCCCCCCTCTGCTTCCTTTTCCTGATCACAGCTGCACATATTACCATTAGCATAGAGGATATTTGATAGAGGAAATTAATGCACTATGCTAATTACAAACTCCTGCACAGCAGTAGGTGGCAGCTTGTGAAGCTTTAGCAGCTTTGGCACACATGCCAAGGTGTGCCGTAATAAAGTTATATTACTCCTGCCGATAGCACTAAGCAATGTTCTGTTTTCACGTTTTGATGCAGCGCCAGGATGCAAGGATCATCGTGGGGCTGTTTTATGAGACTGAAGCCAGGAAGGTGTTTTGTGAGGTTTGTATCTTTTGCCTCTCAATTAATCTCAGTAGACAGAACGTGACTGGCTATTAGCAGGAATTGAGCGCCGTAAGGAGCCGTATGAATGAATTTCCTTGTTTGGCAGTTATACAACACTCTCCACATCTCTGGGAATAATTCTCCTCATGCTTATTTATCATTCTCTACCCCCATCTTTCATCCACCTCCATATCTGCCTCCCTCGCCTCCTGCTGCAGGTGTTCAAGGAGAAGCTCTATGGGAAGAAGTATGTGTGGTTCCTCATCGGTTGGTACGCCGACAACTGGTTCAAGATCAAAGACCCGGCCATCAACTGTACGATAGAGAATATGACCGAAGCTGTGGAGGGACATGTGACCACTGAGATCGTCATGCTGAATCCTGAGACTGTCCGCGGCGTCTCTAATATGGTGGGCACATACGAAACACTCTCCCACCGCGGCAATGATTATATTAAACACCTATTAAGCCGTCTTTGATGTAAACCTCCGACAAGGCATTGCAACATTAACAGCCTGAAATGGCCACTTATGTGATCCTGCAACTGACAAATAATAAGTCACATGTGTGTTATAGAGTGAGTCCTGATGAATAATACGTAACAATGCAAAATACAGAAAGCACTTTGTTCCAATGCAAGTGATTAACAAGCTTATAATGACATCAAGTTGAGCTTACCTGTGCTTTACTTTACAGTACACATGGGCAAATGGAATTCCCAATCCACGTTTTTAAACATTTAACCGTAATGCAATACAGAAAAGCAATTTGTGAGTCAGAATAATTACATAAGAGATGTAATAAAAGGAGAGATGTTACATCTATAAATTCCTCATAGCACATCTACAACCCATAAACATATCAGTGACCTGCATCTAACTGGTTTTAATTTGGAACAGATGCTCAGGCGAGGAAAAAGTTGGTTCACACCAATTATCACCTATATTTTGCTTCCAATATGTGAAATGAAATTTGGGTATTAAGTGCTAATTTGATGTGGTTATGTACCGTCTCTGTAATTAAGAAAATAATCAACAGCTCAGAGGGAGTGCAAATCTCCATCAAGGCAGCTCAGCTCCCAAAGATGTCCCAACACCTAAAAGCAATATTTTCATGATAATTTCAGTCTCATAATATGAATCCTGGACCACAACAAACTACCACTGGAATTTGCAATCACATTGGTGTCATTATTAATTTAATGGTTATTAATGAAATATGATATTTTTCCCAAACCTTCTTTTGAATAGTTCAGTAACTTTGGCAATTTGTCAAATTTTAAACTTAACTGAATCAGCAGAGTATTGTGGGTCATCAGAGGGCGGCAGGTTGGCGTAGTGTGTAGCACAGTTGCCCCACAGCAAGACGGTTGGGGACATTTCCGCGTGGAGTTTGCACGCCCACGGGGCCGGGACTTCACCCACGGGGCCGGGACTTCACCCAAGGGGCCGGGACTTCACCCAAGGGGCCGGGACTTCCCGACCACCAGACGCTCGCTGGAAGGCCCCTACCCCGGGCCTGGCTCCAGGGTGGGGCCCCGGTAACCCTTTGGGCAGGGTACACAAGTCCTCGATTTTTTCTCTCATCAGGGGTCTTGACCGCTCTTTGTCTGACCCTTCCCCTAGGACCTCTTTGCCATGGGAGACCCTACTAGGGGCAAATTGCCCCCGACAACACAGCTCCTAGGATCAGTAGGGTAATCAAACCCCTCCCCCACGATAAGGTGGCGGTCGTCCGAGGGGACGATTGTATTCATGACTGTCCATTTCCCAAAAATAAAAAGAAATCTGATTATTTTCACCACCAGAAATATATTGGATTATTCCTGAGGCCATACCTCTCTAAAACATTCAATCAAAATCCAATCTCAACTTTTTGAGTAATCCTGCATGAGCACAGAAGTCAGGCACATAGTTTATAGACTATGTGCCAGTGCAACATATTTTGCTTCCAAGGCAATAATGATGGTAATTACAACGGGTGTGTTTGTTGTGAATTTGGGAAACAATAGTTGGCATTGAACTGCACTTCATTCTCAATCTGCTGCCATCTTTCACACCCACACATGACTACACAGACAAACCCACATCGGTAAAAACATCGCCTCCTCGGCGGCGGTGACTAATTAGCGATCCCACTTTTAAATGGTGCATGTAAAATCTGGTTTGCAGTTTTTACAATGTTTTTAATGAACCAACAAAAATGCCTTAAAATGTTTCAAGCCCTAAGGTTATTTAAAGTTGTGTTTCGTCTTTAATACATACCCAAAATAAAATGAAAATAGCTCCACAACTATTAGCTGTATTTGCATAATCATGGTGTGTATGGGCAGGTAACACCGAAAATAATTAATTTTCAGTGTCAGTCACATTGTACCTGTTACTATGTTTTAGTTATCTGTTAAACACACACAAAAAACAATATAACTATCTTTACTCTAGGCTATAACATCATTATATTTCAGTGACTCTATGAAACAAAGCAATGAATGAATTTGCCCAGAAACTCTTTGATAAATAATTCATCAAATTTTTTGAAATTCCACAAAATTCATGCTATTCCACACAGTTTTTGTGAGAGATAAGACCATTTGGCAAAGTTGTGAAGCCAATGGACCCAAAATTTTACAAAATGAGATTTTGGACCGAGAGAGGGATTTTGGCTGCAACATATCACTTATGTCCACTAGAGGGAGCTACATGCACATACTTGAACCTTTGGCTGTGATATAAATGTATGTATTTCTTATTCTTATCAAACTATAGTATTATACGTAGTAAAAGAAAATAAAGAAATAAAGTAAAGACCCGATTATGGGCATTGGTTAGAGAAGGACCCCACTGAGACTGTTTCGTGGAAGATCATTTCTTGTTCACATAGAGGCCAACATATAGGCCTTTAATTTCTTCTTCCATTTAATTTCTTCCCATCTTGTTTGATTATCCACCATGTTCCAGCTCCTCTGTTTGCGCTTCCTTGTATTGGTATATTTTTCTAACAGGCTATAAAATCCGGCCATAACTTGGATGAACTCTTATGGCTTGAATCAACATTATGATTCTTATTCCACTGACGGAAGGTGGGTGTCACAATCCTTCTCAACATCTTCCATAATAATTTTTTATCCTTGTTTTCGCCTCTTAGGTATCTGTCATTCTCTGCTACTCTTACACCCATCACTCTTCCCTGTTCACCCGCTCTAATCCTCTTAAATCGTCACTTCCTCTATTTCATTGTTCAACCTTCTCTGACTTTGCTGGTCGGTCGTGAACGATCCTTTCATTTTTCTTGTTTACCCACCATTCCTTTGCCTCTTTCTTATCATTTCCACAACCCCACCTTTTCCACCTTCCCACCATCTCTCCCCGCGCCCCCTCTTTCTGTCTTTCGCTCTTAATCAGCATCTGTTGTTTATATTCATATGGCACCTGCCAGTACCTGCTGATTTAGCGGTTGACGTGCTGCTCGACGGTTGATAAGAGTTACAGCCACAACTCTGGCTCATAGTCAGTCTATTCAATTTCAATTTCCAAGTTGGAAATTGGCATATTTCTTCTAGCGGGAGCACCCTAGAAGGAGGTTGTGTGCCAATAGTGCAGAGTCTATAATAGCACATTGTCAGCTAGTTTTCAGACAGGCAGAATTAAATGCCAGGGTGGAATTTCAATGAGACAAATTTGACATAACTGAATTGGGGCAGTGTTGGACTAACTGGCCTCAGACGCTCCTCATGGACACCATGATTATTGGTTGCCACAATTTGCTTTAACGCATGTATCACCGCTTTCGGAGGGACATTGTGTTTATGATTGTTTAATTAGCTATAATTACTTTTTTGCTCTGGATATACATGACAATCTTTCGCTTTTCTTCTTGTAGTTGAAGTTAATACCTGCTCCCAGATGTGGGTGTATTATGCATAAATGTCAGAAGCAAGAGTATAATAATCCTCACCAATAGAGCCATTATAGAAATAGTAATTTTCCTGATTTTAACTTTTATCATCAATTCATACCAAAGGGGAATGTGTGATATTAGAAGATAGCTGTCTCTTTATGTGACAAATCTGTAAAAAAAAACAAAAAAAACTCTCGTCTATATGCATGGGATAGCGCAACAATTTGGGGGACGATTATTTGCTTCACGTCAAGAATTGAACGTAACAAATTAGAAACTCAGGAGAAGCTGAAACCAGCGGGCAATTAGCTTAGATTAGCATAAAGGCTAACAGCAGGGGGAATGCTTAGGCAAGGCTCTTAATTATAAAGTCAAATGCCTGTCAGGACTTATAAATTAATGAATAATTTGCATTTCATTTGCTTAATCCATTCATGCAAATATAATTGTACATATGATGAGTTTGGTGTAACGAGGAGTTGGAGTATATTAGATAGCCACTGATACTGATCATGAAATTGTTTGACAACAGCCTTTTAAGACTATTAATGTGTACATTTTTTACACATAAATTTGCTACATGGGTTTTTTTGAGCCCATTAATTAATTAACCAATTAATATGTTGAACTTCATTCGTTTCATTCAGAATACAAATTGAAACGTGACTCTGGACATGGCAGGGCTAGCTGTTTCCACAGTTTTTATGCTAAGCTAATGGACTTTAGCTTCAAATCCAGACAGGCATAAGAGCGGCTCAGCTCTCGGCAAGTGAATAAACTTATTTTTCTAAATGTCTAAACTGTTTCTTAAAAAATTTCACACACATTAAATGAGAATAGTGAGTACATCTCTGCGGTCTATTTGAAATGTGAGGACATTTTTTAATATGACACAATGTCCATGTTCAGCTCTTGAGTGGTCCATGTTTTACAGTGAGCTGGTTACCATGGCCCCCTCACTGGCTAGCTTAAATGTTAAACTCGTCCGACCTTGAGGTAAAACCCCAACACTGCATTCCTTGTCTATATACGTTGAAGATTTGCATATATCATAGAATAAAAATACTGTTCACGACAGGCTGTTTTGATTCGTCATGATGGGAGTCTAAAATTCTTTCCTGCATGCAGTGTTTCTTTTACAGCCCATGAAAACATGAGTCATCACTGCCTCTCTTTGACGGTTTACTCCTCCTCTTTGACACTGAGTAACAGACACATTCATGTCTGGGAATATATGTATTTATATAAAAACAACATTAATATCCCCCTAGTATACAGCATTTCATTTCCTTTTATTCCTACTTCTTTCAGACATCGCAGGAGTTCATCGCAGCCTTGATGTCTCGTCTGGGTGGGATGAACCCAGAGGAGACCGGTGGGTTCCAGGAAGCCCCTCTAGCCTATGATGCAGTGTGGGCTCTGGCCCTTGCCCTCAATAAGACGGTCGCACCGCTCAAGGCTAAGGGCCGAAGACTGGAGGACTTCAACTATAACAACCATGACATCACCTCTGAGATCTACAGGGCCATGAACACGAGCTCCTTCGAGGGGGTTTCGGTGAGTCCACACAGAGACAAAAAACATTAACAAGAAGTATGAATAAAAAAAAACATTTTTTTTTTTTTTTAAATTTGGTTTTTACAGGCAGTTAAAAGAAGACACCTTCATTTCAAAGTTCCTCAAATATAAAACAAAACATATGTGTAGAAGGGAAGGAACAAACAAAAACGTGTTTATCTCTTATATCATGTAGCAATTCAATTATTTGTTCTTCTAAAAGGTGATAAATACCTTCTGATATAACTTTCCAAATGATATATTTTTGATGGTTGGTGATAATAACAATAATAACATGGTGACCAGTGAACAGATTATAGTCTGCATATCCTAAAATATATAACAACATTACTGCATATTAGCTTATAGTCTATGCTTCTCTGTGTGTGCCTGTGTCTGTGAGTGTGTGTATGAGTGTGTGTGTGTGTGTGTGTGTGTCTCATATACACATATGAGAGAGTGTGTGTGTGTCTGTGTGTGTGTATATGAGAGTGTGTGTGTCTGTGTGTGTGCATGTCTGTATGCGTGGGCGTGTGTGTTTGTGTTTGTGTGTGTGAACGCATCTGCTACTGCTGTCTGTTTAAATATAGCCGCTGGTATTTCTTCTCTTCAGGGCATAAATATTAACTACTTACAATGGGCCATTCCTTATCAACAGACCACATTCAAGCTGCACAGTAAACCAGTAGAACAGGTTGACATGCCATGAGCCAAAACAGTCCCTGTAGATGGATGTTGGACCCCAGACTGTAAATTCTAATACAAACAGCTCTGACACATATTCTGCCTATTTGAAGGTAATGATGACAAATGGCCCTGGTGTTGCAAAACATTAAAAAAAAACTTCTCAAAGCAATGCAGAATTTATGGCAAAGCTGTTGTATGGGGGCAAAGCATTCGTTGTTACGACAGTGGTCACTGAGTTGACTTTCAAACAGGTGATTTAGAATGTAAGCCTTATCTTTTGTAGCTTTGGACAGCTTTGGTAACACTGCAACACTAGCTATTTTTTACACAGAGGTTGCAGAATTCTGCCACAACAAAGCCACACCTCCCTCGTTTATTTGCTTTGAACAAACCGGTGGCGGCGTAACGTCGGTTCAGTGTGTCATTTTAGATAGAATTTCTACTTTTCGCAAGCACTTGAGGGGCGATGAATGGAGGTTAATTTATGGGTTATGTTAAAGATGGATACACGGACTCCGTATTCCTTTTGTCATCAATTTTTCAGGTTTTCTGAAAGTATGCAGATAGCTATGACAAGGATGAAAGAGAGCAGTACCATTGGGAGGCATTATAGCCATGATTCAAGCATGACACAACAAATATGAAGTGACACAACAATGAATAAATGCTTTTGAAGTAAAATCTCTTCATGTTACATGGTGTATTTTTTGGCCCTCAAAAAGTCAAATGCTTCGGCTATTACCATTATTTATTTACGTGGAACATTATTACATGACTATTGAGGCAGACCGTTCCATCTTCAAAATAAAAGGTCAAAAATAAAAAAATTTCAGCGTAGGACAGAAACAAGTTTGTTATATTGTGATATTGATAACTGTCATTATGAAAAGCTATGTATTTCCTGTTTGATGTCGGCACTTAACCCGGTTGGCAGTACCTTTTTTAGGTCCTATGTAGCCATATAAGAACAAAGTGTTTTAATTTAGGCTTTTAATTTAAGAAATTAAAAGCCTAAATTAAAACACACAGCGCTCCTATCCACTCATAGTTATTATTACAATCTCATCTACTGTCGCCGTGTTCATTGTTGCTCCTTGTGAGCCTTCGCTGACGTCCTGTGGATGTATCACTGCCAAAATAATGGCTATATGGAAGTATGTTGCGTTCACAGATACAACCTTTGATAAGGATATAGTTATTTTTATATGTGGAGGCACTTTGTATGAGCCTCAACGCAGCAGATTTGGCGTCTAAGAGGACATTCTAGGTATGCCTTTAAGGCAACAAAAAACTTTATGAACAATTATTTATCTCCCCTATTACATGTCGGTTGTTCCCTTTGTGCTATGTCCCCAATCTGAGGACATTCCCAGTTTTTCTTCTTTTTTTCTGGCATACCCCCCCATCCTGTCCTTCTACCTTGCCAGCTCAGTCCATTGATACAGATTTTTGATTCAGGGCTGTAACTACCACTGCCGCCAGCTCAGAAGCAGAAAAAACATGTTTCCTCCTTATACAGAACAGGGAGACCACCTACGTAGAAGGGTCTATTGATACATTAGATGTATTGCTAAGTAACAAGATATCACACTTCATCCAGGTCAAGCCCAGCTCTACTTGTCAATAAAAGACAAAAAAGTGAAAGATTCTAAGGGACAATTTGTGTATTAAGTCATCAATCTTGGGGGTTTAGATTTCGTGGAACTCATATGTCTTGCCATATATTACATTTTATGATGCCAAGCATTCTCAGGATTACCTTTGTCATTTTATGGTGCGATTTTACAATCTTCAGACTTTAGTTGGAGGTATGCTAGCTATTTCTCTCTCATTCCAGCCATTGTGCCAAGATAAGCAAGCTGTCTGCCGGCAGGCTGCTTAATATTTAGTGTACAGACATGAGAGGGGTATCAATCCACTCATCCAGCCCTTGGCAAGAAAAAAAAAGAAGAAGTGCATTCATCAAAATGTCAAACTTATCCTTTAAGGAAGAAGTTAATCATTTGCAGTAATAACAAAAAAAAAAACCTTCCTCCTGTCTGTGTCTCAGGGCCAAGTGGTGTTTGACGCCCAGGGGTCCAGGATGGCAATGACTCTTATCGAGCAACTGCAAGGTAAATCACTCTGGCACTCTCCTCCCACAGACATTGCATTGCCGAATGTGGTCTGAGCAGTATATTTCACTCATTCATCAAAGAAATCCCTGCTGATAGTGTTCATTATTTATTGATTGCTGCTTTCAGTTCAATTCAGAGCAAAGTCTGTTTTTTGAGGAGGGGGGGATTGAGGTCTTCACTGCAATTGGTCTCAATGTCCTATAATTGTACATATGAGTGGGCTCCATGCGGGCGGTGTTGACTCTAGGCTTTGCTCTAATTGGGCACAAGCCTGCGTTTTAAGCCGTTTCTGGAAATGGCATCCCATTTGTCACCAGTGACTTAATGAGATTTCCCGCACAGGATAAGGTTGAGGATTATTTTCTACCTCTGTTCTCTTAGGCATCTTAAAGGATGATAATATATAAACATGCACCCTTCCCCTTCCCCTCTGCCTCATATTTCCTGTTGTGGTGTCGAGGTAATTTGACATCCACAATGAGGCGACCTGACTCGCATCCCTGAATCACTTTGGTACCTCATCAGTATTCCTGGTTAAGACCGCCACATAAGCTCCTTTATTTTCCCTTCCTTTTCTCCTTCATGTCCCCTTGGTACTTCTTTGTTTGTCATTCTTTATGTACCTTCTCTTCCGTCATTTCATTTCTCTTCCGTGCGAGGATATTTCAGTGCCAGACATTCCATTAATGTGAGAGAACATGAATGATAGAAGAATAGCTTAACGGCATCCGCCTGAATGTGAATATTAATCATTTCTTTCTGTTTTATTATTTGAACACACGATCCCCAGACAACACATCAGAGCAGGAAATGAATTACACAAGCAATACTAATTAAACATTATCTTTCTCTCCGACATCTTTGATTATATGTCACTCCCTCATCATATATCTTACTTTCCTTCTTAAGGAGGCAGTTATAAGAAGATCGGTTACTATGACAGCTCTCAGAAGAACCTCTCCTGGTTTGGCAATGACGTTTGGATAGGTAAGAAGGAATTCATGACACTGTCGTCACTCACTTTCCTGTGGCTGTGTTTGTGTCCCGTCTGTGACGCTGGGAGTCGACCGCTTCATATCTTCGTGCTGTGACATACGACCTCCTCGCTGTGGTTTAAGTTACCTCAAAATTACATAGAATTAATGTGAATCTTGTCCAACTGCCATCCGGGCTGTAGCTAGTTATTTGGATGCCCATAATGTGCTCTGGCAATACTCACTGTCCGATCTGTGTTAAGATGTTTGTGCTGCATGTGTGCATTGTAATTAAAGTGGGCAGCATCACGCTGAGTGGCTAACCCAGGAGTTTTTGGTGTGGGGGCCACCCTCACACAAAATCAGTGACTCTTCCAGTGAGTCCGATTTAGACCTCATCTCCATCTTGAGCCCTTTTTACTTCCCCAAACACGAGTTCGAGGAAGTCATGTGAAAACCCATATTTTTTATCCAATCATATTTGTAGTTTCCTCAATTTATACTAAAGATGTGACGTGAAAGCATATTATGGTTGCTCCTTTTAACATATGAAGTTCTATGTTGCATTGTTCGTCTGTATGAAAGTTTAAAAAGTTGGCTCCATAATTCAATGGAATTTTGTTTAGAAATGGATCTTAGCCTTCGCACTAAACCCAGACTTTTACCGAATTCATTAATAATTCTTCCATCTTTCGTAAAAAACTGGATCTTATCCATCTTTAACATTAGTTCTTGGTGCCATGGTGGCGCAGTGGGTAGCACAACTGGTTCAGATTATTCACAAAGTGCAATTAAAGTGATTTAACTCCTTAAATTCCTCACCGAAAGGAAAAACTTTTGAAAAAACATTCTTTTTTCCATTGTATCATTTAATATCTTATACGCTCTGAATTTACCATCATGTTTAATCATTGGTCGGGCATCGTTTCAAACAGTAAAAAAACAAAATAAAATTCATAAAAGGATTTCGATGATGATGAGATTTTGTATTTCATTGGATATTGTCAATTTTGATTAGCTCAACCTCTTGGTAAAGCCAGTTTTTAATAAAGTATTTGACCCTTATTAGACTTTCTTTGTTTGTACAAAGTTACATAATTATGCTCAGTAAGTTCTCACACGCTTTAATATGACAAAAAAAATCCGAATTATAAAGCGGGACTTTCTCAACAGCCATGGTTGATGCCTCTTCCTCATGGCTCCTTTGACATGTGGTGTCGCCCATGGCTCCATCCTTGGCCCATTACTCTTTAACATATAGATGCTGCTACTGGCTCTTTACAAACAGGTTCAGTTAAGTGCCATACAATTTGGAATAAGAAAAAGTGAATGAAGATGTTCTCATCCAAACAGTAAAGTAGGATATTAATTTAAAGCAACAGGTTTCTACGATTTTTCTCATCAGTTAAGTCAAGTAATTTGGGATAAGAGCTCAAGGAAACGTTGATTAAACTTTGACACGGATAAGGGAGTGGATCTATACACTGGATCACTTTTTCATTTTCTTCAACATTACAAAGTCTTTTTGTTTTGACATTTGGCCAGTGCTATCAAGCAATAAATCCAATAAAAATAAAAATAGCCAAGCATGGAAAACACATTCATATGGATTTCATGGATTTCACTATGAGTGGGTGTCCAGGCTCAAGGAAGGTAGTTGTACTCAATTGTACATGAGGCAGATCTGAATGTCATCGTGGCAACATCTCCATAGAGTGTGTTATGCTTTAGCTGTAATGATATAAAAAGCAATCATCTCCTCATTGTCTTTGACAGTACGAAATGTTCCAGATTTTTTAACGTAACTTGAAAACCTTAAAGTTGAATCTGAAGTGACGGAAATTCTTTTTAAACTTAAGACCTTTCACCTCTCTTGCAAGTAGGTTCCTCAGCTCTAACTGACTGGTAAGGAGTCAGTTATGACACATAGATATAGATAATAGATATAGATAATATCCCCCAAAAGTAAGGGATATTATGGAGTCGTCATCGTCGCCGATCCTTTGTGTTAACGCGATAACTGAAAAAATATACACATCATTATATCATTTTCAAATTTTATAACCCCATAAACCTTAATATGAGGAAGGACTGGATTGATTTGGGGAAAGGTCGGTTGTATGTTTCCACCACTTAGGCTTTGCTTGACCAACGCAGGGGATAGGTGTCCTTTCAGGGATATACCCTTGCTCAGGCACGACATTGTAGGCCTAGTTAGGTTACTAGTATACGTTGACCACGCCTCACTAATTTAGGTTGTAATGGGTTGTTGGAAGTAATTACAAACACAGTTGTCTTGATTATCTTCTTTTTCATCACGCGCGCTGTTAGCATAAAGCAGTTCAAGGTATGAATGATGAAAATTTAAGGCTACATTGTATTTGCGTGACGGGTGGGGCATAGACCTCCACCCCTAAACTGCAGCAGCCATCTCTAAACAATCCTCTTAAAGTTAAAAAAAGGAACTCCGGTTTCGTCTCATTCAACTTTGAAGGATTTCCATGATGATTCCAGGATGATTGAGAATCTGCACAAACATTCAGCCGGAAAATTATTTTCCCATTGTTCAGTGACGGCTGCTTTGGCAGAGGCTGGTGCACGCCGAGTGCTTTCTTGTTTTTGCATGGATTTGTTTACATTTTGGCAAATCTGCATTGTGCTGAAATAGCTACCGGGAATTCTTAATTTCAATGCATCTATGCAGCAATCACTGGATGAGTCGGGTTTGATGAGCAGTTCTGGAACATAAGGAATGTCTATTTATCGTATTTACATGCAGGATTATGGATTGTTTATTTGCGATGGACATCTAAGATGATCATCTCCTGGGGGAGTGTTTGTTGGACTCAGTCTAAATGTGTGCTGTAGTCAAGATAATGTCTGTATAATATGATTCTGAGATAGTGGAGCAAATTGCAGCAATCAGCTGCTAAGGATTGGTATCTTAATTGCCTCCACGGGTTGCGTGCCGCTGCAGCGGCTCCTTCTTCTGACAATGTGGCACAAGCAGGCACAAATTAATGTGCCAAAGACACTAACTTCTAACAACTGGAAGACTGTTTTTAGGGACTCTCTCTGTGTCTCTTTCACCTCACGCCGTGTCTTTTGCCTCGCCGCCCTCCTTCCACACCTCGAGGCTCCCTGTCACGATAAATCACCACCACCAAAATCTCACTTTGCTTAACATTGCGAGCTCACGTCACACAAACCAGAGCAGACTCTCCAACTCCTGCTGCCCGTATTCTAGTTTCCTGCAAAAAACCTATTACTGCTGATTTGTCTCAGACACCAAGAGTCATTCCTTGGTTGTTTACTGGCCCAACCGTCCCTGGAGAGGTGACATAAATGTGCCTGGACAGAGCGTACCGCTAATCAATCCTGCACGCCTCACTGGTCTGTAGAGAACTGCCTTTTTTTCTCTACTTTTTAAGGAAATTATGTGTTGCTAAGGCTCAAAAGGAGTCGGAGGACGATTGAGTGATTCCAGGTCAGCGTCAGCGGCGAGGGCGTGGGTGACTTGCATCCATGTAGGTAACATGTCCTTCACGGGGACATGTTTCAGCTGCCACCTCTTTAGTTCGTCTTGTTGCAACATGTCAGGCTCCGTGTTGCCCCAGTTAAAACCCACTTAATCTCCAGCTTGTCATGGGTAAGTTGTGTTTACTTCATTTATGCCTCGCTTCCTCCTCTTTTTTCTCATTCAAATAAAGACGCATCCATCTGACATGTACTTGTTGGGAGGAAATGAGTAATTTCCTGCTCTCTTGAGCTGACTCAGCGCTGGGAAGTTTTTTTCTCGCCAACAAGGGGGGTGGGGGTTGAGTTTGATTCTCTCCACGATGACAGGGTGGCGCACACACAGTGGTTCTCAGTTTAACCCCTGCTTATGTTTTTGTCTATGTTTACCACCAGGCGCCTCCTTCCTTCACTCTCTCACTCTCTCTACAGTCCCTCTAGCATCCACCTCAGCTCAGCTCTTCTTCTAATCGCTGTGGCAACTGGTGAAAAGCCGGGTCTCCATGGCAACACCCTGTCCTGATTCCTTGATGAGCGACGTAGAGTTGACACACGCAGACACACACACCGCATTAAGCACTGTTCTGTTATCATACACATAGACAGTCTCTATGCGTGGTAAAATAATAATTAACTTTATTGGTCTATCCTCAGTCTTACGTTGATAAGTGCTTTATGCAAATTGTTGAAAAAAAGCAATTCAACAAATCAGTTTAAATCCTGTAAACAACACGTCGTCCACACGAAGAGCAAATGAACTCTAGTGGATTAAGTATAAAAAGAGTATCTTCATATCCTATAATCGATTTTATAGCATTAGGAGTGGATGAGTTCTGAGAATTCTCTTTCAGTAAACAAGTAAATTAGTACATTATTTAATCATAACCTATTTAACGGTAGCCAGCAGATAACTACTTAATGATTTCTTTCCAAACGTCATCTTTTTTGAGAATATCCTCATAAGGATCATATCAAAACTGCCTCTGCTTTGGGCCCATTGTTCCGGCTCAGGAGGGAAAGCTCAGGAGGTGGGGGGGGGGGGGGGGGGGGGGGGCCGCTCCTCCCGCAGTCTGTCGTAGGGTTTTTGGGCAAGACCCTGAAACCCAATTTACTCCACTCTGACTTATACTCGTATGACTATGTGGTTTAACAAAAAGAGGAATACATTTTGGTTTCTTTAAAAGAAAGTGTAGTTGTGGTTTGGTTCACATGACTTTGGCGTTTCGGGGGTCTGAGAATGCAAAATTTGAAAAAGTGCTCCAGAGTGTAAACTTTTCACAGTGCTAATGCTACTGTTGTCGTCTAAATTGGCAAATTATGATTTCTGTTAAAATCGTGATGACGTGGCCCCATTTTGCACATGTGAATTACATGTTCTATCTGATCGCCACAGACGGACAGAACAACATCAGCAATGTAGACAGTGTGGCTAGAATGCAGGCGCAGACGAGACGGCGAGCGTCGGTTCCATCTGTGTTGATTCAAACTACTGGCTTTACTTGCCTACTACAGAGGTTTAACTGTTTTATTTTTTTCATTGCTGTTGTAGCAAAACTGTTGTCATGTAAATGGAACCTCAGTAAAATATCCCACAGAATCAATGTTGGCTGGAAGATATACAAGAATGTCAAGAATTCATTTTTACCAGTGGGAAAATGTCGGTTTACCTGTTCACATAAGTCCTATTTCCTTTGCCGATGCATGGAGCAGGGTAAGACAAACAGACTTCCTGAGAAGCAAATGATGTCTGCTTTTTCACTTACATTTGCATAACTTTCAGCCAGGAAACGGTGTGACAGATTTAAAAACAATAAAACTTAACATTGCTTTTCAAAAGATTGAATTCAATTAGAACAAGCCTTCAAAGCCATATTCAATGAACTCAACGACGCAGACTTCTTAAACGTAGGGCTGAGTCAGCATTGCTTTGTTCTTCCAATTCCATGCGTTCATCCTGCTCATCAAAAACTAGTGCCTATATACCCATAATGCATCTACACAGTTTTTTCTAAGAAATCTATTCTTCTTATACAAACATAGGAAGCCAGCTGCATTCCATACTGTTAAGGAAGGTTCTATTCCATCAAGGGGATATAAATGAGGTCTTGTCCAGTTGCAGTCTCACTTTGTCTCTCTGCTTGCCCTATTTTACTCGATTCTGATAAAATCAGCATCACTTGCCGCATGTCACACTTATACACATATATGTAATGAATCTGGGTCACTGCACATTGGCGCTACTATCGCATACATCAAAAAGTGCTGTATACGCTGTCAAGATGCACATCCGGCTCGTATAGATGTGTAGCAAAAGTGGACAAACATTCTGGCAAACAGCATTTTCTCGTTTGTCAGATAAATAGTGAATCCTATATATAAAAGTATACCGGCTATAAGGTGTCTGCAAATTTTTATAAAAGCATGGATTTCATAAGAAAAGGCCTCAGTAGGAATTAAAATGTCTTACATGTTTTATCTTGCCAGCTGCAGATAGTAATGTATTTGTATGCGGTGGTGGGTGAGGTGTCATACACACCTTTGAATTAAAAGTGAGAATGTTGTGACAGTGGATTGTGCTGCAGGAGGATGTTCTATCACTTTTTCTTTTTTTTACCAGAGTTTCAGTCAGTGCTGTCACACTCGATAATAAACCTGTCATCATTGCTACAACGGCAAATAAGATAGTAATCTCATAATGTCTAGGTTATAAACAGAAATTAATGAATACTTCTAATGGGCTAATCTATGAATTAATTTCCTGCCACTTATCTGAGTCCGGGTTGCATTAATTTAATTTGTCATACTTGGAGCTATACAAGATAAGAATGAACACTGTACACACATGGGATTAAAAATGTTGATGCGAGCTTAAAGGTGCTCCAAATTTAGCGATTGCATGGCTCTTACACAACCTTATTGATAATTAGGGCTGAAACGATTCCTCGAATAATTCGGGTAACTCCATTCCTCAAAAACAAAGCTTAAAATTGATTTAAGCTTCGTTTAAATCTGGAGAACTTTTCAGCGCACTGTGTTGTGGCACGCTTCTCCCTCACCTAACGATTATGTCACGTACAAGCTCCCACACACCTCAAACAATGATGGCTGTCTGATAGATACGGAAACGGAAACTCCTAATGGCACGACGCTCAACGAGGGCTTAGATTTTCCCGTACTATCCGCCAGTAGCCTACTAACCGTCTCATCGTCGTCGTCTCATCTTCTCTCACTTGTCAACCACCAGACCTGAGTCTCACATGAGACTCAGCTCTCCCGGTAAAGTGAAATAAACTAGGGGGATAACCTATCTTTGAGTGCGAACAGATGCTCACTCTGCCTCAAATTTGGGGATGTTAAAAAGTCAGACAAAGACTGATAGACTGTGATTGTGACTCTGGGGGTTGGTGAATGTGTGTTTTAACTGTGATTCCCTGGATTCTGGATTGCAATAAACAGAGATATTAGGCAAGGTCCCCCTCATTCCGAATAAAATTGAAAGAAATGCCTAATTAGAATAAAAAGTTGTCCAAGTAAACAACTCTTTCTGAATGAGATTTAGACCCCATCAGAAAGTTTGTTTTTAATTAAAACTCTCAAAAAATAAGTGGGAAAGTAAGAAATAATGAACTCTAGAAACAAGTTCAAGAAGAAACGCCTGGAGCCGTGATAGACCGTTATGTGAACGAATTAACAACGCTGGAAAACATTGCAGATTCAAAGGATAGATCCCACAACAACAAATCTCATTTGTTATTATAACTGTTTCAGTGCACACTGCATAGACAGATGTGATTGCAATTCAAACATTATGTTGTTGTTTCTTTCTAAAAAGGGGAACAATTAGTTGTTCATTCAATAGAGCCGTCGCATTTTCTGTTTCGTATATAACTATTGCTCTGAACAAAGCAAAAGTGATTTCATTTTAAAAAATAGCAGAGCCTGCAATATTTCTTATTCGATATCTTGATTAATTGCCAGAATAATCGATAGAATACTCAATTACTATAATAATCGATTGCTGCAGCCCTAGTGATTATAATGGTTTTCTGTA
This sequence comes from Lophius americanus, assembly GCA_037951165.1. Taxonomy (NCBI): domain Eukaryota; kingdom Metazoa; phylum Chordata; class Actinopteri; order Lophiiformes; family Lophiidae; genus Lophius; species Lophius americanus. The sequence goes on from JBBDHG010000043.1 coordinate 1,852,055, forward strand.
TGAGAAAGTGGGGTTGCCTTTATTCAAGGGAGCAAAATGTTACGATCTAATGGATAAAACCGGCAAATTATTACCAAACTGCTCAAGAGCCCTCATCTATTGTTCCAGCTTTTAGTTCTGATCAATATGTTTCGAGAAATCTGCATGGATCTACTGTATTTACAGCCGCCTCTGAGGAGTGTATGAAAACCTTCATAATTTAGATTTCACAAGAATTTCAAAATAAAGATAGTCATCGTCAAAAAAGCATTAACTATAAGGGACTGGCAAATGGAAAAGCTCAAAGTCTAGATGGCTTTACAGCTATTCTTTTATAACTGCCATGCCTCTGAACTTGACCCCTTTACTGCTTAATATGTTCAAGGGGGCGTCTGAAAGTTGGCAGCTGCCAGATTCTCCGTCACAAGCAGTAATTAAACTTATTCTCAAAAGACAAGAATCCTTTGGATTGCATGAGATGTCCTCAATTTATCTGTAAAATAAGAACATTTTATCTAAAATCGCTGCATGAGCTGCTAGACTGGAGAAGGTATTGTAGTCACTCGTGCATGAACATCCAGTTGGTTCTCATTCACAATAACAGGAGACTCTGTTGATATTATACAGTCCAGTTCAGCAACTGCAGCTGTTTCTCCTGAGGCTGAAGATTAATTTGGTCCTATTTATTTAGGACCCCAGACATTTTTTTGATTTGGGGAGATTTTAATGCAGTGGGCACATCTACTAAATAATCAGGCCAGAGGCAACAAAACAAACAAATGGGTAAACAGCTTTCTAATTTGAATAAAGGAGGGTTACACTTAAGGGATCAACACTAAGATTTGTTCTCCTGCCTTAGCAGATATAATTAGGCGTGATAACTTTACTGGGGAAGCATATAATAAACTGATGTTTCACAGTATGCAGGTTATATGCTTTTGTTCATCACAGACCCCATGACATCAGTAGTACATTATTACACACACTCTTTTATTATACAGTCGGATCAGACCAAACAAATCCGAGGCTCTGCCTTCTACTAAACTCTTTCAAACAGGATTAGCTTGGTTTAATTTTCCCTTCTAAATTGGATGATGCTATTACTGCTGCCAAGGAGGTTATGTTTTCACTCCTGTGCTTTTGTCTGTTTGTTTGTCTGTTTGTGAGAAGGATTACTGAAAAAATACTGGAGTCATTTGCATGGAATTTTACCCAGAGGTAGATTTTGGCACATTTCAGGGGGGATTCTATTCAATTTTAGTGACGTTTCCTGTTCACAGGAATTAATATAAAATATATTATAATAAGCCGTTTGGACTAGTGACGCAACAATGCCGCCATTGCTGCATTTGTTCCTTTGATTGTTGTGATGTTTCTTTGCGGGGGGAGCTGGGAACTCAGTCGGGCTGAGCAGAGACGGTGAAGTGGAAGGCGCAGGAGATGACCGGCTATAGAGTATTTGAGAGAATTTGTTGGAGTTGTTGGTAGATATAGGGGTAAGAAATAACTCCGACATTAATGGAAAATTAATTTCTCCAAAACATAGAGTTGTATGTTCTTTGAGTTCTTATTATAGTGTGTTTGTTTGTTCGTTGGTGAGCAAGATTACGGAAAAACTATAGGAAGGATTTGCATGAACTTTTTCCCCTTGGTAGATTTTTGCATATCCTAGAGGTGATTACATTTTTGTGACGTAACGTGTTTAGTTAGCATTTAAAATAAGAAAGAAATTAGCCATTTGGAGTAGTTACGTTACAATGTGACGATTGTTTGCCTTTGTTAATGTGATTCCGTTGATGTTTATTCGAGGATGGAGCTGGGGGCTCACTGGGCTGAACAGAGACATTGAAGTGGAATGAGCATGATAGGATGAGAGATACTAAGAGAGTTTGTTGGAGTTGTCATTTAGAGGCTGGCAATTTTATCAGACAATGGTGGAGAAATCTGCATGGATCTTTTAGGAAACAAAGGGAACTGTTGTTTTTTGCCTTGGCGGAGGTTTGTGTTCTCTAAGTTATTTTTCCAGTTGAATGAGAGATGTTAGCTTCTTAAGACTTGATACTGATGTAAAAGAGTAATCTCCTCTTATTCTGAATATATGAGGAAATGCTATGAAAATAAATTACGTTCCAGTGATTAATCCCTTGTTTTATGCTTTCCTCATTTTGAAATCCACTCAAAATATTTTTGGCATAGTTGAATATTCTCTCTGGAGTGGAAAGCCTCATAAAGATGTGGGGAAACTGCCGCATCTACTTAAAAAATGGTGGGATATGTTTTCCCTAATCCTTAATTTGATTTTTATATTGTTTGAGGCGCACTGGGCACTACTGCAAAAGAGGAGAATTGAAAAGTTTACAGGACTTCTACTGGACCCCAGTGGGTTTTAAAGACTTGGTTTAGAAGATGCTGCAGTCTGTTGGAGTGGAATAGGAGTGATGAGTATCCACTGGTACAATTCAGGATGTAGATTCATGATTACAATGTGAATGTCATAAAAAGGCAGATGGTATTCTGTTTAAAGCTTAGAAGACTGGCAGGAAAATATACAGGATACAGAGGTGAACCGAGTGATCTGGCAACGCTCAAGCTCTCCCATTTGCACTCTGGAGGACATGGACTACAAGTGGGTTACCTTAAATCATGGTTATCTTCGCCTGTGAAAGGCACAAAAATATTGGATCCAGGATTCCAGTTTGATAGAAAGGCAAATAGCCCTTGGGAACTGGAAGAAACCTTGACTGAATAAAGGAAATGAAGCTGCATAGAAAAAAGGTATAGGACAAAACAAGCTTGGATAACGTAAGCCTCCGCCAAGGCTGACATCCCCGCCTTAAAATCTCTTCTTTATACAAGATACATTCGTAAGTATTTGCAACACCTGTGTTTTCAGATTTTTTCAAACAACTTGAACTAACATCTGGCCATCTTTTGTTGTAGGGGAAAACAGCTGTTCCATTAATGTCAGCATTTACTGCTCTGCTGAGTGGATTCTTCAGAAGGTTTTGAAAACCCGTTGCCCTCCACCGAAGCCTCTGTATAATAAAGGTCCTCAGCATTGTTTAAATGTTAAAGAAGGTCAAATAAGTCACCTTTCAGTCCCAAGATTCACCGGTTTGTTTTTTGGGACACAGAATCTTCTCCATTGACTTTCTTGGTAATTCATCCACTAGTTTTGACAAACACAGAAGAAAAAAAAAAAAGGGACCAGAGTAACTCACTCTACTCCTTAAATCCTGATCCATTCCAAAATGTAATGGATTCTTCTTTGAAACATTTGCAACATCTAATATGAAACATAAATTATAAGATCTGATCTGATCTTGATTATAAGATCTCTCTCCTCACTCACCAGTGCATCCATGGCAACGCACCCCCCTACCTAAAAGAACTACTCACCACACTGACCTCAACACGATCCCTCCGTTCTACCCACTCATACCACCTCCTCCTTCCCCAGACTAAGCACCATGGGTGATCGGACCTTCTGCTCTGCTGCCCCTCGTCTGTGGAATGCCCTCCCTGACCATCTGAGGGCTCCACAGACGACTGACACATTTTAAAAAGGACTTAAAACTTTCCTTTTTAGCAGAACCTATAACTTTAATTAACATTGCTGCTTTTTGGTCAGATTTTCATTTTATTTTATTTTATTTTATATTGATGCTTTTATCTGCTTTTACTTTGTAGTACTTTGAGATTTGATCCAAATGTAAAGTGCATTATAAATTAAATGTATTATTGTTATTATTATAAAGGCTTCATTTTCTTCTGCAGTCGTCATGAGTTGTCATCTCTCAGACGACACCAGATGCTTGTGTGACAAGCATCTAAACATTCCTTGAGGGCCGTCTTTACACCCTGAAACCCTCATGGGCGTGACAACTCAACACTTTCTCTGACATCTGACGCATCAGCTTGTCATGCTGCTGACACTCCTGCTCCGCCTGCCCCCTGACGCACACACACTTTGAGTCCAACTCTCCCATAACTCCTTCACACGTATAAACACATTGTAGTAACAAACTGAATGTTTATATAAACGCTCCCTTGCACGCATACGGCGTATGTACAGCCTGTACGCAGGAGTCAAGCTCAGTAAACGCTCTTTCACAAGTTGACACAGACAAATGTGTGTATGTGGGTGTTGCCTTCTGTAAACCTTCTATGGAGAATAGAAAACCCTGCCTTTGCATCAGGGTAGGGGGAGTCTGACGCTGCGTTTGAGTCACATCAGAATTACCAGTTTCCACTTATAGTTATGATTCTCTCGAAAACTCTTCTGCATCAAAAGTCATTAGCATGGGAATCGATCTCATTATAACCTTCTCTCCCAGCATGATGTAAATAAGTCGTCACCATTGTTAGAAGACATGTTTGAGGTGCTACTAAACAATTATATAAAGTGGCACTTCTGATTTCAGCTGTGGCCACTGGTTACCCCCATGCGTATTGTAAAAAAGAGTTTATATTCTTCTGCTTCTCTGTACTTCAGCATTATCAATATTAAATACTACGGTGTCTGTTGGCTGTTTTCACACTACTTTTCCTTCAGGCCATATGCACATAGTAGGTGAAAAAGCTCTGGACCTCTGCCATTATTTCAGGCAGTTTTTCCATGCACTGCATCAGAGAAGCAGCCTCAGGTTGCCATCATGAAACACCTTAGTGCAAATAGTTCCTTTCAGTAATGAAATTCCAAGAAAGATCTTCGAATTATGTCATTTCCAAGAATTTCCCCTTGAAGTTAGACTACGGTTAAAGATAAAAGTTCACAAAGCATCCTCGGTCATGAGGGAGAAAAACTGTACTCCGAGTATGGAGGAGGACTTTTAAGAGGCTTAAGAGATTCTTAAGCAGGACATAAAACCTCAGAGAGGTAGGAGAAATAATCTCCAAAAGCAGAATGATTTAATGACACACTACACGTTGGATCAAGCAAGGTAAACGTTTGTGTTCAGACTGAGCCGAGATGCGTTTAAAATTTCTCAGCCGTATTATAACACCAGCAACAACAGTTATCACAGCACGGAGATATTCGGCGAGTGGGAAAATACACCACAGCAGCAGTGACGGTTTCAGTCTCTCACAGTCCATCAGCTGAGTGATCACACAAACAATTACAGCGCTTTCGCCATCACCGCTTTTCCTCTAGATCTCGCACCGCCGCTGCTTTTCATACTTCTGCTCAACCAGAATGAGCGCTTGCCTTTTGACTTACACTGTAACACCGGGGTTGAAGGTTCCTCTTAAAATGGTTTTATACTCATTATCTTTACGTTATTATCCAACAGATAGGTGCTGACATGATCAGCATTATAAATACAAGCAAACAAATAAAGACGGCAGCCGTCAGCACGTGAAATGGCATGTGTCAGCATTTCAAACATTTTGTGAGCTTACGATTTGTTCCACACTTGTTTACGAGCGATGGGGAAATGGAGCATGAGATGGAATGGCGGTTTGGGGCTGTATCAGCAGTAATAGGGCTGTTATATCAGACCCGTGTGGAGAAAATATTCTGAGTCGTAAGGCAAAGCTCTCTCAATGTCCAACCCTCGCCCACTGGTCTGGAGTTCTGAGCAGTAACCGAATGAATCAGATAGATGGCACAAGAAGCCAAATGAGAGTTCCCTCATAGGGGGGTTGGACTTCGAGGTGAGACGCGGAGCTATGAGTCGAGCCGCTGCTCCTTTGCATTGGAAAGAGTCAGTTGTGGTGGTTCAGACAGCTGATCAGGGTGATTCAGGATGCATCTCTTCTCCCTTTGAAGGATGTCCTGGCACCTCCAACTGGGAGTGGACTATGTGTGTAATGTGGCATGAATGAGATTGGAGGTTTGGCTGTGGCGATGGATGGATAAGATATAAATAGACATAATGTCTTGATACGGACTAGATTGGTATTGTTAGACTTAGAAATATATCTTGCCCATACCACCTGATGCTCGGTATTAAACTGTCGTATTAGTATCTGATCTTGAATGCATCATTAATGCCGTAATTCTTTTACCCAATTTACTTTTTACTGGACCGAGTCACGAGATCCCGACACGTCTCCAGCCTGTCCAAAATGCAGCAGCTCGACTCTGAACTGGAAATAGTCCAGGAACACGTATAACTCCTGTTTCAGCACCACTGCACTCGCTGCCTGTCAAGTTCAGAATTGATTCGAACGTTTTGTAATCTACTTCCAAGGCCCTGCCTTCATTTCTGAGCTGCTGACCCCTCACACCTCTGACTGGCCCCTAAGTTATCCAAGCAGAACCTTCTGGCTTTTACCAAATCATAAAACCAAAGGCGACCGCTCATTTGGGACCCAGAACCTCAACTCTGGGACAATGTCCCACATTCTATTAGATCAGCCGGGTCTGCCGACGGTTTCAAACGGTTGTTTTTCTCAGTGATGTGATCACTGCTCTGTCTGCAGATATAAGCGCTGTGTTTCTATTTGTTTTGGATTCTGTTGTGGGGGTGAGCTGTGCTAGTGTTGAGATTTCTTGTTTTTCTCATTTTATGTAAAGCACCTCTTAACCTGTGTTTAAAAAGGTGTTATGTAAATAAAGTTTGCCTTAGTTGCTTTACTTAAAGTTGCACCCTCAAAACACTCCCACGCTCCACGTTTTCAGGCTACGATATTCGTATTCTCGGTATGTCTGTGAATACGACCCCTGAATCACGACTAGTGCAGAGCAAATTCTTTTTAATGCACCTTTTCTTTAACTTGCTGTTTAACTTGAATCAGGGGATTTAGATCTATCTTTTTTTTCTTCTTTTTCATAATCAGAAAGTGTTTACTGCTGTTTATTCATTGGAATATTAATATTGAGTAGAATAAATGACTTGTTTTGTTCTGAAATCAAAACCGCACCGGAACGCAGCGGTAAAAATTGATCTTAATGACCGGGGAGTGCAGATGGTATAATTTAAAAAATGTGAATATCGGTGCAATTTTCAGACGGCCTCCTATTTAAGACATTCAAAGTGCTGCATTCGGTTGTTCTGCGGTAAAAAGTGTTGTGTCAGGAATGACGAGAGAGGCTGGGTGTGAATGTCGGATCGTTACAGAAATGATGGGACAAAATGATGTTGTGTTTGGAGGGAGGAGGGCATTTCTGCAGGAGCGACCCATCAGGACCGGCAGCTGATGGGTTTATTGATCTCCAACTAAATTGTGAAATGTGTAAAGAGTATATTTCACAGGTTAATGTAGGTGATGAATCTTTTTCAGATCAATAAAGTGATGACTTGAATGGATCTGCATTGCTTCAAACCCGCCCCTTTGACCACAAATTAATGCTTGGACACTCAGAATTGTGATCAGGCATAATTTGATTTAATCATATTCACGCTTGAACAACTTTTCCCCGACTTGTTTAAAGAATACAATTTAAATGGGAAACTTGCTACCAGGGATGCGGCAGGGGGAGATAAAAGTGCTACTTCTATTTATTTGGTACTCAGAATATCTTGTGTAGTTCTGTAGATGAGTATTGATGCGTATTGCACTAGAGCTGCAGGCTTGAGTGGCTGCCAGCAGATATTGCATCGAGCAGCCTCTTATGAATCATCGCCTCAGATCAGATGTGTGTATTCCAAGGTCTCACAGGCCTCAATGGCTCAAGGATAATTATGACAACTTCTGATGAGTTATGAGGATTCCACTTAATTGGCTTAATTGACACTTAAATAATTAGCTAATTCATTATATTTGACATTTTCCACTCCTGAGCAGATTGTGCAGACCCATGCAGAGATGAATTCAGGTCTTTTAGAGATGTAAAATGCTGTTGGAGCAGCAGGATGGATCTGCTTGTGGAAAGTGAAAAATAGCACTCTGCCTCATTAGCGCCGCTGAGCTGCCCCTGAGCAACACACTTAACCCCCAACCTCTCCAGCGGAGCTGCTCAGTGGATGGCAGACAGGTTGGCGTGAATGTGTTAACTGTGAATATGAGCAAGGAACTCCTTAAAAGATGTTGCCTCTCAGTAAGGTTCCCTGGTTAAACAGAAAGTTCTGTAGTTCCCGCTGCTAAACATGAAGGTACCCTCAGCCGGCATCGTGTGTGTATTTGTGTTTTTGTTTTTTTTATGACATATCTTGAAAAATTGACATGGGATGTTGATGAAATGTTGTGTAAAGTAGGAGTTAGGCCAAGAAAGAGATGATTCAACTTTGAGGTGGATCCAGGTTTGGATTCTTCATCATTTATTTAGTTACTTCAGAATTTTCATACTGCGCCGCTTTTTTTTGTATATTGACTGTATCATAAATATTAATAGGTTATCAAAGTGAAAAACACCCAGACATGGACGAGTCACGATGTTCCATCACAACAAACAAATGAATCCATATATGAATCATAATCAGTCCCTGAGACACCGGTTCAATAAAAATGACCTCTTGTACGATTGTTCTGTTCGTTCCATTCATTTGAATAAGACTGAACATTAGGACCCCGACCTTTGTGCATAATGAACAAGCAGACCCCTAAAAAGATGGGTGTTTTTTTACCTACAGACAAAGTCTGGTGCTGTCACTGAAATGCAAACAAAGCAAAGGCCAAAGACAAAAATGATGTGATGTCAACCTTAAAAATCACATTTTTAACCGCAGAGAAATCAATCAATCAATCTATATTTGTGTAATAATAATAATAATAATAATAATAATAATACATTGTATCTATACAGCAGGTTTCATACATAAAGTGTAACTCAAAGTACTTTTTAATGTGTTACTTAAAACAGCAGCAAAGAATTCAAAAACAAGGCAAAAATACATAAATTCATTAAAAAAACAATAGGTGAAATCAGAAGGCACAGAAACATTTTGATTAAAATAATAAATAAAGTATTGAAGTATAAAGTCAATAGAGTAAAAGACTCCAAAAAAAAAAAATCAGGAAATGAAGGCAGTGGAAGTGACAGAAAGGACTAGAATGAACTAAAATGCCCGTCTGAACAAATATGTCTTTCGTTGAGTTTAGTAAAAAGCTCTAATGTGTCTGGGCAGAAAGTTTCACAGGCTCGGAGCAGAGAAGCTAAAAGTCTTCTCCCACTTGTTTTGTGGTTGACTTTAGGAACAATTAAAATACCAGCATCAGAATATTTAAGTGCTCTTGCTAGTTGATGAGGGATTTAAAGGTCTGAATGAAGGTGACGTATCATTAAGGTGCTTTGTAAGTGAATAAAAAAACCTTTGGAATCATTTCTGAAACATTCGTTAAGCCAGTGCAGGGGAGTTAAAACAGGAGCAGGAGTAATGTGCTCTCTTTTCCTTCTCTCTGTTAAAAGTCTGGCGGCAGCATTTCGAACTAACTGATGTTTCACAATCATCCTTTGGTAGACCAGTGAACATTGCATCACAGTAGTCCAACCTGCTGGTAATGAACGCATGAACCAACTAGTCAGCATCATGCCTTCTTAAGAAAGGCGTCACTATGGCAACTTTTCTTCATTGAAAGAATGCCGTCTTTGTCACTTTGCTATGGAGGCCTAAAAGCGTGTACAGGACTTTTTAACATACACAAACACACACGGACACACACATACACACACAACTTTGTGTGTGTATTCAAGACGTTCAAACGCGACCAGTAGAAACATGAACAGAAAGAGCGACCACAGAAGTTTGTGCAAACCACAAAACAAAATGAGCAGGGGCCAAACATGAAGCTCTGAGGAGTTGAACTGCTTCTTTAATATTTGCTCTGACGAGCCCACCTGGTCCAGCACACAGGATTCTTTTAGGAAGGTGGAAAGTTACGTCATTAATATATTGCAAAATGTCACTCATCAGGTTGTGACCTTTTCCGTGTGCCACTTCTTTTGTATCTTTGGAGTTGATGTCAAAATGTGAAAACGCTGTGAACCAGGACAAAGATCAAAATACTGGAAGAATTTCTGCTTCGGTTCAGACCCAGAGAACCAAAATAGAAGTGGGAACAGACTCTATAAGATATACAGTATTTGAAAGATGTCATATGATATGGGGTAACAGAGTGGGGGAGAGGCGGCACCGCCACCAATATGTAGTCATTCAAATGGATTTCACGTTTCTAGGGAAGATAAGAAAATAAGTTAAGAGGAAAAAATAGATTCACATCTGCCAGAACGGAAAATCTAAATTTTATTGATAGCGTCTGATGATAAAAACACAATTAGAGATCATGATTGGAGCTTATCCCAGCTGTGATCAGGCAAAAATGTTAGTTTCAATCAATCAAAGTAACCGTAACTCAAGATAACTCATTCATCCAGTCAGTTTGTGCGTGTGTGTGTGTGTGTGTCTATGTGTGTGTGTGTGTGTGTGTGTGTGTGTGCGGGTGTGGCGTGGCTCTTTATTACCACAAATAGAGACACTGCAGTTTATTATGAGGGATTCCCACACACACTCTTCTGCAGCTGAAATAGTATTCATATAAATCTGACACTGGAAATAGTCCCCAGAAGATTCTCAGAACAGTCTGGATCGATTTCCTGTCCCCGTCCCTATTTTGGCTAATTATATGAACCATTTTAATAAGATAAAATTAAGAGCAAGTGCATGTTTTTATGCAGTGCAGTTAAAGAGGGAGATGGTTTCAGTGTCGGTGCCACAGACAGGGTCAGGAAGTCAGAATTTATGGACTGGTATACTAGTTTTGATCTTTAGCGGGATCTTTGGATATGATAACGAGAACAATGGTGGATTATTTTTCTTTTTATGACATTTTTGTTTTTTAGAACCATTCAATCTCGTAATGGTTTTGGCCGGTGGAGTTTAAGGTTCTATAATATCTAAGTTGTGTGAGCTGTAGATAAACAACGAGGACATGTCATGTGTTGTGGGTTACGATAACTGAAAGAAGGGTGGGGGATGTTGGACGGGTTCTTGTCCCTTTAATTCACAGGAGACATGAAGAAGATGGTACCTGAAGCACTTTTCTCCATTCACTTTACCTTTTCCCGTGTTCTCCGTTTAGGTGCTGGACCTCCGGCTGATCGGACAGTGGTGATCGAGGAGTTCAGGTTCTTGTCTCAAAAGCTTTTTGCAGCAGTCTCCGTCTTTGCTGGCCTCGGCATCCTGCTGGGTATCCTGTGTTTAACCTTCAACATCTACAACGGCAACGTCCGGTGAGTTTGTCAACACTGAGTGAGAGTTAACGCATGCATGCATCATCATCATCATCATCATCATCATCATCGTCACCATCATCATCATCATCATGAAGTCCCAGGTCACATTGATAAAATGAAAATACCATATGTGATTCATCAGAGCTGCAATAATAATAATAATGTCGTGTTTTATAAGCAATCGTTCTAAACCATTTTAGGCAAATAACCACAATATCTAAAGAAATTGGCTTCTCAAATGTAAGAATTTGACAGAATGTGGTAAAATACTTGTTCCTTTGGGTTTTTAAAAGGATATTTTTTATGCTGATGTTCTTTCTGTTGGACAAAAATAGAACATTTGATGACACTTTCTGCCTTTTTCCACTCTTTCCTGATGTTTTAGCTGGAAAATCAAGCGCAGAGTTTGTTTTTTAGATTATTCATAACATATTTTATTGACGTAGTTATTGGATTTACATTTATTGTTCCTTTTCCACTCCTCATGTGTGTCCTTCCAGATGCATTAGTGATGAATGATATTTGGGATAATTGTGAAAATAGGGCTGCCCTCCAAATAGGAATGTCACGGTTGAAAGGATTTTTTTTTTTTCTTCAGGAACTGAAAATAATGAGATTTGTCAGAATAAATTACAAGGGGCATCTGAGGTTAAAGAGAGAGTTTTGTTACATGAAGGTCACTTTTTTGGTGGAGGTGCATTGGCAGCGAGTCGTGAATGGAAATTACCTTCTGTAACAGCCTCCATCTGCTGCAGCAGAGCAGATCGGTCCCTGCAGCTGCACTCTAGTGTGATTCTGAGTATTTGGAGGACGTGAGGCAGGGGAAGAAATAATTCACGTGTTCAACAGACATCCTGGCCTCTTCTGGGCTGTGAATGGCACTGCTGCGATTCGGCTTTTAGGGACTACAAAGTTAGTGATTTGGGTGAGGCTACTTCCACTCAAGCAGCTGGTTTCATTGTCAGAGCTTAAGCATAGCCCTGGACCAAATGCAAATAGGCTTCCAAGGAAAAATGCCTTTTGATCTTGGATTTTCTAAGCCTAATGCGTGTCTGTGAACCCGGTAGCATATCTCTGATGTCTTCTCAACGTAGTATTTTCATGTCTGACCTGGGTCAGAGTGATTTAAAGTCCCATAAGTCCGTGAGCTTATCGGGAGTTTGTTTTGAAAAGCTACATAGGTTTGTTCCTCTGGGGATCTCTGGTTGGCTACAGCTTGTCTGTCAGGCCCTCTTCCAGCTTTGATTATATTTCAAACGCAGTTTAACCGAGGGCTGCTCAGAGCAGCCAAAACACCATGAGTCAGATCAAATCAAATTTATTCTGTAAGCTGCTCCTGCAAAAACAAGTTTGCTACTAACTGCCTTGTTATGAGGCAAAAATGAATAATCAATCCGCTTTCAAAAGAAGGGAGAGTCAATCATGGAAACAGACTGTGAGGCAGCTGGAAGCGGCTTTAATCAAAGACTTTGTTAACAGTTATATATCAAATGAAAGTGTAAAAACAATGAGGCGTTGTGAAAGGGGTCAGGAACTACAGAGCTTCATTGAGTTTCCCGCTTGTCAGTCTGTTTTAGCTCTCAGGTCAAGCAGATTTTAATCTTAAAATCTACGGCACACTGTGTGTTTAGTACCGACCAGCAGACAGAAGCTGCTAGCACATAGCTGGAGACATCGTGAAGAATTCTCACTCCCCCTGTGGCAGAAAAGGGTTACCCAGTAATAATTTAATCACAATGTTTGCATGAGCGATAGTCCCAATACACACTCACACAATACAACAATACACACAATATACAATACACACAGTACAATCTACTGAGCAAATCTTCAATCAATACTTCAATGTCTCTTCTATCTTAGGTCGCCTCTGCTGGCCAAATATATCTAGCGCGTGACTGATAACTACCTGCGATGCCCTTTGACCTTGTCGCACCCCTCTGAAGTAGGCAGCAACGGAATCCAAACACGTGTGGTCAGCTGGACACATTAGGAGACACAGGTGTTAACGTTGTTATGTTACGCTGTCCGCTTGTGATCCGATCGCCCAATGACGCTTTTTAAAATCAAGTCCCAACAGTGTCTTAGAGACAAACGTTCACACCTACAGGTAATTTAGAGTCAACAATTCACCTGTGTCACAAGAACTAGTCACAATTCAGGACATGCAGAACAAAACTAAGATACGTCACGCTGCATCATTTTGCAGGTTGATGACTAAATGAAAACGCTCATGCGTCTCATTATCCACGACTACTGTATAGTCCAGTATCTTCTATTTTTCTGGAAATTATTGATCCTTGCGAAACAACCCACTGACAAATCTTTCACAAGACCTCACATTATTATAGATGGACTTTAAGTTGATCAGCATTGCTCTCTGTTTTTTTTCTTGTCCTGTTGTTTCCTGGGCTTTTTAAAAAAAAAAAAGATGTCCACTTCCTTTAGTCCCGTGTCCAAATGTGTCAGCATGTTGGAGGAACGCAGTGTTTCATCTGACTGTGTTTGTCTACATGGTTGAAATGTCAATAAAGCTGCTTGGCTTGACTTCTTCCTGTTTGTGAGTGACGTGCGGCCTCTCCACGCGTGAGTGCCCCTCCCAGCTGTCAGTGTTGTTTGATCTGTGGAGCAGAGATGCACCGGCTCTATCTTTGCCATCAAATTGTGTTGTCCACTGTGGAATGGCTCGTTCTAACGAAGCTCATGGTAAAACACGTCTCTGGTGGAGGATTAAAAAGCTCGATGGCTCTCAGTTGGAGTCTTGTTGGAGTTAAACCCTTAGCTGATGTTTATATTGTTTTATTCTTTTGGTTGTGAACTGGATTGTAACTGAACTGTTTTTTTGTTGTTTGGTTGTGAGAAAAGAGATTTGGTTCATGTGGAATCATCTCCAGGATTGTGGGGGGGCGTCTCTCCCACGCACAAACTCCTATAGACATCATTATTGCTTTGCTCGTTTGATTTAATACACCTATTGAAAACTGATTGAAGATTTGCTCTGATTAGTTTTGCGAGCTAGTGTAGGTGATGTATATTTCATTCCATATTCCTATTTTCCCTGAATGATTTTATGGTGTAGGGGAGTTGTTTTCTTCCTTTTTATGATTATTATTTGTCAGACTTGACACTGACTTGTAGTCCACGTCATTTCAAAGTTTTGAGCCCACTGCAAGGAAAGATTTACCTTTGTTCATACTTTTCAAATAGATTATTTCAAGTCATCCAAGCTAAATTAATGTGTTTTATACTTACCGCAATGTCTTGCAGGAAATACAAATAACAAATTGTTGGAAGATTATGTATCACGCATCTCCATTTATTCAAATTATTCAACAATATCCAAATTAAAAGGCACACTATGTCAGTTTTTCTTTTAATACATGCCTTAATTGACCATAATTCAAAAGCAGTGGTAGGATATAGTGCATAATATAGTAAGAAGGCAGCAGTTCCCAGCATAAAATAACTCCAGCGGCACATTAAACGTCATATAGTCATGGTAAATCTCAGCTTCTAAAGTTTTTGCGAGGTATTAAAGGTTGGATTGCGGACTGTGTGCATTTGTGTGTGTGTGTGTGTGTGTGTGTGTGTGTGTGTGTGTGTGTGTGTGTGTGTGTGTGTGTGTGTGTGTGTCTGTGTGTGTGCGGCTGTACAGTAAATAAGCAGTGTGGCCTCAAGACAAGACAAGGGCAGGTCAAACGAATGAAGGAATTTTAGACTCACACACTGCTGCAGGATGAGCTGGAGCTGGGGGAGCAGAGGAAAGCTGCTGTGCCGGTTGGGTGGGTGTCATGGTTCAGTGAGATTATGGTAAACACAGAATATGAAAATATTTCAATAGTGAGATTGTCTCTAGTATAGTATTTATATAGAAAACTTTGTAGGCTAAAATCACTCTTCACAATGTCTCACTGGGTTTTGTAGCACCCTCTTTCTTCGACTGGAGGGAGGAGAACTCCACCAGTGCCTGGAGAGTTTTGCAGAATAGAGCATCAAAATGACAGAATACTCTGTTAAGCCATAACATTCTAACCACTTGCGGGTGAACTCAGAATAACGATTATCTTGTAATAATGGCACGTGTCAGCAGATGGGATATATTAGGCAGCAAGTCCACATTTTGTTCTTGAAGTTGATGTTGGAAGCAGGAAAAATAGTCAAGTATAAGGATTTAGAGGCAGTTTGTTATGGCCGGACAACTGATTCATAACATCTCCAGAACTGTAAATATTTATAGTAAATATTTCAGCCAAACCTTCCTCATTGGAGATGCACCCAGGCAGTAAGTTTGTCCGGATTTTGAGATTTTTGCCACATGCCTGTAAGTTTGAGAAAAGACTTTTGTCTAAATCCTTCAAAGCACTAAAACTAACCTACACATTTGAACAGCATCTGTGTCTATTCACAAACAGCATCCTGTTTATGCACTTACATCCATGTCTTCCATCTTTCAGCCTTGGTCTGTCTCCTGGATGAATTATACTTTGGTCATTTCTGTAGAGCCGCACCAATATTTGACTTTTGGGCCCAGTGGCCTAAAGCCCATTGTTCCTGCACTGATTCCCTATCGATTTAGAAAAAACACATTTTTGTGTTTTTGTTTTCACGGCAGAAATGTAATATTTCAGCTGTAATAGTCTTTCCATTTTTCATTTTTTCACATTAATTAAAACCGCCTGACTGAGATGCAGGACCAAAATTTGATTTAAATTAATAAAACAGGAAAACAACTGATGGCATTTCTACGAGCTCACAGCAGAACCGCCGACCCAATTATCACCTGTTTATGAGTAAAAAACACACAGATTGTACCTTTTAAAGCATGAATAAATAATAACGCAGGTTAATGTTTTTTGTCTTAATGTGTGTTCCTTTGTGAATGTGTCACTGTTTCAGCTACATCCAGAACTCTCAGCCGTACCTGAACAACATGACGGCGGTGGGCTGCATGATGGCGCTGGCTGCTGTTTTCCCACTGGGGATTGACGGCCACCACGTTCACAGATCACAGTTTCCTGTCGTCTGTCAGGTAACAGGCGGCGACATAAAACAGCCAGAGGGCAGCATGAAGAGTAGGACTTGTCTGAAAACATATCACGTTGAATTAACCAAAGCGTGTCACATAAAATGCATTTAATTTTGTACTTTAACTGGAAATGAGTACAAAATAACATTTCCCGTCTTGTTTTGATGAAAAGCTTCACGATTGAACGCCTTATTAAACATGCTGAAATCGTTTAAGCCATCCGGCGCTCAGGTGTCGCGGACCCCCGACAGTTCTGATCTTCCAGCCTGTGGCAAGCAGACACATTTACAAAGCGGTCATTTCAGGATTTTGATCACGCAGACCGAGCAGATGAAAGACGAAGAACGTTTAGACACTGACATAATTCATTAACGTTTTGGGGGATTCGGTGGTACAGACAGAGCGGCACCCGTACGATGTGACGGGCGCACACACATGATGGAATGCCAGCACTAATGAGGTGTGGGAGTACTTCTCTGTCACACATGTTGATTCTTTATGTTGTGAGGCAAGGAGGGAGATTCCATTTCTGTCTATGGTGTGTTTCAAGCAGCGCAAGTTAAGGGCCAGAGTCAGAAATGAGTCAGAGGCACCAGAAGCATATTTAAATGATTTGATCATTAATATTTTCAACTCGCTTGAGAGACAAATCCAACTAAAAGTCCAATATACTGGCAAGCCGTGTGCATAAATGGCCTCAACTGAAACAAAGTCCATAAGGCAGTCAAAGATTTTCGATTCAAAGGAAAACCAAAATATGATGATGCAAAATCAAAAACAGAAAGAAAACATGTTTAAGACATAAATGACAACAGGGCACACAAATCCTGAGGTGAGCATCGATGGCGGACTGATATCTCAGAATCTCTTTGGAAATCATCTCTTTCAGCTCTTCACTCCTGTTCAGAGGAGAAATGGGAGACGTCGATGTAGAACGTTGATATTTTCTTCACAGCCCCCTTCAGTTATTATCACCTAATCATAGCAATACATTTATTTGAGCCGTAGCGACACATTTAGATTTGAGATTTCTCATTATCTATGTTTCTATTTATACTAAGAATTAGATTTTGAAAGATGTTTACTGCCACAGTATGACAGAAGTACAACAGATTTGAATTTAATTTTGAATTAACTTACTTATGTGGAAACAAGTGAGACTTATAACTAGTAATCAAAATTAAACTACGAGTATGCTGTCGTCCCCGACAACAGGGGTATATCTCCTGTGTTGTACAAGCATTGTTCTCAAACTAATGTGAAATTATATCAGTGTTTGTCATTGAAAGGCTCCCCCTAGTGACTAATATATGAACTATAAGAGTAAAACATCATCTATACATGATAGGTCTCCATGAGTTGATTCAAATTCACCAGTTTTGGTTTAAATCAGCAATGGCTAGGAAGTTATATCAGGAAAAACAGCCTTTTTTAAAAATAAAAACTCCCTCTAGGGAATAAAATGTGAATTACTAGAATAAAACAGGATGTATACAAGATAGATCTCCCCTTGTTTATTCATATGCACTGGTATTTGGACAAAATCAGACCAACAGTTGATAAATTATAGTCCAAACATTTGGAGGTAAAGCACCCCCCCTCCCCTTACTGTCGGAAATATGCAACCAATCTTTCCCAACATAACTCCAGTTCTTCCTCACTTTAAGCTCTATGTGGTTATAAAGGATCCATGAAAGGGTTTTTGTCACGTTCACAAAAAGGATCTGTGGCGCCGGCGATGACGATTCCTTTACATCCCTGACTTTTCAGGGATCTCATTACTTTTTATTTACAAAGAAAGTAGATGTATTGTTGCTGATATACTTGTGTTTTTTTGTTTACTTCATTATGTTCCTCCACCCAGACGCATACTTCTGAAACCAAACTCACATCTTTAACGTTCTGGAACCGACATCCTCCCTAACTTTTGTTTTCGCTTACTTTATTATTAAAATATGTTGAAGTGAAGAAATAATTGCTAAATCGTCACAGACGATTCTTTGATGATTAAAAAGATATTCAAACACTGGCATGTTAAATGGTTTTTAATGTGTTAGATAATGGCTGATTTAGGGTTTCGGGTTCATGCTGGTTTGCTCTCAGACCCACACACTGAAATGAAGATACTTTAAAAACAATATTTTTCTCTCTTTCGAATCTCACCCGGTCCCCTCTCCCCTTAAACCCCCCCCTCCCACCCTCTTCCTTTCCTCTCCAGTTCCGCCTGTGGCTCCTCGGCCTGGGCTTTAGCGTGGCGTACGGCAGCATGTTCACCAAGATCTGGTGGGTCCACACCCTCTTCACCAAGAAGGAAGAAAAGAAGGAGAAGAAGAAGGTAGGAAGGAAGGGAGGATGAGTTAGAGGGTGACAGGGAGGGATAAGCCTCTCAGCGGTCTGAGTAGAGTAAAGAAAGGGTGGCAGAGGGAGGGCAGGCCACGCAGCATGTGTGGCACCAGCTGATAAAAGAGTTGCTTTAAAAACTTTGGAGGCTTCCTGGTAGCATAAGCTGCTAAGAAGCCAGCTTGGCATCAGTCACTGCGGCAGGGTTGAAGCTGGAGCGCGTGGATGAGGCTGTTGGATCGACACAGATACTGTACTTTAACTCATGCACGCATGCCACATTTCAGGAACATTCACATGTAGATTTTGGGCACACAAACACATAACCGGGCCCTGACACCCACGTCACCGGCTTCATTTGCATGTGGGCTCTCGTATGCGTGTGGCTCTACTTGAACATAGTGTATCCTGCAGCCAGCTAGATACCCGCCAGCCTGCAATGTGTAGCGGGAATTTGTAAGACCTAATCAGAAGAATAAGAGATTAAGCCATTTATGGCATATTTATGAATATGTATGAGTATTAAAGTTCTGTGCAGAAATCCAACCTTCGGGGGCTTTATTATTTGAGCCAAAGCACGACGAATCGGGTTGACTTTGAACTCTCTTCATGTCCACAGAAGGGCATTTTGCCAGAGAGCCCGACGTGACTATTTAAAGAAAGTTCCACAAATCGAGTCCTTTTCAAATCCATTTTCCATGCAAGTCGAGTGAAACCGCGCACAGGGCTGTGTAATGTGTTTTCTTCTTGATTTTACTTTGCAGTTTTAGTTACTGAACGCTTGAATGGCCGTTTCTATGTCGGAGGTGCTGGGAGTAAGCCAGCGTGGTGGAATGAAAAAACGAGGAGTGGAAAGCGAGAGGGGGAGCACAGTGGGAGAGCTCATTTATGTCGCTTGGTTTCTGTTACGGCTGTATTGCTTCCATTATAGCTTAAGTTAAGAATAATAGAGTTGATATGGGTTGCTTTGGTAACTGCCCACACAGAGCGCAGTGTCATCTCAGTGCATGTAAATGATGATTTCAGGTTGTAGTGCAAATAGAGTTACTGTGACTCTCCGTGAGTTCCCTGCAGACACTCGCACACTCTCCAACTGCTCCCACAATATACTCACATTCATAAAGACGATTCGCGGCCAGTCATCCAGAGAGCACAAGGACGCCTGTCGTATTATTTGTCCTGGTTGTTTGTCTTTGTTTGTGGACTGGTTGCCCCTGGATAGTGATGACTGTTGTGTGTGTGTGTGTGTGTGTGTGTGTGTGTGTGTGTGTGTGTGTGTGTGTGTGTGTGTGTGTGTTGCTCAAACTCACACAGCAACCTTTGGAGCCCTGGAAACTCTACGCAACAGTTGGAGTGCTGCTGGCTATCGACTTCCTGTCACTCATGATCTGGCAGATTGTGGATCCTCTGCACATTACAGTTGAGGTATAGTACGGATGACACATGAGATCATTTGTCTGTCATCACCCATTTGCAGCGTCTGCGGCGCCGCTGTCATCAGTCGATTACGCAGTAATGAGACACTGGGCTTTATTTGCTGAAATGTTCTCATTTTGATTCATCTCAAGGATGAAGGAGCGCAATCTTAATCAAGGATAAATATATCAATCAAACAAGCACAGCTAAAAAGTACATTAACATGACAATTATGATGTAAATAACTACGATAATGTTGTTTTGTTTGCACCATGTGGAGATCAAATGTTCTCTCATTGCACCCGGAGCATAGCTATTGTGATGTTTACACAATGACATCGCTTTCCCTC
The DNA here is from genome assembly GCA_037951165.1 of Lophius americanus. Taxonomy (NCBI): domain Eukaryota; kingdom Metazoa; phylum Chordata; class Actinopteri; order Lophiiformes; family Lophiidae; genus Lophius; species Lophius americanus. Next base: position 1,872,285 of record JBBDHG010000043.1, read on the forward strand.
CGATCTGCCTCATGAAAAATAAATGATACCAGCTGATTGATGGAGACTGGAATAATAATGCATTTTGCATCAAAAATATTATTTCTCAATACGGCCTGGTTAATATTTTAAATCTTGATAGAGTAACTTTCACAGATTTGCAAAATCCATTGGAAAGAATCACAGCTACATAACGCCGGCAGTCTCATGTCTCTCGCCCTTCTCCTTCATTTCATTGTTAGAGAAAAGGTTGAAGAAGAAAGAAGCGCTGTAATATGACCCCTTGGCCATGAAAACCCATTCCTTGGCTTTGGAATTGCATTGGTATCATTATTAGTTTGATAATTATTTTTCTTAAAAAAAACAAAAGAAGAACAAAGGATCTAGCAACAAGCCTTTATTAGAATTATTTTCAATAACACATCCCCATCCCTCGACCAATTTCATGGTAATCCATCAAGATTAACTGACCAAACAGTCCAAAATGCCGCTTCACACAATGTTCTAAAAACAAGAAAGTCTCTCTATCAAGAAACGTTTCAAAATTCAAAGTTCTTCCTTGTTGCACGCTCAACCGTGTTTCATCAAAGTCCATCAAGTAGTTTACGCATAATACATAGAAAATCAGGTGAAAAAAAACATCAAGCACGGTTAAAGAGAAGTTAAAGGGAAAAAATATCTGCATCTATCTTTTTTTTTCTAGATCCATTCAAAACTAACAGATTCTTATGTCCAAAGCATCCCACCAAGTTTCCTGAAAATCCCCCTCGTAGTTTCTGTGTTATCCTGCTAAGAGGCAAACAGAGGACACAAGGCTAGAAAAAACACCACCTCCTTGGTTCCTCTGCTGGAGCATTACAGTTTATTAGATTTTTTGTTTTTCTTTCATGCTCTACAGCAGGGGGGTCAAACTCAATCACAGACGGGGCCAAAATTAAAAACTGAGTCCGCATAGAGGGCCGAACAGAGCTGCTATAGGCAACGTTTAACCTGAGGTATTATGACAATTTATTCTTATTTTATTCACCAGTTTTATGGAATTCTGACCAAACCAAGGGAACAGAAAAATACTCAAATTAAAGATGATGAAAAGTTTTTATTCACAGTCATCAACAGCCAGAAAACTATATTTTCAAGTTAGATCTATGATTTTTCTGATTTTACTTAACAAAATCTACAAAAGGAACTTTAAATAATCCTTGATAAATGGCTGGGCTGATTAAGCCTTTTCTTTCTTCTTCCATAATAAAAAACCAAAAGCAGACCCTTGGTATCTTTCACTGCAGTCAGGAGCAGCTGCACCTCAGAAAACAGGAAGGTGCAGTAAGAGCTTCCAGGGAACATTTCACATTAAATGTAAGCAAATACGTGTTTTCTCGTTTTTAACAACATTCACGCAAGTTGATTAAAACATGTGTTGTAAGCGCTCTGTCATACGTGCGTCTTACTTATATGTTTACAACGAGTAATTTAAATTAGTCTCTCAGCCATATCACCTCCCGGGTTCCCTTAACAACTTTTCTAAAGATCGTAATCCTTAGAAAGTTTATCCTGAAGTTTATCAGAGTGACTGGATAAACGCTGATGTCTGACAACAGAGGAGCCGGGAGATGAGCTTGAGAAAGGACGGCTCCAGAGCCGTCCTTTCTCAAGCTCAAGTTTCAAGCCTTGGCCTTGAGTTTGACAAGTTATGTGAAGACGATGTATTTAAAATTCAAGTCTGGCCAAAGGATATATAAGTTCATGCCATTACTCACAATCTCTGCCCCTCATTGAGAGGAAAACTATTTTTGACTGTTTCTATTTATCTATTTGAGTATGATAAAGTAATTATGAATGATTGACACCGGACGGATGGATGAAACTAGAAACTAGAAACTAGAGCGGCACATGATAGACGGAATACCTCCTCCAATGCCAAACAACCCTCTACATTCCTGTCCTGGGTGTCTGGCACACACCCCACCCTACTACAATAGCTTGTAGAATTCGGTCCAGTTGTTTCTGCATAATTAGGGAAAACGATGAAAAATACTCAAAAACAAACAGACATGGCTGAAAACAGAACCTCCTTGGTGGAAGTAATTAAATGCACCGTGTGTTTGGACTGAGTTCTTGCTGAGCACACATTTAAACAGTTCTGCCTAATTAGCAGCCAGTGGTGGCTTAAGTGTTAGACTTAGTAATTACTAGCTGAGAGCAGCTGCCTGCTGCATCATGTTGTCTTCGGTTCCAGAAAGAATACAATAAAAAAAACGTCTATATATATATATATGCATGTTAATAGTTGTATAGTTTTTATATACATTATCCATTTGTTTCACACCAGGGATGATACTACCCATCTGGAAATGCTGCACAGGGGGATGTCCCATCTTTTGCTGCAAAAAGACTAGATACCAACAATAAAGGAACTAACTCGTCCCATTATTGCTCCACAGCAACCCAAGTGGTCCAAAACCGCTTATTTGGGGTCTGGTTGTGGCCTCAGATTCAGAACATTTACGCCTGAGGCCAACTTAAGCACATTATCTGACAAGAAAAAATTCTAAGCTCCACAAACGGGACCCTCTCCTCCCCGTGACTGTCCTGTCTATGAAGACCAAAAACAGGGTTGGAGACACTGGGAAACCTTAGGTGAAGTTGTGGGTTTCATTTGAAAACAAAGATGAAACTTCATCATGGCTTTCATTTACATTTATTTTGCAAACTATTTTGTCATAAGTAGCTTAAAATCGATGTTCCTATAGGCATTAGTATGTATTAACACTGTTCGAACACCACATCCATGTTTGATGAAGACTTGAATGGGACATAAAACTCACACACTGACCCACATTGAGCTGCACTGTCTTTATAAAGTGCTTTAACCCCTCCGACAGCTATAGAACTTCTAAAGTCATTATCTACATAAAATTGGCTTAAATGGATTTTTTTTTTTACAAAGCCTTGATGTGCAGAGTATCTGTCCAATGAATTTAAAGAACTCTGGATATCTGATACCCTTCTAATGCAGGCATGTATATCTGAGTTACAGGAAAGACCTATTTACCCCGGGGATCGACCCTACAGTGTCTGGAGCTTTTGCTTACTGTACTTTTTTTTGGCTCCTTCTCCTCTTTGGCTCCTTCTCCTCTTTGGTGCTTTCTCATCGTTTCTTTATATCTCCTCTCCTTATGCTTCCATTACCCCCCCCCCCCTTCTTCCATTTCCCCATGTGAGCAGAAGTTCACTAAGGAGGCCCCTAAAGAAGATTTGGATGTCCTGATTCAGCCCTTGTTGGAACACTGCAGCTCGGAGAAGATGAACACGTGGCTCGGTATCTTCTCTCTCTTACCCTCTCATATCTCAATCTGTTACTTTGCTCTCAGCCGTCGCCCTGCTCCGTTTTAAAGGTCCCTGTCACACATGGACATACGGAGACACATACGCAAACGTATCAACACACACAAACTCCTGAATTAAACAGGTCTTGATCCTCCTCTTCCCGCATCCTCCGCCACCCCCTTATCCTTGATTCCTTCTTTTTTTTTCTCCATCGCCTTTTTTTTCCCTCCTTGCTTCTCTGTTTGTCAGCCCACGCTGTCCCCCGCTCCCTGTCTGTCTCTCTGCTGTCTCTCATAGCATGGCAGCTCTTATGAAAGCATATTGGTGCTGAAATTCAAATAATGTGGGTCACAAACTGGGCCATCGCCCCATAGCATTTCCTCTCTCACGGATGGCGCTTTAATAAGAGGCAATAAACGATGGACAGACTGGAGAAGTGTCAAACCTACTCAGTCACAGATTCCCTTTTTCTTCCCTGCTTTTCTCTTTCTATTATGATTAGATTCTCATTTGTCTGTCAGTCAGCCCGACTCTGACTGGCTTTCATCATTTTCAACCAACTATTGTTGCAGCATTTTGGATTTTTACGCCCCTGCACTAATCGGTTTTAGTTGCGTTCTCCCTGCATGCTCATACTGAACTGTTACAGTCTCCTACCTCAGTTCCCAAAAAAATGGACATTTAAAAAAGCCCTCTAAAAGTCAGTTTTCAGAAAGGTAATATCCAGCAGGCGACTAAACTTTGCATTGTAATTAGATAAAGCTAGATTCGTTAAATGATGTTAGCATCTTTTAAATAAATCAATAAAGATGTTCTCTCTTTGCATAATGATGTGTCTGACCCTTCTCTCTCCTTCTCTCCTTCTCTCCTTCTCTCCTTCTCTCCTTCTCTGACCCTCTTCTCAGAGATCACAGTCAGTATTGTAGAATGATTTCTTATAGTTATAAATATATGCAGTGGCCAAAAATCTGTGGTTTATTATTTTTATTTGATTCTACTGTATTAATCTGGTACTCCACGGCACGTGTTACAGATATCTAGAAGGACTGATTAAAACCAATCAGCCATAATATTATAACCACTGACAAGTGAATGGGATGAGTTAGGATATTTTAGGCATCAAGTGAAAATTGTGAAAAATAGACAAACACAAGGATCTGAGTGACGCTGACAAGGGCCTAATTATTATGACTGCAGGCATTTCTGGATGTCAAAAGAAGGACAACTGTTGAATCAGGGAGAGGTTCACTGATACCCATGGTTAGCAAAAGCTGGTCTGAAAGAGCTACTGTATCACAATTTACTCACTAATTTAAAGCAGATTCTGACAGAAAAATGAAAAAAGGACCAACGCAATTTTCAGCAGGTAGTCATAATGGGATAGCTGATTGATGTCTGATTGTATCCCTGTATAAAACTCTATAAAAAATATTCTTTTATTATCATTAGATGACTTTTGGTGCAGAGCCTTTTTTGTCTAGTATTATGGAACTGAGTGATGTTTCTTCAGTAACGGTCTATAGATATGCTGGTTGCTGTGTGACGCTGTATTTAGATAAAGTGGTGCTTTGTTTATGGCCAGAGCTCACAAGGTAAAATTCACAGATTTAATCTTAATTTTCATTTTATAGTGATATATTTTATATTTTGATTTTGACCTGATGATCAGGCTGGATGAAAAAGTCAGGAGATCACCAAACGGACTGCAGATCATCCTGAGGTCGACTCTTTGCGTTGATTTTCATGATGAACCGTCCAGTAGTTGCTGAGATATTTCAACAAAAAGAACAAACTGGTGAGGGAAGAATTGAGGCAGGATTGTTGCAGCAAACGCCAAGATATCATTATATTTCCAATAATCCTGTTTAATTGCGTCCTTTGACTTTTAAACATAAGGATCCCATTTTGAGATGCAAGCTTGCCGACAAGAATTTGTTGTCTCCCAGCTGATTTCGGGTGATGCCCGGTTGATTAATTCTCAGAGAGCTCCCACCAGAGCCTCAGAAGAAACAGTTTTTTCAAGATGTGTTGTTCTCCCTCTTACCGACAAATTGACTTTGACACGTAAAATCTATAGAGTGACCTCCGACTCATCGAGGAGGTCAAAGTAAGGCAGCGTGTGCGGGATGGAGGGCTGTTGTTTGTGTTCTTTGGAAGATTACTTCTTTGAAGGAGAACAATGTTATTAAGAACAGTCAACAGGCAACATCAGGAAGATCACAGCAGCTCATGGTTTTCATATCAATCGTGATTAACCTGTGGCTCTGCTGATACAACAGTAGCAGAATAGCTAATTCTACCAGGATTACAACATATGTGAATAAGTATTTCAACAAAATGTATGTATGAAGAAAAAGCAAATGCTGAAGTATAGATAACTAATAATAATTAATCATTTGTATTCATTCGTATTAATATTTTCAGAATGAGTTTGTTCGCTTTTAGTTTCACATTTTTTCTCTTCTGATTTTCAAAATAATCCCCGGTTGTTTTCAAACATAAGAGATTCTTTGCGACAACCAAAGAAGTCATCAGGGGGACCTTTACTCATGCTGCTATTCTTCTGTCACAGATAACTCCTGACACAGCCACACTTCCTGTTACTCAGAACAGTTGACCCCAAATACTTAAACTCCTTCTTCACCTCTGCTCCTTCATCCTCACTGTTCCGCATGCCTCCCTTTCATTGACACACATGTATTCTGTCTTGCTGTGACTGAACTTCATTCATCTTCTCTCCAGCACACACCTCCACCTCTACAGATTTCCTTCCGTATGCTCCCTGCTCTCACTACAGATCACAATGTCATCCTTGAAAACATTATAGTCTAGGGAGACTCCATTCTGACCTCATCCTTCAGTCTGTCCATCAGCTTAGCAAACAAGAAGGGGCTCTGAGCCAATCCTTGATGCAGTCGCAACTTATTTTTAAACCCCCCGTCACTCCGACTACACACCTCACCGCCGTCATTCTGCTCTCACACGTATCCTTTACCACTCTAAAGTAGTTCTCTGTCAGTCCAGACTTCCTCGACAACCCCAGAATTCCTCCCTCGACAGCCTGTTGTACGCTTTCGTTAAATCCAAAAAGAGACAATGCTTGTGGTCTTCTCTATACATCTCCATCAGTACTCTCAAAAACAAACTGAGCATCTGTCTCGCTCTGTGGCAGGAAAACTATACTTCTGCTCACAAATGCTCACCTTTTTTCTTAAACTAACTTCCACTACTCATTCCCAGATCTTCATCGTGTGGCTCATCAGCTTCATACCTTTGTAGTTTCTACAGCTCTGCATATCAACCTATCCTCTTGAAATCAGCACCAGTACACTTTTCCTCCTTCCTCCTGAGGAGTGGAGCTCCTCCTTCCTCCTGAGGAATGGAGGACCCTCACGCTCTCCAAGATAGTGTTAAACAATCTAGATAAATGCCATCTCTCTTAGACATCTCCACACCGCCACCGGTATGTCATCAATACCAACCTGCCCTTTAATTTTTTATCCCCTTCAATGCCCAACGCCGTCCTCTTATTTCATCCTTATTTATCCTTTCAACTTCCTGATTCGTCATTCTCTCATTCCCCAACCTTCTCTCCCTCTCATTTTTTATATTCCCATATTCTGAATACCCCCGAACAACAGTTTCAAAATTCCCCCGGTAAACAGGTTATACGACTGTTAACGTCTACGTTACTGTTTTATGACTGCATCATCAAACGTTTACAAGCGGAGGAGGCATAGTTCCATACCTTGTGAAACACATAGCTGAGCAAAAATGTTCTAGGGATCATGGGAAAACTGTAAACTCTAGTAATTAGCTAGTTATTGCATTCTCTTTTATTTAAATCTCACGCGGTGTCCCACGTTGTTGGAATCGGCTTGTTTTCTTCACGGCTGCTGGTTCACTCTTCTTACCTTCATTCTCTCCCTGCTTCCTTTTCCCTGTAGGGGTGGTTTATGGCTACAAGGGTCTGCTGCTGCTGCTTGGAATATTTCTGGCTTACGAGACCAAGTCTGTCTCCACAGAAAAGATCAACGACCACCGGGCTGTGGGGATGGCTATTTACAACGTTGCTGTGAGTGTTAAAAAAAAACACGCCTGAACTCCTGTTACTGAGGGCTGTCGTCCACTTTCTGCTTCCTTTGCAAAGAATCACATTTAATAGCATTCAATGGCAATAAATCCAATTTGTATCGCCCCGTAGGAGAACATTGTCATAGCGTATCCGAGGGGAGATAATCGTTACCACTGCCTCCGTGTTTAGTTTGCTTGTGGCTGAGATATCAGCCTTCCAGATGATTCTTCCCGCTTAATGCAGGGCAAAGCAGGCGACTGACCAGAGTGTCAAGACTTTCCAGCTGCCAGGGCTTAAGAGCGGCATTCTCAAGGGTATACTCTTTGCAAGTCTATAAAAGTTAATGGAGTTCATACTTAAGTGGATGCTCCCCTAATCCCTCTGTGGTGTAGTTTCCCTATTTGAGTAGATTACTGTTTAAATGTGACAGAACATTGCAATGAAATACTTCCTGTGCAGCTGCAACAGAGAGTACAATTATATCGCTCCAAAGTTTATCCATGGAAGTCCGTTGCGAGTACAGCAGAGCAAAAATTGACGATGTGTCTTCTCGAAACGAGCTCTGGGATGTGCTGAACATCACATATTGATCATCGAATAGAAAATTCTAGTCCATTTTCCTGTAATGACGGGTCGGGCAGCATTATGAGACACAGAAAGAGGATTGTATATGAAATATTCAAGCTTCTCCTCAGGTACAAATTGAGATTGGATTCTTTAAAATGCAGATGCCTGAATGCATTTCTGTTCAAATCATTATACTGGCAGCTGCTTTTTTAGTCTGAATCATATATTTTGAGGCTTATGTTGCCTGTGGGGCTATGATACTAGCAGATATTTCTCAGGTCTCCTTTCTAATTTGTTCTCCATGGAACTTCCTGGTGAGATAAAGATTAAATAAAGTCAGTGAAATAGGAAAAGCATGCCTTACAAACATGTTTACCTTCCTATTCCAGCTGAGTGCTTTGTGCTTCAGCTTTGGTGTTAAGCTTATTTATGGGAGGAATCCTGCTGCAAACGATTGCGCACACACACACATGTTGTTTAAGAACGAACCCATTCAGACATTAAAGTATAGCAATAACTGCTGCCATCAGATAAACGTTTCGCAATGACTTAATAGCAAGTGAATCATCCCAAACCGAGACACATTGATGCAGTTTACACCGACATCGCTGCCATTACCCTCACTTTAACCACTTAAGAGAAATACTTGATTGTATTTTCTGAGATCCTTGACACAGAGTACCTTAATTGATGTCAAATGTCAGAGAAAAGTGTTTCTGTCGCTCGCATTTGCTATTATGATAAAAAAAGAAACGGAAAGCCGGCGAAAAAAATCTTTTTTTTCTATAACAGATATTTTGCCAGAAGTTCCTGTGCCTGCTTGCATTCCATTTATAACAATAATAATAATCATAAAAATGTTATCTTCACTTGTTAGATAAATGAATATAAAGATAAAAAACATTTGTGAAGGTATAAACATGTTAAAACATAATTCGAAATGAATTCCAAAAGGGTTTGTAAAAAGTCAATACATATAGAAAAATCACATAATAAAAAATGAGAAAATAAAAAGAATGCTATAAAAAAATAGCTGTTTAAAGGTTAAACTAAAGTGCATTTAAAGACAAAAGCAGGAGAACGGATGAGTGCAAGAGCTGAATAAAAGCTGATGTAATTAGGATTGTTTTAGGCTACCTTTAAGTAAATAAAAGAGGAAGCAGCTTAACGAGCATCCAAACATGTATCAGCTTATACTTTGTGGATTAAATGTATTATTATTATTATTATTATTATTATTATATGTAATCAGTGAATGGATTGTTCTCGCCTCCTCCATCCAGGAGAGGATTCATCATTGATCATTATTCATGCCTATTTATGAGCGCATTACATTCTGCTCGCGGGCTCATTCCCTCACATGGTTTCATAATGTGCGCCGCGTCTAATGTTATTATTTTATGTTATGATATACACATTTCATTTTTATGATGATGTCAATAGTTGATGATGTCTTTAAAGAGGCCTCCTTCCTCTTTGCTAAGCTGGCAGCTCCAGGCCTTGATGAGATGACAATGTGGTGATAGTCAGCGGGCTGTTACCACTTCAGTCGTGACTTTTTAATGCTGTTTCCACATGGGAACCCTCCCCGGAATGATAAACAGATGCCTAATGCGTTAATGGATGTGATTTGCCTCCCCTCTCACGCTCTCATGCTCACTCTCTGCTTTATTCTCCACCTCCTCGTCTCTACCACAACCTTGCCTCCTTCTTTATTTCACCTCTCCTTGCTTTCCCTCTCATCCAACCCCTTGTTCACTCCATCTCTTCTCTCTCTCTCTCTCTGTCTTGCTCTGTCTTTTTTTCCCCTGGCAGGTGTTGTGTCTGATCACAGCCCCGGTGACTATGATCCTGTCGTCGCAGCAGGACGCCTCCTTTGCCTTTGCCTCTCTTGCAATCGTCTTCTCTGCCTACATCACTCTGGTGGTGCTCTTTGTACCCAAGGTGCCCCGGCTTCTTTACTCACACCTTTAAGAGGAATCTGCAGCACACACACATAGAAGTGCAATCCCACCGCAGCCAAACCAAAGGTCAAACTACGATGGTCTTAGTTTCTTTCGGAAGAGGGTTCAGCCTCCGCTGCAGAGAGCATGAACATGAGAAACTTCTTCCGAAGGACTCATTCATGCTCAGAGCTCTGCATTTTAGAACTCACCAACATATGCTTTCATGTTGGGACTAACTGTGTCATCAAAATAAAGAAGTTAAATATAGATGCTTACTTTAATATAAGAAGCCTTTGAATGTGTAGCAGCTATAAAGAGTTGGCGTGAGGAAGAAGATCCTGTGACACAGACTCTTTTTTTTGAGAGCAGCAGCTGTAATCATTTGTTGTTTGATAAATAAAAGAAAAGTTAGATAGAACACATGATCTCTGCTGAGGACGGAGGAAAGAGTCACACCTACAGTGATTCAAACTTCATTAACTGGAGCTCTAAGGAAAAAGCAGAAACACAGCAGTGAGCGCCAAACACACCAAAGAAATCCCTGGTATGAGGAAAAAAATGAAAGTGTCAGACCCTCAAAATTGTCTTCATGGATCATTTCTAAGCCTGCGGTCGAGCATGAGAGACGTGGCTAAAAGGGCTGAAAATATTAAAACATTTGTTCTCAGCAGGTTCTCACAATAAATGCATGATTCATTCAGCTTGCTGCACTCTCAGGCCTGACTTTGTGCTCTATTGACTTCCCGGTCCTGTGGCGATCCAGATGCGGCGCCTCATCACCCGCGGTGAGTGGCAATCGGAGCAGCAGGATACTCTGAAGACCGGCTCGTCCACCAACAACAACGACGAGGAGAAATCCCGCCAGCTGGAGAGAGAGAACAGGGAGCTGCAAAAGATCATCCAGGAGGTGAAGACATACCCAATCCATCTCAAGAAATGACTGACACATATATAAGTGTTATTGTTCTTATTCTTATTGGGAAACCTGCAAATGCCAGACACATAATGAACGCATCAAAATGAGAGAAGAGGTTTTCTTCATTCTGGAACTGGAGGGACATGTTATATAATCCGAAGAGTGTCTTCACGTACTTAATGGTTATCAATATTCGTAATCCTTTTTATAAGGATAGTATGAAAAAGGAACTATTTTAGGTTTATATCAGTATGTGTTTGATTGGATTGTCTACTATAACAAAATGCGTAAAAGTAAAACTCAGAGAAAAAAATGTTTTGACATGATTTAAAATTTTTCTTAATTGTCAATTATTAATGAATTATTAATTTATATTCAATAACAGGACCTCATTTCAATGGCTGCTCTCTTTGTTTGTTTGTTTGTATCTGCTTGTGGACGTCTAACTCTAAATTCATAAGAAGGAAAATAGAAAAAAGGACCAATACATTAGCATAAGCTAATATTCTACTTTTAACTTAAAACACACCAATCAGCCATAACATTATAATCTGACTGGGGAGGACATTGATTACTTGTCAGTACCTGTCAATGGCTGAGATATATTATATTATCTCTGCAACATTTTTCTAAGCTGCATGAAAAACGGGGAAGTGTGAAGATGTGGAGACTTTGACAAAGGCCAGAGTGGCGGCTCGAGATTTGCAGGTCTTGTTGGGTTTCCAGGTCTGCAGTGGTTTGTCATTACCAAAGTGGTCCAAGGAGGGACAACTCATTCTATGACTTACTTTGAGCACATGCACTTCAAACAGTATCATGCTAAGAGAGTCCGATCCAAACGAAAGAGCTACTAGCAAAAGATTGCTGAAAAAGTTACTGCTGGTTCTGATGGAAATGTTTCAGAGTCACGGAGCGAAAAAGGGACCGAAACAATATGATCCGGGTGGTCTTGAGGTTACGGCCAATGGGTGCAGATCATGTGCTAGTTACTATAGTTCAGTGGACTATATACAGACATGATTGGATGTGACAGGAGGAGAAAAAAGCCGCGATAATTCATGTATTATGGAGAAAATTGGCAATCAGGAGGTCGACGCTTATTTGCGCTCGGCTGCACAAGATATGAGTTCAGCATCGACGCTGCTTCGCGCCTGTGTGTAAGTGTCGCAGTGAAGGATATGCAATGTTGAGTTAGGCAACTGTGTCACGCTTCAACAGTTCCGCTGCCAGATACTCATAGAAATAGTAGTTCACATGTGAATAATACACAACTGACTGACACACAGGTCCGTTATTAAAAAGTATTAAAAGAGTGGATCACAAACTCTTATTTATGTAAAGGACCCCTAACCTGACAAACAATTGATTATGGTCTCCTTTTGATAAGATTTTTTTTCTCTGTGTCCGAAATTTGAAATTTGCTTTTTTTTAAAATATAGAGTCTGTAAAAAAGAAATACTATTCAGATAAATTCTCTACCTCCTCACCTGCGCTCTCCCTATTCGTAGCGGGAATTCTCTGAGCCAAATGCGTTAAGACGGGTCCCGCTATTTTAAAGCACCACAAAGCCGTGAGACCATTACATGTGAAAAACATTCTAACATCATGCATGTAACGGTAATGGAATTTCCAAATTCTTAGATATTGCATTGCCATTTTTTTCTCTCCAACATCATGTGGCAGTGAGTCAGTGGATACCCTGCAACTGTGAATGCAGCCGTAACGCTCAGCAGGAGTTCGGTATATGTGCTGTTTGTACAGAACGGCGTCTGCTGACGATCAGCGCGGTCTCAACGGTGAAGCATGCCACCCAATATTTTTCTTCCTAGGAGGGTAGTGGAATAGGGAAGCTTGTTTTTTTAATTTATTTGCAGCTTGTAAAGGAGGTTGTGCCTCAGTTGCGCCCAAGAGCCCACTCATACAAAGCAAAGCAGAGGGAGATCAGGGGTCAGGGGTCAGGGAGAAAACTGCAGTATATCTATCCGGTGTGTGGAGAGTTATTAAATCCCTGATTTCATGTCACCCTGTGATGTCATATCTTTGATTGACAACTCACCTTTAACCCCCATCAGATCGGCCAAGCATTAAATAAATATTGAATAAATCCCCCAAAATACACTAATAATCATGTAGTTATATGTATGACATCACATGAAATATGATATAATTTAATATCTAAAACCACTTTATCTGAGAGATGTAAATACAGCAAATAAACTTTCATGTTCCACTTTATTTGAGAGATGTAAATAGATGTAAGCCAATAAACTTGGTGATTCACACCAGAACGGTCCATATCGATACGACACTATAGATAAGAGGAAAGGTTTTTATTTTATCAGCCATAAAGATTTTGTTGTGAGCTTCAGTAAGTACTGTAGGAGATTGGTTTCTAAAACGACTGCGGTAAAACCTACGTTCTCCGGAGATATGACCGTTGATTTGAATTCTCACACAGTGTTGCTGCATCTGAACTATTCTCCAGAAAACTGTTTTTAGAGAAGTACACCATCCATTGTTGTAGAGTGAGTTTTAAAAATGACTGCCTTTAAATATATTCTTTCTAGGGTTTATGGCTCTCGACTCAAAATTAGCTTTTGATGCACAGTGATGTTCATGTGAAGTTCTCTCTCAAAATGTTAAAGACACCAGCTCGTTAAATGTTGATGCTTTTTTGAGCTTTAGCAGCTTCCAGGCTGCGCTAACATTTATTTCAAGCAACATGGGGCAGTGAAGTCCATGTTTTCTTGATTATTTTTGGCGTGACCTTTCCTGTGAAACCCCAATGTATCTGAAGAAAAAGGAAATACAGCAATGACGCTCAAACGGATTGGTGAGGAGCGATGCAACAAGTTATAAACGTTACAGTCATTGCACATTATTTAAAGTTGTCATACAACATAGGTATTACACAGATGATGAGGATGCTGCACAGGGATATTGCACAAACACACACAGTAGAGTTGCACACCTTTAATATCGTATTGTTTTGTATATTGTATGTTACAGTATCGCAGTTGGGCATAAAAATACAGATTAAAGGGGATAGACTCTTAATATTTCTACTATTATGTTATTAAATTACTATTATTACTCTTGAATTATTTTTATTTGCAGACATGACAATCTCTCCTCTCATTGTGTCACTAGAAAGAAGAGAGGGTGTCGGCGCTCCGCAACCAACTGGCTGAGCGACAGGCTCTCCGTAACCGCCGCCAACCATCCACGGGCCAGAATCAGAACCACAACGCCCCGCCGCCGTCGTCCCAGGCGGATCCCAAGTCTCTGCTTCCCCCGCCCGGTTACCCCAACCCCAACACAGACAATCATTCCCTCCCGCCCTCCTTCTCCAACTCCTCCAACCTCTACCCGGCTGACAGCAAGATGAGTCGCAACCACTGTCACAACAGCCAGATCCCTCTGCTGTATAAATAGGCGCCACACAGAGGGGGGAGGGCCGACGGTCGCACAATGCACAGGGGAGACACCAAACACAAGGAGACACTGTGACTTTCACTTGTATCAGCGATGAGCACAGCCGTGTAGTGACACTGTTCTAAAATATGGCGTGGAAGCACAAAGAAGTACACAGGAGTGCTTTACACTCAGCAGCTGCTGGGCTGAGTCACGCAGGTAACATCCGTCATCACAGTCTTGATGTCACTACGTTCAACCCAGCAACGGCGCGGCGACAAGCACATCTCCGATTAGCAGCACTCATGTTCTTCTCAAATGTCACAGATCTCTGGATCTTTCCCCTCTCTCTCTCTCTCTCTCTCTCTCTCTCTCTCTCTCTCTCATTCGTTATCTCGTTCTGTTGTGGAGACGGCGCGTCAGGGATCTCAAAAGGAAATGTTGGTGTTTGTGTCTTTGTTCTATCTTCTCCACCTTTTGTCTCTCCAGTTTGTTGACTGAGCAAGCACACGCAGTAGTGATTTATATTGTTCTGTAATATCTGATCTGTTCTGTCATGGAGTTGTTGTTTCAAATTATTTGTTTACTTTTCAGGAGAGTCGTGAAAACAGAAATTTACAAAGGGAAAAGAAATGTACAGTTTTTTCCCCCCCCCCAGGGTGTTTTCTGAGGCGTGTCGGAGCGCGACTGTGTGGAATCCTGGGTTCATGGAAAAGCGATAATGTGCATTATTAAATAGCCATAATTTAGAAGGACTGAGGAGACTGGCATGTATGGATGTCTTTTGTCTGGATTATGTATTAAAATACAAAACTGCTTCTTAAGAATCCAGTCCTTTGCTGATGTACAGTACAAATATTAGACCCGTTTTAGAAACTAGTCCAAACTTGCTTAAGTATAAGAATGATTTTTTTGATGGCTTTGACATTTTAAACAATGTTTTACACTCATTTTTTTTTATATCTTTGTTGTTCCTATTTAGCAGTATATTACAGTGGTAGCCATCATAGAATTCCTTCATCTTGCTTTGAATGTATTTTTGCAGATATGGCCTGATTTTGCTGCAGCCCCACTCAACGTAGCTGATCCCTCGTTCCATGATGCGTGAATACTAAAACTAAAAAAACGCCACAATTTAGTTGGCCAGAGGATTAAGGCTGGGTAGCCTTTCAAGAAGTACAATTCTCATCACCCTCACCTGTGCGGGGGTGAGATGCTGCCTCAAGCAAAGACATTTAAGCATCTTAATGTCTTGCCTCGGGGTGAGCTGGAATCGGATGCTGGGGAGAGTGACATCTGGAATACCCGTCAAAGCCTGCCGCCAAAGTGAGAGAAAATAAGTGGAATCACCAGCCAATGCCGAAGTTCAGCACCTCACAGTATGTAGATACTGTGAGAAATTCCATACACATAATAATATAATAAAAAGAAAGGAAATCAGGAGAATTTTTCAATGATAGTCGGTAAAAGGTTATTTCAAAGTATGGAGATATCCAACCCAGTAGAAGACTGGACCGTAATTCCTGCTTCCTTTTTCTATAAAAGCAGCGAGTGAGATGTGGGTCTTCTATGATGGCTACTTCTGTGAACATTCAGAGAAAACAGATTTCCTGAGATTTTATATATATGAATATGTTATATACCATTCTTGTCAGCCTTTTCGTTTCAAGACGGTGCGTTGTTGTTGTTTTTTAAATATTTTCCCATGTCAGATAATCTGGATTGATGCTCAATTAATGTATTTTTCTTTCCCATTTTGCCTTTGGATGAGTTGTGAATGAATCAAAGAAGGATATATTAAAGTAAAGCGACATCCTGGATCTATTCAGAGGTTAATCTGGATTATCTATTTCATTCTAGAGCTATTTACAGATTTTATAAAGCAATGATACCTGAACAGCTTTACCGTAATAATACAATGTCGAATATTTCTAAATATATATATTTCAGTATGCACTTTAATCTGAACAAACTGTTTATCCCACAATATTTTGCAGTTATTCTAATAAATTTTAGCTCAGGGTATTGAGGTGGAGATAAATGAATGAAATAGGCCACATTTATTACCTGCACAGTACCTGGATCAGTGTAACACATGAATGCAGAAATAATTTAAGAAGTGTTCTATGACCATGCACAAATATGACAATATACATGGATTTGGGGATATTTGTACAATTCACTATATCTAAGATCATAAATGTTAATATATTTCAAAGTATGTGTATGCAGATATATGGGTATCATAAATAAAATATTTGTTTTTTCATTTGGTCATGTTCTGCTTCAATGATATCTTCCTTATAAATGGAGATTATGGGATTCATTCCCTGAAAAAACAATTATTAATGCCAGAAATTCCGTGGATTTTTCCGCAGCGTTTCTCGGCTCTGGAACTCTTGATTGTGTTTTTCAGCTGTACAGCAAGCCGGCTCAAAAAGTGAAAGCAAGGCAGTGCAATTTCCTCATTCTGTCGTCGCGCCTCAACACAACATCATGATCAGTGATAGTTTAACCCTCATGATCTGACTCGTCCACCATGAACCTGTTTAAGGTTTTGGGGGACTGAAGCCAAATCAAGAAAACGTTGGAGAACAGGCGTGGTACACCCTTGACAAGCTGTCAGTTCATCAAAGGGCTAAGACATATTAGCTACTTACATGACCACAGTTTTGCTAAAAAGAGAAACAGATTGGTTTTTTTTTTATTGAAATCACTGTAGTTTGAACCCCAGGCCACTAGATGGCGGTGTGACTTTTCACAATCAGCACCACATACATGCATACAAACAATATAGTCTCCCATTTTTTAGTGGTGTTCTGTTCTTGCGTGACTTTTGGGGTAAGAATCTCATGCATATGCATTAACTTGGGCCGAGTCGTCACATGAATAATTTTTTGCAACTTTATAAGGTGATTATAACATGCATTATAGCATTTTTTTAAAAATTACTCCCATGCTTCCAAAAGTTTGCGTTTCAAGCTCCCGTTTGTCATACTTTTATACAACAACTAATGTTTTCATGACGGTGCTTTGATCTTAGTTGCCAATCTGTAGAACTATTTAAAATCTCACTGTAGTGAATTTTCCATTAATCCTATATTTATATCCTGCAGCCGCTCGTAATGTGTCTCACTCAAAAACCGTTACAGCCATCATTTTCAAGTTTTATATCCACATAGACCTTAGTGCGAGGAAGAACTGGAGTGGTTTGGGCAAAGGTCAGTTGCACATTTAAGACACTAGGGGGAGCTTTATGCCCAAAAGATCTCGGGACCATTGTTTTTCAACGGTTTGGATTTAGTACAAATTTGGTGCGTATGAATCGTCTCGAGGAGATTGATCTTACATATTGATGAAATTTAAATCTAATAGTTCCTACTTTAGTCACTAGGGGGAGTTTGTTTATGAAAAACACTATTTTTTGGACTTATCTTCACATTTAATTTGAGGGGTTCAATCTTGGGAATTGCTTTTACAACGCAGGGGATTGGGAACTTTTCGGGGATATAGTCTTTAATCCAAATCAGATTCTTGATGGGTGTTTGATATTATGATGTAATTGCTAATTGAATGCCTTAACCATGAAGTTAGAAGCAAAAATTAAGTAACTTCCCACAATGGTAAAGAATCATTTGAATCAATTTTGCATCCAGATGAAAATCTGGATCACCATCAAAAATCTAACAGATTGTTTCTTAGTCCATGTCTTAGTCCTCTGAAAAAAGAAAAACAAACAAAGAAAACAACAATTATGTTTTCAGTATTATACATTTTGAGAATTATAAGTCTTTTTTCATCTCCCAAATTTTATACCTGGGGATGAGACTGTATGATTGCACCGTATAATCCACTAGAGGTCAGTAGTTAATTAAATTCACTCATACACAGTGACCTTTGGG
This sequence comes from Lophius americanus, assembly GCA_037951165.1. NCBI lineage: Eukaryota > Metazoa > Chordata > Actinopteri > Lophiiformes > Lophiidae > Lophius > Lophius americanus. The sequence continues at coordinate 1,890,411 of JBBDHG010000043.1, forward strand.
ACAGTTCACTCTGTTTGGTTGAACGTAGTTCTACCCGTTCATTCAGTTATTGTAACTATTATTTTTTTTGTGATACACAGTGCATACAGGACAGAATGTGATAAAAAAAAAATCCTTCATCCCTGAGAAGCACCAGGGAGTAACATCGCGGGTCAGAGTCTTGCTCAAGGACCCCTCAACTGCAAATATTCTGATCGGGGGATTACCTTTCTACCTATTCATCTACAGCCGCCCCAAACTGCACATCCTGTACCAGGTATCTGGGTGACTCCTCGCTGTGAAGCAACAGTGCAAACCATGACGCCACCATGCCTGCTCTTGACTGCATTTGTTATTTATATCTATCTTTTTCCAGGTTGACTTCTAGAAGTCAATTGAAGGAATGAAGGAGGAAGATGAGATCATTAAAAACAAGTGGGGCAAGGTTTTTTATAGCCTACAATCATCTACAAGGCCAGTTGGAACCTCGTTATTGAGACACTAAGTGGATGTTTGTAGATTAAATTAGACAAATTGCTCCCAAGTACATCAATGCTTGTATGACAATGACCGTGTGTACATGTGCGGCAGACACACATGTACACACTGCAGTCACACACAACCCTTTCCAGCTGACTGAAGATGAGGAATGTGGTAATTCGGAGGTGGAGGAGGAGGAGGGGGAGGAGGAGGAGGAGGAGGAGGAGGAGAGGAGAGGTTGAAGGGTGTTAAGGAGAGAGGATGCGTGTAGGGAGGGGGTGCGTGTCACTGGGGAAAACCCGCTCTGGGCTGAGGCTTCTGTGGGCCTCCACCTGACACAGCACTCGGCTTAAACAAAAAAAAGCAGGAAATTCCCCTCGATTTGTCGGATCTAACAAAGGAAGTATTCGCTGGCTGTGGAGGAATTTCATATCAACCTTTGCCAAACATTGGCCAAACCCTCTACAGTAACAGTGTATCATACACTGTGTGTGTGTGTGTGTGTGTGTGTGTGTGTGTGTGTGTGTGTGTGTGTGTGTGTGCGTGTGTGTGTGTGTGTGTGTGTGTGTGTATATGTATCTGTATGTGTATATGTGTGGTTATGTATATGTGTCTATGTGTGTGTGCATGTGTCTGTGTACGTGTGTGTTTGTGTTTGCTTATGTATGTATCTATATGTCTCTGTATATGTATGTGTTTGTGTGTGTATCTATATATGTGTGTGTATATGTAGGTGTATATGTGTGGTTATGTATATGTGTCTATGTGTGTGTGCATGTGTCTGTGTGTGTGTGTGTATGTGTGTGTTTGTGTTTGTATTAATATGTCTGTGTATATGTATGTGTTGGTGTGTGTGTATGTGTGTGTGTGTGTGTGTGTGTGTGTGTGTGTGTGTGTGTGTGTGTGTGTGTGTGTGTGTGTGTGTGTGTGTGTGTGTGTGTATATGTGTGTGTGTGTGCATGTTATGTATACATATCTGTGTTTACGTGTGCGTGTGTGTGTGAATGTGTGGCTAGAGCTGTTGGCCACAAATAACCATTTGTTACCACAGCTATGAAATGAGTTCATCCTCTGCAGACAGAATTAATTTTTTAAATTTTAATTAGGTTCACATTAATATATAAATATAATCTTTAACACCGAACCCCAACAATTTAAATATAAATAAATACAAATAAATACATAAAAGTGGAGACATAGTCTTTGCACCGAGGCTCTTCTGTGGAGAGCCGTGTCATCGTCTGATACAGCAGGGAAAGTCTAGCCTACTACAATCTCAGGTCGTCTTAAATAATGAACAAAAAGTGCCAATAATAGAAAATATAGTTGCAAACTGTTACAGTTTATAGGATTTTTAAAAATCAATGCTGCCTGTCTAGCAACAAGCTTTTATCTCCATGGAGATTTAAACATTTCTGCATCACCGTGAAGATGAATAATTTAAAAAAAGAATGAAAAAAATAGTAACACATATATATATATATTTTTTAAAAAAGGTAATGGCACTGTGTAAAGCTTTGTACCTCTCTGTTTGTATCACAGTGAAACACTCAAAGTGCAAACACACCAAAGAAAGTCTTGCCCTCTTCGGTCTCCAGCTCTGACAGCTGGTTGGTCTCGGTCCACACTCTGTCGCCTCGGTTCAGCTGAAACACAGCGCCCAGATAGATGGCGTTGTACCAGCCCTGACCGGTTCTGTAGCTGTCCTCCATCGCAGTGCTTTGGCACGCTGACCTCACAGCACTCATCAGAGAGGTCCTGCTTCCGATGGAGTCAGAGAAGCGCCAAATCCTGTGGCTGAGCGGCGTGAGGTGTTTTCCCTCTCGCTTCTCGTCTACCTCGCCGCAGGAGACCCTGAACGAGGCCTGGCTGTAGACGAAGTAGAGTCCCGTTTCTGGGATGATGATCTCGTTGTTCACCAGTTTGAAGCCACCCTGAGCGAACGCCTGGCCTTGACCATTCTTCCATTCCAACTCCTCTTTGGTACTCTCCTCCTCATCGTAGCTACCTGCCAATGCAACCCCCAAAAAACAAGAGGGAACAACTTTGACTCTTCTCTCCACGTAATGTTACACACATGCGTAAATAATTAACAGGAGTGTCATTTGGAGAGGGGAATGAAAGATTGCCTGAAGCCAATAAATAACTTATGAAAGGGCTTCCTTATTCTGTTGGTGGCAAACAAAGAAGCTGCAAATATCAAACAAGTGGAAGAAAGAGGCTCCTTTGAAAGCCGAGATCATGAGCCCATTGTTTGCTTAGGATCAAATCAAGGTAAGCCATGACTCACCTTCCAAATGAATGGCCGCCTTGGCTTTGCTGCTGATGCGCCTCAGCGTGTAGTGGGGATCTGAAGAGAGGGAGACAAACGTGAGCTTATCTGAAATAATCCACAAAGCCTAAATATATCTAACAAAAAGCCCTGAGCATTTGTTCTTTTCCTTTTTTGGGGTAAACGAACACACGTGCATTCAATCACCTGTTTTCTCAGCAGGGACCCTCGCAGTTTGTGCCTCTGTTTGGCCTGGTTGTGTCTGCATGGAGGGAATAAAACGGATTAGATGTTTCCTATTTTGGTCTGAAAATGCTGGATTTCAAAAGACTTCTAATTAAAGCTGATCCTTACCAGTATTCCATGCTGTCCTCTCCAGCACCAGGCAAACAGCAGGATGCCTCCGACACAAAGGGCCACAACCAGAAGAATCCCAGACACCTTCAACAACCGCCCTGTCGACGACTTCCGCTCTACCAAAACCACTGTCCTCCCCTCAGGACCCATCTCCACGTCACCTGCTGCAGCTCTGTACGAAACCATGTTGTAGCTCGCTCTCGGTCTTTGAAGAAATATGCCAAATGAAGCCTGGATGCTTGTTCTGTGTTGCTGCCAGAGCTCTGAGCTGATTCCTCTCGCTTTGTGATGCTGTTGTGAACTTCTGCCACTGTGCTTGTAGAATTTATGCTGCTACAGCTGCATCTGCAGAAGGGAAACTCCAGTGATGTCACTGTGTAAGTGGAGACAGGAGGCAGTGGCGGTGCAATCTAGAGAGGGAAAGAAACAAAGTCACAGAATTTCTGTGGATTTTTTCCAGAGTGTGGAACCAAAGGAGAGTTGTGGTTACACGATGGGAACGTGGTCAGTCTGTTTTGGGTGTGTGTGAGACAACACTGTCTCACACACACACACACACAGGCATTTAATGCACATATTCAAATACTTTAGAAATACTGAGACATTAACTCATTACTTATTTGTGTAGACAACCACAAAATCTGAGCCGGCTGTAACTTTTGAGTTTGACACGCTGGATTAGACGTTTTGAAAAACCACAAATATGTGATACTTTGTAAGCAAGCCACCTGTTGATGGAATAGTTTGATAACTTCTAACCACCCCTCAACATCCTCCCGATACACTTTAAAGTCTTAAATAATCTGCAGCATTGTTTACTTTTTAACTATCACACGTGTATTACATAAATCATATAAAATGTATTAGAATTATTTATCTCTTGAACTAATTCTCAAAGTATGGGAGACCCTCTGAAGACGCAGCTACTAATTAGAACATTAATACATTGCATACAATACATTGTTAAATAAATAGGAAATGGAATGGTTTGGGTAAAGTAAGACGACTTTTGAAATCCTAGTGTTCCCTTTAGAATATTAGCTGAGGTTCACCGGCATTCTTATATAAATAAATGAGCCCAACTAATTTCAGCCACTTGTATCCTAGAATCCTTTCTTCACCATAGGTGAAGGATGGACTGTAGATCCAAGGCATCCCAATTGCACCATTTTGTCATTTCACCTAAAAGCAACAGTCCCGCGGTAGTTTGACCCTCACATCACTCTTTGCCAATGAAAGAACTGAACCTAAAATTTTGAGTCACATGAAAATCTTGCTTGTAATGGTTATGGTGCGGTTCCTTCTTTGTCATGTGTCCAAACTCCAGTCAGACAGCCTGACAAACTAATGTCAATAAAACCTCTACCGTCTTAGTGGTGGTAAAAACATTATATCTTGAAGAGGATAAAGTGCCGTGGTGTGGATTTTGGAGAGTTGGGTTTTTCTTTTCTTTTCGGTATCAAAATTGATACCCCCCAACAAACTGGTCACACTTCTCGTTATTTCCAGAGACTCTCCTTCCATTTCCCTGTTTCCCTTTTCATGTGACGTTTTGTGTTAGAGGCAGAATGCTCAAGTGTGTGTGGGCTTGTCATCACGCAAGACAGAAAAGTCCGATCCATTCTGTTTCTGATTGGTACGCTGTTTCAGAAATGATCATTCACTTTCCCTTCAATTCCTCCATTTGTTTACACAAAGAAAACACAAATGGGTTTCGGACTTAATTTTGTCTGTGTTTATTTTGATTTAATTGTGTCTGTGTGCCTCTGCATATCTAAACCAGTTTTAGGTGTGTGTGTGTGTGTGTGTGTGTGTGCATTTGTGTGTGGGTGTGTGGTTATGTAAACAGGCACACACCAACCACTAGATGTGACATGCTGATATAATCAGCATACGCACCCACACCAACAAACAACCATATTTTTCTTCTACAGATTCTCCCATCTTTATTTTAAACTCTTTCTTCATTTGATGTTTTAATGAACATCAAATGAAGCTGTTAAGTTTGATATCCTGTGAGCCACATTCCTGACTTCACTCTTACAAGATTATCATGTTGGAATCTGAAGTTGGGCCAGAACTTGATGTAGTAAAACACTTTTACGCAGGACTCCAAGTCAGTGACACACCAACCAGCTCAACCAACCAGCTCCAGGAATGGAACGTAGTTTGGTTGGAGGACTTTAACACTCTTCTTAGTCGTATCTAGGATTAATAATTTTACAAACAGCAGTGCTAATTCAATCCAAAACTTGTTATTACTCTAACCCTAAGAATCATTGGGAACTTCTAGACGGTAACATTATGCATCTGAAGTTGACGATGAGTGAATTCTCTGCAAAATGTTGCTAAATGCCCCAAAAAGCGGAAACTACATCTCTTAGAATTTAAGAATTAATGACTATACAGGATATACAGCACTTCTTCTTCTTCAGCACCAAACCAAAATAGTCCAAGGAAGGACAACTGGCTAATCATTGACTGGCTCATAGTTTCCCACGGCTCAGTCATGTGATCATGAGGCAAGGCCTAGTAGGTGTCGTCAAATCCTGCAGTTAAAAAAAGTGATACATTTATTTCCAGTTCTGGTAGAAAGGTGTCATCATACCGGACGCCGTTACTGCTACGTTGCAGCAGAATGTTTGGAACGATCATGTGGACCCTTGCCCATTGCTGCAAGCACCTACGATCGGCACGTCGGCATCAGAACTGGACCACGGAGCTGTGTAAGAGGGCGGCCGTGCCGGGTCTGAACAATGGCGTTTTTCTTTTACATTGTGTAAACGGCCAGGAATAGATGACACTGGGACGCTGTTACGAGATAAAGCTAGGCAGAGCCAGGCAAGTTGAGGCTGCGGTCAATGTTCTGATGCGAAAACTTGGCTCCTGCCATTCCTGTGGATGTTACATTGACACGAACGCTCAGCCTAAAGATTGTTGCAGACCAACTAAAATCCCCTTCATGGAAATGGAATCCCTTATAAGGGCACATTATGTGCCCTTATAAGGGATTCCATTTCCATGAAGGGGTTCCTGCCTTATTGCCAAAACCGTTCATGACTGTATTCATGAACATGACAACAAAATCAAGATGTTGACCTGGCCTCCAGATTCCCCGGATCTCAATCCAATCGAGCATCTGTGGCGCGATCTATGGAGGCCCCACATCACAAATGCAGGACTTACAGGAGTCCATGCCTTGATGGGTCAGACCGGTTTTGTAGGCAAGACGGGGACCTTCCCAATATTAGGTAGGTGGTTATAATGCTATGGCTTATCCGTGTATGTGCGAAGGAAAAACTGGCATGTTACCTGAAGAATGACATGGATCACTGTGACTGGATGATGCTATCATTTCTGGATCTGAATAAATTAAAAAAGGATATGAACATGAACTATCTGGTTCTGATCCAATGCTGATGCACACCATTCCACAGTAGTGCTGGCATGCCAGCTTCATGCAGCCAGGGACCAACCGCATCCTGGTCGACCATGTGTAACAATCCGGAACAAGGACTGATATATCCACACGCTGCACCCTAAAACTGGGTCTAACTGGCCGCCAAGGAGGAGGAGGATTGGTGATGTCATCAATACTAACGGATTACCGATTGTGTGAAATGATCTATCCTCCAGTTGGGACCCATAACATGCAGGCAGCGTTGGCGTTGTTTTTGTTCTGTGGCTCGGTCTGCATTGTTGATTAAATGAAGATAATCATTCAAAGTTCATGAAGAACAAAATACAGACTCTTATTTTCATACATCACAAAATACCAACGCTGATTTGTTTTCTTCCAATCCGTTGGAGGTCACATTATTATGAACCCAAAGCCTTTATACACATCATTAAAGAAGGATTCAAGACGCAAAAGTTTTAAATTATTTCTTTAACACCACATCACCTCTATGACCTGACAATTCATTATTGACTCTAAGATCCTGCATCAACGTTCCACACCCTGAAACATTCCGGATTAGGGTTAGGGATGGAGCCGGTTTGATCTTGGTCTATATTGACACTTATAAAAGAGTGTTTGCTAAATATCAATGTGCTCTAACGTTATCCACCACCTCCTATTTTCATATTTCCTGTGCAATCTGTTGAACATTGCAAAGCTCAAACACACAAACACACGCACATGCAAACACCGCACACATGCACACACAGACACACACACACGACAACACACATGCGCACACACACACCCACTCACACACACAAACTCACGCACACACACACACACACATTCAAGCACACACCAACACATCCACACACACACAGGCTTACTCACACGCTCACACACACGCGGTCACCCACACTCACACTCACTCTCACCCCCCTCTAACACACCCACACACTCTCACTCACACACCCGCCCTCACCCACACACACTCACACTCTCACACTCACACCCACACACATCCCCCCCCCCAGAGGTCATCTGTAATATGTCCCTCACAAACACCCACTGGATTCCTTCAAGAGAAAAATGCCTCTTTTCATGGAGCCAGAAACTCAACCTGCCGACTCCGAGCCTTCGTATCTGGGTGCCCTTTCCCTTTCCATGAGCAACTCAACCATTATCAATCCCTTCCCGTGGCGACATATCCACCCACATCTAACTCCCCATGTGATATCCACAACGCTTTGAAAGAACCTTCTTTTGTTCTTTGCTGATTTTGCTCACGGGTTGCATCATGAAATCCCAGGATTGTGTGGCCATCGCGCAGAGGAGCTCAACCACAAAGTACGTAGAGATAACCTCAGGCCAGGAAGGAGCGGGTGGGGGGCGTCCATGGAGGGAGGAAGTGGAGGAAGGAAGCAAACAACATGCGGCACTTGTGTCATGAGCTTAGTTTTCAGATTCAGTTTGGTGACATAATCGGAGGTGCTACAGATACCAACAATCCATATTGCAAGGATTTCTGGTCTGATTCTGGTTCCTGCGCCGTCACTCCATCCTTGGTTTCTGTGTCTGTGATGACGCATACGAGAAAAAACTGATCGAAAATCGGTATCAACCACTTGTTCAATGTGAACGTCGCGCCAACTTTCGGTTCCCTTAAATCAAAGCTTTTAACCTTCCTATTTGCCTTTCATTAAATCTTACAATTTTAAGATTAATCTTATTTTTGTCATTCCTACACAGAACCGTTATATAAATATCATTTTTACTTGTTTCATATATAATTTAATGACAAAAACGCATCCCATTAAGTATATTAGTTTTATTAATGTTAAAAGTAAGTAATCCAAAGACATGGAAATTTTACATGTAACAAAAATATATACATTTTAAATATTAAGCTTAAACACTTTTGAGCGTATGTCTTAATATTTTTACGTACTTAGTCGCAATGCTTAGTCAACGCTTTGAACTGCCCTGCCGCTGAAATGTACTTTATAAATAAAGTTTCCTTACCTCCAAGAAATAACCAAATAGGTGTTTTACCTCAGGAGCGTTATGAAAAACCCTAAAAAAGTAGGGGATTTTTAGAATATTTTATATTATCATCAATTCACAGATCATATGTTCTTTGGTTGTTTGGGCATGTTTGAAATCAGCATATCTCAGTGATAACAAATAATTATGCTGAGTTTATAGGGTAAACGTCTTTAAACCTAAGATCTCTGTTTGGATTGTTATGTATCACAGGCCTCCAAGAAAAACAGCACAAAGAGCCTGGAGACGGTTGAGGCCCGCGCTTTCAGTCCTTAGAGGCTAATTAACTGCTTTAAAGCTGAAAACATCCACATCAGTCGGGTTAGGGTTAAGGTTAGGGTTAAGGTTAGGGTTAAGGTTAGGGTTAAGGTTAGGGTTAACCCTGACACTTGTGATGTTTCAGGGGGGAACCATCAAGTAAATGTATACTAAATATGAATAGTATATATATATATATATATATATATATATATATATATATATATATATATATATATATATATAAATCAGAACAGTTTTTGATACAAAATCAAGACACGTGTATTGGAGTCAATATCGTCGTTTTGTAGTTCTGTGTGCAGCGAGGGTTTGTTTCCTCCGGGGGCTCCAACTTCCTCCCGCAGTACAAAACCCACGTTAAATACTGCGATGAACCTCGTTAGAATACTGTGTATGAGTAGGTGTTTTTGTGTGCGTATGTGTCGACTTTCTATGGGTCGGGAGAATATGGAAAACTCCACTCAGATAAACCCCAAGTCTGGATTCATACCCAGAACTTTCTTTCTTTGAGGCAACTGCTGGTTAACAGCTTTATCCCTGCAACAGGTCGAAACAAGCGAGAGGGAAATCATTCAAATGAAAATCATCTCGCACTTTAGAGTTAAATCCCTCCAGTATGCAGACTGACTTCCTGCCATATTTGCTCTCACTATCGATTGCTGGCTTTCTTTCACGGTATCAATACCAACGTTTTGGGTAATTAAATGTATTATTATTATTATTATTACTCTTGCTTCCTGTTTCCAAATCAAGTTTTGAACATGGTCTGAGTAATCTGTTGGTTTATCTGATTGTGGTATTATTATTGCCTATTGGACTGGTGCTACTAGCCAACCCTTTATCAAAAATATATGCATCTAGGCCTATGCTGCCGCCCCCAACAGCAAGGGTATGTGGCTGAAAAGCCCCCAGCCCCCAGTGTTGGACGAGCAATGCCCTCCAATGAACTCACATTAAATGTGAAGTTCGTCCATAGTATTTTTGTCTCAAAAAAGGTCCCAATATTTATTAAAATAGGAATTATTAGAGTTAAATATGATACGAACAAGATAGATATCCATAAGTCGATTCATTAAGTTCGACTAAAAGTTACTTTTGGTAATAAATCTCCCCTCAGTTTCATAAATATACGACCAACCTTTCCCAAAATCAATGCAAGTTCTTCCTCACACTAAAGTCCATCAGGGTATAAAATTTGATGACGATCCATGGAATAGTTTAGGAATTATCGGGCTGACATGACGGCGGTGTTGACCATTCCATAATATAATAATAATATAGGGGTTAAAGGTCCCAGTGTAGAGGGGTGACATAAAAGATGTGAAATATTGTTCATGCATTTAGTATTTCAAGCTGACCTGATTACAGAAATGAAATATATTTAATGTTCCTCAAAAAAAAAAAAAAAAAAAAAAATCCTCACTTCCTCTTATTCTGTGGCTCAGCTGTCAACTGGAACCAAGAGCAGATATCCTATTAACTGCCTTGCAGTGGCTTCCTGCCACATCTAGAATTGATTTCAAGGTTCTCCATTGTCTTTATAAAACCATTAAAGGCTTGGACTAGGTTACATTGTGAACTCAGTTGTTGGCGTTTTGTTCACAAGAACAATGTGATCATCTACCGTTGGTTTACTTGAGTTTATCAGGGAGGGTCCCCAGAAAATAAAAGATGCATCCTCTGCCAATTATGACCCAATGCTCTGAAAACACCCAAACTACAGACATCAGGGAGGCCAGATCTTTACAGCGTTTAGATATAAACATAAAACCCTGCCTCCTCGCAGTAGCTTTTAATAAGATATTAATACCTTACACTTCCTCACTTCTTTTGAAGTTCAGTTTTTCTGGATGTAATATAATCTATATTCTGTAGCTGATTTTAGTATTCATTCTGTATTTCATTTTCATCCTTAATTAAAAAAGGAACTTTTAAATTAAATGCCTTAATTCTAATTGTTGTAATAATGGTGAAAGAAGATTTGGGAACTCTGAGTAATGGAAAATAATATACCTTCCTAAGTCATTAACACAAAACTGAGCCTATGCTGTTGTCTCCGACAGCATGGGTATATCCCAGAAAAGCCCCCAATCCCCTGCATTTAGTAAGAAATACTGTCGTTAAGTGACTCATTAATAAGTCCACGTTGACTCAAGCTAACTACGTCTATGAAGTCAGCAATAGGTTGTAAATTTCTGCATTTATTTATTGATTTATTCATCCTTATGTCATTTTTCTGATCCTCTGTACACAATATCCTAAACCTTTCAGGGAAATAATGAGCCACAAAAAATAACTATAAAAGCCCACAGAGAGCGTCGACCTCAACCGGTGCCAAATCCCTCACCATCGTTGAGAGCGTCTTCACGCTATCGCAAAAGCACTGATGAGAGTTTGTCCAGGTTGCATTAGAGACAGACACAGTCCCTGCGACAAAGACAGATTTGCAGCGTGACGTTAGTGCTTCTAAAGTTGTTAGCTTCCTTTACCTTTGAGGGCGTTGTGAGGGTGTGAAGTCTTTCTCAGTTTCACATTTACTCCTGGCCTTGTAGCAGGTTTTGCAGGAGAAGCCTTGCATGGCGTCCTAACAGTTCTCCACAGAGGTTTGAAACCCTGTCTTCAGTTTCCCAGGAGATTTAAACCTTACATCCCAGTCCTATTCTCTAATGTTGAGAGCATCAACTCATGTTCTTCATAACGTCAAATCTTTGACGGTCGATTCCTCCCCCACTCTTTCACCTTGCCGATCTTTGCGGTCACATGGTCTGTTGCAGCGAAGCAACGACAGACTTTGCGTGTTTTGCATTTTACAAACGATGCAGGGGCTGGAATGAGTGACCCTGTTTTTTGTTTTTTTCCTAAATACATTTCTAGCTCCTTCATCAAATTTAAAAAGCATGATTTTGAAATAGACGTCCATCTTTAAAACGCTGTCGTTTTTCTCCCCACAGAAGTCCAGCTGTCAGAAGGTTTCCCTCGATGATTAACAGGCGACATGAACTCGCGCATGTGACCAGAGCCACATTTAAATCAATCAGAATATACACACAGATGAAAAAGAAAGGATGTAGATAGTGGTGATGTGTTAAAGTCCGCTGAGTGACATTTGAGGATAAAATCACAGAGGAAGTGATGAGAAAGAGGGTTTCCCCACTTCTTTTGGTTTATTAATAAAAAAGTATACACACACACAGCTGGTAGCAACTCATAAAGCCGTGAACGAAGGAGGAAGTATGACTGTTGATTAGGAAGTAGCGAAACCCATTACACGATTCGTGCATTATTATAACTTTCAATACGTGTACAGGGATAAGACGAGTCTTGTGCAGAGGTGGAACCTTTGCTGGCTCAGTGCGATGATTTAAAATGAAACATATCTTTTTTGCATTCTAATTGGATCAATATCTTTTTTTATGTGACCTACTTCCGAAATGGTGTAATTTCCCTTTAGGATAAATAAAAACAATCCTGGGTATCGGTGTTAAAAGATTATTAAATGACAGATTGAAGTACAAAACAAAAACAAATAAAAAAACCTTTGAAGTTCTTCTCTCCAGGTTTAAACGCAAAACTAAATCAGTAGATTACTACTTCACAAACATGTAGTATTTGTTTCAGAAGAGTGTAAACACGTTTAAATAAAAGGCTATACCTGAACCTGCATGTTTGAAGACCTGAATCTGCAGATACATCCTTATCAATTAAACAACCCCCATTATGTGAGGCCGTCTCCTATACCTTCATCTTCATCGGCTGCATTAATAAATTGCTGTTTGTAGATATAATAATCATAATAATTTTGCGGGCAGGCTGTCTTTTATTCTCTTTTATTTCTCATCTATTTTTTTGTCATTGTGTTTTTGTATTTAATTACTGTTATTTTGACTTTCTTGCATCTCTGTCCTCTTTCATGCTACCTGCTTAAAATATTGCCTTTTTGGTCACCTTGTTTTTCGATTCTTCATCTCTGTCATGCATATATTTGACTTTATGTCTCGTTGTTTAATTACCTTTTGAGTTATCTGTCCTCGGATTGTCTGGCAAATGACTTTGTTAGAAGAATAATTGCAATGATAATGATATATAACATTTATCTGTCAAACATTTTCAAAAGGATACCATCGTGTCTTTATTTTAGGGACTCTACAGTCTTTTTGGAAAGACCGTATCTTGTCGTCAAATCTTTCATTGTTTGTTTTCTTAATATTTTTCCCCTTGCTAGAGAAATGCAGATTACAGCCTTTTTTTTTTCTCTGTGAGATGCCAGATGAATAGACTGACAGGAATGACAAGGTGGCAAACAATCACTACACAGATACAAAGTCAGGTGAGAACAAAAGAGCGACTGTTTCAGAGTTGATGTTAGGAATTTGGCAGCTTATAAGATTCCGGCTGGAGTTGATGTCATACAGCCTCGCCTGTAAATCCTGACCTTGCTAGTAATTGCAGCTGTCATGCAAAGATAATTTAGACACCCACTCATGTTAATGTGATTCATGATGTATTGTTTAAGTGGGTAAATGTCTTTTCAGCCGTTTGACTGTGACAGTTTCTGCTGCAGGTGAATGTTTCCTCTCCATTACTTTAAAGCTTTAGCGTCAGGGTTCAGGCTTGGATTGGGGGAATCTGGTGAGTCCATCCGATGTGTATTGGTATAGATTCATGTTGTTACATTCATTGTTTCCAGAGAAGGCAGGTGGCGCTGCAGCATGGACGCACAGTAGGAAGGATCTGGGTTGAAAACCCCTGGAGACCCAGGGACTCACATTTGCATAGTTTCCTTCCTGGGAATTTGTTCTACGGCTCACCGGCCAGAATCATGCAGTCGAGGTGAATTGGGCAATCTCATTGTTTGTTAGTATGATTGGTTGTTTGTCTCTGTCATGTGTGGAACTGGAAACTCGATCTGGCCGGCCTCGCCCAACACCAGCAGGGATAGGCTCCGGTGCCGCCAGGACTTTGTATTTTGTTTTGTAAATAAATGTCCCAACAACTTGTCTTAAATTTGGTCTAATTTCCCTGTCATAAATGATAACTTTAGTCATTTTCATGCAGCTCTGTAGGTCCGAGATTCTAAAAGAAATACCCGCAGAACTGACAACTTTCCCATCTGCCCCAGATGTGGTAAACAGAACATCCTCTATATATCCTGAGATACTCATCCTTCACGTGTGCACTGCCGTCAAACTTAAATTACACTGCAATAGTCAGATGTTTACTTACGCTGTGTTGCACGATGAGAAAAACAACCATTGCTGCATATTGCATGATGGGGAAGTTAGCAGGAAGTAAGACGTGGAGGCTGTCTTTTGGTTTTGAAACAAAAGAAAAGTAAAACAGTGAATACAGTGCACTGTTACTACTTTATCTGTCAGTCAAGCATACACAAAGATGAGAGGAAAGCCCGGTTACCTCATTCATCTTCTACTTTCATCAACAAATCTTGGGAAATATATTTGTTTAAATCTGGACGTAGTTCATTCGAGACTTTTCTTAAATAATCTTTAATATCCTCTGAACGCCGCCCTGTGAGTGTGAATATGATCCTAACCCTGTTTGAGATGTAGACATACCCTATTTATATGTAGTTTACCTTTTTTGGTCCCATAGATATAGAAACGGATAGCATAGAGGCGACGAACCAAATCAGTATCTAAGCGTCTAAGTTTCTAGTCGCTAAAATATTTAAACTACATATTCAATTTTGTTGTTGTTGTTCTCCACTCACCATATATTTTTCATGATCTTGTGAAATTGTTTTCTTTAGATTTATTTATAGATGACCTCATTTGTTGTCTTGTTTACGGAGAGAATGTTAATAATCTAGTTAGAGGTAACTACCGGTCATATCCAGCTGATATCAGAACTTGTATATTCCGCCTTCATTGTGATCATAATGTGGTGCAACCTGCCTGTAATACTACTCATGGTTAGATTGTTATAGGCACATCACGAGTTTATGAGCCAACCTCATAAACTATCTTTATTAGTACAGGTCCACATATTGTGTCAAGGCACACATTAAAATCTGTGCTCCGTGCCTGATCTCCATGATAGCACCTCTACTGACCAAGAAGGAACAGAAAAAAGCATTCCAGTACGCTCAAAACCATCTAGATAAACCACAGAAATGTGTGAGATACTATGCTAAGAGATAAAATCATGCTGTAACCTTTCAGGGCCGTGGATCCCCGGAGGAAGAATGAAGAACATGCTGAAAATCACCCGTACCTACAGTGAAGCATGGCGATGGCTAAGTGAGGCTCTGGGTAAGGCTTTGCTCCTCAGGCACTAGAGAGAGACCTACAGCGCTTAGAGGGTAAGAAGGACTCCATCATGAATTAGCAAACCCTAGACGCTTGGGTGTAACTTGACATTCCAAAGGGATAATGATCCCAAGCGGACCTCAAAGTACCTGAACTCCTGGGACATTCTAGAGTTTCTGCCACAGTCACATCCCTTGAATCCCATAGAAAATGGCGAGTTGGACTTCAGGAAAGAAATAAATCCAAGACTATTACAGAGCTGGAGGCCATTGCCCCTTAAGGATGGAATAAGATTCCCCAGAAATGCTGCTGCAGGTCATATCAGGGTGAGGGTCTCCACCACTGAGTATTAGAGAGCTTCTTTTTCCTACTTTATTTTTTGGTGTGAGTTGGTTGTCATTGCAAACAGCTGAGAGATAGATTGTATGTTTTGCCAATAAACCTAATAAACAGTGGGATATGAATAGATCTGCTGCTGACTGTATGGGCCTGTGGGCGTATGAGCTGTCATCTTAATGCTCACCGGATTAATTACTCATGTTTATGTCACTACATGAATTATAATCAGGATGGTTAAAATCCACCGACAGACAGGAAGTCGCTGCGGTTCACATCAACAGGTTAATAATACAGTAGGTGAAGGCTGACAGTGTGTAAGACACACAGACAGAAGAGTGAGTCTGAGAATAATAGTCACACTTATCATGAGAGGAAACAGCCTCCCTTCAAGGAGGTTCATCCAAGGTCGTTCTTAGTTCCGGGTGTCTGTGGAGGTGGTGTGAAGGGCGAGCAGTATGACTAATATACAACTAAATAGATAGCTTCCTGTTCTGCGCCTGTTGCTCCTGCATGCTTAGGGAAGCACATCAATGAAGTTGTACAGTGTCACCTACTGTCTGCATGAAGAGAATCAGCCTCAGGCCTGTAAGAGGAATGAGAGTGTGCTTTGTGCTGCAGGTTTCAACAAAACTCTCGTGGTTTTTCGGTGGAATGTTTATGAGGTTCGTGTCAAGTTTCTGCGTTTACCGATCCATGAAAATCGTGTCATTAGAAAATGCTGATGAGTTTGATCCATACAAGATACAGTCATTCAGTCATTCATGCTACAGATCTGGAGGGAAGTGGCGCCATCGTGTGGTCAGAAAGTAAAAAGTCAGGAAATCAATCCAGTGTCTCAAAGGCTTTATATTTTTTCGCTGTCATTTTTTTCACTTCCTCTCCTGGAAATCAACTCAGTTAGAATATAACACTTAGTTTCATAAATTACACAAGACCACAGCGGTGAAAACAAACATATACAGTCACAGTTTACATTAATTCAAAATGCAGTTAGCTCATGAAATTATATATAAAAATTTAAAAAAATCACAATTTCAATAATTAGAATCTGCAGGCGTGCGAGAAAATAGAGGCCGCTTTTGTAATTTTAGGTATTTTTGTCTAAAAGGACAATGAATTCTGAATGTCGGTGAATTCTGACCTGAAATCTTGCTTACGCAGCCGGAAAGAGCTTCTTTTTTTTTTATGATTTAGTGTTCAGTGTTAGGCACAGACATTATTAAAAGGCTTTAGCCTGGGGCAGCAGTTTAGCTTATTAGACAGAGCAGCTGCTCCATGCACTTAGGGTGAATCCTCATAGAGCGGCAGTCACAGGTTCAATCCCAACTGTGGCCATTTGCTGAATGTAATCTCCCCGTCTCTCTCTCTCTCCCTGTTTCCTGTCAAACGTTTGGCTGCTAACAAATAAGGAAGGCCAATGGGCCCAGAAAAAAGACTTAACCTGGCAAAACCTAAGAAGCAATAATTGTGGACCGTCATTGAATCCAAGGGATCTTAAGTGCAATATATCATAATATTTTGTTAAATATCCAGCGCACAGATAATGAACACACTAGTATGACAGCATTACCAATGTTCAACTCCCTTGCTGAGTGTCAGATCCTGGAGACCTGCGCTCTTAATGGAGCTGATATGCGCCCCAGAACGTGTTGTCTGTTAGAAAATCCCCTGTGATATCTATGCTGACACTCTCTCCCTTTGTGAGTTTGACAACCTGGGCCACCCACACAGACCCCTCAGCTGTCTGCGGGAAGAGACCCTCAACCAATTTCCTCAGACTTCTACCAAACCGAGCATTTCTTATTAGAATCACCGATTTGTCTTGACGTCTCTGAAGATACTTGCTGAAGGTGACCTGGGCGTAGATGAAGTAGAGGCTGTCCTTGGAGCAGTGTATGGAGTTGCCACGAAGGACCAGGGAGCAGGAATCACAGCTATGCAAGGCTTGCCAGGAGGAATTGACTGGAGCTGTGGGTGAGATATTTCACAAACTTCTCTTTAGTTGCTCAGTTAGCGAAACATTTTCACCTCACACGATAACAACTTTGAGTCATCCAAACTCAAATTTTCATCTCTAGTTGAACAAAGCTGCGGTTGATATCCTTCTATATGACAGTGTGATGATTCCCCTGACGATAACCTGATGTCTGTTTCCTGCAGGCTGAAAGGTTTCCTTATGTCGGTTCAGCCCACATAAGAGGCTCTGCTTTGGGTTTGATGAGGTCTTACGGAACCACTTCTCATAAGAAAAAGGAAATGTGGTAGGAGGGACACAGGTTTAGTGTGCACACGTCTGAACGTAGCGTATGCTGAAAGCTTTACCCTAAGGTAGAAGGAGATGAGTTCTACTGCTCTCAGGTCCAATCCAGCTCTTTGAGTGATCGTGCAGAGTGTGAAGGTAATAACTGATTTGGTATTTCTTTTTCCAGTTATTAAAACGTCAAAATCTAAAGATTAACAGGATGATTATTCTTGCATTCAGCTGCTGCGTCATTCTCAAGTGGTTATCACCCACAAGGGACACGGGACACGGGACACGGGACACGGGACAAGACTCTGTGGAGGCCTTTTCTTACGGCAGAAGTGTGCTGCTGAATTTAAATGTGGCAGAAAAAACCTGGAGCACGCCATCCATCCTGAAATGCCCGTTTCTGTGACTACACAGGTAATCACTGACAAGATCCATGAGATAATAATAATAATAATAATACATTTAATTTATAATGATGGTGACAGACTGAGATAACAAAGTGGTCTTTTACCACAAAGGTGGGCATTTCCCTGGAACTTGGCCAACGACTTGTCGGCTGACTGGGTCCTCAGTAGAAGTGATATCTCTCCAGCAATTCCTAACCTTCAATGAGACTTTGGCCGCATCTCCAACCAGAAAAGTTCCACAAAACAATGGAAAAAACAGACTATTCACAATTCTAAGAGAACCGAAACAAGGAGGCCCACAAGGTGAGTGCTGGTGGTGAACCAGCTGTGAAATTATTACACCATAACAGGGGCAATCTACGCTGATTTATTCAGAGAGCTATATTAAGTATACAATTAAGAAGATCCAACATGGTGGGAAGCCACCAGGACAAAGTTCCAGTCCACAAGTCAATGGTGGCTATGGCTCCGATTCAGGGAGGCAGATCTGAACCCCAAACAGCCTTCAAAAACACCCGATACGGCAACTTTAGACTATAATCTCATCCCCAAAGTCAAGAAGAAGAAGCTCCTTTTGTGAGTGATGATGACATCATCGCTGCTGAGCAGTATTTACAGCGGGCTTAAGAAGCAAAACCCTACCTCTGGCCATAAACTGATTAATCATCCCTCATATACTGTATATGATCATATTTAAATGTAAAAAGATAAAAAGATTTTAGTACAACTTTTTAAACTTTGCATTCATTAATATACTAACAACTTTATTTATAGTTTAGTTTACCACCCACACACAAACGGGGAACTTACTGAAATCTCTGATTAGATTGGATGTGATCTGTTTTCTTTATGATCAATTTTTTATTGAAAGAATATATATATTCTGAAAAAATATAACCAACTTCTCTTCATATCCATTATGCATTCTAAACCAGTTCTTAATAGTAGTATTTTTTTTGCAGCGGCAGTAGAAGCTTCTAATAATAATACAATCTTTTTTTCAAGGCTTGTTAATGTTAATTGTCAAAACACATCCGTCAATCTTTATCAGTCGAAACTTCTGTGGGCAAAGAAGTCGTATATTTTTCTGTTTTCAGTGCAGTTTTTGTGGTGGATCCATTATAAGTGGGTGGAATGTGAATGAGACGTCTCTGAAAAAAAAAACTCACTCTTTGACATCTTATAGGCGCTGACAACCTGACTGCTGATATTTCAGGAAGTCAGAAAAGGAGGAAACTGGGGATTTCAAAATTCAACGTAGTCACTGAACGTCTCACTGTTGGAAGTTTTTGATTTTCCATCAAGCTTACGAAAAAAAAACCCGACATAATAAAAGTCGGGGCAGTCCTCTCTGCAAACGTCTCAAACTTAAAAATGTGCCTGACATGATCCCCTCATGCACTCACAATCGTCAAAACAGATTCATTTATGCTGACAATGCATGTACTTACATCTGATCAGCTGGATGTATGAGAAAGGAGATCCTGAAAAACAAATAATTAAGACGTTTAGTTTGCAATAACTGTGGAAATAATCATGGTGCATTCCCCCCTTTTTATTCCTCCTTCTCCATTAAGGTTTGAAAAAATAATGATTAAAAACATCTACTTACCTTTAGATATTAAAGGGGCTGCCAAAGTGTTGACTGCAGAAAAAAAAATTGAGATTAATCCAACGTTGTTCATGTAAAAACATTTTTTTATGGAAATCCTTACTGGTGCTTAATGTGAGAAATATGACCCGTGTACTTTAAAAAGTATGTTGTGTTTCTTTAAGCACGTAGTGAAATTTATTATTGAATTGATGTACCTGCTGGACTGACATCCGGCTTCAGTGTAGAGACTTCATCCTTAATGGTAGACAACACACATCATCATCATCATCATCATGGGAATTATCATCCTTATTATCTTTGTTTACCTTTGACATAAACAAATGTGATTTTGAAATAGGACTGGTGTTCCCACATCAGATATTAAATAGGTAACTTCTAATATTATCAACTTTTTTTTCATCCTTCTCGTGGCAGAAGCACCGACCTCGGTCGACTTGAGCTTGATTGAGGAGAGGAGCGCGGCCAGGATCACCATGGCGACGGTGAGGAGGAAACACCACACCTGCAGCAGCAGGTATTTATGAGAAGACCTCGAATGAAACTCCATTCTGTCAAAGAAACACATGGAGAATTTATGTTTCTGTGAAGCTAATGGAATGATTTTTATGGTAATGGCAATTCTGACCCATTTTATATCCTTCAGGTTGTTGTATCGATTATCATTCTTAAAACATGTTAGTTAATAATGCCAGTCGACTCATTAGGGATTATTTATTTCTTTATTTGGATCCCCATTATATATATGCATATATATATATATATATATATTAAATGTGTTATATATATATATATATATATATATATATATATATATATATATATATATATATATATATATATATATAACACATTTAATGAGTCTTAACATTTTCATTTTCATTTTAAAGTTCATTACATTCAGTCATGAATTTTTCTCGAATTTTACCTCAGTGGGGATTTTTGGCTACCAGCACAAAGGGGCCTGTAAACGCCAACCTTGTGGTTTGACTCTTTGTTTTTTGTTACAAATACTGAGAGTTGGCATTGATTGGTAAATGAGTCTAAACTGTTATACAAGAATGTTCGGGTAGTAATCCATACTTCACACTCAGGACCAAACACCACGCTTTGTGATATGATATTTATTTGATGTTATGTCAGATGTGGTTGTAAAACATTTCAGGCGATACGTTACGACAGAGAAAAGAGAAACGCCATTTAATTATATATTACAAGAAATTGAGTCAGTGAATCATAGTGTCTGATGATCATTATTCTAAAAGTGCTCTTCTCGTTTTTTCGCATGAAATATTACAAAAAAAAATCTGAGAAATATGTACTATTTAAAATATATCATTTGAAATATCAAGTATCCAAAGTATCGCACGAACGTTAGAGCACTTATAGTTGAAAAACTAAATATGCCAATCCGAATCCGTTAAATCCAAACAAGATCCCAGCAGGTCTAATTAACTATAATTAATCACATTTATTTCTCTGATGTTTATGATATTTGACATTATTTATATTTTCTGAGAACTCAAAATTGAATTTTGTGTTCTTCTTCTTTTTTTTTTCTTCAAATCCAATAAAAACATCCAATTATCCCGTTTGAATATGAATAAAATACGTTTTAACGGCTCATTAGAATGAAGTATTTTGCACATTCACCTGTCTCCCGTCTATTTGACATTTCAGCATCTCAACAGTTTTGTGATGCTAAAACAGCAAAACAAACAACATTTTTCTGCGATGAACCCTAAGCCGCTGCTTAAACCGGATATGCTGAAAAATAGCACATGGATGTAAGATAATATTCTGACACTCACTCAACATAGGAACTGAGTTCACCTGCTGAGTCTTGACTCACCCAGTGTGTGTTTCTGCCTCCGTGTCCAGATGGAAGTGCTGCTTCCCTCTGAGCGACATGACAGGTTGACAGGGTTTCCTTTTGCCATATATGACAAGCTTCGTTCGTTTTTTTTTTCTTTGCCTTTTGTAGAAAGAGTTGTGGTTAGAAAGAAACAAGGTGGGGGCAGTGGTGTGTGTGTGGGGGGTTCAACTTGCGGATGACAAAGTGAGTGTTATATTCGGTCAAACCGACGAGCACTACATGAAAACTAAAGTAAAACCTCTGATTGATGAATGAAACCTAAATACTTTCTCATAAAGAACTCGCCCTTATTCCCCTCAAAAATTAGAGTCAAAGTAGAAGATATATATAAACGTAATGTATGTGTTTTATACGTAATGTATAATAACATCTTTGGATTCGCTGAGGGACATTCTGAAACCTTAAGTAAAAACTTTAGTGACACATAATGAATAAAGTCTGTGGTCTGGCCTCCCACTGACATCGCTGCGTCTTTTGCGGCTTGTTTGTGATTCCCCGTGTTTATAGGACACTGTCACACTTTTAACAGCCAAACAAGAATGACGGGGGCTTTTTTCTTCACGACGGGCCTCCGATCTGACTTGATCTGATCTTGATCTTCTTCTTGATCTTGATCTGGTGTTATTTGGAAATGCACCTCATGTTTTCTTTCGTATAATGCAGCGTGTTATGACATATGGCTTTGGGAACGTTTGCCTCATTCTGCCTCTCCACAAAGTTCTGTTTTAATAATCAATCAATCAATCTTTATTTATATAGCGCCAATTCACAACAACAGTTGTCTCAAGGTGCTTTCCAGAAAGAGCAGGTCTAGACCAGACTCTTTATGTAATTATCTACAGGACCCAACAAATTCCTCCTTGAGCAGCACTTGGCGACAATGGCGAGAAAAAACTGCCCTTTAACAGGCAGAAATCTCGAGCAGATCCAAGACTCAGGGTGGACGGCCTACTGCCATGACTGGTCGGGTTTGAAAAAAAAGAGAGTGAGAGCGAGAAAGAGAGAGACGCAGGTGAGGAGAGATACAGACGGGGGAAAAGCAGCAAAGATATCAGCTATAATCCAAGTTCTCCAACCGCTCCATGGTCGGGCCGCGGCAGCAGCAGGATGATAATAACATTAATATTAATGTAACATATAGTGATAGCTTATGGGGAAATACTATAAAATAATAATAATAATGATAACAACAATAATCATCATCATGAGCATCTTGTGATCATTGGACATCCAGCAGGTCCACAGCAGCAGATGCAATCACCAACCATGTGACCTTACAGGGCGAGAAAACACAAAGACTCCAGAGAAGAAGTCAAGTTAGTAACATGCATTAAATCCATTTAACATGCATTAATCCATTTAACATGCATTAAACCGTTTAACATGCATTAAACCAATTAACATGCATTAAAGTGAGAGGGATGTATAAAGAGGGACAGTGAGAGAGGAAGAGAAAAAAGCTCAGTGCATCATCTAGCAGTCTAAACCTATAGCAGCATAGCTAAGAGCTAGCATATGCCAGCCTTAATTATAAACTTTATCATACAGGAAAGTTTTAAGCCTACTTTTAAATGTAGAGAGGGTCTCTGCCCCCCGAACCCAGATTGGAAGATGGTTCCACAGGAGAGGAGCCTGATAGCTGAAAGCTCTGGCTCCCATTCTACTTCTGGAGACTCTAGGGACTACCAGTAACCCTGCATGCTGGGAGCGCAGAGTTCTGATTGGACAATATGGAACTATGAGCTCCTTCAGACACGTTGGTGCCTGACCGTTAAGGGCTTTGTACGTGAGCAGAAGGATTTTGAATTCGATTCTGGATTTTACTGGGAGCCAATGAAGGGAAGCTAATACAGGAGAGATAAGTTCTCTTAACCTGGTTCTGGTCAGCACCCGTACAGCAGCGTTCTGGATTAAGAAGTCTCAACATATAATTACTGTTAATTTAACTGTTTACATATCTACATTAGTGTAGATTTAAATTTCAAAATGTTAAGAAATCTCCAAAACACAGGAATTCCCCACTGCACAAAGTCCTTGACCCTAGAATTCATTCAATCACGAGAGACAAGAGAGCGCAGGAGCTACGGGAGGTTTAGGCTTCCAGAAAAGCTTTGGTGTTTGGTCTCTTAAGGGAGATGTTTCGATTTGAGGGCATCTACCCTGAGCAGCAGCAACATGGACCCCCTGAAACGGTTGGCGGTGGTGGTGGCTAATGACACTGTTCAGACCGACGGGTTGGAGGCATTAATTAACTGCGGACACAGAGATATTTGGATTGAATAAGACACAAGTAGCATGATAGGCTAAGGATGAAGATGTGGCGATGTGTTATAAGATGTGTGACGAGAACAAATAACACAATGACAATGACAGCAGAGAAAATTAGATTTTTACTTTGACCTTTCGTTCCCAAAAGCTCTTTTTTCTTTGATACATGAAATATGCTACTGACATCTACATGCTGTCCAATACAATCATAGAAATACACATTTTGAAGGAAACAATATGTCGGTTTACAAGGGACACTGACTGGATTAAGATTGTAATGTGTAAAGGTTGTCAACTAACAGATCACAAAAATGTTTTTATGCTAAACATAGAAGGGAAAATTGACACTGGCTTTTTGTTTTCCACCAAATTATTAATCCTTAACCCAAACCGCCATAATAATAATAATAATATCTTAAATTTGTGAAGCAGCTTTCAGGAGACCCATGGACGCTTTACATGTCGGGCACAGAAGAAAGACAATAGCAATAATAAAGAGCTGGAAGGGAAAAGGCGATGAGACAAGAGAGTTGACGGTTAGCTGGTTAAAAGGTGGTATTGGGTAATCCTGTGACGGTGATGGGAACAAGGTTACAGAATGTCAAACATAAGCGTGGAAATGAGGATCTTAGGCGGATGTAAAATCAGTAGCGAAAGTTGCGTTTGGGCTTAGAGGAATGCAGTGAGACCGAGTGAGGGTCAGTTTCCATTTGTTTACTGTGTTTGGTTTCACGCTCCATGGGACATCCCCACCCAACATGTCCACGGTCTCCCGGAGTATGAAAATGCCACCGACTTTCATATTCACTCACTCACTCTCGCCCACACACACACACACACACACACACACACACACACACACACACACAGAATGACAGGAGAGTGGGCTGGATGTGGGCTGTTGGGTGCTGTCCCCTCTAAAAACAAACAGAGTGCTGATAGAAGCTGGATGATGTTAATGCATAATGTCAGTGTGGCCTGAAAAAGAGAACTGTGTGTCCTGAGACTTTTCCATAAAAAATCACGTTGTTCTTTAGTCTTGTGTCAAAGTTCAGCTGCCCACTGATGACGTTACGACACTCACTTTAAACTCGGACCTCCGTTTGTCTGAAATTCTGCTTTTTGAGTCAATCATATCGTAAGAATTTAGAAAAAGAAGTCCATTAAAACTACAATCCTCTTTATTAAGACTGTGGCCCTGGTTTAATCCGATGTAATGAACAGACACCTGGAGATGTAAGTGAACATCCCACGGCTGATTCTGATGTTGGTAATCCTGATCGGTGCAGGAAGTATCACTCCACTCTTCCTAAATCTTCTTCTTCTTCTTTTGGCTGTTCCCTTTTGGATTTCCCACAGCAGATCATCTGTTTCCATCCATACTTTCCGTCCTGGCTAACCGTACCAGTGACAGTATTCGTTGATCAAAGCCCGAACGGATCTGGTTTTAAAATTAGTTTCATGTGCCGCATATTCATTTGGCATACATTTTTCGCCAGGTGGCTTTCCTGACGCAAACCTCCCCATTTATCCGGGCTTGGGTCCGACACAAGAAGCACACCTCATCGTGGCTGGGTTGTTTTCAGGGCTGTGGCGAACAAAATCTGATATTTTCTAACCATTATGAGTCACTTTGTGATGTTTACCTAGCTACCTATGTGAATATCTGAGTCGTCGCCGTATGACAAGAAGGGAAACGGTCAGAATGGTTAGTCAGTCGGTTAAACCAGAGCGAAGAGACGATGACAACTGTGCAGATCATCAGATGTTCGCGATCTGCTCGTGATGAAGTTATTACTATGACTGTCGATGCGACTATTTTTGTCTGATGAGTGTGCAAACACATATCTGTGTGCACATGACCAGAGGACGGATGTATTAGCCTCCAGAAAATATGATCTAATTAAAAAATAATAATAATAATAATAATAATAATAGATTGTAGGACAAATTACATTTTGCTTCTCCAAATCAGAAACGTCAATAATAAAAAACTAAAAGAGCAGGGAAATTAAATACAGAAAAATCCAAATGGTTCTACATTTTGCAAAAGCTTTGTTCACATTGAAGCTCCTCTTATCCTACAGTCAGAGGCTCATCGATTCATTTGATTTTAAGGACATGTATAACATCATCATTATTCGTACAAACATGTGTGTGAAGCAATGAATATATAAAGTTGATTCAGTTCAAGTCAACACTGCAGGGAAGAACTGGATTGATTTTGGGAAAAGGTCAGTTGTAAATTTCTGACACTAAGGGGAGAATTATCTCCAAAAGTTTTGGCCACAATTTCTCAAATATTGGTTTGATTTAATCCAAATTTGGTGTATATGAATTTGAATCCAGCTGATCTATCTTGATTGTATCATCATTTACCCTAATTTTAACCTAATAGTTAATTTTTTACTCATTTGGGGAGCTTTCTTTTTTTTTTTACTTAACTAAAATAACAGTGGAAATACCTTTAAAGGGTTCAATCAGAGGGATTGCTTGTACATCAAAGGGAACTGGAGATTACAGCATACTTCTAGTTTAATTATATATTATAGTATTTAATAAGGCAGAGATGTAACGGCAGCAGATTCACGTCCACATACATTTCCACTCAAACATATGTTTTGGTAAATGCTACTTTCGCCTGGATGTTTCACTTTCACTGTACAAAATACTAAATGAGTACATGTGCAGAGTTTGACATTTTAGGGCTTTTCCGTCACAGGTCTGCACACGTGAGCAAGACTGGAGGTAAGAATGTCCAGGATGCATATTAAACAGATGTTGTGTAGCGAATATGAAATTGAGTGTACGTAGAATGAAAATGTAGTTTTTAAGTGGACTTGGTGGCATGTTGTTTACGAAGACGAAAAATATTTGCAAGCTCCTAGATAATGGCTGAACTTTGAACACTTGATCCTGAACCTAATCAGGATAAGCGGTTACAGAAAATGAACTAGAAAAAAAGCACTCAAAGAGAGAAAACCTCCACTGTGGTACAACAGTAGCCTAGGTTTGAGAAGAATCCATGCAGATTCCTCCACAACTCAGAAGGGTTGACTTATTTCCACCCTCTAAGTCCATCGACAACTCCAACTAACTCTCTGAGTATCTCCGAAATAATATGTAGCTGTTCGTCTTCTAAACCTTCAACTTCAGCGTCTCTGTTCAGCCCACGGCGTTCCAACTCAACCCCCAAAAGAACATCGAAGGAATCGAAAGGAACAAAGGCAGCAAAAGCCAAATTGTGATGTCACGACTCTTATTATTTGATTTGATTTGATTTTTAAATGCTTTGTAACGCGTAACCTTACCAGCATTGTATCACCTCTAGGATATACCGAAACCTACCTCTGGGTAAAAGCTCACGAAACTCCGTCCTGGAGATTTTCCATACATTCAAAACATGGTTCCTTGGCTTTTCTCCGGGGCAAAGGGGGGGACATGGCGGACTTGGGATTATTGTCTTGCTGCATGATCCAGTTGCACTTGAAGTTCAACCGCCAGATCGATGACGTGACATGCTCTCCATGGTTAACCATGACGCCAATAAAGGGAAGCCATCCAGAGAACGCTGATGAGCGAAACTCAAGTATCGTTCTCAGTTTTCATGAACATAATCATTTCCACTACTGGCCAGTCTTGTTGTAAAATGTTGTTTATGACACGTTCAGAGATGATTCCCAACCACACTGTTAAAAAACAAAAAAGAAGCTCACTGGTAACACACAGTTAAATGAAACGGTATCAAGCCTAAAATTTGAGTTGAAAATACTTAATTTACCTGTGTCACCAGGGGGAAAATCCCTTACAAATCTCTTTTTACTGAATATTTGTCTTGAAATGCTACCGGAATTAAATTATGTCTGAGTTGCGCACCAAAAATAAACAAATATTTGTTCACAGTTTCAATTTTTTTATTTCTATTATTGTGAAACCATGGAAGAAAACGCGGTTTATTGAAAAAGATTTAAAGATTTCTATTTTTTTCTTTCATCTTGTACTGTAAATTGTTGAAAATGATTAATGAACTCCACTGAATTACTTCTACTAGCAATTTAAATTACGTAACTATGTGTGTGTTTATATCCTCAAAGGAAAAATGACAAGTAATGACAAGGGACGGCAAAAAAAAAGAAAAAAGAAAAAGCAATATATTATACGAAACTGATCTGTTTTTTTTCACTTTAGAGTTTTAAAGAGTCAACATTTGTATTAGAGTACATCATGAGATCATATCACAAATGCAGAGCCACTGTGAGAAATTCTGAAAATAAATGTTTACTGGGACAGAACTGTGCTGTCTACATTAAATTTATGTGATCTGGCATTTCTGTTCGGTGGTGTCGCAGGAATTCCCCAGGTTTGGCTGGATGATTGTGGGTGGGTACTCCCCCAACGATGGCATTCTTCTTGTCCCTTCTACTTGAGGTATTTGCGACTGATTAAGACAGGTTAGGTGGACAAACAATCCAAACAACATCGCGGCTCGCTGCAATCACGGAAAGTATTTTTGACTAGATAAATCACCATTATCTCAATGTTTTTAAATAATTCTGCTCAGTCTATTCTAAAACCTGAGTAAAATAACACATCTTGTGCTGCGTTGGTTGTTTTTCATCCAGCATGTCCACGGCTCCAGCAAGTCCTGTAAGGAGTTTTGTAAAATCAACTGCATTTAATTTCACTCCACAATGACAGAACCAAGTTTATTATCAAATCAATAAAATGACAATTCAAGTAAGATGTATTACCTTAATGTTTGTATTTATGTGCAAATATCTGTAACAACAGACATAATTGTTATATTCAAACGGAAACATGATGAGATTCAGATGCATCATTTGCTCCCAAAAAAAAGGAAAGAATAATCTAGAGGGCAAACCTTTCTCTTGAGGTAGTGTGACGCTTTTCACCAGATTATTACAAGCCGCTTTTTTCAGGAAGGTTGTCACCACGTCCCTGTCGACATCAATCTGGCGAGCTGCGTTGAAAGGAATGGACAAAAGGTGCAGTATAGGCGGTTTGACTTGTGCAGAAATGTGTGTGTTGGATTGTATCATCCTTTCTATGCTGTTATGAAGAACAATGGCCTCAACCTGAAAACTGTCAGGTTTTCACTAAACCCTGTTCTCTCTAATGATCTAAATGACTTTTAGCTCAGTAAGTGTTTATGTAATGATTTACTGGAATTTCTTACAATGGCCTTATAATCACCAAAATATGATTCTGCTATAATACCCTGTACTTCCGTTTGAAAATATCCGAATATCCAATAAAAAAAAATTTCCAAAAAAATATCCATGAAGGCTGCCTTTATAGAGGATTTAAAAACGGTTCACAACTAGGTTATAAATTAGGTTAACAATTAATAAGTCATTAGTTAAAGTTTATAAACGACTTATGACATAGCTGTCTATTTAGATATGTGGGTCAATATTTGGCAATATGAACTTAGCAGTAGAGATAGGTGTGCACACTATTTGGCACGCATCTGGTCTCTGACCCTTTATATCTGATGAGTTATAACAGCTTATTACAATTTGTAAATTGTTTACAACTTAATTAGTAAACTACGTACTAGCCATTTATAAATCCTTAAGCCTTTAGTGACAACAAGAAAAAAAAATTATAGAAATGTCTAAAACTAATATCTTAGACACTCTAAATTAACCGAACAATAATAAATTGTTTGGTCTAGAATGTTGTTAAACAGTAAAATAAAATGTCAGACTGGGTGGATAGGGGAAGTTTTTTCACTAACTATTCAATACTCAGCAATATATCACAATCCTGGTTATTCATTTAATTTGTTAAATAAAGTTGTAGTTTAACCAACTCCTGGTAAAGAAAACTGGGTTGTGGTGGAGATAGAACCCAGAATGCATCACATTGCTGTTTTGGCAGCAGAGGGTGAACTTAACCAACATTATGCTGGTGGTTTTAAAGTAATGGCTGATCGGTGTGTGATCTTTCTATAATGCAGTTTGTTTCTTTGTTCTTCCCTTTTGTGTCCCTCCTAATTAATTTCTTCTTAGTCCTTGGAGGGACAATGAAAACATGGATCATGCAGCACACACTCTCGGCAGATATTTAATATTATAGTCATTCAGCTTAAGTTGCAACATCGATTGGGAGATCGCTGGAAATGGTTTAGGGGGGGAACCATGGGAGCACAGATGGCTGCAGGTACATTTACTACTAACACTAACTGGCCATGTAAATGACTACTTTGTGTCGGTAAGACAATCCCACATGGCTCGAGATGGAGCACATAAAGTCTTGAAACGGTGGCTTACCGTACAGCAGGAATCTGTTGAGGGAGTCCACAGAGTCTGCTGGGCTTAGTGGGGGCTCGATTTCCTGTAGAATAATGCACTCAGGGCAGTTGGCCCACGTGCCGCTCCAGAGCAGACTCCTCCGCTTTGGCTTCCCTGGATAAAAAACACAATAGACAAGCATCTACATATATATGTATAGATAAATATAGATATAGATATAGATATCTAGATATAGATAGATAGATAGATAGATAGATAGATAGATAGATAGATAGATAGATAGATAGATGGATGGATGGATGGATGGATGGATGGATGGATGGATGGATGGATGGATGGATGGATGGATGGATGGATGGATGGATGGATGGATGGATGGATGGATGGATGGATGGATGGATGGATGGATGGATGGATGGATGGATGGATGGATGGATGGATGATAGATAGATAGATAGATAGATAGATAGATAGATAGATAGATAGATAGATAGATAGATAGATAGATAGATAGATAGATAGATAGATAGATAGATAGATAGATAGATAGATAGATAGATAGATAGATAGATAGATTATTGAGTTATTAACATAAGTAAGACATCAGAAGTGTCTTTATTCTCAGCCAGCTTTCTCTCACTCCCTTAACTCAACAATAGACTCTGATGGTTATAATTCAGGTGGAATTATCAATATGCGCCACAAAAGCTCAGCATTTGTTTTAAGGATGAATGAAGGAGGATGACTCTGTGGTTACCTTCCAGGGCCAAATCATCTCTGTCAGGATATATGTGATAGGTCCAGGTCTGGTTCACGCAGTTATCGCCTCTGAAAAATAAAAAGGGAACAAATACATATTAAGCTGGAGGCGGATTTGGCCTTTGATTGTAATACTACTTCTAATTGTGATGCACTAAAATGTACCTTAAATTGATATACTATTAGAATTAGGATTATCAATGACTTTTACCCATAACGTAAGAATGCTTTTATATTCTCAAGTACAACAGTGGATATTGTAACTAAATAAAAATGATGACCGATTCCATACAAATTGTTTAAATGTGAGTTAATGCATCACCAAAACCGAAAGTCCTCTTAATCATTATTTGCAATTAAATGTTTTCATGGTGTGATTCAGCAGAATAGTGCACATCAGGACAACAAGAAGACATGCTGGTTCCATGTTGTTCTGGACTCTGACATCCTTCCTGGAGCTCATATTGGTTTTTGGGAATGTTCCTTTAACCCCATTATGAAAGATGTACCCCATGTTCTACAATTTATCCCATGAGGTTTCGTGTGTTTCTCACATGCGCATATGTCCAGACAGCAGCAGCGAGCCATTGGCGGTCTTCTCCATGTTGAACCACAGGTTGTCCATTAATCTGTACATCTGGATTTCAGCCTCATTGTGACTGACGGCGGCTTTACAGAACCATTTCCCCAGGTACTGAACCAGAAAGAGACACGGAGAGGTGGGGTAGCATCAAAAACTACATTTATTATTATTTAAGAATATAAGCTCACAACTTTCAACTAGATGAATAATGTCTGTGTATCTTAAAATAATATGTGCATTTTAAATCCATTCAATACAAATTACACAATTTCTTTCATAAAATAGTTTCTCTTTCAGGAAGGTCCCCCAACACTAAGTGCCAGTGACAATAAAAAATCAAATGCGATTATGAAATTTCACACTGTCATATGAATATATTACAGCGTGTGAGTCCATTTATTCTGAATCTATTCCTTACCTGCTGATGGTCGATCGTGTT
Organism: Lophius americanus; assembly: GCA_037951165.1. Taxonomy (NCBI): domain Eukaryota; kingdom Metazoa; phylum Chordata; class Actinopteri; order Lophiiformes; family Lophiidae; genus Lophius; species Lophius americanus. The sequence goes on from JBBDHG010000043.1 coordinate 1,922,302, forward strand.
GGCGAGCAGCTGCTCAGGAAAGGAGCAGGGAACGATGGCATTGTAAATGAAAGTGTAAAAGGAGAGAAAATAGGTCCACACGTTGCTCCACATAACTGCAGCCTGAGCGGTAATGCCCGGTCATCAACCTGCTCAAAAAAGTCTGCTTCTCCTCAAGGGTGCTGAGAGTTTGTGTGATGTCCCAACATGTCAACTCATGAAGAGTGTGCGTGCAGGTAAATCATTAATAGATAGATAGATAGATAGATTGCCATTATTAGTCCCACAATGGGGAAATTGCAATGTTACAGCAGCAGAGCATGTTACAGAGTAAGAATAACACAGAGTAAGAATAACACAGAGTAAGAATAACATTGTGATTAACATTAATGGCTGCTCGGCATCAGATTTTTAAAAGAGCAGGAAAAAAACAGTAGATATGAGGTTTGTGTCTGTTTTTTTATCGTGAAGACAGATTTAAGCCAAAAGGGCTTTAAAGAGAAACTCTTCCTCGTCAGGAGGTGGTTGTTTCTCCGAACTAATAAGGCAAACATGGTTCATCAGTCTTACTTGTAATTACTCTTTTATTTTAACAGTTATAACTGAAATAAGTGACACAGCTGGACAATATTGTGTGAGTTTTTTTCTCTGTGTGTCTTTCAGGACGGGACAAAAAAACAGATTGAGCAACTCGACTGGGAACGTTTCACGCTGTGCTGCATCCATGCGTCCCCATTCATCTCTGACTGCTTCCTACAGCTGCCAGCAACTTCAAATCTTTGCAATTTGACCATGATATGCATCCATAGGGGGTTAAAGTCAAACCATGACTTTGTTGTTTTTGTGAGCTGGTGTATTATTGTGCATAATTTTTGCTCTTTCATGTTCTCTTTACAACTCACTCAGGCTATTATGACAGTGTGAGTACATTAAATCTAAATTATTTTTATTTTATGACTCAGCCAGTAGAGGTTAAGTGCCTTTCAATCCATAGATTAGGTCTATACAGTAGTGAAAGCAAATTTCAGTCATTCTTGAACGCCGATCCATACAAATAGTACCCCAAGGGATTTCATTTTAGATTTCACAGGGATTCCAGATAGATTTGGTTCATTGCAGGTCTTAATAGGAAGCAATTTCAATTTTGAGAGATTAAGTTTAAGACCAGAAGCTGCTGGAAATGTTTCTAATAATCTAATAGCAGTGTTAATTTGGGATGGATCCTGTAAAAACAAACTTGGATCATCCGCAAGTTGGCTCGGACAGATTACCTTCCTGCAAAATTTTAAAGGATGCGAAACACAGAAATTGCATCACTTCCAGGATATGCCAGAACCAACGTCTCCGTAACATTTCATAGAAATCCGTCTTGTAGTTTTTCCCTAATTTTGACCACAAACAAACAACAGACAAGAAAATGCACGTCTTGTCGGAGGTTAAAAAAAAATGTTTTCCAAGCCTGGGTAAGTTGTAAGGAGAACATGAAAGAGCAAGCAGTAGGATCAAGTGGATCAAAAGATATTTACTAAATCCAAATTCGCAATGGAACTTTATTTCGACACGTATTTATTATATACACAAAACACTTGTTTAGATGTAATTACAATATAGAAATAACTTCCTGCTAAGCTGTCGAGTCTCCGCAAACAGATACTAAATGTATTATTATTATTATTATACTTTTATAACGGCCGCTGGTGTATAAAACACAATTTCCCCCCTCACAAATACTGTATCTGGAATAACCAGAATACATGCTTTAAGCATAAATCTTTATTTCTAAAGAGGACGTTTGATGATGGTATTATTCTTATCAGTCAGCTGTTTAACAAGGAGGGTCTAAATGTTTACGTGAAGCGAATTTCTGTTGGAATATGAAATTCCTGTACTTCCCACAGACTATGCGCCGCATTTGATGCGATCCCATCAGGCCTTAAGTTGTTGATGACATCGTCATGCAGGCCTACCACCCCCCCAACTATCTCGACAGAGTCACACGTAGGAAATACGGAACCGCATATGAGAGTGGATTCAAAGAGGTACGACCTTTAAACCTGCTTCTGTGTTTTCTTTGGGATAATTCATACTCTGAAATAGATTGAAAGGAAGCACAGGTTTTACCCTGATCCTTTTTTCTTTTTCTTTTTTTGTGAAAAACAAGATTCAAGGATAGTCTCTTAAAAATATTACAGCAATGTTATTCAGTAAACTCAGCAATTACTAAGTACAAGATAAATGCCGACCGTCTATGTTCTATTTCTCAACAGTCTGATGAAACAAGTATTCACCTCTTTTGGGAATGCCCTATTTGTCAGACCTTTTGGAATGACCTTCCTCTTTTTTTTTATTATGTTAAGTACAACGTACACACTCTGAATCTTTGCACAAATCCAAAAGCTGTGAAAATGAAAGCCTAATGTGACAAATTTGACTCTCTATATATTACTTACTTACTAAATTTCTCCTTAGGGATTAATAAAGAATGTTTTTATAGTTCGTTGTTACTTTATCATTATTTAATGTTATTATATATTTCATCATGCCTTGACTGTTAGTCCCTCTGAGCTGTTATATGACACTCTTTGTTAATGAAGTTTGTTCAAAAGAAGAAAAAAAAACCCTAGCCTGACAGTTTGGTTCATTAAATGAGTGCAGGACAAATATGGAACTTTGTTAAAAGGAAGGTTAAATATATATCCAATAACTTCAGAGCAGTAAAGATCAGATCATTAAAAGTTTTATTTTCTCTCAAAAAAGACTATAAGAAAATTCCTAACCAGCTTACTGACAGATGCAAAATACAGGTTTTTAAGAAAAAAGTATTTAAATGATCATATAAGTTTGGATCTTATCAAATAAACAAAGTGAAACTGCATTAAGTGCAGTATTATAGAAAGAGGTTAATTATTTCCTCGCACAGCAGTTCATTTCTGTAAAACCAATTATAGAAATCCTCACATTATTGGCAAATAACTGTAACCTCTTAAAATACCAATTTAATGAACAGACCAAAGTTGATTTGTTTGAGTTTGTTCCATCCAACATGAAGAAGACCCACATACTCGGTCAACATCAAGCCGCTGGGAATCATTAACTATGTGTTTGAACAGAGACCTGTTTTCATTCTAAATGAATGTTTGTCACTATCTGTTTCATTTGTTTTTAGAAAAAAGAAAACATAAGAGAGGTTAAACATCTTCAAACTAAAACAGAAGTCCAGTTCCTTTGGATTCTACCCGCATGGATTTTTATATTGCTTAAATTATTGGCTAAATATTCTGTGTTTTTGGCCATAAAATGTCAGAAAATAATGCTTGACGCCCGAACCAATAAACAACTAACAGACTTAAAGTTCCTTTGCATTGAAAATAAGATGGTTAACAGGGAAATTATTAAATATATCCTTATAAATCACTATTGTTACATATTTGGTCAAAAGAAAACAACACATTTCCATAATGAAGAATTGAAATGCTTAAAATTGCCAACATGGGAGACGTTTAACACAGAATTGTTTTTGAGTTATGCTCTGGAAAACCTAATCTAAAATCTTAACTCAGAGAATTGGTTTTAAGGTCAGTATGGAAACAAAAAAAAAAGATTTAGGTTCCTTCAGAGCGAAAGGCAAAACTTCAGCACTTCATGGCTGGTCGGAAAAAATGCTGAACGTAAGTTTTTCTCTGGGAGCGAAACCTGACGGAGGGGACGGACAGATAGAAGAAATGCCTTCCTCAATTTGTTCAAAGTCAATAGTATTCATTTTGGAGAACCTGGTTTTAATATATTTCAGCTCAGATATTACTTAGAATGATGATTGATAAATGATTCAAATAGTTGTGGATTCCTTTTCCCTTAATCGTCTTGATGATTAACAGATTCTTTCTCATGGAATAAATGTATAGAGCCAATATAAATCTGTTCACACACAATTCCTTAAAGTTTTGTCTATCAACAAACTTGTCTGCTAACATATTATCACATGTAGAAACATCTCCAGAAATCACTTAATGATTTTTCTCAAAATCGCCTGAGATAAAAACCTTCGGAGTTCTATTTGCCCGTGGAAAGAATTGTATCCCAATTAAAACACAACTGGAAATACCTTCATGGTTATTTACATTAGACGCAGATCATACATTCTTAGATCCGCTGCTCTAAGTTGAAAATCCTGAACACATAAATATAAAAAATGAGGTTAGATCATCCGCTTTCCCTCATGTGACAGACATAAAGCTGCAAAGGCGGTTAGAGAATTACCACATTGTTATTATTTTTTATTTAAACTGTGTCGGAGAGATAGTTATTTGACTCTTTTTCTATACTCTAGTTTGCCGTACCTTCTGAAACCAGTTTTCACCCACACCCACTCTGAAGGTCTGTCACCTTCTTTAAAGCAAACTAAATAAACTGGCAGATGTGTCATATATAATGATCCTTTTTTTTTGTAGAATTATTTCAGGATTTTGGAAGGGCACAAGTCATCTGCAGACTAAATGTTTGTAATGGATACTATGGCAGTAACACTACAGCCTATAATTATAGCTCTGCTGTATTAAAGATTATAGATACATCAAATAGTCTTTCCATTTGTCAGCAACAAATTAAGCGCAAACCTTTCACCATTAAATACATGTTAGAGGCTGTTTAATATTACCGCAGCTGATACTTTACAGCTCTTATCGGTTTACAGTTTACTTCTTCTATTCTGTCTGAACTGGAGGGAAGCCATGGGAAATGTCATTGTACTTGAGTATAATGACGGCAATGCAGATCATTCTGTTGTTCTATTCTTTAATATAGGATTTGTTTGGTAGCTCAATTATTCTACACAGTGAGTTAATGAAAGCCGTACCACAAACAGGAAATGTTGAGATTTATTTCAATATTTTATTACTGCTTCATCATGTTATAATGTACAAAGTGTCTGTAAGTGCCACATAGTTAGTTCTGACTACTTACGCCAGAGTAAACCTTGATATAGTTCAAGATGTCTTTCATTTGAAGTGTGGACTGGCGCTAAGGAGGGCAGCATGGAGGGTCAGAGAAGGCATGAGTTGACTAAATATTAACATCTGAGGTGTGAATTTAAAGAAACTGGAAGGATAGCTTTAACCCCCGAAAATGTTCTGAGTGTGGGGAGGGATTTAGGAAAATCAGGCCCAGCTCAGGGATCACTTAACTTAAGGCTAAAACATGTCTCATATGCAAAATCAAAACTTACTTTTATTAATTACGAGCCAAACTCAAAAGTGTTTTTTTTTTATTCTTATATGCAGTTTTCTCTAAAAGAGAACATTTTCAAATGCAACAACCCTTTACTTATGGCTGAACGATATTAAATCTATTTCTCTCTCACAGTCTATGTTTAATGTTGCATCAGCAGTGAGCTGATCGGATGTAGAGGCTTTGAGTTTCCTCTCCTTTTTTGAAAGCATGGCAAGTCCACCTATTATTCTCCCTTCAGTGCAGATTCCAGGTCTCCACTTTCCTTCAGCTCCTTGATTATGTCCAAACCTCCGATCAGACTTCCTTTCACGTAGAGTTGGGGGTAGGTTGGCCAGTTAGAGTATGTCTTGAGGCCTTGGCGAACCTCTTCATCCTCAAGAATATCAAAGGTGTCGTAATCCACCCCGGTGGCGTTCAGAACCTCCAGTGTCTGCCTGCTGAAACCACATTTTGCACCCGCCTTGCTGCCCTTCATGAAAACCATGACTGCGCTTCGGTTGATGAGGCTCTTCAGGCGGTGCTCCAGGGTGACAGCCTTTGGGCAGGTGTTCTCCAGCTCTCCAGACTCAGCCAGCTCCTTCACGATGTCCAGACCCCCCATCAGCTCCCCGTTCACGTAGAGCTGAGGGTAGGTTGGCCAGTTAGAGAAAGTCTTCAGTTCCTGTCGGACTTCTTCGTCAGTTAGGATGTCGAAGGTGCTGAAGGAGATGTTGTGCTCTTTCAGCAGGCCCACTATCTGCCGACTGAAGCCACAGCGAGGCTCCTGCGTGGAGCCCTTCATGAAGAGCATGCATGGCGCCGCGTTGATGAGCTTCTTGAGGCGCTGGTTCAGGTCCATCGTGCCGCTTTGCACAGCTCCGCTCGGACTCCCCGTGACAGTTAGGCGCTGCACCTTTTTAGTCAGCTCCGGAGCATGTGCCCCGTCCAGGCGGTCCACCTTCTCTCCCCCCTTGAAGAAGAGGAAAGTCGGGACGGAGGTGATTTCATATTTCTCCGACACCTCCGGCACCGCTTCAGCTTCCAATTTGACAAACGTGGTGTGCATGTGTTCCTTGGACAGTTCGGCCATTACTTCGTTCATTTGCCCACACTGCTGAGACCACGCCGCCTGGAAATGCACTACGACGAGGCATTTTCCAGCTTTGGCAAGAAAATCTTCAAACTGCTTTTGGGTTGTTGCCTCCACAAAATTCGCCATTTTTCTTCTTTGCCCTGAGCACGACTTCCTGTGTGTGACGTTTTTTCATCGTTTCTTTAATGGCGGTTCGCAAAGAGCTTTGAAGCCCATTACCGCCACCTGGTGAACTGGAATATGAACTAGCATCGTGTAAATCAGTGGTTCTCAAATGCTAGTACAACTTCTGTAATACTTTGGCAGCCAAGTACACTGTGATCAACACACACACACACACACACACACACACACACACACACACACACACACAAACACACACACACACACACACACACACACAATAAAGAGGGCGTTCTCGGAATAACAAAAATAAAACAAAGCAAAAACATGAATCGGTGAGGTCAGAATTAAAAAAAAAACATTTAGGTGGCCTTCATTTTTTGCAGTGCATGCAATAAGAATTCTTATTAATTTAAATACCATTAAGTAAAAAACAATAATGTGGCCCTAACCCTCTTCTGTACATTTGAAATGGGATAACCGAATATAAAAAGGTTTGTTTTTTTATTAAAGTTGGATTTTTTTGATAACTTTTCCAAAAGAATCCTGGATGCATACAACCCTTTAATGAACGTTGGCTCAGGCTATTTTATTAGATATATAGATTTGCATCTCAATTTTTTTGTTGCTCTTTGAGGCAAAAATGTATTGGCAAAATCATTTCCCTGAACCTCATAATGCCCAGGGATCCGCATAAACTTAATCTCGACTCCTGCCCCCGTAATCCTATACATTGTTCGGAATTTGTCTATTTGTCTCACCTTTTATCTGATTGCATGTTTCAAATACTATGTTGGTGCATACTTTAATCCAGTTCCATCAAAGCTTCACATGGCTTGACTTACACTATCCAGCTCAGAGTTACATTATTCTGTGTATTGCTTAGTTATGACTAACCCTTTCACATTACCTAAGCTTTATCACTGGAATTATATCTCTACACTTTTTTTTTGTGTGTGTATCTTTCTGGATATATTTTCAAATATCCTTCACCTATCCTGAGCATACTTACTGACCAAATTATTTTGTGGAATAAAATGCTGGCAGGGTGGAGTGGGTGTAGAACAGTGTCAGTATTTATCTGTGACAGAGGAGTAGCAGCAAGAGTGAAGGAAATGGTTTACAAGATGGTAGTGAGATGGAGATGGAGTGGAGACAAAGTAAGAGAGGCCAGATTGAGTTGGTTTGGAACTCATCGAAAGAGGGATAGTGGATCTATTTGAAGAATGATACTATAAATGGACCTGTCAGGCAAGAAAAAAAGGTGAAGATGTGAGAGGAGGTTTCTGCATGTGGTGAGAGGGGACATGCTGTTGATATAGCAACAGATGCAGAGGAAAGGGCAAGATGGAAACATGATTGATGATTTGCTTCAGCGACTCATAAAGGGAATAGCCAAATGAAAAAGATTGTATGCCTACCCACAGGTCATACAAGCATAATCAAGAACTGATCTGATTAAAACAATATTGACTGTTTTAAGTGACTTAAGTATTTGCTGTCAATTCTTTGCCCCTCAAACATTTATCCTTTAACAATTAATTTAAAGTGTTTTCCAGGTCAGTATTTTGTCAAACCAAATTCCTAATAATCAGAAACAATTTTTAACCTTTCTTTGTTCTCTCAATGTATGTTTTAAAGTAAATTATGCATAACTTATATAAATATACATAATAATAGATGCAAACAAACAGTTCCATTCAATTTCAGACCGATTAAAAAAAAATAAAAAATTGGCTTTGGATAAAATTTACAACTTTGTCTTTGTAGCTGAAAATCAAAAACCCCATTGCAGTTCCCACGCGTCTAGTCTTCATCACAGATTCTGAGTCTTCATACTATAACGTCACTTCCGTGCACCCCGGTCCATTCTAGCAGTTACCAGAGCCGCGAGCCTGTACACGGAAATCATTTGCATATTATTTGATGATAAGAAGCAGCTGGATAACTTAGGCTGGATACGCAGAAAGGATAGTGTGACTTCAAGGTAACCGACCATTTAAGTGACACGACGTGGTCTTTATTCAAATCAATAACAGATTCACATTTAGTTTGACTATCGTATCAAGCTTTAGCTTAGCCACCTTACTGGTTAACTAGTCAAAGTTAGCTAGCTTTGGTTTCCAGCATGCTAGCAGTGCAATGCTAACGAACGGTAGCCGTTGAACATTATTCGCGAATACTGTAAACGTTAAATGCCAATCTCTGAACGGTTGAAGAAATACAAAATTATAGATACCCGTGTTGTTAACTGGCTACACGTAATATAGCTAAGTGTTTAGGTACTGCTAAGCCTCTTAGCGGTGATTGATTTAACCCCAGTGCTAACGTGATGCTAACGTTACTTAAACAATCCACCTAGTAATGTAGTAACCTATTTAACTGAACTCTATGCTGTATTTGTTGTTGTTATTACTAATATAGCTGCCATTTTTGCGTCTTAACGTTATTTTCTTAAAGTTTTATTGTTATTTGTGTGAAGGTGCTTCTTTGATTTGCGGATATCGTAAGATGTGTCTATATTAACGTTATTATCCCAATATGCATTATTGGGTTGCAACGGTTTTTTACAATACTTAAAATTGGAATGCCTTGTATCAGTTGATAAGTTTAAAGACATCATGAAGAATGGGGTAATCGATACATGTGCTTTGTGGTTTCTTAGGGGGGCAGTATTTATGAATATCTAATAGTAAGGGTGAATATTTTTGTATAACATGATGTTTTTATTGCATTTTAAAATGTGTGATTGGCTGCTGCCTTAGCCAGGCTGCTCTTGTTCAAGATTTTGTCTTTCAATGAGACGACCTGGTTAAATAAAGGTAAAATAAATAAATAAAAAAAACTGACCATTAGAACGACCGTTTTTTGTATCCAATCCCAAGATGTCTTTCTGTGCACTGCTTGTTTTGTTTTTAGTCGAGGTCGAAATCCATCACTTTCAATGATAAAAACAGTCAGGAGGCGCCAATCTTCACATGTAATTAGTTGGAACCAGGGGAATGATTGTAAAAGTAAATTGAGGAATGATTTGAATAATTAAGGTTTATCCCTAATAACCCTCCACTGACTGTCTAATTTAGACAAATTATTAAGCAACCAATTTGAGTACACCACTGTGATCTTCACAAAGTTTAAAGGACATTTAACTTTTTTTTCCAACATTCAGTGGTTGGTCAGTAATAACGAAAAATGTTATGTTAATGTTGAATAAACATTCTGTAAATTGTTGCCTTGGGTTGGATTAGTATCTTAAAGCATGTGTTGATCGGTTCATCAATTTGGCTATAGTTAATCCAATAAAAGCTTCCCAAGAAATTCCAGAACATAGATGTTCAACACAGTTTGGAAGTTTTTTCTAAAATTGGTGCCTTCTTGGTCTCAGTAGATTAATAACAGATTGAAGTAGTACTGGGCAATACTGTCCAAACTGAGTATCGGCAATCTTTTGCTTGGAATTGAGATCGCCACACTCTTAGCATTAAGTTGACATCATATTTAACTTTGTTATGGACATGAAATTAAAAAGCACTGTGCGCTTTCCGTGTGTAGCACAGATAGGTGAATGCAGTCACTAAAGGGTTAACTCCCACAGCTCTACTGCACAATAGTGTTCTGCCTGATTGCATATGTCTGAGTCCGATAAATTAGAGAACATTTCTGGCATATACCCAGCAGATCTTCCGTTTCTTATGTATGAATTAGTCCTGAGTCCAAACCAGTAAAAATGATCTGAAACACAACTCCTTGGCTGGTTCAAAGTTGTTTTTACCAACGGCCGCTCATGTTTTTAAACCTGATAAATCATGGCGGTAGAGTGAATTAAGGTAAAGGGCCAGTTTTTGGCTCTATGCCCTTTTATAGATGCTGTTTTTATCTCATCATACACAAACATTACACATTTTCATCAGCGGTTATAAATATATTGAAATTGTGTCTCAATATTGACAAACTGCTTCGTTAGACTCTACATCCAGATCTAAATCAAAATCCCTCAAGGCTATCTGTTTTCCCTGCATTGTTTTCAGTAGTCTCAAATTTCACTGATGACAAAGTCCTTCCTGGTTTTAGACAGTTTTCTACATGAGTAGAGTAGAGGACTGCTAGGAGCCCATAATAGTCACGTATAACAACACATCCGATACTGGAAAACAACTGAATCGGACGCAGAGATATAAACTTTAGATTCATCAATTCATTAATTTTATTTATTATTTATTTATTAGAGTGGGCTTTCACTATAATATCTTGAAAGCATTATGTTAAATTGAGTGTTATGACCAAAGCTGACCTTGACTATCCCTTACGTGACACAGCCCAACTTGAACACTTCTAATTTCTAAATAGATAACTGAAACCAGAGCCTGGGTCTGAGGAACAAGCTTCACCAGAACTCTGTAGACCTTCTGTATTTTTGTGTCCGAACCCAGCTCGCCCCCTTGGATTCCGAAGTAACCACCCTATGCATATCCTCCATGTAGTACAAGAGAAAGATTAGTAGCTGTTGTGAAGCAACAGGGACATAAAGTGGTAGAAATAAAAAGATGACATAAATAAACAAGTTTATAAGTGATAAGAAAATACCACTACTGTTCCTGCTTGTGCTACGTGATGTTAGCACAAGCAGGAACATGAATCTGTAAACATCATAGTTAGCGCTAGATGCAAGTTGGTGCTTAGCTCATGCATGCTAAAGCTTAGTTAGCAACTCTTCCATGCTCCTCCAGGGCAAATATAAACAAATCCCAGCAGGACACACACTTAAAGAGACAGTCCTCGCTCGTAACATAATCTTCAGCTAAGCTAACGAGTTTGGTTGCAGCTTATGTTATGTATTAAAATGCTGCAGAATCGTTGAACTTCAGTAATTAGATAGTATATTTGTATGAATTGAGATCGCTATCTTTTTTTTACAATGAATTGCATAGCCCTAGATAAAGGTATTTTTACAAATAAATGGGGGTTTATTTATGTTGCGTGTTGACCCAAATGTAACATTTATTGATATTGGCCGCACAAAGGCAGTATATTTTATTAGTGGAACGAAATGTTTTATGAGGAACAACAAATGGTTGAAATAATCGTGCCATTCAAAACATTAGACTCCCAAAGCGGAACAATAACCAAATTAAAATGCTGTAATTTGTAAACTTCCATCTGATTATCATCTCTTACCAAACAAATTATAAACAGTTTGGCCTATATTCTGACCAGTATTGGCCAATATCAGCTTACCAAGAAATGTCAGCAAATAAATATATATTTTTTTGTGGATAATAAATACAAAATATATAATACCTAAATAACCACTGGTTACATAGAGACAGCATTTTCAAAGAAGTGCCTGTCCACAAAAAAGCAATACTTGAATTTTTTTGGCTGTAAAATAATCTTAGTCTTGGTCACAAATGGGAGTGTTATGTTGCTTGCTGTCTAATATGTAAAACTATGCTGACATTGGTATTTGCTGCACTAAGTCACCAGTATTGGTTGGCTTTTTTTTACTTTGACACATTGTATTTCCATACAGGAACACCATGGAGGAACAAACTGCAGACATAGAGGTGACTGTGAAAACATTAGACTCCCAAAGCAGAACTTACACTGTTGGTGCTCAGGTAAACCCACTAGTTCTTACTGCAAAATCTGGAGTTGACTAATTTTTCAGTCTTCCATTGTCCGATAAATGTCTTTTACTTTTTTCTGTAGTTGACAGTGAAAGATTTCAAGGAGCATATTGCACCTTCGGTGGGTATCCCTGTGGACAAACAAAGACTGATCTACCAAGGCAGAGTTTTGCAGGATGAAAGGACTCTAGCAGACTACAGTAAGTAATCGGGGGGTGAATTAAAAGTCCAATGCGTATGATGATTGGAGATATATTGGCAGAAATGGAATTTTATTATAATCATAATAATTACTGTGAAATATGTCTATGATCTCCTGGTACTAGGATCTTTTGTATTGCCTGTGAAATCTGTCTATGAGCTCCTGGGACTAGGAATCTTTTGAATTTGTTTTATAATGAACACTTCATCTTTTAAGAGGGGGTAAGTCCTGCTGTAGAAAGCCGGCCATCTTGAGACTAAGTACTCTGTAGCCGGTCGTCTCTTGCGCCTTCCACTTCAGCGTCTCTGTTCAGCCCACCGAACCCCCAGCTCCAACTACAAAACAACATAATAGGAAGAAAGGCATCAATAATGGACAGTTTCAAGAGAGCGCCTCACCAAATTTGGATGTCACTAATCCAAACGGCATTTTATTTTATTTTAAATGTTGCAAAAATCATAACGTCACATTTCATGCAAATCCTTTCCTTGTTTTCTGTATAATCTTGTTAACAGACAAACAAACAAGCAAACAGACATATAGGTAGGGCTGGACGATATGACCTCAAATCAACATTACGATTAATTTAATCTTTTACCTCGATTTTGATTAATCTTTTAATTATTTTATGGGTAGTCCGTCCCTCCCCAACCCCGCCCTCATAATTCACTGACAAAGTTTGTACCTATTGCTTTGAATTGAGATTGCGATTCCCCCCACGATCTTAGCATAAAGTTTACGTCATATTTCAGTTTGTGAATGAAACATGAGAAATTAAAAGGTGACATGCGCTGTCTGTGTGTAGCACAGATAAATGCACACTGGCACTAAAGCGGGGATGGGGAACCTTTTCCTATCAAGGGCAGTTTAGATTTTTAGAACATCCTTCCAAGGCCGTACTAAATTATTGAACACAATCTGCTGAAAATTTTAAGAAGCAGCCCAGTCATTTCACCTTTATTTCATGCAAATTTTTATTTTATATATGATCTTATTGTTTCTTAGTGTTTTAATTTTCTCTATTTTTATTAGTTTATTTTTTATAATATTCTGTTCCGTTTTTTTTGTAATCACTGATGTAAAGCACTTTGAGTTGCATTTTATGTTATGAAAGGTGCTATATTAATAAAGATTATTATTATCTAAAATCCGACTCACCTTACGTGACGGCTGGAACTGCTTGTGTTTGGCGAGGTGTCTGATGTGAGATGGTAGTCATGACGATGCTAGTCGCAACTGGTTTTCCAGTCTTTAGTCAGTTAGTCTTGAGCAAAGCCGAGTCTTCGCAAGAGTCGGTTTGGAAAAGAACTCATTGAAAGCCATTGCAAATATGTTCAGTTCCTTTTGATTACTTTTCATGTCCTGGAACATCTTGCCAAAAAGTCTGGAGGAGTTTTGCAAACTCAACAGCATATTCAGATGAAACAGCAGGCTTTTGTTCTTGCAGATTCGGAAAGTGCACAGTGTTTCCCCTTTCCAGTTGCACTTGCTGCAGCTTTAGTTTAGCTTCAAATGATTTCAGATTTGAAAGCAGGGAGCTGAGAAGCTGGTTGGGACCTTGGAGTTTGATGTTCAGCTCTGAGAGGTACTTTGTAAAGTCCACCATGAAGCCCAAATCAAACAGCCACTTGCTATCACTAAGTACGACGACGGTTTTCCCCTTCATCTCCACAAACTGCTTTATTTCTTCCCTCAAGTTGTAAAATCATCCAAGCATATTTGCAAGACTCGGCCACCGCACCTCAAAATGGTAAACCAGATCTCCGTATTCTGTCTCAAGCTCACTCAGTAGCTCCTTAAGCTGGTGGCTGTTTGGTCCTCTGCATTTGATGAAGTTTATGATGGAAACAACGGTAGTCATCACATTGTTTAGCTTCAGGGAATGTCCACACAGGCTCTCTTGGGGTGTGATAAGGTGGCATACAACTTACTCACTTGGATTGAGACTGAGACAACTCATTTCTTATCCAGGGTGTTTTTGTGTGTGTATTTATGAATCTCCTCCAGGGCCAGATCAGAAGGTCTTACATATAAATATAGTAGTATATGGCCCGGAGGTTTCCCAACCCCGCACTAAAGGGTTAACTCCTGCAGCTCTACTGCACCAAAGTGTGCAGCTCGAGTGCCTATGTATGTCTGAGACCGACAGAGCTTCCAGTTCCTAGGTAGTCTCACAGTTTTTACCATGATTACCGCTTGTCTGTTTACCCTGATTGCTCATGTCGGCAGAGTAAATGACCATATAAAGGCCTTGCTTATGCAAGTTAAAGCTATAAAGCTAAGGTAGCATCTCTCCTGTGCTCCTCCAGGGCAAATATAAACAAATCTCATAAGGCTACCCACTTAAAGAGAGAGGCTTCTCTCGTCGTAACATAAGCTACAGCTAAGCTAACGAGTGTTGCTAGTTTGTTTTGAATTAAAATGCTGCAGAATCGCCGAAATTCAGAAATGAGATTTTATCTTGTTTTGAATCGAGATCACAACTTTTTTAGTGTGTCTAATGGTACCATAATTCTCTGATGTTGTCCTAGATGTAGGTGGCAAGGTGATACACCTCGTGGAGCGAGCACCTCCTCCACCCTCCCAGCCTGGCTCAGGGTCAGGAGGCACTGCTGCTGATGGTGGACCCTCCTCATCCTCGCAGGGAACATCACAAGTGCCTCCGCATGATCGTAACGCTAACAGCTATGTAATGCTAGGCACCTTCAACCTCCCTGTTAACATCATGGACCCCCAGCAGATACAGGTGGGCTCACTTGGTGATGCAAGTAGTGAATGTTGCTGCCTGCTTTTGATTTTGGAAGAGTTATCTGTACTCAGAACTTGTCAGAACTTTAATGGCATTGTAAGAAAAAAAGGAGGGAAAAAAAGGAAAAACAATCATTCATTTATCATAATTTAGGTTAGCCTATACAAATGTATCCTCTTTGTTATGATTGAAAGTCATAATCACTCAGTCTTGAATTGTATAAAAGTCACCTAAGGTTGTCACTTTATACAAGCACAAAAATACGTACGTAAGTATGACCTATCATTCATGAAAAAAATCATTTTAAGCAGGTCTACTGAAAAACTTGTCTTTCACTGTTCAGGGTTCAGCCTCGTCACTTATGTCAGAGCAATCTGACACATACCCACACCAAACGCCTGGGTATTCCAAAATATTATTATGTTTTCATTGAAAGAGTTTTCCCTGAGCGATCTATGATTGTTTCCAACATAGTCCTTCTGTATGTGAAATATCTTGACATGGTGATGAGTTGGTAGATGACAGCGTATTCGGAAGTAGAGTGAAAATATATGAGCTCAACATTACTGAGCTCATATATTTTGGTTGTGAGAGGACTGTGCTCCTCAAAATATCTTTCCAAGTTTGGCGGGTCGTTGTTTATTTTACATCTTATTCATGCCAATGGTGTAATAATTCTGTGTTGTTTTCTTCTCATTAAGATGTCAGTTCAACAGATGGTGTCCGGCTTGGGAGAGAATGCCAGAAATGCCAGAGTCACAACTACTACTGGGGTAGGATCCTGTACCTTCTTATAAAATAGATTACACATAACACTATATGGCGTTTTTTTTATTAGTTCCTTTTTTTTCTTTTTTTTTTAGAGCAATGGAACTGTCAATGTCCACATTGATATGGACCAACCAGTGCAGAGCGAGCCAAGGTTGAGGCTGGTGCTGGCTGAGAATCTGTTGAGGGACATTAATGATGTCATCCAAAGAATGGAGGTGAGAGTGCACTTCAACTGTTCTAGTAGCAAAAGTTCAGCACAATCTCTGCCTGGTCGGTAACATTTCTTTTATTTTGTGTCTCATACAGGGTCAGTCAAGTGACTCATCAACCCAAACAGAGACGACTTCTGCTGCTGCTGCTGCTGCTGCGGCTGCGGCTGCTGCTGCTCCCCCTCCTCCGTTAACTTCGTCCACCACCTCCACTCCCTCTCCTTCCGCCCAGCCCATGGATACTTCCCCACCTCCGACAACTCCCCCAACTCCACCCACCTCTTCTGCACAATCTGAGGGACCAGAACAACAGCCTAGACCCCAGTGAGACACTTTTTGCCTAGTGAAACACACTTACTTAAATCACATATCTGACAAAAGCAATTTAGATTTCTCTTTATTATCAAAAACCTTACTGTCGAGTGAATTTGAAAATGTCATGAAAATGTTTAGTAAATAATAAATCTCCATTATTTCTAAATTTAAAGGAGGTCCCCTAGTTGGAATTGTCCCTTTGCATAGAAAATGTTTAATTTAGTGTTATATTCAAACCCCTGTCTGCCTTTGCATGAAAATCCCGTGTCTTTGTCACTGACATAATAGCTAACCATCGTTGTGAGTAGTTGTGTTTGATTGTTATCTTTTTGCCATTTGACTCACAGTCATCCTAGCCCAGCTGAGTTGGCGGAAATGTTGTCAGAACTGCGGAGGGTAGAGGAGAGACTGCAGCCTTTCATCCAGAGAGCTCACACCATCTTGGAGACCGCCACCACCGCCGAATACAACAATAACGTAGTAGGATTCAAATAGCAAATAAATAATTTCTCAGCAATATTGAGCATATTTCTCAGAAGATGCTTTCATTAGGATGCTATGATGTCAATTCAAATATTTAAGAATGAATAAATCTCAAGATCACATCTTCTGTGATACAATTTATATTTGTTAGGCAGCACTAACTTAAATGGGAGATTATAATGCAGTCATTTTATATCTATAGATTATTAGAAATGCAGTAAGCAACTGAAACGGTTACCCGATTTATTTTAAATAATATCTTTCTTCAAACAATAAAATGACCTCAAAAAGACTAAATCAGAGGTTAGCAAGATACTGTATTGGAATGTATTATACAATAGTCCAGTATAGTAGTCTAGATATAAACATTCTTGAAATATAATCCTTGCTATTTGAATGCAAATTTTTCATGTTGCGACTTTGCAACTCTTCCTCACAAAGAAATACTTTTACACATAACTCTGTAAAAGAAAAAAAATCACTAATCCGGCTAATTATCTTTTTCATGCCCATGTTTTTGGAATGATTAGATTATGAGATACATGTGAATTACCGAGGTTTAGAGGTGTTTGTTTGCCCAATAAGGTCTAGGTTGACGGAAACTGCTTCCCTGTATTTCTAGTCTTTGTGTAAGTTAGCTGACTGTTGTCAGTAGAGTCATATTCCATGTACAGACAACATTCCGGTTTAAATCCTCTCATCCAACTATCAACAAAGACACAAAAGATAATCTTTGCAGAGTTAGTGATTTTCTTTTTCTTATTTGCTCGACTTCAACATAGATCATGTAATTGAAGAAGTTTCTCAAACTTGTTTTCCTTTTTTGCTGCAGGAGAGGGAGGAGGACCAGCGCACTCTCAACCTGACCTGGGAGTGTCTCCGTTTCCTTGGCAATGCTCTTGTGGCCCTCAGTGACCTCCGATTAAACCTCATGAACCCTGTGCCCCGACACCTACATGTGATTCGCCCATTTTCACACTATTCTACCCCGGTCACTATACCTGGAGCTGTGCATCACCACATACCAGTGCAAGTAAGTTAACTCAGGGATAGTTTTGATCAACATTATTGATGGAAACCTTTAATATATTAAGACTGACTGTTTGCACCTTGACTAACAGATGAACCTGGGCGCCACAGTGACTAACAATATGGAAGGACAAGCCCCAACAACCCAGCCGGCTAACCAGTCGGAGCAGGCAGGTCAGGGACAGACCCAACCCCCACAAACTTCCCCGTCCAATCAGCAGGCTAGACAGGGACAGGCTGGCCCCCGGGTCATCAGGATCAGCCACCAGGCTGTCCCGATGGTCATGATGCAGATGAACGCGGACGGTGTGTTGTCCCTTACACGCCACCGATTGAATGCTCCACTACATCAAAGCTGATTGTGTCATTTTGCGAGGCAGCAGTTCACACTATTGCATCCCCCTATGTACTTCTACCATAACCCTGTGCTGAGTAAAGAATCAAACTTCAAACTTGCCAGAGTTACATGATGAACATTTGAGGTTTTAAGCCCAATATGTGTTGCATGATTGTGCGTTTCAGTTCATACTATTTTGGTTTTAATTTTTATATGTATGTGCAGGCCCAGGTGGAAATCCTGCTCCAGCTGGACAACAAATGCCTGGACAGCCAGGTAATGGCCAGCTCAAAGTACATGTCATATTACATTTAACACAGCCAGGTCTCCTGATGTAAAATCCTTTTTAGGGCATTGAAACGTAGTATAAAAGTAGTATATTGGTTTGGTTCTGAGATGGAGCCCTATTTTTTTTTTTTTAATCTTGATGGTCATTTTTATTTTCTTCAGGTAGCAGAAGTAAAACATGTTCTATTTGACTTTTTTCTGTTTAATCTTTCAGGTGCCCTCCCTCCTGACTTTATGAGGAATCTCATCCAACAAATCAGCCAGTATGCTGCTGCTGTAGCGACTAGTGCTGCCACTGCCACAGCTGCTGGCCAACCAGTCCCACCTCAGCCCACTCCTCCAGGTTACAGCTCCACAGCCAACTCCTCAACTACCACAACTGGACCTAATACGCCCACCACCACCCCTACTGCACCCCCACCACCTCCCCACACTGGCCCCCAGCCCCAGGCCAGAGTTGTGTTCACTCGACCTCCATTTCCACCCAACATACCCCCTCCGGCCTTCGGTACTCGGGGAACTACCATCAATGTGAGGGCTGCCATGCCAGGCCACCAACCAGGACAGGTGAGGATAATGTTTCTCTGTTGGTTTCTATTTTCGAGGCTGATGATCAATCAATGATGATTTGCAGGCCTTCAACCCTGCTGCTCTGAACCAGATGATTAGTGGATTGGTTGGACAGCTTTTGCAACCAGGACAAATGGGTATGCTTCCATACATTTTATTAATAGTAAACAGAGTTTATTAGTGTTTTGACAAGATTAACCAATCATGGCTGTTAATAAGCTATACCTAAATCTTTTTAACAGCAGGTCAACCGGTCACATCCAACTCCACCTCCACCTCTTCATCCTTTTCGTCCTCCTCTCAACCGTCCTCATCTTCCTCCACCTCTTCATCTTCCTCATTTTCTTTCTCCACCTCTGGACCAACACCTCCCCCCACATCAACCACAAATACCCAACCAGAGGCCAATCCCAGTGAGCCGCAGTCCCAGGAGATGCCCCCAGACCTTAATCAGCTCCTGGGTTCTCTCTTGGTAGTAGCTGGTGGGGCTGGTGCGGGGCCCGCAGGGGCCCCAACGATCACAGTCACTACATCTGGTGTCCCAGCCTTCATCCAAGGAGTCGGTGAATTCATGCAGCAGGTGAGTGTTTGAATGTTTCACTTGAGCAAATTTATATCTATGATTCCCTAGAAATTTGATTATGAGCAGCCCCAGTCAACGAATGTCCCCTAATGCCCCCAAAGCACCTATGCTATCCATGTTTTGCTTTAGTGGAAAATAAATAATTGGGATTTTAAATAATCCAAAGTATTTTTAACAAATGATTCTTCCTTGTTTCTATTTAATTTCTAGGCTCAACCTATCTTCTCTCCACCCCAGCCTGCTTCTGGCACCCCTCGTGCAAATACTACAGGACCCAACCCCACTCCCAACCCTTCAGGGGCAGCCGAAGCTCTCAACCCAGAACTGTTCACAGGCATTGTTCGTGGCGTTCTTAGCTCCATGATGGGCTCACTGGGCCAGGCCCAGAACGATACAGAAAGCATTGCTCAATTCATGCAGAGGCTGTCCCAGGCACCCAACATATTCATCAGTCCTGAGGATCCTACTGGTAAAGACCAAATATTTAAGTCAGTCAGTTGAAAATACTGCAGCGGAGGGTAACTGACCTGATGTCATTCTTTCACGGACAATATCAAAGTATCAGTGATTTCATATCCCACCTGTTTTTTTCTCCCCCCCATTTTTAATCTTGTTTCCAGGGTTTTTTGGAGAGTTGTTGATGTTGGTGTGCCAGACATTCACCATGTCAGACCTGGTGATGCTGCTGCATGGCCAGCACCAGCCCCTAGGCCGCATCCAGCCTCAGCTGTCCCAGTTCTTCACCCAGAACTACCTCAACGGCAGAGATCCCACAGATGAGAACATTGCTGTGAGTCTACTTACTAATTAGAGGTTGATAGAGATCCGTCTGGATTACCAACTTCAATGCTCTGGCATAGATAGAAGTAGATGGCGCTCATTTACATTTTCTTATTGATTCCATGTTTGGTTGGATGTTTGTGTTTTTAATCTTTTGTTGAAGTTGACTAATAAATGTTTTCATATTCTCCTTCATATATGTGCCATCTTTTTCTTGTTTTTTCTGATGTCCTGTTTCCATCCTCAGGCTGCTGCTGACAGTCTTGTCAATGAACTGGAGGAATATATCACAGAAAGTTTTGTAAGTTCCGCATGTTGAGATGTTAGCATATGTTAATTGTAAAAATATAAGATCTGTTGTTCCTCCTCTTCAAAAAACCATAAATAGTAACCAAACAAAAATAAATATGTTTGTCTATGTATCGATCCACTGCATTGAACCCTCTATGAATCAGTGGATGGAATAATCGTTCTTATGACTGAGATTATATATATATTATTTGAAATAACTAAGGATCCGTATCATCATAGCTGCCATCGTTACATAGAATATCTTTTGTGGGGACAGAATAAAAAGCACAGGTCAGGACTGTGATGCTGCACAATGCTTTCCTGTCAAGCGGTTAATTCAGACTTAACTGATGGTGGTTGCTGCCCGGAAAATATTCATACTCAAAAACTTTTGTACATTTTAATCTTCTATCACGTAAAATATTTCTGATTTATCTCAAAATACAAGTACATGCACCCGAGTATGCAGCTTGGATTTATAGAAACAAAACTTCCTACTTAGAATTGACTTGGTGTATCGACTTCCACAGAGAGAGTCTTCAGTCACAGTCCTGGAAGGTGTTGATGTCACTCAGACCAACATGACCTTCTTCAGACAGCAGCTGCAAACCATTGCCACGCACATTCTGCGCTGCACAGGTAAACCTTATAGAGCAGCACAAACCAAATGGTTTTGCCGTATGTGATGTATTTTTTCGAAATACCGCTGTGACATCTGTTTCTGGACTTAGTTCTTTATTTATTGATTGCCAATAATGTAATAATTGTTTGCTCACCCAGACGACTCCTTTGGGCCCCAGCTGCTACAAATGTGTAACCAGGCACTGTTTCAATGCCTTGCCCTCAACCTACACTGCTTGAGGGGAGACCAGAGAGCCCTCACCACAGTCATCAACCACCGAATAGTCAGTATACAATCTCTAATTCATTCATTCTGTCCATGCTTGTGTCTACTATCACTCGATTCACCTGTTCCCTTTGTAGCCCTTTTTTTCACAAATTGCACCAGATTGCAATTTGTGTTCAATCAAAGTGCCTTCTTGTTCATTATCTTGTTATTTTATAACCTATGAGTCAAAACACATTAGAGGATTTTGGATAATGGTGAATTTAAATGTCCATTGTATACGATTTAAGGAACCCCATCATCTGAAATGAAATAAATATTATCAGTAATAATGTAATTAATATTTTCTGAAGTCCTGAACAAACCATTTTCATTTACAGAGGGAGGATTTTATCCTAAAACAATGGGCTTATAAATTCTTAGCAGATGTTCCATTTCAATAGAGATTTTAAAATGGCGTTTATCCAGAATACATTAAATTGAACAAACCTGGAATGTCTTGGTAGTGCATTTCACAAGGTGTTTAAAATGTTGCTGGTTCATTCCTCTGTCTCTCTGCCTTGCCCTGTCCTGTTTGCTTCTGTTATCAAAGATTGGTGAATTTTACCAAGCTACTTAAACCTTTAATAGTTATATAACATAAGTATCGCCAAGAATACACAGTAGACCAAAAAAAAGTTTTCTTGTACATGTAAAGTAAAAGTAAAATGTTTTGTTTCTGTCTTTCCAGCGGAGGATGTCCAGCGACATCAGCCCCAGTCTGGTCAGCTGGATGACCAGTATGATGACGATGAGGCTGCAGGTCATTCTGGAGCACATCCCTGTCACACAGGACCAGATCCAGAACTACATAGTTCCCACACAGGTACCGGACCCACACTAACCTTTTCTAACATCTCTAGTTTTTTTTGTTTTCTAAATGTTACGTTTAAAAACGGTTTCCTTCAGAGCAGAATGGATATACGACATGTGGCACGCGTCGAGAGGAGCCGTTCTTTTCTGATGACTCTTGTATATCGTGTTACTCTTTTATGTTACTAAATAAAAGATGACATCCTTCTTTCACAGAGAGATCAGTCTTCTGCATCTTGTACACAAGAGCCTGAAGGAGCACAAAGTGCAACGGTAAGAATCCTGCTTCTATGTCCTCATCAGTTGAACTCACTTTGACATTTGTGGTGCTCCTTTGACTTTTAGTTCCCTCTTTTCACTCTTGTCTACCTCCAAAGAATGGGGACACCCTCTCACCGGCTGCAGCCACCACAGCGGAAGAGGCCATGTCGGTGTCACACGAGACAAGGGCGTCATCACGTGAAGCAAGGGTGTTGCCCGGGGATCTGGGTGCCTCTGGAGGAGCTGCACCGTTAGGTGGCGACATGGCAGCAGCGGGAGCCGAGGGGGGGAGTGAGGAATCTGGACGAGAGTCAGAGTCCTGGGCAGCAGCTGTTCCACCTGTAAGAGTCCCTGTGGTTTATTGGTCTTTTTATTTGTTTGTCAGGGGAAGGGCGATCAATACTACTGGTGTGTTTCCGTAGCTGCACCGTGCTTCACATTTATAATGTCTGTGTTACTGCTGATACCCGACACATCATTAATGTTTAGAAGAACTTGTCCCAGTGGAACCTGCTCATACTGGGATATATGACACATTGTTTCTGAAAGACAGTTGATGCTGATCACAATTTAATCTTTGAGCTCCACAGATGAGATTTTAAACTGTCTGATTTGTTTGAGTCTGCTCTAAAACATTACGGTATCCTTTGAAAGATACCACTGAAAACCAGATGTTCCCCAGCGTTCACATTATATTTTGTCCTGTGTGTTAAAGGAATGGGTCCCCATCATCAGCTGTGATATGATCACTCAGAGGAAGATGAAGGCTCAGCCTCAATTGTCTGACGCCTATCTGCATGGCATGCCAGCTAAACGCAGGAAGGTAATCAGATCAGTCACAATTTGATTGGCTGCATGTGATTCCATGTGTCTTTAGCTTCTTAAAGCTTCTGGTGTGTGTCTTCAGACTGGACTGGGTGGTGGAAGCCTCCTCTCTCTCTCCGATGCCGTGAATCAAGCAGCCAGAAGCGCAGGAGTGAGGCCCATCACTTCTGGTGAGCAGTTACAGGATGATCTGGACACCCAGGAGATGAAGGAAGCTTATTCTGAACAGGTAACAAAGACGGCACTTAGAAACAACATGCAAACAAATCAAAACAGTTCCACCAGTTTCAGTTTCAGCCCTTCTCTCACCTCATGTATCTCTGTAAAATAAGTGGGTTTAAAGCAAGGCTCATATTTAGCGTACAGTTATTCTGATAATATATTAATCATTTGATTTATTTTCGAAGCAAATACCAATAAATCTGTATCTTTATATTCTAAATTTAATTTCACAGTTGGAATCTTGGCCAACCACTATTCTATTTTTAGAACTGTGTGAACCTATTATGCATTTAAAAATAACTTCTTGTTTAGCTCTGCATGATTTTGGCCAAAATCTTATAAATCATCATTGATTCAGTGAGATGGATGGAAGATCATCTGTGTAGGGAACTCAGGATACGTTCGCGCTGACAGTCTCAATGCTTCATTCAGACGTGTTGTTGTCCGCATTGCCTTTAAGATTTGGCCTATATCAGACAACAGTATGAAGAGTTTACAGCCCTAGAGTGACCCGCATGCTTTTAAAGAACAATAACAAAGAGTCACACTCAGCAGGCTGTCAGTAGGGAAGCAAAATGGAAGCAAATAATGTTGGTTTCAATGCCTTCGTTTGTAGCGACAGCGTTTCTAGTCATGTTTTTGAGTGAAAAAACGACTCCTGCTGGCGCAGCTCTGTGACAAACGTTGATGGCATCAAAGTCGTATGAATTCCAATCTGACGGTTAAGACTAAGGTCGCATTGCTAAAAATCCGACCTGTGTCTGATTAAGGACCACATATTGGTTTGGCCCAAATCAGAACAGGAAAAGATCAGAATCCATGAGGTTTGTTTACCCTTCCATCACAAAGTCAGTTAGCTAAAAAGAAACTTTTCAATAACTTCTCGCTGTAACTTCTGCTGCCTGAACACCTACATCTTCCCTCTCTGGGTCCTGAACTAATAGAGACCTCAACAAGGTCATGGATTTGGGCCACTTTAGACTGTAAAGAGCTTTTTGTCTAAAACCAGTAAAAGGAAATATGAAATAAACGGCTTGTTAAACTCTTTCAGAGCTCCTTATCTTAACCTACGTAGAAATATGTCAGTCAGCGATGTTTTCTTACTCTGACTCTCTCTGAGCTGCTGCTCATACGGATCAAACGTGTCGACACACTACGGCCTGACTCACCATGATAATACTCACACTGCCTCTTCTTTCTCTCTCAGGTTAAGACAGACCTCAAGAAACGAGTAAAGGAAGACCCAGATTTCAACTCTCAGCAGTTCCCTAATGCACACAGAGCCTTCCTGTCAGACTCATAATCTCCAGCTATTTCTGTCTTTATTATTTCTTTAACCTTAATTCTTCGACCACCCAACGCAGCTTCACCCCCAAACCTGTCTGTCTGCCTAGTTAGCACACCTGTCGCCTAACGCTTACGTGACTACTTCCCCAGTGCCTATTTATTTCTTTATGTTGATGTCGGTCCAACCTCTGCTGAGAGAATATTCTTTGTGTAAAAAAAAAAAAAAGGAAAGAAAAAAAAGTCTTAGGTCAGATTTAAGTTTGACTGTTGTGTTGGGTTTGGCTTTGTGAATGTGTTTCTCTCTTTTTGTCCCCCTCTTATCCTCGTGTCGCTTTGTTAATATGGAGCCTGACGTAGAGGAGCATACTTTCATGTGATTAACATACTGCATACATGAATGTACAGTAAGCTTAATAAAAGTCTTGATACTACACAAGGGTCTTCTCTTGTTTGTCCACTAGAGGGCGCTGACTAATTATTCTTATCACCAACATTAAGGGCTCATCATCACCCCAGGCTCATAAACCTTTATTCTGCACGACCACCTGAGCCCTGGGGAATCGAGATGTGGATCAGAAGAGGAGCTGAAGGAAACGAACAATAATGAACATCATCCTGAACAGTCAGAATTTAAAAAGTCTGAAATAACTACTGCCCAGAATACGAGAACAAGCTTCTTTCTTTCTGCCTTGATTGAATAATAATATATAAAAACAGAAGCAAATAACACTTAAGAGCTTTGTAAACGTCTGCAGTAGATGACCTGAAGGGATGTCGTCAGAATCTGGACAAGAGGGAAATCATGACAGACTGTCTCTTCACATGACCTGGTTTCTAGGATCCTTGCAGACGACCTGAGCTGATAATGTGACAAAAGCCCTGCAGATAACAACCTTCACCTTCAACCGATCTACGCACACATTCTACACACTATCACAAACACGCCTGGAAACATCCGCAGAGTTAAAGCCTTGCACTCCACTTTCAGCAGGGGGAGAAAGATCCGAAGTTTTCAGTCTGATCCTCTTCATATTTGGAGCAAAAACACACCATAACAAGATAATCACACTGTATAATCCTAATAATGATCCTACATTTTAGTTACAGAGCGCTTTTCATAAATACTCTTAAGTAGTTTTACGGAGTAAAATAACATGTTAAAGCAGGAATCTGGATCCGATTAGACAGAAAATTTAAATAAAAACGCAGGCCTTTCAGAAATCACCAGGCGTGGAGATGAATGTCATCGGCGTGGAAGTGGACACCATGATGACGGATGACATCGGGGAAGGAGCTACAGGATGAAGAGGGGCGAGACCAAGCAACAAACCTTGGAGGACACATTGGGGCAGAGGAGGAGTGGAGGAGGTGCACCTGTGGGTGTAGATGAACACTCCTCGTGTCAGCCCTGTGATCAATGTACCCCGCCTCTCACTTAATGTCAGCTCGGATAGGCTCCAGCCCACAGCTTGAGACCTTTAGCAGAATAAGAACTTATGTGGAATGGAATAAGTCTTTCAAAGTAAAGTATTTTCAAATAAAATGGGAGGATTTCATCATTTGAAATGTTTTTGCATGTACAAGCGCCAAAGTTCTTGCTTAATGTGAGTCATGGGTCGGATCCACATCATCGTGGTGACATCCCCATAGAGCGGCCTCATGGCCTCGATGCCCTCGCCATGAGGCCGCAGTCGATGATCCTTTCCTGGTAGAGAAATAAGAGCGAGAGAGGGAAAGAAAACATACTTTGTCTGCCCTGCCCACAATGACTAAGCATCATAGTTTTGAGCCATGTGACTTCATGGTCACCTTGGTTAACATGTTGGACCGCTGCCTGAAGGCTTTGTTGGTTCATTCCGAGGAATCCAAACAAGTAGTGCACTTCCCGGTAGGAATCCGGTTTGAGGTGTATATGAAGGACCCGTGTGGGTGAAAACACCCGATCGGACAAGTCAGGCATGAATGTCACAGTTTCTGTTCGTGTAAAGACAATCTGTGCGTTTATTTTGAACGCTCAAAGAAAAAGAGGACAGCTGGGAGAGAAATGAATGATGAGGTATGATTTAGAGGAAAAATAACCCACGTTCACTTCAAAACCAAATACAAAAATAAAGAAATTCTATAAAGCGTCCTACTGGTTGGACTTCATTTTTAACTTGATCTTAATCTTTTCCTGCTCTCTAAGGACATCCAACACCCAAATCCACCTTCTGCAAAGCACCAGTGTGGTCAGCCATGAATGGTTGGGAGGAGTGAGTGAGGCGGTGCTCACCTCCTCAGTATTTGTATAAGGTGTGCGTTTGTGGAGCGCACACAACTATTGTGGACATCCGTCCCATGAATATAATGAAGTCGATTCAGTAGGCACTACATTGTTAAACCGTTTGAAATTTGGGGGAATCGGGCTTGTTTGCTGTTTGATGATCCTCGGAAAAAATGTTTTAACACAAAAAGCTCATTAACAATACATTATATCTTCTAATATCAGAAACATAAACCAATAATAGATCAATAAGCAGTTATTTTTATGCTCTAGATGTGCTGGTAGCCTTTGGAAAGAGTCAGGCTGACTGAGCTTCAAATTTACTGTTGAAGGCGTTCATTTCTCGATGAAGGGAATGAGTTTGTTTTCAAAATTGTCCAACAATTTCATAAATTACACAGACTTTTCCGGTCGGTCACCACAATTTTAATGAGAGTTATCGAGCAGGACATAATAAATTCAAACGATTAAAATAAGAAATAACTGCCTTTTTTTTTTCTTTTTAAAACACACACGCAAAGGTTCATTAGCAATAAACACACTATTGTTCAGTATAAACACACTATTGTTCAGTATAAACACACTCAATCAGGTGTTTTTTTAGGTACCTGACCTGGTGTCTGAAGGATTCACGTTTGCTGTGACAGAACCGGTTTCTCTGACATCATAAGTACTTATGACTGATCCTTTGTGTCGTTCTTGAATTCTGCAGCTGTCCCTGAAGTAGCAATAATCCATTAATTCAAAATCTACAAAACAAATATCCACATTGTCAAAAAGGAAAACAATTCTAAAAGTTAGCAGTTAATTTTTTTTTTATTAAAGAGTGAGAAGTCATAAGAAGGCTCCAGGGTTTGATCGAGGATCTTTGATATTTCGGTATCTGTAGGCGAGCCAAACTCCAAGAATCTAAAGGACAGATATAAGCAAGTGACAGTTTTAGGAATTGTCAATAAACCTCATCCCAGCAAAATATTTGAATCAAAACTCCAACACACAATCTTTCATTTCACTCGCCTCTGTGAAACTGAAGAAGAGTCCGATGCCGCCCACAAACTGCAGCACCTCGCCTGCATATTGTTGGAGAATGTTTGAGCACGTGTTACAGGATGGAGAAGGGGAGTTCTTGAAGCATCCCTAACATGAGGAGGAAGAAAGATGGGAATTAAAAATAATAATTTTATATATATATACATAAAGTTGCTGCAGAGGAAAATTAGACAATATTTGACCCCAGAAGCAGATATCTATACTGAAAAACTAAAACTGTGCTTGATGGATAATAACTTCTCCTACCAATGTACTACTATTAAGCAATGTTTATAAATGTAAACTTAAACAAAATTAATAAGAAAACAATTATGGGATGCACACCATTAGGGAGCCTAAAAAGCTTGTGTGAAATTCCATTGAATTCTGTCCTATTCATCCTATCAGAGATGTTATATACAGACAGATGGACGGAGAAGCTGGACCTTGTTTTGCCATGATGGAAGGAAAAAAAACAACCTCCAGAGGAGTGACTTACTGCAGCACATGTGCTGTTGTAGTTGAAGCTAGAGAAGCCACAACAGTCCAGTGTTTTCTGAATTTCCTCTTGAGTGTCTTCATATTTATTCCAGCCGATCTCCAGCAGATGGTTCTGTAAATAAAAATCACACAGTCTGGTTTGTCGCTATAAAATCTACAGCATGTGTATAACAACAACACAATGTCTAAAGAAATGTGGAAACAATCTAAATGTAGTGGAAAAGAATATGTGATGGTTTCTACCATCTAGTTTCATGATAATCCATTATGTGCAATACTCACATATACAATGTATACGTTTGTATATTTAGTACTTACTTATTTATGTGACATTAGGTTTTTTTTCTGTAGACCTATTGCTCCATTTTTGCTTGTTTTTAATCCTTTAATATCCTCACCATGAAAAGAAAAGCTATGGAAAAATGATTTCTTTTGCATATTTTATTTCATGGGCTCATCAATTAATTGAAAAAAAAAATCTTAAGACACTCTAAGACATAAAACAAATCAGCCTTATATTAGTTCATGATGGAATTTAGTTTTTTTATGAAAAACACCCCAAAAAATATTTAATTAAATGATCTAAACCTTTTGGTAACATGTGTTTTAATAATAATATTTGACCATTATTAGACTGTTTTGGTTGTATAATTATATAAATCTGTTTAGTACGTTCTCACATGCTTTAATATGCCAAAACAAAAAAACATACTTGTCGAATTGGACTTTCTCAATAGCCATGGTTAATACCTGTGGTGTCCCCCATGGCTCCGTCCTTGGCCCCTTACCCTTTATAATATACAACCTCCCACTGGGTCACTATTATAAACAAGCTCAGTCAAGTGGTTCAGATTTTTCAATACTCAGAATGTGATCTACCAAAAATGTTGAGCGGGACATTAAATATTGATTTTTGCAAAAAATAGAAGTGTAAAAAGTCCAAAGCAAACTCTTTAGATTACCCCGAAAAATGTGAGGATATTTGCATAAATCTGAAAATATAGAATGTGGTTCTTATCTCTGTTGTTGACTTTCATACGGTTCAGCACCGAAAGAATCCCACCTACCTGTTGGTCTTTATTCAGGGCCAGGCAGGCACAGGACACAGAGAACTGCATCACAAACACCATGAACAGCACCACCATGTACTGGATCAAGTTTAGGAAGTTCACGCTGAATTGACCTCAACAGAGGATCTCACCCTGTCGCTGTCGCACAGAAACCAAAGTAATACAAGCTGAACAGAGGAAGAAAGAGCTGCGGGTTATTTACTCTTCATTCTGACTCAGCAAACAGCACCTATCAGGAGGTGTGGGGTGACTCCCTGTGCTCAGGCCGATCAAAGGATACAAAGAAAAGCAGGACCTGGTTGTGTTTCATGGCGCCACACAGCCCAATGAAGGCCACCAGGAGAAGGAAGATGCCCACGCCGATCACCCCCGCCACCACCTTGATGCTGGAGACCAGCCCGAACCATTTCCCCCAGGCCGCCACGCCAATCAGCATCAAACTCACCAGCTGAGGAGGAGGAGAAGGAAAACAAAGTTGGTGAGAGGGAAGGAGGAAGCACAATCAGTGAAGGAAGCGTTTTTTTCCCCTCGGATGCTTGACGATTCGTTGTTTGGCCTGAAAAAAACCATCACAGCTTTAGTTGGACAAGGTTCTGGATTACTTCATTACTGCAGTCTGGAACATTATTAGTCTCCCTTAAAAAAAAAAGCAATTTCCAAAACACAATAGCATTCCTAAAAAAAGAAGAATGTAAATAAAAAAAGTCGGGCCGACATTTTAGCTATAGGGTCATATAAATCGTGAATTAACACTGATAGAATTTATACAACACTTGTATTTATGTTCTAAACTACAACAACCATCAGTGCTGGAATCATTTCTTATTTGTCTACGACATTTTTATATTTGTTTTAAAAATCACACACACCCACACAGAACTTAGTATAAAACTCAAAAATAAAAAGGAACAGCTATATAATAGAGTTTATAATCCTGGATTAGATACGTGTTAGATTAGAAGATTAGAGATTATAAGACTCACTGCCAAATCTCGTTTCCATGGAAACTCTAAATATAAACCTAAAATATAAAATAAATACTCATATATATATATATATATATATATAAAAGCATAATGACATAATAAAGTGGAGATGCGTGAAAAGTTTTACAGATAAAACTGAGAAATCAAGTTTCAATCTAGAAAAAAAAAAGAAGATTTTATTTATTATTAAAGCATCAAACTTTCTACAGTCTGAACTGTTGATCAGGATTTATGCGTTAAGATTGGTGACAGTTTGCTTCCAAGAATTGTGAATTTTGCTCCAGTTTGGTTGGTCACAGACACCGATGAAGATTATACTTTTAAAAATGTGTTGTCTTGTTTTAATGACACCATTTAAAAAATGGATAAGTGGTGTTTAATAGCATCTATAAATAGTCCAGCTGCTACTAAATCCAACCGTTCAGACTAGACAGATCATTATTATTTAGACAATTAGGCCTGTTTTTTTTTTATTCTACATTCAGACTGATGGGAAATTCTGTAAACGTTCATGTTTAGACGTCTTTAAAAGTTTCCCTCTCATCCTCACCTCAGAAAACAACATGGATGCCCTGATGATCAATCATGTTTAAATCAGGCTTTTATCACGGACTGAGAGGCTGCCGGCTCCACGGATAACACAGAAAGCACAACCCGATAGAACAGTGCATCACTTAAATCAAGTTAAACAGCAGTTCCAATATCAGAGATGCATTTTGTCTCGGACTTTCTGCCGTGTAATGAACCATCCAGACCTCTTAGGTCGTCTGGACCAGTTCTGCTCAGCGTCCCCAGAGTCAGAACCGATCATTGTGGAGGAGTGTTCAGTTTTTGTGCACCAAATATTTGGTACAAGCTCCCAGGAAACTTCCGGACCACTACAAATCTCAGTTTGTTTTTGTGTTTTTGAAATCAAAGCTTAAAACTTTGTTATTTGCTCCCGCCTTTAAATCATATTTTCAAAACTATTCTCATTTCTGTCTCTCCTGTACAAGACTGTATGTAGGAGAACTCGGAATTATGTCTGAGAACAAAAGGGCTTACAGTTGATTTTCTTCTAATCTAGATTTTATTTATCTAAAAAATGTTTTAGCCTGTTTCAATGTATTTTTATTTTATTTTAAATGTTTCTGAATGTTATTTTTCTAACTATGTCTCAATGTTCTTTTGCACTTTTGAACAAATGCTCTTGATTGTTTGTGTAAAGCACTTGGAATTTCCCCCGAGGGGAATAAACACAGCATCATTTTCTGTCAGTTGACTAATACCTTCATTAGCAGCTCTAATCAGATGTTTGTTCGACATTCTCATCATTATTGGATTATTAATTCATATATTTAAGTAGTTATTTCATAAGTCATCCAGCTGATGGCATATTTATAGGATCACAATGAAAAGTAACTTAATTTGTTTCTTTCATGTTAGATACCTGACTTCTTTATTCTCTAATATATACGCACTACTAACTACACGACATTTATAGAAAGGTCAACAATAACAAGAGTCAGTGTGTAAAATGCAGTCAGGGGCAAAACAATAAATACATCGAACACAGTTGGCGATAGTGAAATAAATAAGAGTTGACAAAACAAGAATGTTCCCAGTAAATTAGATTTTCTCTGTTTCATTCAGATTATTATTTTTTTTTAAATGAAATACAGTTAACTTATACTGAAAAAAAGTTCTGTAATATTTCAGTCAGCCGAGTTTCTGTGAGGGTTTTATCCCTGCTATAAACAAAAATGAGATTTTCTGTGAGTCATGTTTCAATAAAAACCTCCAGCTGAAGTTTCCTTTTACCACAAAAGGGATTTTAGTCGTTTTTATTTTTTACAAGTTGGACCTAGCCTCACACTGGTTTAACATAAATTAAGGCTTAATTCATATATTACCTTTCAAACCTTTAATGCCTTTCAAGGTTCTTCAATAAAACCAAAGATGTAGCCCTTCATGTTGAGATTAACGCACGACATCCACAACAACCTTAATACTATTTAATGTTTTTAAACAGCTTCCTACAGAGACAACAAATAAGAACTGGAATGTTGCCTTTTTTTTGCTACAAAGGATCTTTAATCAGGTGCATTTATTTTATTTTTTTATGACTTTCCATGATAAGTTGGATTTTGCCTCATTCTGGCAGTTGCTTTAATTTTCTTTTGAGGAACAATCATTCAAATCTTATTTATACTGCTGTTTGCATGTCTTCTACATGTGATAAATGAAGCTAGAAAGTATCTAAACAAATATTTAGAGGACATGTGATGACTTATGCACAGGATTTAGAGCTTAAAAAACATCTCAAATACTCTTTTGATGTTTGTCAACAAAGTCCAACACACAGCAAACAAGAGATTAAGAGGCGCCTTTAGCTGTTTGGGCTATTTTGTGCTTTGCATTTTTACCGTTTCCATGGTTACATGATGATCTGGCTTACTCAACCAGGGGGTTTCGTCTCAGATGAGGAATCCGGTTAAATATCTCTCGTGTTTATTTCATGCAAACATCCGCCATGAACCTACTGGGCGACGTAGCTTTAGGAATCTGGGGACTATTACGCCTTTTATTTCGTCTTTATTTCTTTTTAAACATGGATCTGTGTCTTGCATATGCAAATAGCACGAATTGTAAATGACAGAAACAACTTCAATAACTACCTTTCTTAGTAATTCTTCTATGAGCGGCACCTTTCGCTTAATACCTCACGCCTGTTTGAAACTATCATCGAGCGTTTCTTCTTATTTCTGCCGGAAAACAACCGACGACAAACAATTCGCTGCCATACAGGTGATAGTCCTCCACAGCCTGCACCTGTTTCTGCCTCTCAAAAGCCCGAGAGCCCAAAAGCATCTGACGAAAATCCTTTTCTACTCACGACATAAAGGATATTGAGCGCGGAGAGAGAGTTCTTAGTGCAATAGAATCCTCCGCAAACCATCCTGAAGATCCTTAGAAGAAAGAAGGAAGTCCTTCCTTCAGGTTTCCAGTCAGACTGATCCGTGTGGACGATCTGGGAGAGTCCTTGTGGTCTCTCTCTCTCTCTCTCTCTCTCTCTCTT
The DNA here is from genome assembly GCA_037951165.1 of Lophius americanus. Lineage (NCBI taxonomy): Eukaryota > Metazoa > Chordata > Actinopteri > Lophiiformes > Lophiidae > Lophius > Lophius americanus. The sequence goes on from JBBDHG010000043.1 coordinate 1,956,137, forward strand.
TCACCCTCTCTCTCTCTCTCTCTCGCTCCCCCTCCCTCTCCCTTGCTCTCTCTCTCTCTCCCCCCTCTCTCTCCCGTGCTCTCTCTCTCTCTCCCACCTCTCTCTCTCTCTCTCTCTCCCACCTCTCTCTCTCTCTCCCCTCCTCTCTCTTTCACCCTCTCTCTCTCTCCCCCTCTGAGCCTGAGCGAGAGCGATCAGCCATCTGCTGGACAAAGTATGTTACTACATATTAAATCCGAATCCATCCATCCAATAGTAATAATAATAATAATAATACATTTAATTTATAATGCACTTTACATTTGGATCAAATCTCAAAGTGCTATAGTCTATGTGGAACAATAATCTGTCGTGGTGTGAAGGCTGGGGAGTGAGATAGGGATATACAAATTATGTGCCATAAAAATAAAACCACCCGTCTTACATTGTGAAGGGCCACCAAAACAGTTCTGACATATTACCGCGTTTACTCCACCGAACCTCTGAAGGTGTGCTGGGATATCTGGCACCAAAATAGTAGCAGCAGATGCCTGAAGCAGCAGATGCCTTCAGTCCTGTGAGTGGAGAGGTGTGTCCACCTCGATTGGATGAGATTTAGATGTAGGGACTGTGGACTCCCAGTCAAGAATCTTGAACTCATAGTTACAAGAACCTGCTAAAAGAAGACACTCCCATTAGAGAATACTGTCCATGAATGGTTGAACTTGATCTGTTTGAATGTTTAGGTATTTTTATGTGTCAAAGTAGAATCTATATGAATGGCATGACCTCAGGTTTCCCTGAAAAAAAAAACTTTTTTTTTTACAATTTGTGCTGGAGTAGCTCTTCTGTTAGACTTGAGATGCAATGACCCTGTGACTGATTCACCAGTCTTCCCTCCTTACACCACTACTGCAAACTGGGAACGCCAAATAAGACTTTCAGCTTTGGGACATGCTCTTACTCACTCACATAGCCGTAACAATTTGGTCCATGTGAAAAGTTGCTCACCTGATGCCTAATGAAGTCCACACACTGACAGGTGCCACTTCAACCGTCAGTAGTCGTAATGTTATGGCTGATCAGTGTATAATTTCTTTGCTCTGGGGAAATGGGCTGGATAAATATCTGCAAGGGTGGGAGAGGGGAATCAGGTGAGAGTGGGCGGGGCATGCTGAGCCAAGTAGGAACAGGTGTGTAGTCTGTCGTCTGATGTGAACTCTGGTGATACCTGGTGGACGAGAGAATAACAGCAATGAAGGTGTTTGAGAGGAAAGAGGAATGGGCGACTGTGACAGTAAAATAATTCCGCTAATATAAGAAGAGGATTAAGAATAAGCTTTCTTCCTGAGAGGAACACACAGGAACAGGAAGCAGAAAAAGGAACAACCTTCTGGAACATTAAATATGGGATTTCTTACAACACACCAGCAAAAAGAAGAAGAGGGTCAACCACTCAGTTATTTCTGGAGTTGGTAGTTCTGTTTTTGTTGTACCATGAAGAGACTGTGAATACTGTCTTTGGTTAACCTCAGCGAACCATGGAGGAGGAAATCAGTTATGTGACAGTAACTTTTAGGAGTAAGAGTGTTTCCACAGATGGTGAGTTAAGACCTGTCATTGTCTTTTACTCTAGTTTATCATCTACTGAGCTTGAATGTTAAATTATGGGTTACCCATGTAGTCATTTACAGATTTGAGATAATTGTATAGTCTCTATATATCTCTATTACATATTTATGTCTGTATATTTATATCTCATCTCTTGTTCACTTGACTTTGACCCTTTGACCCTTTAAGTTTTAAGTTTGTAAAACATCTAAATTTGCCTTCGGGGAATCGATTCAAAGTTCCAATTAATAGTACAACAGTACAACAGGTTGTACTGTTCCAGTACACATAATTCATTTTTACTCATAATACCTTAAATGGACAAACGTTCATTCAAATTCAGTTTTGTTTAACACGTCAACTTTGGCAGCTCCAGAATCCACTAGCAGGTTCCTCACAGCAAGTTTCGAATCCACTTCTGCTTCCTGTCTGTGTTGAGTGTGTGTGTCTGCGTAGATTTCCTCTCTCAGTTAGTAAACATGTAGTAAAGTTGAATTGGTGGCTCTAAATAACATGGATTTCTGAGCATGGATGGTTTCCTGTATCTGGCATGTTCTGTTACTAAAAGGCTTATTAGATAAAAACCCAGAAAAAATAGCAAAGGTCAGAAGTTTTTCAGGATAGTACCAAATGTCACAATACTGTGTTGTCCCACATTGATCAATGTTTGGTCTGGGAAATGACCCATAAGAGACCCTGATGACATCAACGTCACAAGTCCCTAAAACAATATTGCAACAACTTGACACAGCTCCATTATTATTAAGTAAGTTTCAATCCATTTAACAATATAAATGACTTAATAACATGCAATGTATTACATTTAACCAGCACAATTTGAACACATTTAATGTAATAAATAAATAAATAAATAATAAAATAAAATAAATAAATAAAAGTTAGAAAAAAATTGCTGTATTTTCCATTTAATCAAAACTTGGTAGATTTGGATTAAAAATTTAAAAAAATTTAAAAAAGGGAAATCATTGTACCTAATTAAAAAAACAACTCTCAATTTCATTTTCAAATGTGACAAAAAGTAAAAACCTTGTGATAAGATACATTTTGTCTGTACTATTTCCTGTATAACATGTGAAAGGTGGCTCATTTCATATTTATTTTACATCCCATAATTCTTTAGTCTGGGCTCTTCTGAGTTGACCTGTAAAGAAAAAAATCCACTATCGTATTTTTTCATTTTAAGTCATCTTAAAAAAGCTGGACAGATAATCAATTAAAGACATATTTCCGGAGTAGCTACAGCCAGTGTTATCGTTAAATATTACACTTTTGCAGGTGAGTCAGAACAAAGAGCTATTTTCTTTTTATTTCAGATTAGGATGTCGCTTTTCAAAAGTATGAAACATTTTCATTTTCATGAAGTCACTCATACTTTAACAGAGAAATCCAATGGCCTGGAAATCATCTATGACGAGGTGAAGACCGGGGGGCAGCCAACGGACACCAATCCTGTCCCACCAGGTAAACGGTTTACCTTGATTAAAAACTGATGTAAACTGATTCTCACCGCCAATCAGTTCAATCGATCCATCGTTTTGTTGATCTTTGCAGACATCAAAGAGAAAGCTCCCACGTGGTCTCTGCTCCATCTGGTGGCAGCAGTTCTGGGCCTCGCCTGTGTCATCTTGATGTGCGTCGTCATTGGCTTCTCTTCACACTGTAAGTCCGTCTACCACGTCAGCGCAGAATGATCGTAGGAAGTGAGAGTAATCCTGAGCTTTTCTGGACTGCAGTCAACAGCGCTGTGTCAGAGCAGAACGTCTTAAACGCTCAGAATCTGCAGCTGAAGACAGAAAAGGACACCTTAAAGGAGCAGATGGAAGGACTGACCAAAGAGAAAGATGGACTCGCGTGGACCATCGGAGTCATCCTGGAATACGATTACTTCCCAGTGACGAACCACTGCCCAAAGAAAGGTGAGAACAGGCGTATGGTATTTTTGCTGGGGTATAACGATAATCAGTCTGTCGGGAAGTCTTCAGGGAGACTGCGATTGAAGGGTCAACGAGAGAGATGGTCTGGACACTGGTGACGGTGGCTGATGATTCCGCCGAGAACGAGAAATGTTGAAAAATGGTGAATCTGTAGAGATTGGGCAGTGATGGGGAAAGAACTAGGTGGACAGATAGAATAATATTCTATTTATGCTCCTTTACTTTCGCCACAGCTTAATAACAATCCTGCAGAGACTTTATTTATTCTCAACAGATCGACTCTGATTATTATTATTATTAACTCCTGAATATCCAACACATTTTTTTTGCTGTGTAGATTTACATTAAGGGGAAAAAAAACACATTTCAAATACTCAAACAGAATAGAATCGACTCGATTAGATTGATACGTTGTGAAGTAAATCATTAAATTCAGAATGTAAAAATTGAAGAAACTGCAATTACTTTGAACTTATTTAATTTAATGACATTTGGAGGCATTTGGTTTCCCGCTTTTTTTTAAGTCAAGCCAACTTATTACATTTTTCAGTGTGGTTGTGCTTGACAAATAAAACATTTAAATTAAATTAAACTGAAAAAAAAAAGAACATGGGCTGATAACCACGCTGGGGCAATTATAATAAAGTAAAAAAGTTCTAAGAATTTGAAAGTATAATTGTTGTATTTCATGCACAGGTACCTGATTTGAGGGGAAGGATTCTAATATTAAAACCGTCTTTTTTGACCGCAGCTCTTCATGAGTCTGCAGGTTTTCTTGGAATATGGTTTTGCAGCAGGTCCTGAATCCAAGACTAACGTTACTTCTGAGTTTCTTAATGAACTGTTTTTAGCGTCTGTCAGTTTTGCATTGGGAAAAAGAGCTCTTTTTTTTTTTTTACCCCCATAACTTCCATTCCCGCTTAAACAACGGTACAAGCTGATGAAACAGGTTTGGGATGGAATAAAACAAATGAAGCAGATCCAGGAGGTTTATTTTCTTTCAAGTTTTAAAGTTTTGGCCACAACTACGTGTGTTATTTGAGTGGAAACACAAAAATAAGGAAAAACAGAACAGACTTTGAATTAAAATAGAAAAATGAGTATCCTTTAATTAAAAAAAAAACTATTTTTGTGATTAATGTTTTGCTGTCTTTCCTGTTTCAACAGCGTGTAAACCTTGTATGGATGGCTGGCGGCAGTTTCAGTCCAAGTGTTACCTATTTAACGAAAGTGAACTTTACAGTGGTTGGTTGACCTGGCAGAAAAGTCGAGATAACTGCAGAGGAATGAATTCCGATCTGGTGGTGATTGAAAGCCTGCAGGAACAGGTATGAGCAAACTGATTTTATCTGCATTTCCTTTCTGAAACAAAGCTAGAGATGAACTGTGTTCATGGAAACACATGGTCTCCAAAAGGATAAACAAATGCAAAGACAATAGTTTAGACGCCAAATATCTTTGAATATGAATATGTAGAGGTAATAACACAGTTATAACGCTCTATACTAAAATGGATGCAGCCGAGCCCTGGAACAAATGTAGTCCTGAAAGCCACAATCCCCTTGTTTTTCAATTCTATCTCTTACATCGTGTTTTTCTCTCTATCCTATATATAGATCTTCATCAATAAACACGTAAAAGTCTACGATGATGACCAACACGGCTATTGGATTGGCTTGAAAAAAGAAAATCAGATGAGCCCCTGGATGTGGGTAGATGGAAGCAATCTAACCACGGCGTAAGTACAAAAACACACAATCACTCAAAAGTTGCTGTTCTTGCTTTTTTAACCTCAATCTCTGCCGCCACAAGTCAGACACGGCCAAGACTCTGTGTTTATTTATTAATAGGGGAAGTTCTGTCATTTTGATTTGTGTTGCCTTTTTTGTGTGTTTGACTTGTGTTACGTTCTCCCTCTGCGTCTGTCCTGTGATTGGTCATCGTGTTCACCTGTGTTTCCATCCAACTGTGTCTCATTGTCTCCTTACATCAGTGTATGAAGTCTGTCCTCACCTTCCTGTCTGTGCCCGTTGGTTGTGTGATGTTACCTGTGTCACAGCCTTCTCCCAGTGTCTCGTAAGCTAATCCTAGTGATTTTTTGCTACGCGGTCTTGTGTCTGCATCTGGGTCCAAGCTAAACCCCAGCAAAGTTCCTAACAGACACATTACATCATCATCATCATCATCATCACCATCATCATCATCATTAGTCTAAACAAACCAGACCATCTAGAAGAAGAGGAGGTTGTTCTGCTGGATGCAAAAACCTTCCACTGATGTGGGAGTAGGTTTAAAGCTAGTGGACTTAGGTGTTTTAAAATACATTTACCCTCCAAAATACTGTCTTTGTAACTTGTGTTGTATCTCATTCATTTTAACTAGTTACATTCTGCTTTTTTTTCTACAGAGATTGGTAGTTCAAACCGTTTTTACTGTTTGGATCGTTTTTACTGATTAAATCAAATTATTTTCATAAACATATCTATCTTGATTCTATGAGATATGAATAAATTAAATAACAGTACATTATTAATAAAACCTGTTGAATATATGATTCTTGTATCAAAACAAACAGATGCGAGTACTTAAACTATGCAATGATTAATTAATTACGTTTCAGCGAAAAAATGCGTGTTATTTATTCAAGATTCAGGATTATGTTAAGCTTAATTCTTTTGTGTATCCACAGCGACGACTTCAACTTGGAGTTCATTTTCTTCTAACAGACTTTATAGCGCGTCCCTGACAAACGATAAATGTACACGGAGAACGAGGCTTAATGTAACTGACACTAAGTTCAAACAACCATTTTTATTTTTGGGTGTTTCCATGGAACATCTTAGGCCTGAGGCTCATTTTCATCTCATAGACTGTATACTCTGTCTTTGACATATTACACATGCGTATCAGGAGTGACGCACAATCGATACTTTATATATTAGAGTTACTTTATGTATTATATATAGAGGGACATTCCGGGGTTTCCAGTAGCATCTGATAGAATCACACATTATTCAAAACATGCATGTTCTGTAATGCTGCAAATTCATAAGGATTTTGCCAATTCAACATAAACCATATTGGTTTATGTAGTATATAATATATATCTTAGATAGAGTACAATCCTGTGGGTAGCTGTCAGTCGAGGTGATAGTTCATTTTGAATCGCTCTATTTTTCATTTCCATTGCAAAATTTGGTTTGGGGGAAATTTGCTCTCTGATAGTTAAGAGCGAGGATTCATTCCCCCTGTAACTAAATTGCATCTTTATTGTTGAATATGTGTACGAACTAAATGTAAAAACAACAGGTTGAGCTATAGTGGTTAAAGCTATTCTGTAAATAAGCGGGAAGGTTCTGGGTTCAAATCCCCGGGAGTTGGGGTCTTTGTGTGTGCCGTTTATCCTTCTGCCTGTATTTGAGGGGGATCCCCTGCGTTTTACAAGCAGATCCCCCTGATTGAACTACTCAAACGGAATGTGATGTGATGAAAAGCCCAGTTTTTAGGACATGACCAGAGTCGGACTAAATGTGCTTTAAACGTGGGTCAGGAGAGAGAAAATGTTTTTTGTCCTTTGGTTGACCCTGTAAAGAACCGGTTCCAGCTGCATGTAAGCCTGCAGGCATGAACCGTTTCAGACAATGGGTTGCTGATAGACAGAGTTCTGCACAGATGAGCTCATCAACGTTTGGTTCTAGCTCAATATTTAATCCATGGATATCGGCAGAGTATCATTATTTTTTTCCTCTAACTCTCTTCGTGAACCACATTGTGATTTTGTTATTCTTTAGGTTCTGGGCGACAAAAGCTTCCGGCTACAGACCGACTTGTGCTCTAACTCTGGACACTGCAGAACCCCTGGCCAAATGGGGAAAAAAGAGCTGCACCATGAGGAACCGCTGGATCTGCGAAAGAAAAGCCTTGATCAATGATTGATTTGATTCCTTTCTTTTTCTTTTTCTTTTTTTTTTTTTGTCTTTTTCTAATTTATTGCAAGTATCTATATAACTGTCACACTGACGTTTAAACAGCAGGCCTGGAAACTACTGTATATTTGAAAAGATACATCTTATTCCTCGGTGCCTTTGATCTCCATTGTTGTCTAAAAAACTATTAAAACATAGGATTTAGTTGCTCTGATTCATCACATGTGTGTTTATCCAAGGCTGAAAGAATCCCTAACAAATGCAAAAGTAAAGATATTTTTATTTGAGTGACGGCTGCTAAAACTTGAGATGACCAGCTGGTTTTTTCAAAACTGAGACTTTCCCAGGACCGCCAGGACCGCCAGGACCGCCTCCTCTGACCTTATTTCACCTGCACACCACCGGGAGCTCAAAGTTGACCTGCGGAAGCAACTCGAGTTCCCAGAAAACCGTTGCATCCACTTTGATCGGACGCCGGACATGGTGAATATCTGACCTCCTCCTCAAACGTGAGGATCCTTTGGAGGAGCGTATTAAGGATTAACATCAAAGTATGCTAAGCTAATGGAGGACTAAGATGGGAGTCATGGGATAGGTAGAAGTAGCTGGACACAAGATGGGACTTGATCAACCCCACAACATCACTGATGATGAATCCAGGCGCCTCACGAGATGATTTTTACAGCAGGAAGACATAAGAGGAGGATGAGGAAAAGATTTGCTCCGTTGTCAAGATCAGCTTCTGCCAATTGGGCCTTTAGCAGCGGTGACGTCTCGCCCAATGACTTTGGGAGAGGTATCGAGATTTTTTTCACATCTGGATTGAACTGTAACTCTTTATATGTTGGTTTGGATCGGTCGTCTCTTCATTGGTTCCGGCTGGAACAGAACACGGATGATTGGAAAAGGAAGGCGTTGTCACATCGTCGAAAAACCATTAGCTCTCCCATCCCAGACGATATGGTACTCTACAACTCTCATGTTGTAGAGTACAACACTGAATTTGCCTCTTGGACAGCTCCGTTTCACAGATTTGCATACAGACCTAATAGACGTGACGCATGATGTCATAGAGACTCAAACCGCTGGAGTCGATCATGAACGGGTCAACTTAGATCCGATCTTCATTTGGCGAGAGGATAGAGTGACGCATAAATAAGTTCTTCCTGCCTGTGGAATTTGAAATGGAGGGATTCTAAATCACCTATTGGAGGGCCTGGTTTTATTATTTTTATGACATTAGTGAAATGGATATATATATACACACACACACACACACACACATATATATATATATATATATATATATATATATACTCTTTCCGGTCCAGTCGCCTCATCAAATAATAATAATAAACAAAACGTAGTTTCTGACACTGGAAGGGTTTGAAGACTCTTCCTTTGACTGTCCGGCGCCGTAAAGCAGACAGATCCTCGTTCTACTTGAGGTGATGGCAGTGATGAAAATGAGTGGTGAAAAAGCTGTGGTTCACATTAGGTCACACTGAAATGTACAAAATTCTCCCATGTTGCGACACTGCTGACAATCATCCATAAGAGAAGATGAAGACATCGGTGTGAGACCCGGCAGAACTCTTTTGTGACAATGAGCACAGAGCCGCTCTGAACTTTTCAGTCAATGAGGTCAGTCAGTCAATAGAAGAAGCTGCAGCTTTGACGTTTTGGTTTTAGGAGAAGAGGAACCACTTGCTCGCCCGTCCATCTGGTACTGGGTGGTGGAATTTGCCGTGCCACCCATTTCTGAACCGGAGCACATCGCTTGTAGGACTTTAAAGGATGGAAGAAGAAACAGTTTACGCTACAGTACGTTTTAAAGACAGCAATCGACCTCCAAATGGTGAGTGACACAGCCTCTTTGGATATAAACTGTTTTCACTGGAAGCAAGAAAACATCTGAGACTCTGGTCTGTTTACAGTTTCTCTCCAGAGTTGGGATGAAATAGATCAAGACAAAGCGCCAAGTATGGAAAACTGCAAATGTATGTTACTAAATGTGTTTGAATCTCTTCATAGAATGTCCAAAGCCACAGTCAGCAGAAGGTGCTGTAATAACACCTGTCATGTGAATGAATATATCTTATTCCAATAGTTCATAGCTTAGTTTTACACATGAAGTCACTGAGTACGACATGTAGGATTCTATTACTGACATTACCAGGTATTTAGAGACATACGTCCAAGAGAAGAGAAACGGTTCATGTTCCATTATATGCTTGGAGGTCTCAAGAAACTTCTGTACTTAAATTCAAGTTCTATACGTTTTCTCTTTTCAGAACTTCAAATGTTATTCAATGAGAGTTAAAGGTGATCAAACCAAAACAGTGAAAATAAAAATACTGCAATGGTTTTGGAGAAGAATGCAGGTCAAGAAAAGTGTGTGGAGTTGGACAGTAAAATGTGAATTTAAAATAAAATAATGACAATAAGATGACAAGGAACACATAATGAAATTTAAATTAAATAGATGATAAAATGTTAAGAGTAAATTTTTTTTTTTTTAAAGTAAAGGAGAGAAACAATAAAAAAAACTAAAAATGTTTAACGATGGATGATCCGGTTCAACATAATATTCATAAAATCAAAAAATATAAATACAATAATAAAGTTATCAAGTTATGAGACGGACTGAATAAGTGAGTTTTTAATTTACGTTAAAAACAATGTAAATTCTCAGATCCTCTGGAAGTTTGTTTGAGTTTCGCGGCTAAAAACAGCATCACCAAAAGTACTAAGTGGTTTTATTGTTTTGCAGGTGAAGGGTGTCTGTCTAGGTCAGTGTGTACATAGAATGTTATTTTTACCATTTCTCAGGAGCTTCGCCGCAAACATTTATTGTACTTAATGTAAAATGACGACATTTCTATTCTGTTCTATTTTTATTCGTGGATGATGTTGTGATAAAAGTAACTACAGATGTAAAAGTGCTCAAATCTAAATGACATGAAAACAACTTGACCACGGAATTTTTCAGACATGAAAAAGGAACTCAAAGCATTTCAAGCACCGCTGAACTTCCCTTTTAATAAAACACGTGGATAGCTACGGAAAATATCATTTTCCTGTTCTGATGGGAAGTGACATCAATCATTTTTATTATTTCACCAACCTGTTTTCATTTCCTCATGTTGCCCCAGAGAAAAAAGAAGAACCAACCATTTATGATGAAGTTAAAATGAATGAAAGCCATGAAAAACGATGACTTTCATGTTCATTTATCAAGCTGTACACAATATAATCCATTTAATATCCCTTGTGATGTCAGAATGTATTTTTTTTTACATCATTCAGTTTTTCCCTGCCAGTCGTCTCATTCTCAGCAGAAAAATCAAACGTTTTTCCACGTCAGCAGAGTAACATTGATCCTATTATAGCCACGTTTTGAACTTCCTCACTACCAGCAGATGGTAAAGCAGCTGCTGCACACTCTGACTCCTGCGTGCTGGCCTTGTGTGTCGTGTTGAGCTGCGTCCTCCTGGCGAGCATCTGTGGCATCATCACCAGTAAGTTTCATCTCCACCAACACATCCATCAGCTTATATGACATTTAGACCCACAGACGGTAAACTGACCGACCACCCTGTCACGTCACGTTTGCTGCACTTTACTTTTTATTTCTGATTTGTGGTTGTGATGGTTTATTTGTTTTCGCCTCATCTTATTTGACGAGATGATAATACAACATGATTTGGTCAACTGACTCGTCAGAGGCCATCGTAGAGTAAGATTAAAATGAATATTTGACATTTTTACCTCCACCAAAGTAGTAATATTTCACTGGTGTTGGTTTGTCATTCGGACCTTTACAGTATAATATAATAATACAGAAGCGCTTTGCTGTAATGCCAGAAAAAAATATAATATTAAAATATTATAATATATGTTATATATATAATATATTATGTTATAATATGTTATAATATTAAAATGATCTAACCGTTTAAAATCCTGCTCATTTGTTCTGTTGATCACATTTTGAGTCACTACTTCTTTTTTATTTAAAAATGGGATGGAACCGATTTATAATATGGCCTAGCGTAAATTAAATTACGCTATTAAATTAAATTAAACGTAATTAAAAGTGACATGCTTGATCAAATGATGTTTTAATTTAGAAGGTCTTAGATTAATAATTTTTAATTAAGCATAAAATACTGGATGGATTTGCAAAAACCTAACGGAAGAGTTTTTCATATACAAAAAAAGTAAATGTTGAATTTCGGAGTAGATTTTGCAGAGAGAGGGGGAGGAGCCAGGATTTTTTCCTACTTTTTTTTTTTTAAACTTTAATGTTTAGAGGACAGGCTACATCATATTTTAGATGGATTCAAACATTTGCTGTTGTCACAGGTTATTTCACGATAGTGAAAACCAGCAGAAAACATTCCCAAATTTGGCCTATGTTCTGTTTAAGCACAATCTGAAATCATAGAGTTAACTATATTACCATAGGAAATCCGTCTCAATAAGAATAGAGCATGTGGGAATAATAAAAAAGTCCAAATACATTGAATTCACGACTACCTATTCATGACGTGTTGTCTTTTTCTCATTCCCACCACAGTCAGTGTCCTGATGAACGAACAGAAGAGAATCTCCAGGGAGCTCAGCGCAGACAATCAGCAGCTGATCAACGACAGCATCATCTTAGGAAGAGAGAGGGAGAAGCTGCGCAATGACACAGAAAGACTCAAGTCAACGCTGGGATCATTCCTGAAGTTTGAGACTTTTCCAGTACATGAATACTGCCCAGAGAAGAGTGAGTGCGTCTCTCCGCAAACTGTGTGTAGCGCTCGACCCACTAATATGAATAATTAGGACAGCTGTGAAAATAGGAATCTACTTAAAATGAATTTCAATATGATGGCTTTGCAAACCGTAAACGCACAAGGTGACATAAACAAGATATGTGTCAATAAAAATAAAATGTGTCAAAACTAGGAGAAGAAAATGGATTTCTCGTAGATCAAATGAAAAATAAGGAGGAAGTTCTGTTGGGCCTTATAGCATGAAGAGGGAAAGAGGAACTTTATTCAGAATCCACAAGAGGGAAAATAAAAGCGTTAAGTTATAAGCAACACATTAGTTTTAGATTTGTAATAGCTATTTAATTGACTGCTAGATTTGTCCGTAATAAACTGACCCACAACCACACAACAATAGAAAGCATCAAATACCCAGAATCCTCAGCGTGAGTACATTTCACAAGAGTGAAAGTGAATGACTCACAGCCACCAACTAATGATCTATCACTTTATAACGTGAAAATGATCATGTAAAAATATGAATCATATCAAGTTATAATGTAAAAATGTGAATAATATAACGTGAAAATGATCATTTAAAAACAGGAATCTTATCAAGTTATAATGTAAAAATTTGAAAAGTTTTATGACGTGAAAATTATCATGGAAAAATATGAATCATATCAAGTTATAATGTAAAAATGTGAATAATATTATAACGTGAAAATGATAATTTAAAAACAGGAATCTTATCAAGTTATAATGTAAAAATGTGAAAAATTTTATAATGTGAAAATTATCATGGAAAAATAAGAATCATATCAAGTTATAATGTAAAAATGTGAATAATATTATAACGTGAAAATAATAATGTAAAAATATGAATACATTTATTTATGTCACCAATTCACCTACTTCACGTTTTTAGACATGAAACAATAATCATGCAAAAACAATAGTCTACTTTATAGTTAGCCATCCTTAAATGATAAGCATGAAACACACACAATAACAACTAACTGCAGGAACTTCCCTGACTATCTGAATAAGAAATATTCAAGTATATCCCAAAAAATGTTGGATATATACTTTTCTTTCTCTTTTTTTTAACTTTACGTCTGCATTTAGGCTTTTTGAGAAAACTTGGCATATTTTAACTTGGATTAATTTCTCTGCTTCCTGCTTGAATGGAGAGTGTCGGCCGTGTAGGAAAGGCTGGATCATGTTCCAGGAAAAGTGCTACCTGGTTTTTGAAGAGAATGTTTGGAAGACATGGACAGACAGCCGCAAATATTGTGAAGACATAGATTCAGATCTGGTCATTATTGACAGTCTTCAAGAACAGGTGGGGATCAGGTATTTTTAATGTCTGATCAGAATCTGTGATGTTTTTGTACTTATCTGGAGTGAATCTGACCTACAGGAATTCATCAACAACCACACCGAATTCTACTACGACCTGTACCACGGATACTGGTTGGGGTTACGTGAAATGAAGGAAGGAAGCTGGTTCTGGATCGATGGGCGTAAAGACACTCTGGGGTAAGAAAGTCCAAAGCCTTAAGAGTTGACTTTTCTCATCTCAGCCATCATTGGCGTCAGGCAGGGAGCTACTGTACGTTTTCTTACCTCTAACATAACACTTTATAAATAAAGCTTAAGATACTGGACAAGACGTTTAGGACAAACCATCATCCTCTGCTTTCAAAAGGCTCGTCTGATGTGAGGGGAGCGCGGAGGTTATTCCATAGTTTGGGTTTTTTTTTTTTTGCTTTTCTTTTGACATCTTTTAAAGTTCCAGTAAACATTTTATTTTGTCCATGTTTCTTAGCCTAAAGTAGCAGGACTTGATCAGTTTTTTTGATGCGGCGATCACAATTTGGATGAACGCCGTGGTTTCTACCAGGAGAGCAGGAGGACCAATGTGCTAGAGAATGTCTTCAGATGAGTTTTCTGGGCTCACCATGAGGAGATCTGTTATGTCAGAATTTAGTGGTAGGAAATGTCTGTGCCATCCAATTCTTTATGGCTACTAGGCATTTTTGGTGAGGGTTAGATCGATACCGTTCTCATATACGGCTAATAAGAAACTACAGCTTAAGTGCCAGCCAATTTAGCACAGACTGGATACATGATTGACAGCTAGGGTATCCTGTTTCTACATCAGGGGCCTACAACGACCTGGAAGGCAATTTTGTTTCTTATAGTGACACTAACTGAGATAAAAAAAAATCAAACATTTCAAAGTTTTTTCATTCATGGTAATTACTTCATTTTCTTTCATATTTCAAGAAACTTTATTAATTTTATTTTATTAGTCTTATTTTTATTTGTTCAACCTCAGACTCAAATGTAATCTTTCATGTCCCAAGTTCCACTCTTTTTGTCAAAATCCAGTCAAATTTTTCAGAACAAACAACCACGTCTTATCATATAACCTCTTTATCTTAGTAGAACTAAAAATAACACCGGCTCCTCGGAAGGTTTGTCAGATGTGTATAAAAATGTAGAAGCCATTTCTTTGCCAGTTAAAACTCCACCAAGCTGCTGAGGCAAAATTTTGACTTTGACAGTGTTACTTACTATTACTATATCTCAGATTGGTTCTTTGTATCTGATGCGTAATGCTATATGGAGATATAAGAGATTCTTAAAATGTGATGAAATTATTCTAATTCAAACTTCTAATCTCACGACATCAGTTTTTCATGTGCTTAGAAATATTATGTGATGGAATTGAAAAACTTTCATCCAGAGATAAATGAACCCTAACATTTTTTTCTGCCATCAGTTTCACCACAGTAAATTTGATATGTTGTATTAGCAGCAGTAGAAGTTTAATAAAGCTGTTCTATTCATGTTCTGTGAAGCTACTGGTCAATGAAGCGCCCTGGGAATGATCATTCGTACGGCCTGATGATCCCTTTGCGGATTTCCACAGCCTGCTGGGTCCACGCAAAAAACACAATGAGAAACAAATTCATCTGTGAAAGAGAAGTTCTTTCCGTGATCTGAGGTGCGATTCCTTTGAGCTACATACATTTTCGTAAAACATTCTTGCTCTTCATGATGCTTGCAAAACCTACAGCGGCATCGCCAACACCTCAAAATGGGAAAATTCCTATTTCTTTTTCTTAAAACAGTCTGGAAATGATTTAATGTCTGCACCATCTTCGAACAAAGACTATGATTATGTGATGCGTGATTAATTACCTTTTGGTGTAATATATATCACAGACGGGTATCTAGTTAGACTGAAGGTGTGCTGCACATCAAACGTTCTTCTGTTGTGTTGTGTCCTCTTTTTGTTTATTCGATGTAAATGGAACAGACATTTGGAACACATGGACTTACACAACATCTAAACTCAGTTCTGTTCCTGTGTCTCAATCTAGTGAAAGACTTTTGGATGTTACCTAAATACCAGTGTGTTAGAATTTATGTGAAAAAGAGAGAAAGTTCTCAGGTGACATCGATGATTTTAAGTATTCTTTTCATGTTTTGTATTGTATTATATAACTGTAGATCAATTGCTCTGTCAGTCTAATAAACACTTTTTTATCCTGGGTGTCGTTCTTGAAGTTCTCTTTATTTTGGAAGGGTGGGGGGGATGTTTTTCTTGAATATTATTTTATGTATGAATAGTTTCTTCTGAAAATGAAACATGAAATAGAAGGAAGCATGTTCCTGCTCCCTCTGTTCCAGCCATGGGCGTAAGATTGTTCATCAAAATAAGAAAAAAAGAAAAGACAAAGCAGAAGTTCACTTTTTGTTGAATGTGAGACTTTTTCATTGATTCTATCTACTGGGACAGAAATAAAAATATGTAATTTGCACAACTGAAAGAATCACAGGAGTAGTTTGATGCATCACAAAATTTAATTTGCATGTAAAAACGTGGATTTCAGTTAACACCAGCAGTTATGTCTATTCCATGTGTGTACTTTTGGTTTTTGGCTCCTGGGCTTCTTCTAACAGGAGAAGTTCATGATGCAAATACTAGAAAGAATCCCGGACATTTGATTTCCTCAAATACATTAACCACAGGCCAGAATGTTTGCCACAAGCTCTAATTACCTGACTACACATTCCAGAAGTGGTTCGACTTTTGTTTCCATTTAAAAAAAAGAGATTAAAAAAAATATCGGGTTTGTGCTAAACTGTGAGGATAAACAAGGAGCTCAGCCTCAGACGAAGAAGTACCGCCTGATTCATGTCGTTTACAGTCAATAATCCTCAGATACTGCATCACCAACAACAAAGTCACATGACCTGCTTCCCTCAGTCATATAAAAACCCAGAGAGTTTTTATAATCAACATTCAGCCTTCACTGATTTGACTCCATTGAGGTTTGGTTGGTTCAGTCGGATTTAATCAGAGATATTCTCCAGTCAGTGGAAAAGCTAAATTCATTTTCAGTCCACTCAGACGGAAGCACAGCCTCCATTCAGTTCCTGTTTGGCATATTGTCACCAGGGCTGATTTGTGATGAACTGGTTTGTCAATGACCAAACACTTCTTTAACCAATGCTACTCTTTGGACCTTTTCTTTTTCTTCCTCTTTGGAGGAACTGCCTCCTCATTAAAACCTTCTTCTACGGGTTTGTCTTTTTTCCTTTTCTGTTTTACAGCTGAGTCTACGGCTGAAACGTCTGCATCCTGCAACATAACGGTAGATTTCTTCTTCTTGGTGTTGTTCACACAGTCCTGGCCCGGTTCTGACTGGCTGGATTCTGTATCATTATCAGCAGGAGCACTATGGTGGTTGGTGGATTTACCTTTCTTCTTCTTCTTCTTCTTCACTTCAGCAGTTTCCTCTGGACTCTCTGCTGCAGGTGAGGCCGCGCTTTCCTCTCCACTCTGCTCAGAGTTCTTCTTCTTCTTCTTTTTATGTTTCTTCTTTGTTTTTTGAGAAGGCTCTACTTCACCGTTCACAGAGATCCCACCTTCCACAGAGGGAACTGTGCTAGATATTTCCTCAGTGTCCTTACTGGCTTTCCTTTTCTTCTTTTTGGGTTTAAGATCTGTATCTGTATGACTTTCAGGAATGTCTTCATCATTAACCTCATTCACACTCTCAGTAGATCTTTTCTTTTTCATCTTCTTCCTCTGAGAGACCTCGTTCATCTTTACCTGCCCCTCAGCCTTCTGGTCAGCCGACTGACTCGCAGGTGAAGGACTTGCCGTTTGGCTCTTCTTGCCATACTTGGCCATGAACTCGGCCTCCTGCTGCTCCAGTCTGGCTAACTTGGCACTCATAGTCAGGCCATGTCTGGCTCCTCTGAGAAACACAACAAAAACATGGCGGATGCCCCACCCCCTATTACTGATATTGAATTATTACAGCATTATTTGTGACTTGTACTGAAGTTGTTATCCATTCTAAAGGGGAAATTGTTTTTATAAATGAGCTTACTTGTGAGCCGTGCGTCCTCCACAGGCCTTCATCAGATCGGCATCGGACAGACTGTCAAGCAACAATTAATACATTTAATATAAATATCTAAATCACGGTTTAACACAGTTACAAAGTCACTTTGCATAAAGATAAACCAGAGAAGCGTTACCTTCTATTTATGGAGAAATTAAGCACCCAGTTGTCTGGAGTCAGCTGATAAAAATGTCATGCACCTCTTAGAAGATATAACAAGACATCTTAGCCGATGCTGCTTTGGATGAAGTCCTTACTTGGTGGTGCTGGAGAGATCCAACTTCTGGTCGTCCTCTTCCTCTGAGCTGCTGCTGCTGCTGTCGTCTGAGTTGGAAGACTTGGGATCTGGCTCCTCCTTACCAGACAGAAGTGTGGCGGACTGAGAGAAGCACAGAAGGGAAAACAAGTTCAATGACAGTCGGGGTCGGTTCTGACTTGGAACCTTACAACCATGAAAGTTTAGCTGGCGATTAACGCTCATACAAATAACTGCAATTAAATGAATTTTAGACTCTCACTGGGGCCCACAGCCGTCTGGTGACTGACTTTCTGACTACATGTTCTATCATTTTCATGACCTCTTCCAGATACATAGACAGATAAAAGTTATTAATCAGAGGAGCTAAAAGCTCATTTAATTCTTAACTCATAGCAGAATAAACAACAATTTGACCTCATTACAGTGCCAGTAAAACATCGGATGGTGGAAATCAACGCAGAAGTAGATATGGTGAATACAACTAAGCATTTTATTGAGATTAATTCTGCCGTTTCAAACAATTATCCAAAGTGGTTGCGTAACTAATGGATAACCAATTGTGACCAGAAAATGGGATAATATCTCATTCACATTTAAAAACACAAAAGAAAAGTTACCAAAAATGATCTTGCTAGTAAAGTAGCATTTGACAAAAAATTCTATTACAAGAAAAAAGCAATTAATGGGATGATCTTGAAAACTATTCAATAGAGTTAAAGCTTGATGTAGCCTGTTCAGCAGCAGCACAGATCACTATCAAATATCTATTGATATTTAAGGAATATATAACAGAAAAAAAACTAATTACCTTG
Source organism: Lophius americanus (assembly GCA_037951165.1). NCBI lineage: Eukaryota > Metazoa > Chordata > Actinopteri > Lophiiformes > Lophiidae > Lophius > Lophius americanus. The sequence continues at coordinate 1,974,874 of JBBDHG010000043.1, forward strand.
ACAAAGCATCCATACAGTTTGGATTTAGCCAGAGCGGCCTTCCGTGGCTTTTTGTTAGAGATCATTCCATCCTCTTCGTCTTCCTCCATCGTCTTCTTCAACTGAATGCCGCTCTGGATCACAGCAAACCAGAAAACGCTTGACTTCCTGTCAAACACTAAACCAGCCGAGGTCACTCAGTACGAAGAGAAGAAGAACTCATCACTAATCAGTTCAGGACAAATACGTTTTCTCATTGAGAACGACCCAAAAGTTCAATTAGATTATTTTAGAGTTCAAGAGTTTAAACATAACTTTCATAAACAATGTTTCTAACTTGTTTAGACCCTCCAAACTGCTGTTTTTAAACATGGAACCAATAAAGTAGCTAAATACAGCTACAGCTCCACATGGATTGTTTCATTTTCTGTCATGAACTAGTTGATGACACTTACATTTGAATAACATTAACACCATATTTATCAATATTTTAACAAACATTTCACCAATAAATTAGCTTTATATGAGGTTATTAAAACAGTCATTCAGTCCCAACAAAAAACTAATTCAAAAAACAATAGCATAGGTATAGCAAGCATAGCAAGACCTCGTCCTGCACTGCCTTGAGATTATGAATGTCTTGTTATGTTGTGTACGGGTGATTTTGAGCGTTTGTACTGCTTTGTGAACTTACCTGATCAGATTCTACCTGCAGACTTGAAGAGGCCTTGTTGAAGACATGATCCCACCAGTGGAATGTGAACTGCTCTCCCTCCTTGTGGCCAACCTGATGGAGAGGAGCAACATATAATTCTATAAAAAAAACTTTGGGGAGACTAAAATTTAGTCTTTAGCAGTTTAAGATGTGGTACCAAACCAGCAGGCCACTGCTGCTCCAATAAAATTACAGCAAATTCTGCACATTATCCAATGTCACTCACCCCTCCTTTGTCGCATTTCACTTTTACTTTGATAGCTTCAGGTATGCCATTCTCAGTTCTCCCCAGTCCTTTTCCTGAGGAAAGAACACACTGAATAAGAAACCTGCTTGCAGGTTGGACAAATTGTACTGGTTCAAATCCTAAAAAAGACAAGAATGTTTTACCATGTTCCCATCCATGCCGCAGGAGTTGCCGCTCTGCAAACTTCAAAGCTCGACTTTTCTCTAGTACAACTTCTGCCATCCTTTAAAATGACAGTGTGGAAACATTAGGCAGGATTATTTACTGCTAATACAATGCAAAAACACACAAGGATATAATAATTTGGCAAGGAAGAGTCTTTGCTAAAAATAATATTTCCAACCAAAATTAAGACAGTAGCTAGTAATCTATGGTGAACACTGATATCTGACTGTGATTTAAATATCAGGGATCCCATGAAGCTCACTGGCTAACTGGTCACAGCTTAGCATTTTCACCAATCAGCCGCGACCCGGGACTTGATTTTATGTTGTGGCTGATCCGTGTTTATAAACTGTTCATAGACAATACTGATGTTTTTTGTTGAACTGAGGTAAAAGACACATAATCCAAACAAAGACACATCACAACATTACAAAGCCATTAATGAGTAAAGATGTAATATACACCAATCAGCCACCATATTAAATCCATCAGTATTAATGCTGTTGGTGATCGAGGTACTTCAGGTAGCCATTAAAGAGGACATTGTTGTTTCTTAAGAAACAAAAAGCCATAACCATTGCCAATAATTGAATAGTGTGCGACTATATTGAACAACTTCATGAAATCTTGAAAAAAAAAATCATGGAATCGTGATAAAACTTTTCAAGAAGATTTGTGTAACTCCTGTGTAATCAGAACTTGACTAAAAACTGTACAGTGTACCAAAGTAATCTATCTGATCCAATTGGTTTGGGTATGTGGAACGAGCTTTGTGTAATTCTCCTTCTTTGTTATTCTGTCAAGCAAACACCTAAAACACACCAGTAATTTATTAATCAAGAGACGTAGGAGATATTAACATAAACTCTGAAAATATCTCGACATTCTCTGAAACCTTCCAAACAGAGTCTAACATGAACACGTTATGACGTCAAAGTGGACTGTATTTTAACAGGTATATATGTGCAGCATTATTAAAACAGTCTAACGGTATGTGTGAAAATGTACCAGTCCTATAAATACTTTCCAATTGTATTGTCTTGACAATTCATTTTTATAATTCATTTTGTAATTTTGTCTGGTGTGTTTTTTTCTGACTATGACAGACTTTATGCAAACTGCTAACATTACATTCAGAGCTTTTATCACCTCCTGACATAATTTCAGCTACATTTGCCATTTTTCTGAAGTTTACAGACAACGTCAGCATATTAGCATCAAACCCGCTTTACCTCTTGTTATCTTGTTTGGTTAAAAATTAATTTACAAATCCGTAAGAAGTTGGAAAGTCTACATTTAAATTCGGAATCCGTCGGTAGCCATGCGGTTACATGAGAGGGCTGACATGATAGCGGAAATACGTCACTGTGGTAACCGCCTCCTTTTCTTCTTCTAGGCTTTATTTTTGCAGCAGAACAGACGCATCCTTTTACTTACACACACCGAAATACAGACAGTTAAGATAGAATGAAAAAAATCCTATAGAACATAATTTAATTTAGTTGTACGTGTATATGTTAAATAAAACAGAAGAAGAAGAAGAATACATTTTTTTTTAGAAACAGAAGAGGAAGAAGTAGAAGAAGTAGAAGAAGTAGAAGAAGAAGAAGAAGAAGAAGAAGCTGTCACACAGGGGTGGCCCTAGACATAAATCTCAAGGGGACAGGCCCACATTACTAAAATTCGAATTCTACGTAATCCCTGCTGGGTATATCATACTAATGAAATGCTGTATATCAAAACAAAACAGACATCAAAACAGAGTTACAGAATGCTTTACACGGTTAAAACCAGATTAAATATAACAAAGTCCAATAAATAAATAGAAAAATAGGTAGGAGGCTTTGGCAATATAATAAAACGTAAAATAAAACACAAGAAATGATAAGCATTATAATTGTTGGCTAGGATTAATAAAAGGCCTTTGATCCAATTTAAAAGATGTTGCTGACTTTGCAAGCATCAGATCCTCGAGCGATCCAGAGTTGGTGAGCGTTAACTTCAAATGTTCTGTCACTTTTGTTCTGTGGACACTAGAACAACTAGAACAGCCCACATTATATCAACACTATAGCTAGGAGCTACAACATGAAGTACTTCGAATGTAATCGGTAAATCTATTCTAAAACTGGCAGGTAACTAGTGATAAGAGGTTAAACAGGACTATTTCTTTTATTTCATAGTGAACGTTCTCACTAAATAAAAGTCACAGCTTGCATATTATGGAACAATAACAGAATCAGACCCAATGTATTGCTCTTAGGCATATTTCCATTCCTGTTATTCTTTAAATAACTAAAATAAAAATAAACATTGTATGATTACGGTCAACATCTTTCAAATTACGTATTTGCGCGAATGTATGATCTAGAAGAAAACAAAGCTTCCCCTCCAAAAAATACAAATAAAGCTTTTCATGTATGTTTTATGTACAGCAACATACTCAGAGAGTGATATGAGTAAACTATCATTTACTGTGCTTATGATTATTGTTGATGCCCGACATTGGATAATGTTAGTCGTCAGCAAAGTAATGATTATAGCTTTGGAAAGTGTTAACATGTTACACTCCATAATAATGTCAAATGTCACGAGGCCAGAGTCTGCTGTGACTCTGAGGTAGACTCAAGGAGTCACAGGTGGATTTTGAAGGGAGGGGTTGTATTCTACCACTTAGGATTTTGCACACAATACATTTAAGCAAAGTAGTAAACATAATGGATCTCAGTATGAACAAATGATCTAACAAAGAATAACTAACCTGACAGAAGGAGTACATTTAAGGTAGCTGATCAAACCAAAGGAATACAAGTGGGAGTAAAATAAAAGACTAACTCACTTGTCAACCACACGACTAAAGATAGCCAAAACACTTTTTAACAAAATAACTAAACAAACCAAAACAACCCTTGACGTGTGAGCCTGCCGGTACAGCCTGATTGGCACTTCCTGTGTTAAAAAGTCTGCTGCTTCCTGGGGCCCATCTTTTGCCCAGATGACTCAACAGCAGAAGTATGGACCTTCCAGCACCAGTAAAACAAAAGCAGTCCAAACTTAACTTAAAGGTTCCGGATGGGCTTTCCAACTTGTGCAGTTGTGTGCTTGCAGATGTATCCATCACAGTCCTTTACCTTTGTTAGAGAATCAGGTGGGTGACCAGCATGATTTAAAAAATGACTTTGGTCCCATCACATTATCATACGACAGTCCTGATAGCTGTTTCTTTCTTAGACACATTACTAAGTACACACAGCAGAGCACCAGATGTACACACTGCAGTGCGTGGATTTTGTACACTGTGGTTTTTTCCACCCAAAACGCAAGCTGCGCTCCTCAGAGCTTGAATATGGGGTAAAGATGCATTACTGTGTTAGCACAAAAGATTTTCCTGTCGCCATTATTATTGACTTTAATGTTTCCACTGCCACATACTGCAGAGGAGGTTGTTCAAATTCAAACGTGAGATTTTACTCTGGAACAGCAAATCAATACCTGAGAAATAGGTTTCGGAACGTCGCTGTACTTACATCTAATACATGAATAAATGTAATAATAACACCCTTTAAAATAGCAATCTCTCACAGCTGGAGGTCTTAAGTATTAACAGCAGAAGAACGCCTACATAAAGTATCTACTAAACTACCTATAAGACAGCAGAATGAGCTCTTCAGCTGTATTATATACTAACTAAGATAAATTACTGCAACGTAAGACGACTAATGTTATATTTGGTCAATGTGGTTCTAAATACTTTAATAGGTGTCGACTACTAAACCTTAACAGTCTATGATTATGGAAACTCATTCAACCCTACAGTCTTTTTTTAATGTATGTCTTTATACTGAGAGTATCAGACGCTGTTACGTGACTATAGTGAAGTAAAAAGTACGATAAATATGTGAAATTATTTACATTTACTTATGCAAAGTACTTAATGTTCCACCATTGTTTGAATCTGAAAATAAGTCTTCTGGTTTTCTCATAACTGGTGTTTTTCATCTTATTTATATGAAGTTTATGAAGGTTGTCATGTGATCTTCCTGAACCCCCGTCTCTCAGGATCACATACTTATGCAGGCATCACTGATTTGTTCCAGCTCCTCTTTGAAACTATATGATGTTTGTAATAAGTGAAATACTCAAAGCCAAGACCGATTTCTTTTTTCTTTTTTTTCTTCAATGGCTGCACAAATACTTTTTTTTTCCCACATATGATGTATCTGATGTCTTTAAAAACATTTGTTTCTCCACAAGAATTTTACAGAAAGTCCGACAAACAGCAAGAGTTTGAATGGTTTTCCCAGCGAGGCTTCAGTCTGTGTGGTAGAACAGAAGACGAACAGCAGGGGGCGGTAGAGCGCACCAGAACCGGGCCATACTTGGGTTAGTATCTCAAAACCCTACAGGTTCTATTAACATCTACAGCCCGGGTTTAAAGTCTTCTTTAAACAAATACAATTAAAAGAAAACAAAATGATGTTGTTTTATTTCATTTATTTACTTATACATTTATTTCGACTGATTTACACCTGTGTGTAGAAGTTTAAAAACACACTTTTGACCAATAGATTCAAATCTGCATTACTTAATAAATGTCTTGTAAGATTCAGGATTTATTTTAACCCTTTATTGTCCTCTCCAAGGAAAAAACAGAAAGAATGGTAAAAGAATTATTTCTTTGGGGCATTCGTTAATTTAATATCTTAGACTCTCTAAGTAGAGATTTAAATGAAAAACTGTTGGGTCAAGCAAGTTTTTAAAAACAGACTTATTAGATTATTTCATCATCAATTTTTTGTTTCATGGGAAATATACAATTTTAATTAAATTAGCTCAGCCTTTTGGGAAAGCATGTTATTTATTTAGAAAACAATTTAAGCTTTATTATACATGTTAATGGTTTTATAAAGTAATATAATTCTGTTAAGTTAGTCTTCACGTGCTATTATGCCAAAAGAAATCTTATTTATTGAATAGGACTTTCTCAACAGTCATGGTTAATGGCTCATCTTCAGAGGATGCTTTGACCTGCGGTGTCCCACAGGGCACCATCCTCGTCCCATTCCTCTTTAGCATATACAAACTACCTCATATTATAAACAGGTTCTTTTAGGCTGCACATTTTTCCATAAGAAATAGTGACACAAAAAAGTGTTTAACTAAACAGTCGAGAAAGACATTTAAGAGTTTTGAAGGATTCTGGGTCAAAGGCCAATGAGAAGAAAAGGAAAAACAACTTTCTTGCGAAGGTCTCCAATAAAAACCAACGAATAAAATCATGTTTGACAATTTAGCCTGTCAGCAGGTTCTCCCAAAAACTCATCAGTATAATTACTTGTTGTTACAGCAACTCCTTTCCTCAACTCCTTTGCAGCCGTTTTAGAGGAGGAGAATCACTTTATATTTAAAAAAAAAAAACACTTAGGCACAGCTTTCTCTTTATTCCAATTTTCTGAGATTGAATCGACCGAAATAACACAAATATTTTCCGTGGTTGACTTTCACAAACGTGTCAGAGAAAAGCTTTAGACTTAAATGATTTGTTCTAAACCCCAACAGTGTGGTCGTTTCCCTCCTCCTCTCCTCCGTACACAGAGTCAAAACTTTCCAAGATGTCATCCGGAACATTATTACATACATGTGGACGACCCACTCAGGAGGAGGAGGGCTCTGCCAGACATCAACATTGCTTTACATTTAATTCAACTACTTTAACTCAATATCTCGTGACCTTAAACATGAAAAGAAACAAAAAGCACACACTGGTAAGAATAAAGCCAAGAAACTGTCACAGCTCCGACGTTTGTCCGGGTCAACATTTAAATCTGCACAATCAATGGTTTCAGGCATTTTTCAGCCATAAATAAATATGTTGTGAGCAAAGACAAGATCTGAATGCCGGGAACAATGTTTTTTTGGCGGAATCACATCCTGCATTGGTCTCTGAATATCTGTGTTGACCTTCGGATGACATCTCAGAGCAACACCAACATGATGCCACCTCCTGTCCATGTCCTTACGGGTCTGCTGGTCCCGCCTGGTGTGGCCTACAGGAAACACCTAAACATCCTGCTGCTGGTGGCTTCCGTCTAGTGAGGATGTTTGCTCCACCAGGCGTCCATCCACGAGTTGTTTATTTGGATCCCCCCCCCCCCTCAGGAGGGGTGAGACTCCAGCCCTAAACACGGTGGTTATCATGGAGCGCCTCCTGTTCGGGAGGAAGCCGTCCAGCTGCTGGACAATCTGACTGACAGTTATCTCAGTGGAGGCTATAACTCAGCTGTCAATCACATATGTTTGTGAGACACAGAAAGAGGAAGAGTTCATTCCATTGTTGTGGCCAGTGTCCCACTGCAAGCTCAGGCCAATAAAGACAGTTTCAGATGTGATCGCAACCCATTTTAGCACATTTGAGTCAAACTGAGGAGCGGAGTTTGAAGCAGGTCTTGTTGAGTCAGTATCGTTGAGCCTCTTTGAAGTTCTCAGATGAATCCCTGCAGCCTGGATACAAACTCAGATGGATGGCCTTGCTAGGCGGGTGTGAGATGTGTTAAGCTGCAGATTAATGCACATAGTTTGGAATGAGTTGCCTCCATAAATGGATAAAGCTGACTTGTAAAAATACATGATGGAATGCTTCAGATAATGAAAAGGGAGAGGAAGTAACAATATGAACGACTTGCAGCTTTTGGTCATATCTTCAAATGTTCCCTGTCTCTCAGTCTGTTCTATCAAGTAAAGCGAAATGAGGCAAAGGAGGCCAGAAAGCAAATGAGGACATTTCTTTAAAACTAGGACATATCTTTAAAACTAGAATGGCAACCTGAGCAAAATCCAAACCATACTTGTTTTCCTCTCCTGGGCCCCGTCACACCCTTTCGCAAGAAATCAAGACCGAGCGGGAAAAGTATGAGTGATATAAATAAATGTTATAAATAATAGTCCGACTGAACTTTGGTAATGGCTGCATTTGAAAAAACGCGGTCAGAGAAGCAAAATCTAGAAATGTTCAACAAAGCAGAGAAAAATATTGAGTCTTTTTCAGATTTTTCCCATATTTAATTTCCAGAGGATAATTAAATATGGGAAAAATTCCATCCACTCCTATCTGTCTGTCTATCCATCTGTCTTTCCATGTATCTATCTGTCAGTATATCTACCTGTCTGTCTATCTACCTGTCTGTGTATCTATCCGTCTGTCTATGAGGTGAAATGAATCATATTTTTCCACTAGCAAGAGTTGAACCAACGTTCCTCTGTTTTCCATCAGGTATTATCCCAATGGACCATTTATCCCACTGCAAAATTCCTAAACACACTTGTAGACACGCACTAACTCACGCGCACTAACTGGCGCGCTCTCACACACTCTTGCACATCAAGGTCTTAACGCAGCCTGAAAGAAAAACACCCCCCCCTCTCCGTGACCTCCCAAATAGCTTCTCTCCGCTCCATCCCTCACGTCTTCTCTCCTCCCTCCTCCCTCCTCCTCCTCCGTCTCCTCCTCCTCCTCCTCCTCCTCCTCCTCCTCCTCCTCTCCCAGTCCCCTCTCTGTCACAGTTTTTCCAGTTTCTTTGGCTGTGCCTCAGGACCCTCCCCCTCTCTCTCTCTCGCTCTCTCTCTCTCTCTCTCCATCTCTCTCTCTCTCTCTTTCTCTCTCCCTCTCCCTCCTCACACTTTCCTCGGTGTTTACACCGCTTGAAGACTTTTTGAAGTGTGTGCGTGAAACCAACGGCTTTTTTTTCTTCTTTTCTTCCTCTCATCTTCATCCCTTGGATCCGCGATTATAGAGCTGAGAAGAATCTGAGAGGAGTTGGCCGGCAAGGTGAGTGAAAAACTGTCAGTGAATAAAGATAAGGCAGAGGTGGGATTGTAATGGAGCTTGATGGGCTTTTAAGTCAGAGACATGTGTGATGGTGAATAAACCTGCATGCTGCTGGGTAACAGACTCTAGTAATGTGTTTTAAACACTGTAAACTTTCCTTTCCTCTCTGCTACACACACTGTCATGGAAATAATGTGGCACGGAGCCAACTGCGACCCCCATAATAATGACAGCTGCTATAGAAGAAAACCCCATCTAACATCCCTCTGGTGCAGCCGGAGTCATTTTGACTTAAAGTGCTGTCGTTTTTGTGGGACTTCATTTGCTTAAAATGATATTAACAAATTGCCAGAAGTTCTAAGGCTGGTTCTAAATACTTTAAAAGTTGCTTATTTGAAAGTGTTTGACAGTTTGGACAAATGAGATGAAGGCAACTCCTTTATTTTTCTTTATTTGAGTGGATGTAGTCATGTCAAATCAATTGTACAATAAAAAAGTAAAATAATTTCAGGAGCAGTGGTTGAAAATAACTATAAATTCATTAACTAAAGTACTTTAAATGCAACACTACTACAACATTTCCCCTTCTGCTGCGGCAAAGACGGAATCTTTGGACTTTTTTCTGTCCAATAATATAGAAAATAGTCCAAAACAGAATAGAAACAAGAATATTCAGATACACATCGTTGCATCAGTTAGAATGATCGAAAGATGTGAAATGAAACTCATATTTTTGTTAACAAAAAGTACTTTTATCTGCTCCAACAACATTTTGCCAACAAAACTTCATTTAAATGTTCATTTTCAATTCACCTTTACGTATAATGGAAGGATGTTTTATATCAAAGCCTGGCTATTTTTTACTTAATTAAAGGACGTGAATGTCTCCTGCACCACAGCTACAATATTTATAGCTGCTGAATGTACTGATTTTGCAGAATGGTGTCTTTGCAGCTGTTTGATTACAATAATATTTGTAATAATATTGTTTTTTCTAGCACTGATTCATTAATATGTGTGAATATTGCATTTATTTAGTATTCCTACATGATTAGATTGAATTTTTTTCAGTATTAAATAATTATGTTGCTCTAACTTAATGTACTTGGGTTGGTTCAATATAATTCACAAGAGTTGATTCCATTCAGTTACTCCAACTGTGGTCCAACTTTATTGAACCAAAGTTGCAGTTGTAACTTGAACTTTTCTGATTTAGTTTATTCAAACAAAATAACCTTTAATTGGCTGTTTAAGAAATGTCAACTCAAATCTGTGCCAACTTGATTGAATTTAGTTCTAAATGATGTAAAAACATTTATCACAAACGTGAACTTTTGGCCTACAAACTGCACGTTAGATTCAAGTTAATATAACATCCAACCAATTCCCTTTCTTATGATGAAATCTCAATGTTATTATGTACAGTTCACTTCACTTTAATTGCCTCCAGCTATCTCAGAAATGTTGGGAAGTATTCAAATACTCAGTCGTTTCTTTCCATTTTAGGCTCTGAAAGTGTGTCGATCACATTCTACTACCTTTTTTGGGCGATGCCTGAAAAGCCGTTTGGTCTTTTTAGTGATTGAGAAGGACAGCCTTCTGCCTCTTCCTCTCTCTTCGTTAACTGAAGACTTTTAAAAGTTACTGTTAGGAGTCTATTTCCAAAGGTATCACCTCTGACACCACTAGAGTCGTCCTGCCTGTCAGACTTGTTATGGAATCTTTTCCTCTGCTTTCAAACCTTCCTCAGCTGCTATCAGCTGAACGTGACTCAGAGAGGCTGTGCTGCTCTGGCATGTCTCCTCCATCGATTCATGGATAAAGAAGTCATTGGGAGTAGAAGTGCGGTTTCCTTAGTGTTGACCTCCTCCTCCTCCTCCTCCTCCTCCTCCTAATCTGCCTTTGTTGTGTAACCGTTTAAAAATGTTTTAACCGAGAAGCAGGGCTGCACAATATATTATTCTGGCATTGACATCACTACTTGCTGATCCACAATATTCATATTTCAGGACGTGCAATAGCCAAATAAGTCCAAGGAAAATAAACCGAAACTTGTGATGCAACAACTTTTTTGCTGCTCGATGCAAAAAATAAAAAGAACGCTTGTGAAATAAGAAGAGAAATTTTTATCTGATTCAACATACATTGATTTAAAAGACACTATTTCATTTTTTATGTCACGATTCACATTCTTCAGCCGTGAATCGGACGAGTAGCTCTCTTCAATTGAAAAGTCTGAAAGTTGTAGCTTGATCCAACTCTTTCCAAAGGAGCTCTTTGATGTCACATAAAGCCAACTTCGATTCTTCAACTTCTCTTTTTCCGGCATCCTGCAGCCTTTGTGTGTCCTGTCCAAGATGAAAGTGGAACAACTGTCCACACGACGAACTACAGTATCAGTGTTTAAGAAAAGAGAGTGTAGTGATGTGTGCTCAGAGACAATTACCCAGAGGGCTTTGCTTTGTGATGGAAGCAGGACATGAGGTCCATAACTGTAGAGGTTAGAGAGAGATTTGTGACCTCCTGAACAACATCCACTATCATAAAAACATAAAACAAATGTGTTTGAATCAAACTACAGACAAGATTTGCATTTTGTGTCTTAATAATTACCACAGCTAATTAGCTGCTGATGAATCAGCCACCCACTGGGGGGCTGGGCCATTCCCAAGCCTGGATCAATGAGGAGGGTTTGCATGAAGAAGGGCATCTGGTGTAGAACCTGATCCTGATCATTAATGTGGATGAGCCTCTCCTGTTGCGACCTCTAATCTGGAGCCGCTTCAAGAAGAAGAAATGACGACTAATCAATTTTAACATGTTCAACGATCGCCTGAGATAAACACAAACATTTTTTGCAACCCTAGTTCAGACTCTTGTTTCACACCATTGAGCTTTAACGTAACTTGGCCTGTGCTGTGGTACATCTCCGTAAAGACCCCGATCCTCTGCGTTGTACAAGCAATCTCCTTGATTGAACTCTTCAAATTAAATGTGAAGTTATGTCCACAGTATTATTTTAGGAAGTTGCGTCTGAAAAGCAGTGTTTTCCATAAAAAGCTCCCCCTAGTGTGTAAAATATGAATTGTTAAAAAAAAAAAAATCAAGGTAAATCTCCTTCAATCGATTCATACCCACCAAATGTGGATTGAATCGGACCAATGCCTGAGAAATTCTGGCCCAAAAACGTCTCGGCTATAATGCTCCCCCTAGTGTCAAACTCCAGTTCTTGCTCGCATTATGCTCCATGTCGGTATAAAGTTTGATAATGATGCGTAAAACAGCTACTGAGGTCTCTTGTAAACACGAAGGATCCACAGATCACTATTCCGTAATATCCCGACTTTCCAACGATATGATAAACCCTGATAGGTGAAGTTAGAACAACTTTGATTATCTCAGTGACTAAGTGGACATTTATTTCTCCTGAACTTGATGTGTTGGCAGTAGGAGAATGGGCGGGTGTCAGGATCTGAGCTCTGAGTTTGACAAGGGTGTAATTATGAGAGCCAGATGATAAGGTCAGAGCGTCGCCATGACTGCAGGACTCTTTGGGTGTTCCATGTCTGCAATGGTTTGGACCTACAATAGATCATCTTAAAGAATCACAACTGGGGAACCACTGATGGGGTCTTTGGCGCCAAGGCTGACTGATATGCAACATGAGCAGATCTGATTGTAAGGTTGTAGAAACACACCACATAGAAGAACACTGCAAAGATAAATACCTATATAATAGAATGTAATCTCGGGGTAGGGGGGTGATGAGGGGGGCTGCTCGCCATACAATGTGTAATGGTGTGGCTCAAATACATGTTGTTGTTTTTTGACTGGGTTCATGAAGTAGAAAAAGAATTTGGAGATTTTTAAATTTAAATGTAAGCCAAAATTTTGAGTACATTAAAAATATCCATGCCTTTGCATTACATGACATCGTTTTAACATAAACAAAAAAATAAACTTAATCGGATACATGAATTAAATACATTTTAAGTAAAAAAAAGCTGGAATTAATTAAACTTCAACTTGATTTTAAATGAGTGTATCTCTATGTATGACGACTTCTTGTGACACTAAGAAGAGCATTATTCTCCGGATGAAAGGAAGCCTGCTTAAATAGAGACGTTGATACAATCATTTACTCCTGTACATCCAGACTGACTGTTTAGGAAACTCTCCATGACTCTTCCTAAGTGGAGCTGTGAAAGTCGGCCTGTGAATTCACCATTGCTCTTGTATTCTGCGACTATTGGATGAAGGAGACCCCGACACCACTGCATGCACAAAAACATCATTCAGGACGGCAGCATATGAATGACTATCAGAATAAATCTCAGCCACCTGGTTTGGACTAAGATCCCCACATCTGTTCTGGCAGGCAAGAATCGCCAGGAAGTCTCTCTGACTGCAGACTGAACTTTTCCTCAGACCTCTCCAAGTATTACCCAAAGCTCTGTGCCATTTTTACATGTGCCATTATTTGCTTATATTGGTCTCATGAGTTGAATTCTGCTTGTGAGAAAAGGAACACAACTGGGCCTCTTGAAAACCCGCTTTGTTTTCCTTCATATGAGATCCTCATTAGAGGAAAATAGCATCTCCCATGTGAAAACACGTCTGTCCTCCTCCGGGCTGTTTGAGCTATCAGCGGTATGAGGCTCATCGTTTCTTTTTCTGGTCGAGTAACGAAGCCGTCTCGTCTGACAGCTGAGGGTCTGGCTAACTTACCATCTGTTTGTCCAGGAGAGGACCCGGGCTCAGCCGGGCTACTGGATATGTTTGGATTGGAGATGACACTGGCCAGAGACACAAAGAGATGAGGTAGTAGAGGAGCCAGTAGTGAGAAGACGAACTGAGGTAAGAGGGACCCGCGTGAATTTGATCCCTCGGTGCCTGGAAACTCTTAAAATTTATTGTAACGGCATGGGTGCCCAGAGGGTCTGCGTGTTATCTTATGAGGGCCACAACTTTTCTTGACAAGTTTATACCCAATGGCCACACACCATTTGTGTTATTTGAGTGAGCAGAGCAGAGCAGAGCACAGCCTGAGGTCTTTGTTAGCGTTACCCGCTGAAGCATGGACTGAAGCTCCATGGATCAGTCGGGGCACCACTTTGTTCCCTACTGAAATATCTCAAAACATTAGTCCTACATATTGACCTGACGGACTGAAATGAAGTTTTGTGCAGATTTTCGAGGTCCCAGGAAGGTTGTGGTCTTCTAACTTTTCGCGCTGTGGATGGTAGATGCCACTTCTCAGGTGAAATAGTTGAACATCATAATAATATTTGATTATTATTCTATCGGAAAGTCTTTCGCTCTTTGACTCTTTAGTCTTTTTGAAACTTTCTGCCCATATATTTATGGTTAGTGCCAAAATCGGTAAAAACTATTTCTTAATAATATATGCATTTTGATCTTGCAGCAGGTTTTTAAAAAAAAATTTCTTCTTCTTTGTGTGTGTGTGTGTGATTTTGACCTTCACCAGCCTCTTTGAGAGGATAGCCTGTTACGTTTTATTTGGAACTAATGCATTTAATAAGATACACCTTTTGTGAAACACAGAGACGAGACAAAACAAACACGGACGAAAGGACATGCAGTGAAGTCGGTGGTTATGCAAAGGCTCTGTGACTCTTCATAGAGGTTTTGATCAAATGGAATCTGCCCTGAGAAGCAGTGAGATGGATCCCCTGTGGAGTCCAGACACTGGTGGCGATGGTCGATGACTCTGCTTAGACTATTTAGGCTGGAGCTGGTGAATCTGTGAAGATAGTTGTGGTGGTGATGTGGAGGTGGATGATGCACATAACAGCAGAACAATGAACTAGAGAGACGGAGAGGATCGTATTCAGAACGAAGGCGGTAAGAAGATAGAACAAGAAAGGAAGTCTGTCGCTGGGCTTTTGGATGAATGTGATCAGCTGGTCAAAAAACAGCTGATATCTCAATTGACGCCCCCAGTCGACGGCAGCAGGAAATTAAAAGTGAGCATGAGTGAGAAGTGTGAATGATAGAAAGAACGAGAATGAGAATAAAGGTCGAGCTAAAGGTTAGGCACGTCGTGCCTCAAATCGTTTGCTATGATTACTTAACCACGACAGTTTGACTGACGCGTTCGTTAAAATGCTGTATACTCTGAGTACCCAGATGACAGAGTGATGGACATTGGTCACTTCTCACACCTTAAAGGGTCTCCATATTGGATGTACAGCAAAGGGGGATGGACATATGAGACATTTGAAGCTCAGAAAAACAGCAGCCAAGGAGACCGTGGTTACAGAAAACAATAGGCAACGTTAAAAGTTATTTTCGTTTTGCAAGAATGTTAATGGGAAGCGTATTTTTCATCTTTAGTCAGGAGAAAATGCTGGCAGATATTTTTGAATGTGATATCAAATGTTGCGACCAACATGTCTTGGAGTGCACTGAGGCAGTGTTCGATGCGAAACGGATGCATGTTCATAATTTCAGACGCCTAATTCATAGCTTTGACTTTGTTCTGGTTCCCAGAGGAGGAATCCTCATGATTTTCTTGAATCCCTTTTGTTTCCTTTTGTTTCACCCTCGGATTGACTCTTTGAGGTTTTGAGTGAAATCCAGCACAGAGTAATGAATGGATACCATGAAATTTGGTGCAGACATTTATGTACCCCTCGGGACGAATTGTTCATGGTTATTTTCTGCCGCCATCAGAATTGTTGATGGTTCAACTTTTTCCATGACTCCACTGCCGCTCACCTTGCCACCATGGCAACCACTGATCCTAGAGCGAGGGAAGTGATACCAGAGGTGATTTTACTCTGAGTTCATTGATCTGGGATTCACCATTTTACCAGCTTTGAACCAATAAATGAGGGAAAACTGTCATGGAGACATTTTTAACCCTTTGATGACCATTTCTTGAAAAAAATGTGCCCCTTGACTGAACCTATTTATAACATGACCCAGGGACAGCATGCATATTCAAAAGTGTAAGGGGCCATGGATGGAGCCCTGTGGGACACCACAGGTCAAAGGGGCCACTGAGGAGGAGGCATTAATCATGTCATTTGATGAGTAAGATATTTTTCTATAGTTTGAATCCACCATGAATTTCTAAATTTTATCACAAAATCATTTATAAGTCTGATTTTATTGTTTACAAACACGCGTGGCCAAAGAATTTCTCATATTATGGTAAACGAATGCATCTATATCTATATCTACCCCGTTCATGGAGTACACTTGTACTCTATAGTCACATATATAGACGTGAAAGGGTTAACGGTGGAAGTAGAGCTTCGGTCTGTAGCCCTGGGTTGGAGTTAGCTCGGAGCTACAGATGTGTCTGTTTTCTTTTAGTTTCTGTGACTTCAGGCGATGTTGATGTTGTGTTTCCACATGAACTGGTCAGTCATGAGGATTTGAAACGATGGCACACAGGCAGAAAGACTTACATTATGTCACCAACGACTTTTTAGTCATCGCTCACGTTTCACACACCAGTGATTGACTTTTCCTTTGAAGGTTAAGTAGACATTAAAGCACGACCCCGTGACTATTCCCCAAGCTTCTATCCGTGATGCTAAAAAAAAAGAGAAAGAGTTGCCATGAAAATGACAAAGAGCAAATGGAATTGAAAAGGAGTTCACACCGTTGAATATTTATACCTCGGGCTTATATAAGCCTCTCAACCTCATGTGCTCTGCAGCCGTGCAAGTAATTTGGAGCAGATTGTACTGCAGCCCCGGTTCGGGGGTTTTGGGTTGCTCTGCTCTGGCTGCGGAACATGCACAGTTTCATTGGGCTCTGGCTCAAATAACCAATCATAAAAAACAAAGGTTGAGGGGTTTGGGCTGGGAAGAGAGGGAGGAGCCAGTAGTAGCTCGATGCACTGACCACAGCCGTCTTGTACTGTGGTGAGGGTCTTTTCCTGAAGTTGCTTACGTTGGTGGTTGGTGTTTGGGGTGGTGGGTGGTGCAGCGGTGGAGACGTTGTTCATTAAGATTTTAGGGGCCATGGAGGATGGCTGTAACCGAGTGAAACGTGAGATGTAGAATTAGAGGAAAAGCAGCACCTTATTCAAGCCCCAGAGGACCTCTCATTTTTTATTTTCCATCTCCATGATGAGAGGGTTATGTTGATATTTTTGTTTTTAATACTTACCCAAGAGACATCAGTGAGGCCGCGTGGGCGAAAGACACTTATTTTGTCAGCTGTGAGATGAAATATCGGGAGTTAACCTACGAGATGAGTTTTGCATGTGAAAAACAAATGGCCTTTGTGTCATGCTTGGCACCACGTGGACGTGAACTGCAAGAACTCTTGATGTTTTTCTTGAGCTCAAACCCAGATCCACTCCCCCAGCTGTGTGGAGCGGAGTCGTGCATCTTGCATTTTATGTGAGGGGCTTATTTTCTCTTGCTGTATTCCATTTTCCAGGCCACTTGTGAAAGACAAACTTAGGCTAAGGAAAGGCATCATGACAGATCATCACTATTTGTCACTGTCCCAATTACTCAAAACAACTCAAGCTCTGTTTGGAAAAAAAAGGGATTATTTGCCAAATCGGACACAGAAGCCAAAAAGGAGCTTTTCTTTTGGAAAAAAAAAGAAAAGAAAGTGGGAGTAGTAGAGCCTCTAGGTCTAATGGCATAGTTGAAGGACTTTTCCTTTTAAGCACATGTATTTTTCCCCGCAACTCACTTCTGTTTACATGTCAGAGGAAGAGAATGTTGAAATGGACGTACATGCAAGATGTTTCCTTTCAGCTTCCTATTGTTTGTCCCGATTTTCATTCCCCTGGTACTCTGCTGAGATGACAGGAGACAGAGGAGGGACACTGGACTTGAGGGACCGTGAGATTAATATAGACTAGCTGAAAACTTCTTTTTCTTTTGCCCTGTTAAGGAAAAGCTGAAGAGACTGAATAATTAGTCCGAGCAGATGATGATGAACCAGGACGTTCCAGTTCATTAGGAAGTCTTCAATGTCTTTGTGAATGAAGTGTGGGGCGAGAGATGCTGACATTTCCCCTGGCTCTGTGTCAAGAACAAACAGACTACTTTCTCATGCATTGACAGGGAAGTTAACCCTTTAATGTTCTAACCAAGAAAAATAAAACTATGGAAAAAAGGATTTCTTTGCACATTTTCCTCCATTTATTAATCTAATATCTTAAATACCCCGAATTTACCTCAAAATGACAAATCGTTCGATACAGCATATTTTTAAACAGTTAAAAATATCACATTCAATGGAAAATATTCCAGTTTATCTAATAGGACTCTCTTAATAGTCACGGGCAATACCTCCTCGTCTGGGGCCTGTTTGGCCCGTGGTGTCCCCCAAGGCTCCGTCCTTGGTCTCTTTCTGTTTAGCACAAACACTCTTCCACTGGGTCACGTCATAAACAAGTTGGGTGAAAGTTTCCAATAAAAAAATGGTGACTCAAAATGAGCTTAACCAAACAGATGTATATTTAAAGCAAAGTCTAATTTTGCTCTAAAGACACTCCTCCACAGTTTAAAGAAGACCTGCTGCATTTTCTGCTGCTTCTGTGGGCCTCTGGGCATTCAGGAAAGGAAAAGTGTTAACGCTTTACCCTCCGTTTGGTTTCCTTGAGTTGAAACATCATACCCAAACAAGATGACAGACTCCTGGACCCGATTCTCTCCCTCCCGCCATCGACAGTTTCGGCCCTCCCACAGAGTTGCCCAGGATGTCCTGTGTGGTGACTTTTATCTGGATAATGTCTCCTTTTGCCCCCGTCTTCCTGTTGTGTTGGGCAGATATGCAGGTGTTACACTAAATAGCCCCCAGTGGCAGATGTGTTGTAAAATGTGGATGGCCATGCCAGTGTTCTCAATTAACATGAGCGCATTCTACAGGGCCCGCTCTTCATCTCTCCGACGCCACCAGGCAAACAACAAAGTGAATTAAAGGCCCCACCTGTGGGGTTTGAAAGTGTTTGAGTCTGGTGACACTGTTGGGAAGAAGCACAGCGAGGGAGACTAAGTAAGGGAACATCTTGGAGGGTTCACCTACGGGGTAGCACACGTGGCTGAAGGTTTGGAGTGAAGAAAATAAGGCTTTAACTTCCAGATGTTTGCAGAGAGAGAGAGAGAGAGAGAGAGAGAGAGAGAGAGAGAGAGAGAGAGGCCCATCTGGAGAGAAGGATGCGTTAAAAAACAAAAAAACATTATCGGAGCTCTAAAATGATCACGTTAATAAGTTGCAGGTTTCCACTTCCATCCTCCTGAAAGACAGCGCAACATGTGCAGAAGTTAGAGCTGTAAATCAATGGGGTCTATCTTGAAGGAATTTACTGGCCCAGGCTGGTACTCCTGGAAACTGAGATGGAGACGAAGAGCTAATAGATATAACATGGGGTAACTGTGCTGGTGGTATGGGCCTGCCGTGGCGGTGCCCTGCAGCTGAGCTCATGTTAGTGTTTTAGCAACCTGTCCTGGTGGTGTAGATTCCTCAGCTACAGAAGAAGATTGATCACATGACACTAATTCTGATGCACATGTGCCCCCCAGTCTGGGGCTCACAGAAGGGGTCCTACCACCCTGCAGACAACACATTCGACTCTTTGCTAAATCAAACTGGTGTAACGATATTTGTCCTCGTAGGAGGATGGGCACTATAGATGAATCGTGGAAAAAATAAATGCAGATCAAATCGACAATGGGACAAAAGACGGTCACCTTGGCCCGAATGGTTTCGCAGCTCACGGCGCTGTTGCAGCTGCAGGGAGAGAGAAAAAAAAAATCTGCCATCCAGTCACATTCAAAGTGCCGTTTTAATATAAACCAGATGTCCAATGCTTAAACTGTTACTGTAAATTGCCCTCTCTCCGTTTCTCTCTCTCTCTCTCTCTGTTTCTCTCTCTCTCTCTCTCTGTTTCTCTCTCTCTCTCTCTCTCTGTGTCTCTATCTTATAAGAGCCATATTAGAGCAGTTGCAGGGAGAGAGTTGGTCACAATATGAAATATGTTTCTGTTAAACCTAGCTGCCCTGTAAGGGATGACACTTCCTGTGATATTACTCAGACTGCAGACGTTAGGGGAGATCATTGTAATCTCCCTCGCCAAGAAGCATTCATTTAACCAAACATCCATCCTCAAAGCTCTGAAATGCCACAACTGTTATGATACAGTAGTCCAGCTCAATACATGAAAAGCAAACTCTTTTTGATCGCCGCACGACGCAAGTTTAGAATTGGGTTTTGCAGGCGCTGTTGCTCGTTTAGCTTCTGGGCTTTGTTTTGCCAAAGCAGATGTGGTTTAATTTCACGTCACCTCTCCAACCGAGTTTGGAGCAACACCGTGAAGGTGAGGACCAGAAGAGTGAAAAATCTGCGTGGTCTTTTGCCAACACAAAGGTTGTAATGGAAAGAAAGGAAAGCAGTGTCCGTGTGTGTGTTTTGAGATACATTGAACAGACAAGGTCTGTGTGTGCACATCTGTGTTTGTGTTGATGTTAGATGCAGCGTTTTGTGATGACTCGGCAGATTTGGATGCCTGCAGAGGGTTCGGCGTTTCCCTTCAGCTGCTGCAGATCGCAGATCGTCTGTTTCCCCTTGTAAAAAAGTACGACAAACAAGCAAGTGAGATGATGGAACGGCCTGCGAGGGACAGACTGCAAAGGAAAGCTGTGAAATAGGGTCAGGTTGTTTTTTTTTGTAGCATGTGTCACCACACAAGTAAATACAGATGTTTACAACATCATCTGTGTCGATACAGCGCACTGATGTCCCTCATTAAGAACTCAACTCTAGGGACTGTCGCCACCACCATGTGTGGCAAGTACCAAGGTGAGACCTCGTCCCCGCTGCTGTTCTGCATAGGCCTTAACCCCGCAGAGAGACTATCGCAAAGGGTGGATAGGGATACAGATTTAGAAGTAGTGTAACCGTCAGTCCCACCTCGTATACATGCGTGATATCAAGCTGCATGCCAAAAGAGAATGAGACATCGATTCACTGATGCACTTCAGCAGGATCTACACGGAGCACATCTGGATGTCATTTGGTCTACAAATTCTGGCTGCATGGTAGCACAGAGAGGGGAGGGTATCAGCAGCGAAGGGGCGGAGTAAACAGAACGCAAGAAAACAGACACGCAAGACAGCTACAACTATCTGGATAATCCACAGGCCAGAGGCAGCCATGATGAGGTCAGCCATGAACAAGAACATCCAGAGGATAAGGCAGGTGCTGAGAAGGCAGGTCAATGGTGGGAACAAGATCCAAACCATCCACATGTAAACCCTATCTGCCAAATACTCAGCTGGAATAGTGATCTGGCCTCGGAAGGAGAGAGAGATTAGTTAGTGTCAGAGCCTTGATACGAGATGAAACAAGGAGCACCCATCAATCCATCAGGAAGATGCCCCCACCCTGATGAACTGCTAGGACAGACAGAGGCCGATGAAGAAGAAGAGGGGGAACCGCGGACGATTTAAACCCCTCCATGTGACATCAGCAGACTAATGGCTAGAGAAGACCATCCTGACGGACAGCCCTCTGCATCTAATCATGGCAACTCAAGAAGATCCATAGAGCCATCGATCAACCGCAGTAGAACGGACCAAAGGTGCAGAGTGAGCAAAGAGGCCGCGGACACAGTCCAGCACACACAGTGGTAGCAGGTTGTACGACGCGAGCTGGAACAGCGTGCGCTGAGAGGCATAACCGATTCACTGGGACAGTGTAGACTCTACACTCTACACTGTAGAGGAACATCTGTGCCAAGTGTGGATTAAAAGTCCCAAAGTCTTGATGGGAAACATCACCGAAAGTGGTTGAGAGCTCCTGTGGGACTTGACATTTCCAAACTAACAAGCAGCTGCTGGTCGACCATACACACACAGATGCTCCACAACCTCATGCAACCGGAGGTTTCTGCAGGTTGAGCCACACATTGGCTGCGTTAATGGTGATAAAATGTCTCGTTTGGCTGTAAAAGGCAGAGATAATGTCATAAACCGACCAAAGTCAATGAATGTACAAGACCAAATAAGTGTAAGAGAGCAGCAAAAGCAGAAATGGGGGCTGGAGAATTCCACTCATGCTGAGAATTATGAACAGTTCAGTGGAGGTCGTGTCTGTTGTCTTAAGTTCTTCTTAAGATTTAATCGGGTCTTGACCTCATGACCTGTTCTGTATATCCTTCAGGAACTAAATGTGGATGAAGAAGTGTTGGCCTTTGCATACTTTCATGATGGGAAGATCTGATACAGACAGACAAAGTCACTTTGGTTCACATTTTTTTAAACCAGCGTTTCCCAAAACTTCCTGACCCCAACAGTGAAGGACAGAAGTCTTTTGTTTCTGAGGTGGGATTCAGAATTAAAGAATTTAGGATTAAAGAGCAAACAAGTCATTTGCATATCAGTAACATCGTAACATATTTATTATACTTTTTCTTTAGGGTTGACGTGTCATTTTCTGCAACAATGCATCCATTAATTAATTAACTAATACACAACTATTTTGATATTGAACATCATTTTGAAAGTCATTTTTCAAACCAGCGTTTTCATCCCAGGCCCTCCAATATAAGAATTTGCTGCTTTTTTCTGGTCTTAGATGTTTGAAAATTTAATTTATTATGAGCATTGAAAGAAAGAAAAATGGTGACGCCTACAAAAAACAACCGTTTAAGAAGATTGATCTCATTTCCACCAATACGTTCGGCCTTTAATCCAACTCCTGCAAACGTTTCGGCTATTGTGCCTTCATCTGAGCAAGGGGAAAATATTATGACTCTGGAGTGGAAACGAGATGATGTCACCTCTGGCTCTTTATTATCATTATTATCATTTCCTTCCTCATAATGAAAAGACATGAGGAAGTCTCTCTCTTGCCAAATACACAAAGAACTCACAGCACAGCGTTTTTTTTATGATATTGTATTCTGCCGCCATAGAAGTATTCAGGGACACCGTGACTGTCCGTCCTTCCGTCCTTCCATACCTCCATTTCTTGGATTTGCTTATTTTAACACTATTTAACTTAGGTGATGTTCATTTGAGGCTGCTAACGAGCGCTCTTGATAGTTTTGTGTTCATCCACATTAGCATAAACTATAGACCTATGCTGTCGGTGATGTCAGTGAAGTGCACACCCCCGGTAAAGTCCCAAATCCCCTGCGTTGCACAAGCAACCCCCACTGATTGAACTCCTGAACCTAAATGTAAAGTTATTTCCACAGCAATTTTTTCGTAAAAATCTCCCCCTAGTGAGTAAAATATGAACTATTAGAGTAAATCCCAATGTATACGAGATATATATCCTCAAGTTGAATGATACACACCCGGTATGGACGGACATGGACCAACGGTTGAGAAGTTATGGCTCGACAGTTTTTCCGATAAAGCTCCCACTACTGTCAGAAATATACAACCAAACGTTCCCAAATTCACTCCAGTTCTTCCTCGCACTGAGGTCTACGTGGGTCTGAAATCGGAAAATGATTCATGATATGGTTTTTGTGTAATCGCGCTAACACGAAGGATCTGCAGTGGCGTAAGCGGCGGCTATGACGATTCCATGAAATGCCCGACTTTTCGAAGATACAAAAAAGTTTTTTTTCCTAGTAGTGGGAGTATCTGCGTCTTCTGAGAGACATTTCTTAGTTTCAATACTGTGGATATCGACTCATTTTGACATTTTGAAGTGAAAAAAACCCCGGCATCATTTGAGTGAATTTTAAATACTTAATCATATAAAACTGTACAATACAATGTAGAGACTTTACAGAATTTACAGAGGAAAATTCATGTTGGACTCGGTGGAACAGCGATGATCAGAGCATTGGGACGATTGCAATGATCCGACCGACTGGAAGCGGAGAGGCAGTTAGACGACGAAGCACAGGAAGTGATGAGGAGGAAGTGTGTGTCTGAATCAACAACTGGCCTGTGATTCATGTTGGAACAATGGCAGAGAAGGACATTCCTGCAGATCAATCAAGTGTCTCAGCCATTAAATATCCTGCTTATAGAATCAGCATGGCGGCGAGTTTCTCAAATAGTCACAGCGTGATTCAGTGGAGAATAAATTGATTGTGCTGATTATGTTGACGATGTGTCATTAAGGCAGACATGCGGTCCATTACGGATCTCTCTCTACTGAGGCTGTGGCGAAGATGAAGTCCACAGAAGAGTCATACTCTCTGGTCCAGACTAAAATATAGTTTGGCTTGTCATGAAATTTGGTATTTATCATTATAGTTCCAGGAGGATGAACTGTTTACTTAAATGATGCCCTGATTTAATATCAACGGCAGAACGTTTCTAATTTTTTAAATTTATAAACCCGTGTTATTCACTCCATTAGGCTGTTTATTATGTCTGCCAGTTGTTTTGGGCCTTTTTAATCTTTTTTATCTTGCACTTTTATTCTTTTGTGCCACTGAGAGGAGCTGCGCCTAAGTTTCAACGTACAGCTGTGCAATGAGAAAATAAAGGCAATTCTATTCTATATACTCACAAGTTCTTTGAGGACGTATTTAGTCCTCTTCCTGAAACTTCCATTAAATATTATTTTACCCTTTTTCACTGACTTAATGCTTTTAACTCACCTCAGTCCTGATTTTATCGAATATTAACTTATTTTCAGGATTTGGTCACTGTGTATCCATGTGTGTGAGAAAGACATAGAGACAAAGAAAACACAACAAAAAAACTCGGAGGGAAGAATTATGACATAATTTACCTCTTGTTGAGGTAAATTATAGAAAATGGCAGCAAGACACATAGAAAAAAAAAACAAAAAGTAAAAACAAAAGTTTAGAAGCTAAAAAGCCAGAATGAAAGGCCTAAAAACATGGAATACGTCTGTTTTTTTGTTTTTTTATCGGGATCCGTGCTGTTCATCAAAAATGTAAGTCCAATGGGTTTAATAGGGACTTTTTTTTTTTCTCCAAAATAAACTATGAGAAAGAATCTTCTTTATATTTATATTATAGGATCTGAGGTTGAAATGACATCATTTCCCAGTAAAAAGCACAAACTCTCCAAAACAAGCACAACTCTCCAAAGTTTCATTTGTCACAAATAGAATTTAAATAAATCAATAAATTAAAAAAAAAGGCAGAATAGGATAAATGTCTCTAACAAGGCTTAAGGGTAAAGTGTAATATCTGCATGGTGCACTGGTTCAATTGTTGTTGTTGTTTTCAGGCAGACATGCTGTAATATATATATATATGTAATATATAAGTTCATGCGTGTCCATAAGACTGATCCAAAGTCCAGAAACAGGAAATAAGAAGTTCCCTGCTCTGTTAAATGCAAAAATGTCCAAAATAAAACAATCTAATACCTAAAGACTAAACGGATGGATGGAGAAAGTTTACACTAAACTGAAAGGAAATGGGGAGACGGCGAACAAAGAGGCGAGAAAAAAGATTCAAAACACGAATGGAGAAAAAACACAGATCTATATCCGCAACAGCTGACAGGAACCTGGTGAGGAACAAAGCGGCTGAAAACATAAATGCAAAGTAAAAAACGTGACAGAGAAATACACTTTCAGAATACAACTACAAGTAGAAACTAAATAACCCAGAATAATAATGAAGATGAGGAAATAAATTAACAAAACAGGAAGTTGAATACCAGAGGGGTGACATTGAATTTATCCAATACTTACCAAATAAATGCAAACAGTGTGTGGCTTTTCTGAAAGATATTATTACCTCCTTCATTTGGAAAAACAGAGCTTAGATATCTGGTACTTTCAGCAATTTCATGACCGCCTCCTGAGTCACCACCCAGCCCGAATTCATTTCAGATGCATCATCTCAGATCCGTAAATCACGCCGCGTCGCGTCATACGATGCTGGCGAGGGGCCGCAACGTGCCTCAGATCCTCGAGGGGCTTTTTGTAAGGTCTCCTGCCCAAACTCTCCAAACTAAAAACAATACTGTTTGTTTAATGCTCATGTTATGCTATTTGTATGCGTCAGTAGAGTTGGTTTACAGTTTTACAGGTTTACAGTCTTACAAATAAAACATAATACCAGGATACGCTATCAAACAATTAAAGTGTTTCAGTGCTAATCAAAAATGTTTCAAGTTTTATTAAACACAGATTAAAAACAGCTAAAGGAGGGCGCCTTTTAATGAAAAAAAAAACTCCGTTTTTTGGACATAATTTCCCAACCGTTGGTCCGATTCAGTCCAAATTTGGTGATTATAATTTTTTATTTACCTTTGCTGTCGGGAAATGTTAGGCATTTTCTTTCTCACATGAATTCACTACACCTCCATTACTCTGATGTCCTACTCAGTTGTGATAAACAACAGGTGTCTTGTTCTATAATCTCTCATGTGTGTCCTTTACACAGTAAAATCACAAATTTCTACATTTTCTTATCACATAGAAACAAACTGTTACTGGTAGTTAGAAAGGGGAACAAAGTGAAAACAGCATCAGTTGATAAGAAATCCAACTTGACTTATGAAGTGTGTAGAAAAAATGTTATATCTTGGTTATAATCCAGAAACTGGTTCCCTTTAAGGTTCTTACAGGTGATCAGAAACACTGAGCTAATCTGCTCCTCATCACAGAAAAACTAACATTTGAAGATTCAAATACGATCCTGTCCAAGTCTGCGCTGAAGCCACACTGTGGACACGCCGACAAATAAAAGTAAGAGGAGGTTTTTCGCCCGTGTTCTTACTATGAGAGTTTACAATGCAAAGCTATGTTTTCTGGTCACGGTTTGTGGAAGAGCTGTGTTTTTATATAAGAACTCTGTGTGTCCCTGCACCAGTATGATCAACAGAGGATTACTGCACATATAATTACAGTGCTGTATGGTCATGTCGCTCTGAAACCTCAGTCAGGGCCTCCATTTTGGGTTTTTCCACCATTTTCTCTGTGAAGTTTGTATTAAACGCTTGTTTAAAGAGGCCGGACGGGGTTTCAAAGCAAGGTGTGTGAACTTGTATTTTTTTGTTTATCCTGCTCCACAGAGGTGCGTGGGGGAAAGTTCTGTCGTGTTTGTTTTAGTGGACCCCTCTGCTTTCTCTGACCATTGAAGCCACAGTCATCCTGCCTGTGGTTTTGGTCTGGAGAGTGGCGAACCAGGCAGCAGTTTGCACTGTGGGTCTGTGTACCAGAGACGCACGCGTCTCCACCGTGTCACGCTAATCCAACAGGGAGAGCCAAGACCTCCAGCTGGAAAGAAGCCGCATACGATCACACACACATCTGTGTAGAGTAAACATCTCCTGATGGTAAAACGTGTATTATTTATTTGTCTATCCCCATGGATTGTTTTACTTTACATCTCTGTGCCGTTATACTGATGTTTAAAGCTGCTACACTTCCCTACAGGGATCAATGTCCTGTATTGTTCTTCACTATTTACAGTAACGGTTTTAACATATGTCTGACTTCTAAAGAACAATTGTGGAAAAAAGATGTTTCTGTTTATGCAGGTTTTTCTGGTTAAGAGCGCTTTTTGTTTGCTTTGCTGCTTGGTTTTAAATCTGCCTCTGTCCTAAAGGTTATTTCTAACCGCCAAATAACTCGGGGATTGAGGATTGTGCCAGTTTATCTGCATGACCTGCATCTCAACATATTTCAATCAGAGAAGAAAGCGAATGAAGAAAGATGAATGATTCATTCCAACATTACAGATGTTGTTGATCAGGAGTCCTATAGAAAGTCTTTGGCGCTCGGACTCTTCAGGGAGATTGTGAGTGAAGGGTCTCTGCCGTGAGCAGCAGCATTGGACTATCACCCCTTTGGTGTCTGGATACTGGTGGCTGTGGCTGATGACTCTGCTGAGGCTGATTATCGATGAGGCTGATTGATCTGGGAGGTCTATGCAGCGATGGATGAGAGAGAGTCATATTTAAAGACAGCCGCTGATGATGATGATGATGATGATGATGATGATGATGATGATGATGATGATGATGATGACGGGCTAAACATGCAGATGTAACGCAGTGATTTGAGGAAGAGGCTGGCTGGATGAGCGCTGCAGACAACAGCTAATGCCCCCGACTATGAAGCAGGTGATTGAGACTGAGGATGTGTGAAAGGTGAGGATGATAGAGTTCTATTAGCAGAAACTATGACCCGAGTGTGCAAGAGGATGGTCTTTCCATCCGATCTTTTGACAGTTCTTCATTTATAAGACAAATACTTGAAGAGCAAACCTTAGCCAGTTCACTCTTGGGGTCAACCATGAGTAAGAAGAGACCCTTTTACACGAGGAAAGTACAACGGCGAAACAGGAGTCAAGTTTCGCCAATTTGTTTTGGTTACTTTGAACAAAAGAACAGCAAAAAAAAGTCATGAGTCACCGTTTCAAAGATGTAACTTTAAGTAGTGACATGAGCTTCCACAAGCAATAGAAGCATGAAATAATAACTCAGCAGTGTTAGTCTTGAGTGTAACTTCTTTCCTCTGTGCCAAGTAGCACTTTCTAAACAATAGAGCAACAGGGCAAACAAACGGACTTATCCTATTATTTATCCTTTCCTGTTATGAGACGACTTATTTATAACCGATGTTCGAGATGGAAACGGATACGTCCGTTTTCAGCATTCCTAACGTATTATGAATACGATGTTTGAGCTTACATGTGTGGAGTTGTTGGACAAAATAATATAGAGGCCAGCATAACCGTTATTCAAGTAAGACATGACAAATGTCTAAAAAGAAACATTTACGTGAAGAACTCAAAAATAACCTCTCAGTCATCATGTGGTGATGCATTCAGGGACCTCACAATCCACCGCTGAGTAAACCACTGAAACCTTTTTTCTGTTGGTCCCAAAACGTTTGACTCTTCACCGCCACCTCGTGGATGTATCAATGCTAATTTAAAAGATGTCGACAACATTACTTTTAAAACAAACTCGAACCAGCTCCAAGCCCATGTCCTGCGTCTCCACCTCGCGTTGATGCAGATGTCTTATTCACCTCTGTTACTACCTCTAAAGCCGCCTAGCATCTTTTGTATCTAAACAGAACAGTAGAGCGGTAGTCAGGAGCAGCTCCACGTAGACGCGGGAGTATAAATAGGGCTCAGGCCATCATTTGGATGGGGTCATCATTAATGGCTGACGAACTGAACTGCAGTTACGGTCCAGGATTTACGCGGTATTTTTTGATATGGTACGTCTAATAACTTTCAGAAGAAAAGGGGTGAACTGATTAGAGACCATGGCATTGACTGAGGCATGTGGATGTTTTCTTACCAAAAACTGGGTTTGCTAGCCTCAAATTGGAAATGCAAAGTTAATAACAGCTTGATATTGAGCCGTAAAGTCTTTTTGCTTGAGTAACATGTTCCCTTCTGTGGTCAAAGTTGTTGTTGGCGTTCGTACGGGTTGCCGATAGGAGCTGTTGCAAAAACAAGCCCGGCCTCTGCTCTACGTTGAACTCATGGCGATGTCCTCATGTGGTCCAAAACAACAGCGCTACCATGGTGATCTTATCACCCCAAACCCGGTTATACGGGAGTTCTGTTCTCCATCACCACGAGGACAGAGGCTGTGACCTCACTCATAAAGACACTCCAACATAAACACACAGACACACACAAACTATAGCTTATCTGTTAGATATTTACCACGACAGGAAGAGGTTGAGTCATCCAACATTCTATCATCTTGTATCCCATCATCTTAAACCTTCTGTTTTCAATGGTTACACACTTAAAAGGGTTTCTTTAAATGACCTGGGTTCTGTCTGAGATCCTCCTGGTGGTCCAATACTCTTGTAGCAGTATAAAGTAAAAAAAAAAAATCACTGCTCTGATATTCCACTTAAGACCACTGACTGCCAAACGTCAGAAGTCGTTAGCCAAAACCTACTGATGATAATCTGACCCGCATGTCTCATGCATACATTTAATTTATAACGCACTTTACATTTGGATCAAATCTCAAAGTGCTACAAAGCAAAAGCAGATAAAAGCATCAATAAAAAATAAAATAATTATATAAAAACATGACCAAAAAGCAACAAAGTTAATTAAAAGTTATTTGTTCTGCTAAAAAGGAAAGTTTTAAGTCCTTTTTAAAATGTGTCAGTCGTCTGTGGAGCCCTCAGATGGTCAGGAAGGGGCATTCCACAGACGAGGGGCAGCAGAACAGAAGGCCCGATCACCCATGGTGCTGAGCTTAGTCCGGGGAAGGAGGAGGCGGTATGAGTGGGTAAAGTACACTAAGGCTTTAGTACACATTCCAAATATTTCACCTTAAATTGTATATTTAATGGCAGATAATCATCCTCAAACTCTTTTTCAATAGCGGACCCTATTTTTTATCATATTTCCAAGGAAGTTCCCTCGGTAGTATGATATACTGTACTTTTAAAAAGGCGTAGGCGTTTTTTCATATTGAGAAATATGAATTTAGAAAACAATCCCTTTTTCATCTGAACTGACTGACATCATTTTGTTGGCCCTTTTTTTGTTTTTCCGCTGTATTGCAACACAGTATTTCTGTTGATTTCTGTCTTTCATTCAAACTTCCTGCTCCGAGTGAATCCGATCACACGCATTGCTTGCAATTTGCAGACGTTAAGGTTTGCATTAAAAATGGGAATGCCGAATATAATTGATGGTTTATAGGGTTTATATTTGAAATTGTGAAATTATTGAAGTATTGATGCACGACTGACATGTTTCTAACTAATGTTTTAAAAAAAGAAAAAAGAAAATGAAACAAGTACCAAGTTTGGGAAACACAGGCCTAAAACGTACATAAGTGGAAAACTCTGTTTGTAACCTTCTAAACATCTCGGACATTGAGCATAAATGAGACATAACGCTGGACCAGGAAGGTGTACACGTTTTGCATCCTGTAATCAACCACCACACCAAAATGGAAGCGGGCCTGGCGTTGCCGTAGAAACGACGTATAGCATGATGTGATTTTGTTCGTTTTTCCATTGCAGCTTCCCAAATGAACAGAGCATTTACTCCAAAGCGAGGACAGATTGGCCGGGTTCACTGGGCATCTGCTGTTGTATTCAAGAGCCTTTGGGTAAAAAGTCTTTTGTTGAGGAGAAGCCAAAATATTTAGTCCAACAATATAAATAGAAACCCAAGCAAACCAGCGGGAAAGAGGAAGGGACCGAATTAAGATCATTTAACGGTGAAAATGAGACGAGAGAAACAGACTTTTTAGAAAGTGCAAAGGTGCAGGTCATAAGTTCAGGAATATTTTTCCACTCTCCTGCATCAATCCTGCAGACAGCAAAATGCTGCATAGCTCACTCATCAAAATCCAGACAACCAAGACTTTTGCAAGATCTTCCTCGTCCCCTCTCCCTCCCTGCATCATCCTTTTGTCACGCAACTCCTCCGAGGATTGAAAACTATATTTGAGCAGCCGAGAGTTTTCCACTCAAAAGCTTTTTTCCCGACGCGGGGGTTCGGCCTTGGTGGCAGAATTGCACCTCTCAGCGTACATGACGGCGTCGTTTCTGTAATCAGAGCGATGAGGGCGGGTGTGGAGTCTGGATTGAGGTTGATCATGCGGTGAAACTGATGAATTATGGGGGTGTGATAAAATCAGCGTTCTCACGTTACATGTTTGGGTATGGAGAGTGATTGTTTCTCCGAGTCCCCAGTCTGTTGTTAAGAGCCCCCCGCCCCCGCCCCCGCACTCCCCCACCTCTTCAGAACCAGCCACCTCCACATGAAGCATAGCAGCCACTGGGGAGTGTGTGCCAGCCTAGCTGCGGTCCAGCAGCCAAACCCATCCTGCGCGCCAAGATGAGAACCCAGATGCAAAGGATTATGGGTTTTATAGTCAGTTTACAGTAACTCTGGTTTAATGTGAGGGTGGGATTGAGAGGTGGGAGAGCGGGGGAGAGGGGATTGTGGTCGATGTGTCACAGGGTAGACTCTGGGTAATTTACTCCATTTTCTGTCACTTTCTGCCCTCAAGCAGTTTTATAGATTTGTTATTCGAAGAAAGATAAATTCAACATGACTCTGCTCTACTCTTGTTTCCCGTGTGGCGTATTTGTGATACCCGCCGTGATCAAAATCAGAGTTTGATCAGCGTTGATTGACACCACTGCTCTAGAGGTTGACTTTTAAGTAACTAACCGCCACACAGCCTGGCTTTCCTCATGTGGATCAGGGTAATCCCCTCGCCGGGACATATCTGAGTAGGTTTGGTGCTTTTGTCTCTCGCTCTTTCTTTGTTTTTCTGCTGTTGCTTTTGGACTTTGTTATACTCACAGTTTTTGCAAAGCACCATTAAGCGTTTAATCTTTCATACAAGGGCCCATTAAAGGGTCTGCACAAAGCCACAGACTCCTGTTTGGTAAGATTTCATCTCCAAGAACTCAATATGAAGAAAGTTGACTTTGTCCAGAGTTCATTTAGGGTTAGCCAAGCATTTAAGAATAAATCCTGATACACGAGTGATGATATTTCATTTCTGCTCACTCAGTGTTTTAATGTCATTATAACAGAGTTAAACCTCTCCTCAGTCCTCCCTTTGGAACCGCCGGCCGATTAAATCACTCCCTAAGGCTCGAATGCATGCTGACGGATTGGGCCGGCTGAGGCGCCTCTCAAACCTCTCCCCTCCCGCCGCAGAAACTAACTGCTCAATTAATCCTGTATTAATCCAAGGGATTACAAACATTCTAAAGGCATTCAGATTATTGCAGGCTACTTTTTTTTTTCAGGTGAAAATATCAGGAAACTAACATCGTGTCCAAAATGGTCCCAGTTTTACGGAAAAACATCTGCCTCCGTTTAAAAAACAAAAAGTCTTGAATAAATTTCTAAAGTATTCCCAGCTGTAATGCCTCAGTTTTCTCATCACATTTAAAAGTTACAAAATCATATTTTACCTCATGCAACAATATCCAATCTCAGCTCTCATACACTGTAAACCCTAAAGATCAAATGAATTCATTAAAACTGAGTGACATAAAACATAACAAAACGTAAAAACTAAATGTTCATTTTAGCTCATTAGAAAAGGTGGTGAGACTTTAATGTTTGTAAAGCACTTATACTCATTTAGACATGCTGAGTGTCTTTCTTTCGAGGTCTGTTTTATGTTTTCATAAAACTGAATATGAAAATTTGATTGACAGATATGTTTTTTAAATGACGTCACTGCTGCTTTAAATGTCGAATTCACAGATACTTATAAGTCTTCAGCTGTAAAACTCTGTTTCTTGTTGTGGGGTTACCGTTAGGGGGTTCGCCACACTGGATCCTTTGTCTCCGTCTCCCCCCCTGCAACATCCTCTGTCACTCCAACCAACTGCATGTCCTCTCCCACCACATCCACAAACCTCCTCTTTGCTCTAAAAGCCTTTTATCCTGCCTGGCAGCTCCAGCTTCCTCCCAATCATACGATATAGTTGGAGACTTTAAAAATGATAAACGTGAGTGTCTGTCTCTAAGTGATGAACCGGCAACATGTCAACGATATACCCCCACCTCTAACCCAGTGCCAGCTGGGATAGGCTCCAGCCCCCCTGAGACCCTGAACAGGATACAGTGAATGAGGGAGAGATGGATGCTGTGTTTAGGGAATGTTTCCCGGAAGTTTTCACGTGATCAGTTAAAACAGTATCCAGACGTGCCTGAATCATTTTATTTTGAAATGAAATTTCATTTCCTGTCCTGACAGCCAATAGTTAATTAAATTTAACTGCGATAAAAAAGCACACCCAGCTGTAACGCAGAAGCTCCGATCTTACCAGCCTGCGACTTTATGAACTCAAAAGTACTGCGTCAACTCACCGCTTTAATTTTGTGGAGTTCTAGTAACTCATTTAGGTTTAAATTGTGTTAAAATAATGAAATCTTTTCTCAATAGGAAACAAACTTCATTCTCCAAACCCGGTATGTCGTCCATCATTGTCCAATCAGCTTCTTTTTTTACTAATGACGCAGTCATGAACTTTTTTTCTATAGATCGTTTTTCTGTAGTGGGTCTTTTATTGCTGGAATTAGAATTATCTATTAAAAGGACGCCACGCAACAAGAGAGAAATGATCTGCAGTTGGATTTACACTCGGGAGACATCTCGCACAAGAAAGCATCGCAGCGGCAGCATCATAACTCAGGAGGAGAAGGTTCGCGGCCTCGTCTTCTCACTTTTCCGTCACTTCAGGACTCTAAATCACTGCAAAGAATAAAGATATTTTATGTGCATTATTAATGGCGTGGGAGGATGCCGGAGTCTGTGATGTTAAAAAGAGAAGCTCATAAACAGCGTTGATAAAAGACAAAAGCGGTTTGAATGCGTACTCTGCAGCTTCTCTGACATCAGAGCGTCCTGACATGAGCATGAACTTCTGGCAGGAGGGTGTCTGTACTCTCTCCTGACACCCCAGCCAATCTGTTATTCCATATATTTTATTTTCCCCACGACTTTCCATTCCAACTAGTGACTAATAGTTTCAACTTCAATGATCATCGCAACTACAAAGAAATAAATAAGAACAGAAATTTGGGGTTAGATGGGCAGTGTGCGAGGACGCAAACAGTTTGATGGGAGACATGTGCCTCGCTTCAGAATTCACTAGGAAGGAGGGGAGAAAAAAAGGTTGTTTTTTTTCCATGAAGCCTGTTATTAGCTTTAATACCAGATGAGAGGATGAAATTAAAGAGGGACTGTCATTAGGAAAAAAAAAAAGATAAATGTCCAGCTGTGCTCTGTCGCGGCTCAGGAGTAATACTTCACAAGGAATAATAAAAGAAGAGGTCATTAAATATTATAATTTCTTTTTAAGCTCTGCTCTACGTGTATTTTTCATGAAACACAAGAACGATAGCCGTTCTCTCCAGATGGGTAGAAAATGAGTTTCATGTAACAAATCTAATTCCAAAAAGGTTTTTTTAAAGTCGGGGAAAAAGTCAGAATTCTATGGAAGAGTTAATTTGTTCTTAATTTGTTTTTTTTTAATAATGACTCTACCCTCATAATTCTGACTTTTTTCAAAGAATTCTGACTTTTAATTCAGAGTTCTGACTTTAAACTCAGAATACCCAAAGAAATGACCGTGTAGCCCTTTTCTGAGGATAGAGTCAGAGTTCGGACTTTAAAGTCTAAAGTTCTGACTTCAAAGTCAGAACTCTCAGATTGAAGTGAGAATTCCCCCCAAACATTTTCACGTAGACATATTTGGCCGGAACCCTCTTCTGCAGAAGTTTAGAATTCTTAGAATAAAATTAGAAGAAAAAAAATTCTTGAGGCCCAGATCCTGAACTTTGCTGACATAGACTCCAATATTTGCAGATTTATGTCTTTCAGAACAGAATATTAACACTCTTCAGATTCTCTGTGTGCTGGTTGAGATCCATTCAGCCTCACACAGGAGTTTATGATATCCGATGCTGAATCGCTACATGGTATTTCTTTTTGGTCTGATGGTTTGGACTTGTGCTTCTGACAGCTGTAGCGGCACCACCAGACTGCATTCTTTCCATTGGTGGTGATTCCATGACAAACAGCCGGGCTACTGGCATTCCCCCACTCCCATCCCAAGAACACACCCATCCACAGACACTCACATTCTGTGGAGCCTTTGGGCCTGAATGACGGACGTGTTCAGGTACAACACATGGACCAGCAACCCAACAGGGCAATAATTGGGTTTTTGCCAGGATGCCAAGCAGTGGTGGATTGTGTTTCCAGTTCAGATATTAGCTCCAGCTACACAAAGACGACACATAAGCCATTCAATGATGACGCTTCTCTGAGGTTCTCTACCTGACTTTGACTGGGCCCACTCCAGCTCCACCGATGAGAGGTGGACTTGAGTTCATTGTCTGTTCTTCATGACCCAGTAGCCTTTGAGCTTCACCTCACAAAGTGATGACCTGACAGTCGTCTCCACATTTACCTGGAAGAGAACAGAATTCATGTTGCCCTTAAGCAAATCAGAGCAAAGCAAACCCACAATATCATCGACATCATCATCTGTATTCAACTTTTGACTCTGGCCATTGAATATTCTGGCACAAGCTCCAGGGTCCATTGAGTTCGGCTGCGGACAAAGTCAGATGAGCCTTAAGGTTCTTCTAAGTTAGCAGAGTCTTTCACCTCAGCACTCTTTCACGGATTCCATTTTTGCCTTTTGCCTTTGGAATAATGGAGCCGGGATCTCAGTCCTCTGTTGAGGGAGAGAAGCCTGAAGTTCCTCAAACGTTTCTTTTGATCTTTTGAGACATCCTCAAAGAGAACTATGGACGTGGCGCCGGTGCAAGACTGCGGCTGATCTGTGCAGTAATCAGAAAGATTGATTATTTATTGACAGTCCTTCCTTTTATTCTCTTTTTTGCCGGACAACTAAAAGGCATTTTGATTCTGATTCTGATTCTGATTCTGATCCTGAGCCTTTGCTGTGCTCTTGGAGGGGATTTGGAAGGTGGTCCACTCCAGGGAAGGTTTCCTTTTTCTCTCCATTTGTAGATAATGTGTCTCATTATGGATCTTTGGAATTCTGGAGACCAAAAAATACCCTTGTAACCCTTTACATACTGCAGTGAAGTATGTAAAGTGACGTTGTGAATGCAGTTTGGTAGTTTAATGGGTTTAGTGTTAGGGGTGCAAATACTTTTTCACACTGGCCGAGCTGGTTTAACATGAGCTTTTTTCGTCCCGTGAATATAATTATTATTCAAATGACGTATTTGCAGTGTGTGGCTCTCTTTTATATGAGATTGTTTTTGGCCACCCAACGCAGTTTAATTTAAAATACACACAAACTAAAAGAACCCAGGATTCTTTTTGTCAGTACTGTGGATGGTTGTCCCCCTCATCATCCTCTGCTGGGTTGGTAAGGAGCTGACGGACCTCCACCGGCCTCCTCGGTTTAAAGACATCTTTTTTTCTTTTTCTTTTTTCATCTTGACTTAACTGCTACTAGCTGCTCTTCCAATCTCCTGTCTTTGGGTTCCAGACATAACGTCACACCCCCCTCATGACCCACCACCTCGCCAGCTCACTCCGTTCATTGGGCGCTTTCATTACCTCCGCTGCTGGCTCAGAACCAGACAACAATGACCCCCCCCCCCCAATTTATGCATTTGTAATGTGCAGAATTATGAGGCGAAATAAAGGCTCAACAGTTTGGAAAAGAAAAAGAAGCGGATGTAAAAATTGTTTTGCCACGTTGTTCTGAATTAGCCAGATTATTATTTTTAAAAAATGGTCTCAGTCTTTTCTTTGAAGGCTTCAGCCGAGTCAGTTGAGTGACTTTCAGTACTTCTCCATTTTGGAGTAGAGAGGATTTATTTTGTTTGATAGGTTTAAAGAACTGTGGAGGTGTTGCTTTTCAATTTATGGACCTCTTTCATCCAAACACAAACGGTAGAGATGTGAACTCCACCGAGGGCCACCTTATGGAACTGATAATCCCAGCAGAGAAGGACAAGTTCTTGTTCTACCTCCTGTTCCAACGACAGCACTCATCTGTCAAGAACATGGCCCTCGCATGAAACCCAACCAAAATGATTTTTCCACTGTAAGCACTTCAAAAACCTGAATGGCTCCTAATTGAAAAAGAACATGGTTATAACATGGTTATGAGCGTCTGGCTGGATTCATATAAAACCAGTGAGAGTGTTTTCCTCTGGGATTTTGTTTTTCTCCAAAGCCTCTGTTCCGTTCTGGAAAAAGCATCGAGGGGCTCTTTAACCGCTCTGTTGGTGAACTGTGCTCGAGCTCTGACACAATGAGGCAAGACAAGGTTGGCGAGAAAGCAAAATGTCATCAGAATCTAAAAATAGTCGCTCGTTTAAGTGTATGGGTCTCGTTTGATGTCTCCAGAACATGAAAACACATGATCAGAATGTGTGTGTATGCTTGTGTTTGTGGTGTCTTTGCTGGTTTTCTATTGGTTTATAGAGCCACATTAAAGTTTCACCACTCTAGATGAGAATTGCAGCTCTTTTCATCACAAACAAGACAACAAAACAATTGTTTTATTGCCCCCACAGACACTGGTCCACATCTTTCATCTTGGACCAGTGGATGTGGACTGTAGAGGTACTGTACCTCTTTGCTGCAACTAAATGCATCAAGACTGATTGGGAAACCATGGCAATACATCCTGCAACTTGTTCTGTTCTGCTGCAAAGTCAAGCTTGTTCAAGTGATGGGAGAATTAAAAAAAAACGCACTGAATGTATGAGTCGAAAACTATGATGTGATAAAAAGAAGGAAAGGCTAAGAATTAATCAATCCACAGTTGTGGTTAAGTTCCATGAAAAACTCAGTGTGTGTGAGCACACGCCTCACTGAAGAGTCCAGTTTCCACATAATGACGTGACCAGAGGCCTACCTGGCCCCCGTCCAACTCTAGGTAACTACAACATGCATCGCTCCAAACGGCCGAGCTCCATCCATAAACATCTCCATCTGCTCTCGTTTAACGCTCCTTCTCAGCATCTGAGAATTCCCATGCGGTTTGAAGCCTCGCTCTAATGAAGCGCAATTAAAATGAAAACAAGGTAATGAAAAATATTTACCCCGAGCCCAATGGCGTGGCTGCTGAAGCTCATGGCTTCTCCTAATCCAACCCATATGCCTGTCTTCATAAAATCCCACCTTTCTTGGGCGTGAGTGTTTGTGTCAACAAGTGAATAAAGTCCTGATGGAGTGCTGGAGAGCGTTAAGCCTCAGTTTACAGGAAGCAGAATATACTCACCATGCCAAATCTCCAGCTGAGCCAACCAGCTACTGGAGACATTTAATGTATATGTTAATTTGTTAAGGGGGCTTCAGATTGACTTTGACCACCTCTCCGAACACATCCAATAATTTTTATCCTGAGACGTTTTAAGCGCCGATACGAACACATCGGGCGATGTGAGTGAATAAAGGTCAGTGTGAGCGATGAAGAGGCTGTGTTGGGAATTGAAAACACAGATCCTGGCAGAGTTAGAGGCATGTATTATTCACCAAAGCCACAGGCAAATCCTTTTTCTCATCTCGGGAAATTTAGTGATCACAGTGACTTTAAATGCAGATATGTGCTTGAAAAGTGAATTTTTGTCCCACCACAAACTGCTGACGTATAGAACACAGGACTGGAGAGGGAGGTGATGCACAGGAAATGACCAAAAAGAAAACGACCCATACATCACACAGTGTTTTCCCCCCTGGTTTAGTTTTGAGTTTCTTACCGTTCTTAAACCAAGTTCTTCTCATTTCTGTCCCTTTATGTTAATGTTTCTCATCATGCTGTTGAAAA
Source organism: Lophius americanus (assembly GCA_037951165.1). Taxonomy (NCBI): domain Eukaryota; kingdom Metazoa; phylum Chordata; class Actinopteri; order Lophiiformes; family Lophiidae; genus Lophius; species Lophius americanus. Next base: position 2,014,018 of record JBBDHG010000043.1, read on the forward strand.
TCACAAAAGACACAAACCATGCTCATCTTTAGTAAAAGCCAAAAGCATTTCTTTTGTGTGAGTCCGATGTTTTTCCTTAATATCCATCTCATCATAAATGTGGAAACAGGATCCAAAGTCAATTTCTTATTACCTCCATCAACGACGGATGAACATTATATGATCTCCTGCATTTGTTTGTCTCAAAAAGTTGTGAAGAGACTCAAGAGAGATTTTTGTGTGGAGAGTTTCTGGATCAAAGTAGTGAGAATTAGTGAGGAATGTCTGGTTATGGATTCTAAATCAGTGATTTGGCAAAATCATGAAAGAATTTTAATAAAAGGCCATTCCAAATGAAAAACAATAACCAGGCATGAATAAATCATGGTGTCCCACCACTTTGACAATTGACTCCAGATCCGTATGTGAGAGAATAATAGATATATTTGGAGGGAAACTATTTGTATTGGGTCACAGCAGGATATCCTTCGTGTGTCTTCCAGACTGCAAGTCTGAATTTATTCACTTGGACAAGCTTGGCTATGCAGCAGAATAAGAACGAGTAGCATACTGTCCATTCAGCAGGTTTTCATCTGGTCTTGAGTCATTCATGTGGGTTTCATACACCTGTTTGGTAAAGAGCTGCACCAGTCAGCCAGAACATTATAACGGGTGAAGTCAGAATTGGTTATCTCATTACAATAGCACCTTTAGGTGGGATACATTAGGTGGAAAGTGAATTTTTATTTAAGTTGATGTGTCACCTGAACTGATCTTAACTGGGTGTTGCCATGGCGAGTAACTGTAGCACAAAATTGTTACTGCCAGTTCTGATAGAAAGGTGACAGAACAAACATCCCCAAGCTACACCATTTGATGGAGGTGGTTTTAATCTTATGGCTATTTAGAGGTTCAAGTTTCCTAGTCAGAGTTTAGCAAAATCTTTCTCTAATTCTCAGCAGGTTCAATCACCATCAGCTGATTTGCTAGCAATGCTAGGATGTAAGCTTTGTGATGATTAGCATGTTAGCTCTGCATATTATTGTAAATGATAATAGATTGCAATTATTTATTTCAAATATCCTTTGATTTAATATAATGCCTTGCTTCGTAAGGCAGTAAAATACAGTTTGGGTGTCGCCATTATGGAGCTAATGTTTATTCTATGTTAGCAGCCGTTAGCATTTCTCTTGGCTTCCATGCTTTCACTATACAACAAACAAGCTGAGCTGCTTGGAGGGATTCATCACATTTGACTTCTGTTTTTACCATCTGCTATCTGTATATTAGTATATTAGACAGTAATTTTTATATAACTCATGCGAATTGTAAAGAAAATGTTTGATTGGACAACATGCTGTGGGGAACGGCTGTGATTGGTCGGAGCCTTCTTTGTGCTGAGTTTGCATTTTAAAAGTCAGTATCACTGGATAGTGGTCACGTGATTTGTGAAGCTATAATCAAAGTCAATTGAGGTTAGAATTTGATTAATTACCACCGCATTTGGAATGCTAATATTAGAATTTAGTTCTAATTACCATTCAGCCAGAATCTCACAGGGCAGCTAGCATTTCTGTAGCCTGTTGATTTTTTAGCTTTGGTATACTGTTAACTGCTAAAACTATTCCAACTGCTGGGTTAGATAACCAAAGAGATTAAAAAAAACACACACACACAAAAAAACAACTTGTTGATCCTCCTTTGGAGACCTGAGATGTTTTTCCTTGACTCACTTGACTTAAGGAGATCATTCTGATCTTTGCTCCAGTGTCACTGCCCCGACATATCGAAAATCTCCACAGACCATGTGCAGATTACGTGAGAAGCTGTGTTAGAGTCATTCCGTCAGAGGGGACTTATTAAGAAAACAGAACCGGCTTGACATTCCTTTGTCAACATGACATTCCCATTTCTGGAAATGCCGTAACATTCCCATGAAGGTTTCAGTGAAGGGCTCACACCAGCGGCCGGCTGAAGTTCTGCTCATTTCTATGGGATGTTTGTAAGAGAAAAACTGCCCCCCTTTTGCTCCCTGAGAGCCCAACAGGGTCCCCTCAGTGAGGCACTCTCTTGGGCCGGTGCTGTGATCCATTCCAGATGTCGGTGCTGTGTGGCAGGGGACAGGTCCGGAGTATGGACTCTTCCCGCGGCCCTGATTGATAGGGGCCAGGATGAAGTTGAGAGTCAAATTTCTTGACTCCTATCTCCCTCCTTCCTTGCTGTCCTTTTTTTTTTTTTGTTCTTTTTGCGCTGTACCCCATCTATCCAATCTGCCGCCAGGTCATGCTTATGTTTGTATGTAGCCTGTGGAGCTCGCCGGGGAGCAGACGGCGTCGTGCTTCACGTCTGGCTCCTTGCCTCACTTCTGCTGTGCGTTTAATGAACTCTTTTACAGTCAGAGGATGAATCTCAACCGCAATTTATAGGCTCCGAGAACCAGTTTTCAATTATTCTTCCTATGTGCCACGCTGTGACATGTTAATTGCAGTAAATTGTAGAATAAATAGTCAATTCAAACTGAAACAATTAATGTAACTCTTGAGTCAAGAGCAGGAATGGAACCGTTTTATTCCATTTCCCTCTGTGTTTGCAAACTTTTCCATCGCATGTTTACCTTACAGAGGATTGCCTGGTTATTACTGTGTCATGTTTACTCACATTCTTTATTTGCTTGCTTTACAAAGTTGTGCACAAGGTGCGTGCACACATAAAACACAATCCGATTAAGCAACCTCACAAACGATCGCACCTTCAGCCGTGGCCAAACAAAGCATTGAAGGCTTAACCGTTTATTGCACAACCAGCTTTCTAGCCTTTGTAAAAATGTTATGATGTCCAGCATCTATATTTTTTTCCCCCCCCCGTTTGAACAAGGAGAATGTTTCTGCCCTGAAGTATCTTTGCTGAAATGTTTGGGTTTTGGCGTCCGTCTATAAATGTTTCTCCCTCTCTTTCCCCCTCAGGACCATGCCGACTCTCCAGAGCTCTGCCATCCTGCTGCTTTCTAGCTTCCTGATTGGTCTGAGCTCCTCTCTGAACCCAAGAGACCCCAATGTGTGCAGCCTGTGGGAGAGGTGAGGCCTTTTAGACTGTCACAAACACATTAACGTCACTGATTACATCCAATGAAAGATTTTTCCCATACATATTTCCGCTCACAGCTTACGTTGTCCTTTTAACAGGATATAAAAGGGTCAAGACAATCGTTCATCATGTAAATGACCAAATAAACCTAACAGTATCACTTTGTGATAAACATTTTTTCTTTTTTATCTCAATATGTAATGTATGTGTACATGTAACGCTCAGCAGCTGCTCTCTGCAATGATTGTTGGACACTCTCCTATCCAACAATTTAAAAACGATTAATCGAGTGGCCAGCGCTTGGATAAGAACTGTGTATTAAGTCACACAGCTAATCAAATAACCATTTTTCAAACCAATTAATAATGAAAAGTCATGTTTGGATAGCAGTGATCTATTTTATCAGTCAATTATTTCACATCTTATTGGTAGAATTGCAATACTGTGGATTAATGCCCTAAAAAATTTACAGTAACGTTGCTTTGTGATGCTTTTCTTTCTTTTTCTGCCATGCACATTTTCACATTATATGACTGAAGGTGTTTATAATGTGACCCAGTGGCAGCATGTATATGCTGAAGAGTAAGGGGCCTGAGATGGAGCCCTGGTGGAAAGCACTTGTCAAAGGGGGCACTGAGGAGGAGGCATCAACCATGCCGATTTTTTTTCGGGCATATTAAAGCTTGTGAGGATTAACTAGATATAATTATGTACCTTGATACAACCAAAAATTACTAACAAGGTTCAAATAGTTGTTATATAAACATGCTTTAGCTAAAGGTTGGGCTAATCTAATTAAAATCGAGTATTTTCAAGAAATGTGTCAAAGATATTAAGTTAATAAATGCCCTAAAGAAACAAAGAATGGGAAGAGTAATTTTTCAATGGGTTTTTTTCTTATAGATTTCTTATAGAAGATAAAGCTAGCATCATGAAATACCTTAGGTTAATTCATCTATAGTTTTAATGTGTTAAAGTTTTCAGGTATTTGATCATAACCCAAAGTTTAAATTGTGACCTGATGATGGGAAACAGAGAAATCTGTGTTTGATCTGCGGGGGATGAATCTCTGTGCTGCAATTCATTACAACTATCCAGATATACAATAATTGGTTTTGCTTTAAATGTAAGAGATGGTAATAAATATTCAAATCCAAATATACAGTATTTCCTTCTCTTTGTGTAATTTACAGATGATTCATTATTAAAATATATCCGGAAGTCGTCAATGATGTGATTTAATGACAGTTTATATATTTTTTATTTCTGATTTTAATTCAAAATATCCCCGTTTTTGATTTACAATGAGAGTGTGTGTTCTGCTTCTCAGCTTCACCACCTCAGTGAAAGAGTCCTACTCGCATCCTTACGACCATGTGACTGAGGAGCCCTGCTCAGACCCCCGGACCTCCTATAGATGCACACGCCACAGGTAGAAACCATATAATGAACCGTTTCCTGCTGGTCGGACTTCCTGTTCCTGTCCGTGGGAGGTCAAAGCATCCTGTGTTATTCTTTCAGGATCACCTACAAGACGGCCTACAGGCAGGCAGTGAAGACCGACTACCGCAAGAGGTACCAGTGCTGTCCAGGCTACTACGAGAGCAGAGACAAATGTGTCCGTAAGTAAATATTCAAACGTTAGATCAGTTCAACGTCCTTTTGGAGATCTTGACGGTACAATATTAATGTGATTATTGAAAAAAAAAAAAAATTCTAAAAAAGTGTGGAAATATAGATAAACCAAAATCAAACATGGTGGGAGGTGATCAATCAATCAATCTTTATTTATATAGCGCCAGTTCACAACAACAGTTGTCTCAAGGTGCTTTCCAGAAAGAGCAGGTCTAGACCAGACCCTTTATATAATTATGAGCGATCATTAATGAGCGAAGGGAGCAATGGCCTGTCTGTATTGTCCAATCCCAAGAGCTACTGCAGCCAAAAATGCTGCAAAAGTTCATGCTGGTTCTGAAAGAAAGGCGACCCAACTCACAGGGCATTGCGGATCGGTTTTGACGGCAGAATGGGACCCAATTACGCAGGTGGTTTTAATTTTATGGCTGATCGTTGTTTGGTAAATGTGCGCCGCAGTTGGAATAAATAGACTAACCTCTGATCGTCCTCACTGAGTGGTGACACGTACAAATAAGAGTGAAACCATAACCTCACGTGGGTCGAGGCACTTCCAGCACCGCTGCAGAAGCTTCCTCATACATCACGTATGATCGATGGCGGTAATGACAGGCCTACTGCGCTCTGCTCTGACATTCTGGTGTAAAGTGTTTTTGTTCAGCGGAGATAAATTGCATCTTTGGTTGCCGTGCCGCTGCAGTCCTATGACACACCGGTGCTGGTTTCATCCTTACACAAAAGCCCATCATCACTGTTTTGAGTTTTGTAATTGAGATATCCGCCCACCGACGGGTCATCAATGCCTCCTTCTAAACCCACTCTACACACAATGTTATTTATTCTTTTAAATAGATATGATGACAGGTAATTATACTTACCACATTCTTTTGATGACAAGTTAGCCTTTTCATCGCTTCCCCAAATCCCCGGCCTCCGCTACACCTTTAACTCCAGGAAAATACGTCAAATTATTGTTTACGGGGTTTAAATGGAAGGAAAAGAAACACGTGCACACACGACACGTGGCTCTCGGGGGAATGTGGTAAGAATACACTTGTCTAGTGGACTTATAAGTCTCCAACCAATAAATCCAGCTTGAATGAAGTGATAAAAGGAGAATTCATGACGCCGGCAAGAACAGAACTCTCAGAAGAAGCTCCTTCTTCTGAGAGTTCAGCATCTTGGCATCTGTCACATCCACGATGCCTTTGACTTGTTGAAAATTAGACAAAAAGTTCAAGCAGACAAACTCAGGATCTCTACAAATGTTTTGTTCTCTTCCATACAAATGGGCCGTGATTGGTGGATCTTGAACTCATCCTATTGGCCAGAGAACTTTTGGCCATCGGATCTGAACTCTCTATGCTGTGCAGCAGCTTCAGACACCTGAACACCTCGCTGGGCTGAATATTTGTCCAGCTGGCTATTCTTCACAAAGCCTGCTCTGTTCTAAAGTGTGTTTCTCATCAACAGCTCGCTGCACTAAAGAGTGTGTCCACGGCCGATGTGTTGCTCCGGATCGTTGCCAGTGTGAGGGAGGCTGGCGAGGCGACGACTGTTCCAGCGGTATGAATCAGCCCCTGCTTGCTCAAGACGGTCCTAAAACTCATTTCATTTTCTCATATTTGCCTCTGTCTGCTCCGTCCATTGAGAGTCCCACATGAGTTCATCTACACAACAGGAAACGACACCTGAGTCATGCAGACGATCGGGGTTAACACCACCCTGTCCCACACAGCAGACCTGTCCAAACGCAGAAACAGTACGCTACTTTAGAAATAAGAGAGATTGAATACATTTGACTTTCATTTCATTAAATTTTACTTTCTTCCCAAGACACCTAAGTCAAAATAAGGAATGCTGGCGCAGCTTAGATGGGAACCTTCTCTTTGTCTATTATTAGTAATCAGTCAGCAGCATTTGTTTATAGACAATCAACCATCCTGGTGTGATACGTCTCACTAAAGTCTACACCAAACCTCCATCAAGGCCGTCCAGACTAAATCCGTGGCTCACTGTCTATGTGTGGTGTCACAGCGGTGGCGTCGTCCTTATAAGGAAGGTGCCTGGATACAAATATTGTCGAGGCGTCTCGAAGTGAGCTGAGCGTGTTATATAATTATAGTATAATAGTTATAGTACAATAATTATTGCATGGACAGAATTAGGTTTTTTAGACATATAACTAACATATAACTAGACGTTCCTGTAGCTTCCACCTGCAGCCGGACACATAAATTGCGTCATGATGATATTTTTTGCTCGATCCTAGTGTATGGGATACGAGCTGCCATAGTCTGAAAAAAGAAGAAATCATCCAACCTATTCCTTTTACCTGCCAAGACTTCTTTTATGAAACTGGCAAAAATGGTTATTTAACTCACTGAATCCAACCCAGCTTGTCTTGTTTTAAATTCTCCTTCAATTTGATCAACCAAACAACATTGGATGTGACAACAGAAGCATATTTTTATGCTTATATTTATGGTCGTTTTCCAGTACGCCATTACTTTCAGCTGGGTCAATAGTACACAGCCTCGCTTAATTTTCCCCCTATGCTTCAGCAGAGAGGGAATTAGCTTTAACGGGTAGCGGCTGAAGCCTTGACAGGGGGATGATGGGAAGGGGAAATGGAAAATGTTACTCCACTCCCTTTCTCTTGCATGGCCAACTTCTCTCCTTACTTCCCCTCCCCTAAAGCCTCACTTTCATTTTTTTTGGTTTTCTCTCAGCTCTTCTTTCTTCCACTCCTCCTCTCACCAGTATTGGCTCCATTGTATGTGCTACAAAGGAGGCCTTTTTGGCAGAAGGGGGCCTCATACTTCCTGGATGACTGTGTTGAGCTACCTACATTTGGAGAAAGAGGAGAGGGTGCTGGGATTTTCACACTGAACACTTTAAGAACTGTTTGACCATTAGTAAGTAAGGAAAGAAAAGAGGAATCAAGAATACTCAACACCCGAACTTTCCCCATGAAACAAAGCGATTAAAAGAGCAGGACTTAATGCTTTATTTAAGCCCCATTTCAGAGCAGATTTGATCGACAGACCTTTAATAAGGAGAAAAGAGCAAGGGTCAGCGAGATGTCTAAGAGATTATGTGGACTTTGGACGCAGAGCAAAACCCAAACCAGCGCTTGGAAAATTCTCAAGGGGAAATGGAAGAATTTTTCCCACCATATCAGTGTGCATTCCTCATAATGGACAGTGAAGAGATGCCAGTTCTGAAGTGTGTGCCAGACAGCGGGTTTGCATGCATGCAGTATAACCAATACTGGTTTGTATAATGACGATGTGTTCTTAAAGACACTCCGTATTTAGGACCATCCACTCTTCTCCATTTCCATATTGTTGGTATAAAGATCTCTAAAGCCTTTTAATCCTGCGATCTGCTTTCATGGATGTTCACTTTGTACGACTCAGGGGTAAAGTGTCCCAGTAGAAATAAATAACGAGTCCTTTTTGTTAGGCTGATGTGAAATCTAATCAAAGGCCTCTCTTAGCAGGTACTCAGAGTCAGAGCATTAAAAGACTAGTCTCTCCTTAAATGCATTCATCATGTGTTTTGGGAGTTCAGAATAAGTTACAGTTTGTTTTTGTAACCCAAAAGCAGACCTGTTTTACCCAAGTTCCCTCTCTGCTGAGGCATAGGGGGGGAAATGGAATAGGTCTGGTTTCAGGACCAACCACTATGGTACTGTATCAACAAATCAGCGTTATGAAGTCAAAGCCATCGAATGTAGAAAGTGCTGCAATACACAAATATGAGATGTCACAGTAGACGCCATAGCTGCTGTTAAGCCCCATTAATGCAAATGGATATGGACACACAGGCGACTAAACAGGGAAGTCAGTGAAGGCAAACTTAAATCAGGGTTTAAAAAAAACCCTCACACCACAGGGAAGAAAATAGGAAATGAAAAAGTAAGAACGCCGTCCGTTCACCGGTGGCGGTGTATTCAACGACCTCGCAGAACGACCAAAAGAGCATCATAGCCTCTGCTTCTGCTGCTTTTACTGACCATGTACATCACAACCTCCTCTAATCCCAATATTTTTGTTGTGCGGGAAACTTTTGACTTTTCATTAAGTCTATTGAAGTATATGAGCGTTTATGGATGCAGCATTTGAAGCGGATGTATTTGTTTTAGTACGTATATGCAGCACAAATGAGTCTTTTTCAGCCGTACAGCACCGGACTTTGTTGTGTATTATCTAAAATGCTATAGTTCCACCGTTGCTTTGTTTCGTCTTCCTTGTGGCTTTGTTGCGCAATCACTCCGTAAAACATGGCCAAAGTGGTCTTCCTCATGTGCAAACAGTTGAATCTGGTTCTCAAGGAACTTCTCATTAAAGTCTCATCATGAGATGACTCAAATCATTCGTCAAGGTTGTGGCTTTTCTTGTGTGCCCCTCCAATCACATGCAGAAACTTATGTCAGCTAAGCTAACTGTTTTTACGTTTACGTGCAGATAAGCAGACAAATGGGCAGGAATTGTCGGTGGACAGCTTAAACAGTCAACCGGTTGCGTTAAAATCCCCTCCAATCGTCCAATCGGGTGTCTCCGCCTCGCTCACCCATCTACTGTCTGGATCTATCAGCCCTGCAGACCCTCGATTAAATCTCTCGCGCCGTCCTGGAGAACGTCTGTGTAAACATAATCGCTGCTCCAGCTGAGTTTCTCATTCCTCAAAGTGACACGCTCCTGCAGGACCCCTCTCTAATGCCCGCACAGAACAAGCGAACGTATGATTCGTTCAAACAAAAGAGGCGGGGGTCCTGTTCCAAGTTAGTGCAATAAACACTCCGGTCCGAGGCCGAGACCAAATTTGGCTCGGCCCTACTCCTCTGTGTAATTATTGTCAGAGAAGTAATGTATTTCTCAGAGCTGTGGAAGGGCATGTGTGCAGCAGAGGTAGAGGGGAGGGGGGGCTGGGAACAGGGACTGGTATGACGTGGAGCTCTGGCCTTGGTGGACAGTTCATTCGGTGCATGATCAAATTCACAGAGGCTCGCGTGAAATCGTTGGAAGTGTTTTAGCTTGACGGAAGACACTGAAGGCCGTCTCTGAATTACATCACTGCTATTGGGTGTCATGTTTTCTGGATGATGTTATTGATGAGAAATACCAAGAATGCACCCTTGACCGATGCAGACTCTCATAAAATGACCCAGAGGACTGAGATCACTTCGCCGTCAGCCGAAATCCAAGCTTGTGTGAATCTCCGCTGCATGCTAACCCCTCTGGAGCCAATCCTCCGGCCACTGAAGCATCAACCTCTCAAACCTGAGCCGTCCTGTGAGCCCCATGTTAATCTCCCTGACAACTCCAAATTATCTGTTGGTAACACAACGCCCCAGCGCTAATGTGGAGGATTTGGATGTGGACGGACGGACAGTGATGTTGGTTAGAATCGCCGTTTTATGTCATCCACAAACACTCTTCCTCCTCTGCCGTGCCATCGTGTTATACTCCGTGCTGAGTGTAATCACGTTTGTTAGTGTTTAATGACAACATGCTGGTCTGTAAGTGAACCCCCATGTTGTATGGGAGGAAAATCGCATGAGGAAAACCAAAACTAGCCCCAAAGCAGCGTATGCACTTTATCTTGTATACACTTATTTTGCTGGAGTGTTTTTCTTTCATTTCCAGCACAGCAGAGTCGACTGGACTGGATGTTTACAGTTGTGGGCGTATTACTGGAAGCTGACTGGGTTGATTTTTAGGAAAATGTGGGCGCCGAAATGGAGAGCTTTCCCGCTGTGAATGTGTGCAGCTGATTACAGAAACAGTAGCGGCAGCGGAAATAAATCTGGATAAGTACGCGTTAAAATGTGAGGATGTGTCCAATATAAATCCAGAGGGGGATATGGATCCTTGAGATCATATTATAATTATTCATCTTCTCACATAACCAAGTAACCAGAATGGAATCTATATCATTTAGGGATTAACTGGAAATATTCCATCAATCCCACTAACTTAAAGACACTTTTTTCCTTAAATTGACCAGAAGCATTAGAGGTTCCTTTTCAATGTCTTTGCTCCACATGCTTTATAAACAATAAAAGTTTGTTCCCTTACCTTCCAGCCTGTGATGACAAACACTGGGGACCAGGATGCAGCCAACAGTGCAAGTGTGAGAACGGAGCTCTGTGTGATCCGGTCAAGGGGGCATGCCAGTGTTCTCCGGGCTTCATCGGACGCAACTGCGAGGACTCCTGTCCAGCAGGAACCTTCGGCAAGGGCTGCCTGCAGCGCTGCAAGTGTGGGACCGGTGGATCCTGCGATAGAGCAACCGGAGAATGCTTATGTCGGGACGGTTTCACCGGGACTTTGTAAGTGCACAAAGATAAGTAGGAAAATACAGAAACAGAAAAACAGATAAGAAACATAAATATGTCATTTACGAATGGATTCCCTTTTAACGGATTTGATATTTGTGATGTTTAGTTGACATATTATTTGTCGGTTAACCCTCTGGAATCTGAGGCTATTCTGGAATTAACCTTAATCTTAACTGTAAGACTTTACATTCAGTAACATTCATCGTGCAGCATCACTGATTAACACAGAGTTACAAAATACGTAACGTATTTTCTTATAAAGAACATGCTTGATGAGATTTCATGTTAAAAAGTTGTGCTGCAAAAGGTGATTCCCTCACAAAAAGTGGTATAAAGCGGGTTTGGGTTAACCCGAACCCCAGCCTCACCTCAGACTCCAGAAAATAAGAACAATTTTCAACAGATATTTTCACATTTTGCTTGATTTTTTGCCGCGTGCAGCTTGACACAATGTCCTTTTTGGCACGCGCTTTTTAAAGACTATCTACACGATAGGTTTCACTAAGAAGACGCTTGATAGCAGAACTTCATTATTCATCCATTCATGACACTTGACTTCATTATCTAAATGTTTCTCTGTAGGTTTCTCACTTTTAAGCTATTTGTTTCCACTAATTAATTTAAGATTGAAGAAGGCCCTGCTGCACCGTTACCCATGAGTCATCTGTATTTATACGCCCCTATGGATGATTAGACATTGTACATTCTTACTCACTATATATTAGTGGAAACTCTATCTCGGCCAAATGTGGACCTTCAGCACCGCGCCCCGGTCTGGATGAGAAATAGTGACTTTGGGGCTGCTGTCCTTGGTTATTGTTTGTGTTTGAAGTGTATCCATGATGTTATACCTCAAGGGTTTATTGGAGATTATATTTATGCCAGCTTTAGTTCTTTCAGCAGGGCAATCAGATACGCTGAAGACACGTTCCAACCATGATGAAGACTCCCACGATGGCGTTCCGTAATCGGGAGCTTCTGATGGGGTTTCTCCGCCCTTTTATCTATTTTTCTAAAAAGTAGTTCAGAATTATATAAAACAGCGGTATGAAGTCATCTCATAGAAAGATAGATTCAAAACCTGTTCCTATGCATAGGAGTCTTATTAAAACCACCAGGTCATCTTTTATGACATGGACACTGGGCTAAAATAAACATTTTTATTCTTTTGACCATGTTGGCTATAAACGCCATCTTTCCTTTAGAACGTCCTCAGAACGTCCGCACGCACTCATCCGCCACGAAAATGAAAAACAGACATTACAGAGCAGAGAACTGATCGTATTAACTCAGAATGTTATTTTAAATGTCTGAAATATATCACTTAAATGCACATGGGAATAAGAATATCGCACGCAAATACCGTGGACCATACCTCTGTTTGTTTTATCGGTTTGAATAATTGATTTCAGAATAATGTTTATATTATCTACGTCTTGTCACTCCAGCTGCGAGAAGGCGTGTCCCAGGAAATGCCAGGCACGGTGCCCCTGCCAGAACGGTGGCATCTGTAGGGGCAAAGGGATCTGCGCTTGCCCACCTGGATGGACGGTATGTTTAAGTTTATTCCAGGTCCGAGAGTCCAACCGTCAGGTTCTCCACTGACGCTGACAGATTTTGATTTAGCTCCTGCTTTGTAATCCAGCTGGCTCCAAACGTTGGAGAATCTTGGAGTCTCTTTGTCTCGACACTGACTTATCTTTGAAGGCACTTTTAAGGAAACTTGTCAGCTCTAGAGGGATGCAGATGATTTTCCATGAATGGGAAGAATTTATCCTGGACTTTCTTGGTTTTTGGAAGTCAAGCACGCGGCAGAAGTTGATAATGATTCCACTTTAAAAGCGGAGGAGAGATTATTTCCTGATTATCTAAATCATTTTGCTGCATTTGTGTGTCTCTCTCTGGCTCAGGGTTTTCCCCTTGTTGTTCTGCAGGGTCCAGTTTGCACGGAGCGATGCCCGGAGGGACGGTTTGGGCCAAACTGTGCTGAGGAGTGTGTTTGCCACAACAGGGGCAAATGTGACCCCGAAAGCGGACAGTGCCAGTGTGCTAAAGGGTTCACTGGTAGCAGGTGTGTAGGTTCTGTACCTGGCCGTCTTCAAGGTCCATTACGGACAGTTCCTCAATCTCAGACGGCTCAATCTGGAGAAACCTTGCAAACCTTGGTTAAACAACAACAGCAGAGTGTGTGTGGGTCGCTGTCAGACCTGATTTATAGACACTGACCAGTTTCCCTTTGCAGCTTTCGTGTTTTTCTGTCAAATTGAATTCATTTATAAATCGAACAGACACCAGATTTGGACAACAGCCTTGGTTAACATCACGAAGGGCCATCCAAAATTCAAAATGAACGTTTGGATGGCGTTTGTGGTTGAGGCGCAGCAGACTCACTCATTACTCCTCATTTGTGCAGCTCGTCCGTCCGTCCCTCTCACCTCCACGCTCCTGTGCTTCAGGTGTAACGAGGAATGCGCCGCAGGCACTTACGGTCAGGACTGTAAAGGTGTGTGCGACTGCGCCAACGGTGCTCGCTGCTACAACATCGACGGAGGCTGCCTGTGCGAGCCGGGCTTCAGCGGCCCGCACTGCAGGGACAGGATGTGCGCGGCGGGCAAATATGGGATGCACTGTGAACGCAGTTGTCTGTGCCAGGACAAACACACACTCAGGTGAGCAGGAGAGGCAAACAAACGTCTGAGTCAGTGTCCCTCTGGTGGGAGAAATAATCAGATTGTGATGGATGGAAACACCAGTGAGCAGAGACACACAGACATCATTCGGTTATAATGGCTATTTCGTTCTTAAAGTTTGCAGAAACGTTTTACAAACTTCAGGTTTTTCCTCCGAACATCTGTAAAAAGTGGATTTTCTCTGCTAAGTGTTGTTTCTTGTGAGGCTGGAGTAATTATGTCCTCAGCACCTCATGATGAGCTCATTGCTGCCATCTGTGTCCTTAAACAACTCGGGCTCATGCTGCCTTCGTGACACATCGGAAACTGGGAAAACACAACTCCATTTTGGATGAAATGATTTGAAAGCATGATGGAACTGGATTTTTTTTATTTTTGGAAACCCGAGTGGAAATCCAATACCTGGATTTATTTATTGATGAGGAAACTAATAATACAAATGCTTTTCATTTACTTTCAACAAGTTATTCACAATTGTATGTGACATGTTTGCATTCAGGTAGTTTCAGGCTTTATCAATATGAACAGAGTAGTTCTGAGTTGATGTAGGTTTTTTCAGATTTTGGAAAGTTCCAAATTGGTATTACAGAGTTTACCGTTGTCTTGAACGCAGCATAATAGTTTGACCTGACTGACCTCAACCAGAAGAAAAGAAAGCGCTCGGGTTATAACTATCTCTCGCATCTCAGTTCCTCTCTTACATCACCTAAAAGCAACGGTCCAAAGATAGTAAACCCCTCATAATGTGACTCACAGACCAGCACTTTGAATTTTGGCAGCTCAGCGAAATAATTTTGAACTGTTTTTTTTTTTCAAATTTGACACCAACCAGAATCATTGGAATTAAATTTCAGTTTCAAAGTGATCTTCAACTCAGTAGCATAATTATTATATGTTGTCTCACAGTAGTGGGATTTCTGTGAGCACTTACAACTTAAAGAGTCTGGATCACCAGATCAGGGATATTTCTTTGATCTTGTGTTATCTCTTTGATGTCCTCATCAACTGTTTGGTTGACCACATTTTGAATCACTATTTCTTAATGTTAAAAGGGGGGTCTGCTAAAGAGTAAGGGACCAAGGAGGGGGCCCTGGGGGACACCACGGGTCAAAGGGGCCCCTGAGGAGGAAGCATTAACCATGGCTATCAAAGTCCTATTTAATAAGTAGGATTTTTAGGGGGCATATTAAAACATCTGAGGAATTACAGAACCAAATTATATATCTTAATACAACCAAAAGACGTCTAATATGGGTCAAGTTGTTTTCTGTAAACATGCTTTTAACAAAAGTGTAGCTCATCAAATTGAAGTTTTTCATGAAAACAACATTTCTTCATGAAAACATTTTGTAAGTCTGATTGTTATTATTATAATTATTATTATTTAGCGATCTCCAGCATAAAAAATGTAATTTGGGATCAATAACCTCTCCAACACCTCTCCAAAAAGTTCAACCAAACTCCCAACGCTAACCACCACAGACAAACCCACCCTGGTTTAGATATAGATATAACCTCCTTAGTGGATGCAGTGCCAAGCATGTTTTTTTTTTAAACCTCATTTGTTTTTTTTTGTTTTTTGGGGGGATTTCACCACATTTATATCTCATTCCATTCTCCAGCTGTCACCCAATGAAAGGAGAGTGTACCTGCCATCCAGGCTGGGCAGGACTGTTCTGTAACGAGACCTGCTCTCACGGTTTCTACGGTCATGGCTGCCTGGAGCCGTGCCTGTGCGTGAACGGAGGGGTGTGCGATAGCGCCACTGGGCAATGTCGGTGCGCCGCCGGGTTCACGGTGAGGGAGGGCTTCATCTGAGAATAATCGAATTGGTAAAATGCTCCTTGTAGGTTTATTAAGGTCAGTTTTTGTTTCTTTTGCAGGGGGTTCACTGTGAGAACCCATGTAAAAGTGGCACCTTTGGAAAGAACTGCTCCCTGGAGTGCTCCTGTGACAGATTCGTGGATTGCTCGCCGATGGACGGGACATGTTTCTGTAAAGAGGGTAAAATGAATCACGATGATGATTAATGACAAGTGAACGGGTGACTGGAAACAAATTGAGGGAACTTCGTTTCAAACATGACTAATGCTCCCTCACGTGTCTGCAGGCTGGCGAGGCTCAGACTGTTCCATCCCCTGCTCTGAGGGAACATGGGGGCCGGGATGTAACGCCACCTGCCACTGCGCCAACGGGGCAAAATGTAACCCCGCAGACGGATCCTGCACCTGCACAGCCGGATGGCGGGGGCCAAACTGCGTCCAACCCTGCCCGGTAAAATACCTGCATATGAATTCTCATAGTTTGACCTGTTTGTTGATGAAGAGGAGCGGAAACTGAGAAGGTCAAACCTGGTAAAAAAGAGGCGTTAGATGCACAAAACTGTGAAAAAGTATTCGCCCCCTTCCTAATTTCTTCTATTTTGACTCTGAAGGGTTTGTTTGAGCATGAAATGTTCTTTTCAGGTCCCACCTCAGTATCTCAGTGGGGTTCTAACTTTGACTAGGACACTCCAAAACGTTTATTCTGATGTGATACTCGCTGAGCCGTTCAGAAGTGGACTCACTCTTCTGCTCTGGGTCGTTTTCTTTCTACAAGACTCACTTCTGATGACCTGACATTCTCATCAGGGCAAAGAATCGCTACAAGATTACAGTTAGATTATAGTTAGAACAAAAATGTGCTTTAAATACAAAAATGCAAACGAAGCAGACTAGAATCCGGTTTATTTCATGAAACTAACATCATTTACATGAATAAGTAACGTTAAAATATAAAAATAAAATCTTTTCCCAGGGTTCCCCTGGGGTCTTCAAAAGTCTTTAATGGTCTGAAATTTTGAATTTAAGATGTTTAAAGTATGTGGAAGTTTTTCTTTCTCAAATATGTTAACATATTAATTTCTTATTACCTCAACTATCTTATTTTTTAATGCTTCGTCATGCTTCAAAATATAATTTTTTTTGAGAACACATACAAATATACTTTAGTGAAAACAGAATTTTAGGAATAAATTGATTTATTTTGAAGGTGATCTGGTCTCTCAGTATGACATCATAGTTTGATGACTATCTCACCAGTCTGGATGGGAAATAGATCTTAAGATTCATTGGTTATGATCTTTAAAAAGTCTTTAAACGTCTTTGATATAAGCCGTGGAAACCTGTACACACAGTTTTCAACACTTCATTGCAAATGAAATCATAGACTGGAAATAAAATGATAATTAAAGATATAATAAGATACAAAAATAATAAGATAGAACTTTGTGAATCCCATTTTTGAGTCTGAAATATTCAATTTACTTATAAAAAAACGTAAGTACAAATGAAGATGTAGGCATTAAACAGATCTTATGACATGTCTGACAGTATTAGCAGTAAAGTAAGTTAACGCCAGCTGCAGAGGATGAGAAGAATCGACTCCATGTTTAGTCTCTGAACGTCTGAATGGACTTTTTGTTCTGATAATCCTGAAAGACAAATCAAAGCGGATAATCGTAGAGGACATATCGGTCTGTAGAAATGTATTCCGGCTCTTCATCCCTCTCTTCATGCCTCTCCTCCCACTCCGCATCCTTTCATTTGTAATTTGGTCGCGCGCCCCCTCTTTCCCGCGCTGCCAGCCCACCAGGCCGGCGTACATCAGCAGGTCGCTTCTTCAGCATCCGGTCCGTCTCTGGCTGAGCGGGCTGGTCCTTAAGGAGATTCCCCTGACGACTCTCTCTGCCTGCTGGCGTTTGTTCACATATGCAGATGGACACGTTTGGGCCGGGCTGTGTGAAGAGGTGTGACTGTGTTCACGCCGACGGCTGCCAGGCTGCCAGCGGGGAGTGCCACTGTCTGCCAGGCTGGGGGGGTAAGTGATGACGTCCTTCCTCCTCGCGGCGCCGCCGGCTTGGCTTCAGATCACTAGATCCGATCCAACACAACAAAGTCAGCCACAGGTTTAAAAGAACCCTGTCGGTCATTAATTCTCATTGTTCTCAGATAATCTGATGTTTTTTCTGCTGATTCACGTCATACCGACCATTTTTTATACTATAATGATATATTAATATAAAATACAATAATTGTTATTATTATTCTATCTTTTTTTATTGCTGCTTTTATCTGTTTTTACCTTTTAGCACTTTGAGATTGGATCCAAATGTAAAGTGCGTTATAAATAAAATGTGTTATTATTATTATGTTATGCTAATTAGCATGTTAGCATATGGGTGTCAATCAATCACAGAGAATATTTATTTTTGCATGTTAATATTACTATCATATTTAGCGATATATAAAGACAATGAAATATGTTTTTTTCTGAAATCAAATCGTCATTACTGCAATATAGAAATACTTTATTAGGGAATAAAAAGCCTGCATGAAAAATCTCATTTGCCTAAAACACTATGGTACTTTCAGCCAAAAGTATTTATAATAATAATAATAATAATATTAATACAGTAGAGTAGTTTTTAACCTTCATATTTGATTGATAGTTGTTCATAATTTTATCTTACACTAGTCGTATATTGTATTTTCTTTGTATTATGTTTCTTTTACTTCATGATGTTGTTTTGGGTCAGGCTTTACTTAAACCTTGGGCTTTTTTCCTCTTCCTGCATGATAGATTAGTCATCTTTGATACTATTTGTTTTCTGTGTGTTTAGATTAATGCAGACTAAACTAAACTCCTAAACTAAGTTTGTTAGGGTGGAGCTCATGACCTCCTCCAATGAAAGGAAATGAATAATGATAGTTGTTGTTTCTCTAAGGAGGCTTCGCCATAGTAGGCTCTGTTTATTCACTCGCGGAGGTCTTCACCTTTTTTGTGAGTCCTCTGGTTCTAAATGATATTTCATTTGTTTTACACTATTAAGTCTTGTTTTGTTTTTTAGTTTTTTTTAAAAAGACCAGGCGTTTTAATTAGTTAGTTATGTAATATGTTGTAAAAACTTACAACTAATAAAAAACACTGTTTTTATGAATATTTCTTGCTGAAATCAAGTGGAGTACAAGTATCAATGCAGCATAAAATAGTCAGCAACAGGAACCTACAAATCAGAACATTTTATTCACACTTTGGTTTTGCCTTTAAGTTGAAATTTTGAAAGTAAAGTTTACTTTAGTAAAGTTTTTATTTTTTTAGGTCTTCTCTTCTTTGTTTGTTGTTGGAAGATAATCAAACTTATGTTGTACCATAGGGTACAACAAATAAACAATGTATTCATCATTCATTCATCCATCCTACAGCAGCGCCCTACTCCACCTTTCATCCCAGCTGAAAGGTGGGGTGAAACTATTTTTGCCAATTTTAGAGACAAAAATCCCAACTTAAATAAAATGGTTTTGGAACCCGGAGAGAATGTGCAAACCCGGCACAGAAGGGTTCGGGTCCGGGTCCACGGGGGTGGATATGATCCCTGAACTTTTTCGCTGTGGGACAGTTTTGTCCACTACACCACCCTGCTGCCCCAGTATTAAATCAGCTGGTATGAGATATACGCAGGACTAAAACATTCAATACTAGATTATTACATCAATGCTTGAAGAGGAACTAGTCTCCCTCGATATAAAGACATTAATGATGCATCCACATTTCATCAATAACTCATATTCATGAGTTACAATAACTCATATTTACTCCAGCCAAAGGGGCGGGGCTTGTTTTTTGTTTGTCAACAGGATTGTACTAAAAAACTAATAAAACTACACGATGGATTCTCAGCAAATTTAGTTGAATGATAAGACGTATGTCAGGGGAAAAAAACAAACATTAAATTTGACCCACATTCTTTAACATTACTAGCTGGGGCAATTTTTCAACATATTCCACTAATTGCAGTAACAGAACTTACTGGACCAATTTGCTCCAAACATATCAGAGGTGTGGGTTCAGGCATAACAGATGTGTGCAGAACTATTTGGATTAAAGTATGGAGACGTGGAGTGCCTTCATGGTGTCATCGCTTTAGTCAGTGATGTCACTACTTCTGTCACGTCTGTGGCTTTATTGAAGTTTTTGTAAGTTCTTGTATCATCTGTCGTCTTTCTAGCCTGTAAACAGTGTGTCTCTCTTAACTCTAGCGTTTTGTAGCATGTAGCAGTTGCTTTTACGTCACTTTTCTACACACAAATACATCGTAAACTGCATTTACACCTGCGATACAAATGCAGTTTTGTTGATAATAACACCCAGATTGTGGGCCAGCGCTGCTTATTCATCCATTCCTTTTTTTCCCTTCTTTCTCTTAGGTTCTCGCTGTAGCGAGCCGTGTTCTGAGGGCTTGTGGGGGCGCCACTGTAACCAGACCTGCTTCAAGCATTGCCCCAACAGCGACACGTGTGTGAGGGAGACTGGAGCCTGTGTGTGTCGCCCGGGCTTCTGGGGAGTCACCTGTCAGAACAGTGAGTGCTGCTGTCTGCCAGCTGACACACGGCAAACATGTGACCAGATCAAACCCAGAATTTACAGTGCAGCATCTGCCGTGGATCATTCTTTGTCTCTCGACCTCCAGAATGCAGAGCCGGAATGTACGGAGACCAGTGCAGTAAGTCCTGTCCGTCCTGCAGCCAGTCGTACCTCTGCCACCACGTGACGGGAGAGTGTGACTGCCTACCGGGACACACTGGCGCCAACTGTGACCAAGGTGGGCATCAAGGATTATACACCCAGGTGAAAGTTTATCATACAAACCCCTGAATAAATGGGCTTTTACATTTGACGCTGTGTGTTTTACAGTTTGTCCAGCGGGCTACTACGGCAAAATGTGTTCCGAAGTGTGTGTCAACTGTGCCAACAACTCCACATGTGACCACCGGGACGGACACTGTGAATGTTTGTCAGGCTGGACCGCCACCGATTGCTCCATACGTGAGTGCCTCTACGAAAAGGCTTCTTCAAAAGGAGTGTAGTATAAACTTTATGCAACATAAAATTATCCTTGAAGGACTTATTAATATAACTTTTCTGGGATTATTAATAACTGAGACATTAATAGTCATCTTGATTGATATCTCAAGTTTTTCTTTTTTCTTTTTAAGGTACAACTAGCTCTAATTTACATCGATATAAGTGCTAATTATTTCGTTATTTAATCTATTATTTATCAGTCAGTTGAGGAAAATGCTGATTAAAGTTTCCACTGGGAAATATAGAGTTTTTTTTGTATGTCTTTGCAAAGTTTAAACTGTAAAAGTATTAAAAAAACAAACATTTTTTCACATTAAAAGGTGAAGTTAGAGGATTTTTGGTATCATTCAGTAAAAAATGAGAATGGAAATCAGTAAAGCACATAACTATTAACAGTCTCCTTTAATTCAATCAAGCCTTATCCAAAATCAAATTCATTCCACTTCAACAATAATTTCTGTTTATTTCCGTTTGTATTGGTAAACAACTTAAAACTTTTGGATTACTCCTAGATATGTCTGATGTTTTGATGTTTTCCATCAATACTGCATTATTCCTCGGGAAATTATACAAACATCTTCGGAAGAAACAATCTTGTAATGTTAGAAAAATGGACCAAATAAACATACACTTGGTCCGCCCCGTTATCCGGATTGGCACCACAGTTTCACTTTCACCTAGAACTCCATGTTTCACGATGATCTGCTCAGTGGACTTAATAATGTATATATTTGAGTAATCCTGAGGAGAACTCAACAAACGCTCCTCGGTGCGGGTAGCTCTAAATATTGTTGGAGAATTATTAGTTATCAGCTAATTGTTGCAGCTTTAAATTTGAATATTTCTCTGTAGTATTATCATTAAGTGTATTTATAAAAGAAACTAGAGACGAGTTATAATGTCACTCGTGTTTACCCATCAGGTGGATAATGGCAGTAAAGGGATATTCACCAGAGTTAGACACTTGCATGTGTCTAATGGCTGGATGTGATTTGTTCCTGTTGTATTCCAGCTTGTAGTCCGGGACGCTTTGGATCTTTCTGTAGTCAGACCTGCTCCTGTCAACCCAACCTCCTCTGTGACCGCTTCACCGGAGAGTGCCTGTGTGAGGGTGGAGGAGATGACTGCAGACAAGGTAGACCCCCAAACCTTCACTCCTACTGAGCTGATATCAGCGGGTAAAAGCTGAGCATCTTCATATTCCAGCTGTGAATTTGAGTGGGATCCGTGGCCGTCCTTGTTCCGTCTCAGAACGCCGCTCCAGCTCCTGTATTTGTGTTTTCCGCCGCCAGACTCGTCTGAGCAGTCAGGGAGCGTCATGGTTCCTCTTCCTCCCGGTGAGCGGGAGTCGTGGGGAGCCATCAGCGGCATCGTGGTGCTCGTCATCCTGGTGGTTCTGCTGCTGGCGCTGCTGCTGCTCTACCGCCGCAGGCAGAAGTACAAACAGAACAACACGCCCACCGTCTCCTTCTCCACCAGCCGCACAGTCAACTCTGAGTACGCCGTTCCAGGTACAGTACGGAGGATGTTTCTGTCGGGTCATAACGTATGAGGAGTCCTTAATATTCATCATCGGAACAGAGGGAGATAAAGTAAACCCATTCTTTACTCTCCTACAAGAAGAGGAAGAAAGACTCTGCGGAAAGTAAAAAGTGTTGATTCCACTTCTTTAATCAGATTAAAGTGGGAAAGTAGAGGCTGTGAAACGTCTTTTCAGAGTGTAAGAGTAAGAGATTAAGCCCTTTGGAGGACATTTCTACTGACTGGCGGTGAAAAACAATCTGAACCTCATGTGATTTAACACAATATCAATTTAAGTGTTTAGGAGCTTTTTTCCAACTTCTCTGAGCTTCTCTACAAGTAGAAGAAAACAAAGTGAGGCGTTCTCCTCGCATGTTTTATGTCCGTCATCCGCGTGTGTGTGTGTGTTATGCACATTCTCCGTGTGTTGTCGTCCCTTCAGGTTGAAATCAGTGTTGATGTTGGGAAAGCATCCAAAAATACAAAATAATAATAACCTACTAAAGTCGTTCGCCTGTTCTGAGTAGAAAAGTTACGTTTATTGTGTTGAAATGAACGTTTGAGTGAAACTCAAACGTCCAAAAAATCAAAACTCCAGTAAAGTACACATTTCAGAACCGCACCTGTTTGAAATCTTCCTCCAAATCCAAATCAATTCAGTTTATTCTTGTGTTACATTATCCATGCGGATCTATAAATCACATCATACAAATGATACGTGCGGAAAGCAGCAGCAACAGGAAGCAAACCTCATTAGCCTCCCTTCTAAAAATCTCCTCCTTTTTTACTTCCAAACATGAACTCATGTCCAGTCCAACACTTCCAGATCTGTGAACAAGCAACAAAACAAACATCCCCCAGAAGAAACGGCGGCACTGCCAACGTCAGTTTGTGGCTGGTGGGCTGCAGCGCGTTCAACAGAAGCTAAACGCTTTCGCTACTGTCAGTGTGGTTCGCGTGGCTGCCGGATTCATCATGACCTTTAAAGACTATTGGTGAAAAGGTATAGTCAGCCACGACTCATGAGCTTCAGCGAAGATTCTCTCCTCCGGTCTCCTGTTCTTCTGATTGGGCTCACCCTGCCCGCTGCTGTCAATCAAACACGCTGATGAAGCCCCGCCCCTCCAGTTGTGAAACCATATTTTCCTTTTAATAATCCTTATTAGAGTTAGCTTTGATCAAAACAGATTGGTCATGTCTTGTGCGGTGCCGTACTAGTAAGTATTGTTGCCTCACAGCAAAAAAAGGTTCTGGGTTCAAATCCACCAGGGGTTCTTTGGCTTTTGTGCCTGAAGTTCGAAAATCATTAAACGTTCAATATCAGCAACTCTAAAAGGCCTGTAGGTACGAATGTGAGCTTGAATGGATGTTTGTCTCTCTATGATCATCCCTGGGATGAAGAGAAGTCTCTAGTCTTCTGTACCCGCCCCAGGGTCAGCTGGGATATGTTCTAGAAGATAAGCAGTTCCAGAAAATGGTGATGGATAAGGATTGGAACGGATCGCTTCAAGTGAGGATTGGACTGAGTGTGTCTGATGTCAAGTGGTCGATATTAGTCAGTATTAGCTCTCATCATTAGATTTATATATATTCCCACTTGGTTTTTGTTAATTATACGGTAATGATTTTAAGTTCCTGTTTGCTTTTTGTAATTATTGCTCCACAGAGATGCATTTTATGGAGGTTGAGGTCATTTAACTGCAGCAGACGTGACTCTGTGTTGCTTGTCTTGGCCCGCAGATGTTCCTCACAGTTACCACCACTACTACTCCAACCCCAGCTACCACACACTGAGCCAGAACCGACCTCCACTGCCACACCTCCCCAACAACCATGACCGCACCATCAAGGTGAACGTCAGCTCCGCTGCAGCCGTGAGCTCATCCCTGCTGCACGCGGACATAAAACGCCATCTCTCCCCTCACCGACCGCTTCCTCGCACGTCATGTCACAAACATCATTCAGCTGCATCAAGTTCATTTGCTTGAATGATTCATGATTTCCCTCTTGTGCCGGTCATACAGAACACCAATAACCAGCTGTTCTGCAGCGTGAAGAACATGGACAGGGAGAGACGCGGCCTGTTTGGAGTTGAGAGCAACGCGACTCTCCCTGCGGACTGGAAGCACCACGAACCCCGTAAAGACCAAGGTCCGTCCGGGTGGATCGTTTTCTTTACACTTTATCCATTTAGAGGCGGCGCTTATGGAAAAAAGTGGATGGACATTTATAAGCTCATGAAACAATTTGTTTTGTTGACCGACTGACTGACAGCTGCATTCAAATCATCTGTTAAACCTCCACTTACTGCTAATATAACACCCCTCAAACTATTTCCCTGATTCTAAGCGCCAGTGAAAAACTCAGTCAATAAAAATGTTAAGTGATCTCCCACTGACAGATGAAGGGGCCAAGGTGTTTAAAAATAAAGTGTTTAATACGAGCAGCATGGAAGGCCTGCACTGATAAACTCCTCCAGAACACCTGGGGAGAGGAGAAAATCACATTAAGAGTTTAAATAGTGAGACATTCAGGGGCTGAGACCTGCAGAAACAAATAACAATAAAATCTAAAACAGCAAGAAGAAGAGAAAGTGCGTCCAGAGCTTTTTTTTCATCTGGCTCTGATTTTGCGGGTTTCCAAACTGCTTTGCCTGTTTTTGATTCCTTTTCCATAAATAGAGACGAAGATTTGCCTTTTTTTGTTTACAGGAGCCTTCGGGATCGACCGCAGCTACAGCTACAGCGCCAGCCTCGGAAAATATTACAACAAAGGTAGTTCCTCCGCCTGTTTTCACCCCTGTAACGACCCGCCGTTCAGAAGCAGCGATAACGTAAAAAAAGTCTCATTACATAAAGGTGCACGATTACGTCATCGTCAGCTGCATCAAATGTTCATGATGTCATACTTTCAGCCTTCGGACAAAGATTCATTTTGTCAAGGAAACTTCCAATGTCTGTAACTGCTTATCCTGGTCAGGGTTGCGGGGCTGGAGCCTCACCCAGCCGACATTAGCGGAGTGGAAGTTAGCCTCCGGGTCAACACCTTCACACCTGAGTGCACTTTAGAGTCACCAATTCACCTGTATTGCATGTTTTTGGACCGTAGGAGGAGGCTAGAGCGCTCAGAGAGAACCCACGCAAATATGGGGAGAACATTTCACGCCCCACAGAAAGGCCCCAAAAGCCTGAGGTGGATTTGAACCCGGAACCTGTGCTGCTCCGGTGCATGAGAATTTTAGCCATGCTAGCAGCAGGACTTGACAGATAATGATGTAGTCGGCACAACTTTAGTCTGGACTGAGATATCGCAGCAAGTTTTGGATGCACTGACGTTAACTTTGGTGCATACTTTAAAATTAAATGATAAAACTTAGCAAATGTTGTAATGCTAACATGCTACACTGAGTGGACGGAATTACACAAAAATGACAGAACAGATTTCCATGAAACGTCTTTGTGGGATGGGTCTATGTCCAGAATAGACCCAGTTCATTTCTGGTGTTGATTGGGACAAAGATTTCCTTTCCTCTGCATGATTGTGAGGATGTTCTCCCCGTGCACTGACAGAGCTGAAAGACACGGTGGCGGTGAGCAGCAGCTCTCTGAACAGCGAGAATCCTTACGCCACCATCAAAGACATTCCCGGCCTTCCCTTCTGCCCGCCGGAGAGCAGCTACATGGAGATGAAGTCGGCCGTGCCCAGAGAGCGCGCCTACACCGAGATCACTCCGCCGCCGTTCCACACGGCCACCTTACGCAGAGGTGAGCATTTTTTTAATTAGATCTACCGCTACATCGTCCGTATGAGGAGGATCGGATCGGGTTTTTGCAGAGAGCCGGTCTCACGACCAAAACTAGAACTTTATGTATTTAGCTCAGTCTGTAATCAGCTAATAGGAACCGAACATCAGAACCATCCAGAACAAAGAGGGAGAATTTAAAGGAGATGATGAGAAATATAAAGATCCTGATGCTCCTCATTGCTGTAACAAACACGAGAAAAGCGTTTTAATCCGACTTAACAATTATATATAACACAAAGTGAAGAAAAACAGATCGTTTTATATTTGGAAGTTGGAAAAGTGAAAAAATGACTTCACTGATTTACTGATTATCAAAATTGCTTTTCTTATAATGAGCTGAATGTGTTTCTTTGAACGGGTCACCAACTAATAAACCAATTCGGACCTAAAACCTAATAATGTACAATGAGAACTGTTTTTTTCTTCTTTTACTTGAAATATACGCCTGACAAGTCTTAAATGGAGGTTATAGTTTTTGGTAAAACCTGGATTTTTTCTTTGATTTGTTGCTAAATAATAATTGTTAATATTTATATCTTCATTGTTTGGATTTGCTTATTTTTAAATTTTTCAGAAAAAAACCTATTTGACATTATTTGTTTATTTCTATTACTTTTGGACGAACCTGAGGAAGACGAGCGACCACTTTGTGGAAACTAGTGGGAATCCCAATTAGGAAAAAATGTATAAAAGGAAACATATTTTAACCTTTAATCAAAGTCAAACTACAAAGCTGAGATTTGAAACAAAACAAAAAAAAAGAAAGTTGCCATCAAAGCCGATGCCTGAACCGTTGGATCAGGATTCATCCTCTGACAGACGGGAACATCTTAAAGACGGAGACGCTGACGAGAAGACGGAGGAGCGGGAGCGAAGGCTCACTGAGTTTGTTTCATTAGATAATAGAAGTTACACGGACATCAGGAAGAAGCCAGGCCGATAAACGATGACAGGGAACTTAATCTTAATGTTAGGAAATTCTTAGTTTGGTGGAAATATCAGCTTGATGTTGGTCTTTTTCCTCGAGCGAAGGAGAAAACCACCCGCTGCTGGATCCTGGTCGTCTGGAACACTTTGGGTGAGGAGATGCGAGAAAAAATGGCAGCCGTCTTCATCACCACTCTCTTCTCGTTAGTCGCGCTCCAGCACCGAGGGTGTGTGTGTGTTGAGACAGCTTCTGTCCACAGCTCCATTCAAACCATCAACAGGATGTCGTTTTCCTCCGCCATCCTCCCAAAACATGGACAATAAATCCATCAGTGTGAGACACGTCCGTCATCTGTTTCTGATTTGATGTCAATTATGGGATGACATTTGATGGATGCAGCGTCACTGAACTCAAGGAAGATTTCTTTAAGGGGAAAATCAAGTGTATTCAATCGTGAGTCTAGATTTGTGGGTATTGTTACCTCGAAGTAGAAGTACACGATACCGGTACCAGATACCGGGCTTGTGTAAAAAGCAGTCTGAAATTCTGATGTTAGGTCCGTCCGCATTAAATCACTTAATATGTGCCTGCTGCCGTTCATCTTAGAATAGAGTGAGTATTAAAAAAAGGTACATAAGAAAGAAAAATTGACTCCGATACAACCGGAGCGGATCCTTCTTCTCCTTCTTCTTCTTCTTCTTCTCCTTCTTCTCCTTCTTCTTCTCCTTCTTCTTCTCCTTCTTTTTCTTCTTCTTCTCCTTCTTTTTCTTCTTCTTCTCCTTCTTCTTCTCCTTCTTCTCCTTCTTCTTCTCCTTCTTTTTCTTCTTCTTCTCCTTCTTTTTCTTCTTCTTCTCCTTCTTCTTCTCCTTCTTCTTCTCCTTCTTCTTCTCCTTCTTCTTCTTCTTCTTCTCCTTCTTCTTCTCCTTCTTCTTCTCCTTCTTCTTCTCCTTTGGGCTGTTTCCTTTACGGGTCGCCGCAGCTAATCACCTGTTTCCATCTTGCCCTGTCCTCTTCATCTTCTTCTGTCACACCAACCAACTGCATGTCCTCTCTCACCACATCCAGCAACCTCCCCTTTGGTCCTCCCCTTTTTCTCCTGCCTGGTAACTCCATCTCCATCATCCTTCCACCGATTGACCCTCTGTCCCTCCTCTTCAGGTGTCTGAACCATCTCAATCTGGCCTCTCTGACTTTGGCCAGCAGACATAAACTGTCCCTCTGATGCGCTCCTTTCTAATCCTGTCCATCCTCCTCACCCCAAAAGAACATCTGAACAGAACATTCTAGATCCCAGATATGAGCTTCCCGGCCACCACTACATCTCAGACATGGTTCTAACAAACCTGCATGAACCCGTTGACCGTTGCCTCGTATATCAGACCTCAGATTCAAAGTCACATCTGATGAAAACTAAACGTGTGCTGAAAGAAAAATAAGGAGATCAACTTGAATCGGTGGCAGTATCCAAAAAGTACTTATTCTTAGTCTGACGAAATGCAATTTGTATACATTTCAAAATATCACAAGACACAACTACTTACAACAGTTTAAATATATATATATAAATATCTTGATAAAAATATGACGTGATTAAAATGTAGGAGGTTGTGGAAGCACCTCTCATCCTCACTGTCAGTGTGTTGTTCCTCCTTTTCTCCCTCCAGAGCGTCAGAGCTCCCTGGGTCACGCTCCACATGAGGACCCCCACAGCCACTACGACCTCCCTGTGAACAGCCACATCCCGGGACACTACGACCTGCCTCCTGTCCGCAGACCCCCCTCACCTAGGAGAACACCTCAGTGACAGTCGACGCAGAAGAAGAAGAAGCGTCCCTTCTCTCTTTGGGGATGACTTTAGGACCACGCTCACTAAGAAAGAGCGTGACAATCAGAGTTGTAGACCCCCACATCAGCGGCGAGGCTTATGCCCCCACAGAGGAACCATTGTTAAACTCAACACTGCCCCCTGGTGGGCTCTGGTGGTGCCGGCTTCACCGTGACAGACTTGTCATCCAGACTCAGGAGCCAGAAGGCTGTGGTGAGGAAGGCTGAGCTGTGGCGACGCCAGTGGGGCTTCATGGGGAAAAAAAACGCCACAAGACTTCACAGTTAAAATCCGCCACTGGGGAATATTTAAGTGTTTGAACTCATGTAAACCTGTAGAAACAGAAGCTTTCCACGCGTTTGGCTTATAACCCGTATCTTTCAGAATTCAGATTTGTCATCAAAAATCCTCACTGTGGTGTTAAAGTTTCTGTGTTGCCATCAAAGAAACCTTGTCAACCTTAAAAAAGAAAAGAAAAGGGATAGACACAAAGGTCATGGGGGCAAATCATTCCAACATAGACATGACACATAAATGTTTGGTTTTTTCTTGTGCACGTGTGTGGGTTTCTGGAACCAAAGTACCAAAGATGTGTTCACGACCCGAACACCGTCATCATGTCTCATCCCGTGTCTAGAATGTGGCATTTACAGCATGAAACACGTTCTCCTGTTTGTTCAATCTGTTATTGCTGCTGTCAGATGAAAACAGTGTAAATATATAAATAAGTGTATTTTTAGCTGCACAGTCATGCAGAAGAAGAACCCCTACTTTGAGACGGTCGTGGATCTGAGGGGTCTGTGGGACCAAAATAGCTCAGCGTTGGCGCAAAACGCTCTGTGTTGTAAAAATAAGCCATGACTTAATGGGGAATTACAGGCCAAATCAAAGCAGCGCCATGAATGCCAATACTCTGTCCCACGGCAGTTCATGTTTTTATGGTATTTAAAGGACAAAAAAATAACTCTTACTTATCAGCTGGACACATAGGGCCAGGGTGAAAATAAAATAGACAAGATTAATGCAGCAGGGATGTTCCATACAGACGTTTCAATTACATGTATTCATTTTTGTGTCTGCCTACATTACCCAGAATGCAACTGTACAAGTGGTTTGTATAAACTCAAAGTGTAGTTTTTTAAAATGTAATTTTTAAGCTTTGATCCGAGCCTTCGCCGATTACAGTGAGGTCATTCGAGTCATAAAGTGAAAACTTTGTGTTTTGCCATGAGTTGGCGGAAGTGATGTCATTCTTCCATGTTTCTGGTCTGGATGCAAAAAACCAACAAGGATCATAACAACGCAAAGTGGTCGAACATGAACGATTTAATAGATAAATGGTTTGAATAGGTGACCAAACTTCCGTTTGAGGTCTGTGTGTGGTCACGCAAAGACTAATAATAATAATAATAATACATTTAATTTGTAAGGCACTTTACATTTGGATCAAATCTCAAAGGGCTACAAAGTAAAAGCAGATAAAAGCGTCAATAAAAAATATGACCTAAAAGCAGCAATGTTAATTAACATATAGGTTCTGCTAAAAAGGAAAGTTTTAAGGCCTTTTTCAAAAGTCATCTGTGGAGCCCTCAGATGGTCAGGGAGGGCTTTCCACAGACAAGGGGCAGCGGAACAGAAGGCCCGATCACCCATGAGAATGATCTTAGTCCGGGGAAGGAGGGAACCCACTCATACGGCCTGAGTGGGTTGAACGGAGAAAAGACTGGACCTATCGGATCGGGCTTAAAGGTCAGACATTTTCATACATATTTGTATCTGATCGACACTCTGGGTCTGTTTCAACACACAGATCTAAAAACCCTCTGAGATGATTCCTCAAGTTCTGCAGAGATAATGTGCGATCTGTTGCTTGTAGTCTGTCGCCGTTAACGGTTTTCAGCATCCGATGGGATCGAAGCCCAGAACCTGACATGAAAGGATCGACACTCTCATTTATTGTCAGACCATAATAAAATCTGCTTCAGCAGTCATCATCACTCACAGTCTTCTTTGTAACAGTTTTCTGACAACCTAAGCTCTTGGCTGCATCATGTGACCACAACAGTGACATCACCATGGCAACACCCTTAATGATTAAAACCAACTTCTTTTTATCGTATGAGTGAACTTGCTGTTTAATTGGACATTTATGAATTTATCAAAACTTTGTTTGACCAGTGAAGTCAATATACTTCAAAGAACTTAAAAGTATTCATGGAAAGAAAATATATGTGGGTCTCATCTTAAAATAAGAATAGGATTTGAGATTGTTTTAACAGTATCGGCTAATTTAAGTTAAAATTAAAATGCTGTCTTTATTCCCAGAAATCTCTTTAAAACTAGAATTCCCCAAAAAACTTAACACATGACCTTAATCCTCTTCTGTGGGTTTTATTCCTCTAAGTTGTATTTGTTCCGTCTTGTTTTGCTTCTAAACAATGTCAGAGATTGTATATGTTTGTTCTGTATGAACGTTTGAAGTGAACACGAACCCTGTGTACCATAAAGAATGTACATTTAGCTTTAAATGCTCATTTGTGGGTAGAACTTATATGGCTTTGTATTTTTGAATGTAACCTTGGTAACACGTGTATATAATGTAAATAAAAACGGCTGCACTTTTCCGTGATTTCATTTGCTGAATACAACGACACGAGTCAGTCAATGGAAAAAAAGAAGAAGGATTTATTCAACATTTTAGAAAAGAAAAAACACATTTTATCAAGTGAATGCATGGCTTTCTCGTGACGTCAGAGTAACATCAACGTCACGACAGAAGTAACACAAATCCTACTTCAAGACAATTACAACTTTGGCATTAAAGGCTCTCAAGGAGAAATCCCTTTTCTGTGGCACTTTAAATTCCTTCAAATAATTCCGTCTGCAGGCGGACAAGGAGGGATGGGGATTAGCTGCGGTTTGGGCTCGAGCTAACATTACATACAAACATTCAAAAAAAAAAACGGCTGTGTGTTTCTTCAGGAAACATCGTGGCCTATTTTGCTGGTTTATGATCAAATCTGGAATTTATCTATTTGGCTTAGAGAGATCATTTAGTTAGTAGTTGCATATTTTGCACAATTGCATGAAGCAATCATGTCTCAGGAACTTAATGTGCTTTTGTTGTCTATATATTCCTGTTACAAAGTTCTGTGCTGAACATCTCTGCGGCCGTACGTTTCTTTTAACTTCAAACATTAAGGACTTTTCTTTCAGGCACTTTTGAGACCGTAGAGTCTAAATCAGAAATCCGCTTAAGGCAAAGAAAATAATCAAATATCATAAAGTAAGTACAATAGAAAAAAATAAAAAATTACAACACCAAAAGGAAGCCATCAAGTATTTTCCATAAATGCTTGGCTATTATACTTTTCACTAGAGTATAAATGAGTTAAGCTGCCGGACTACAGTACGAATCTACCTGCCGTGCGTATTTGGCGAGGCCCTCAGTGAAAGAAGTGCGTGAAGCTAAAGTATAAAGTATAAAAAAACAAAAAACATAATCCGGCTCAGATTACTGCGCCAAACTCGAGGATTGAAAACCAGGAAACTGAGAGCAAAAAAAAGAAGATTTTATGGCCAGTTCTCAGGAGCAACACGGACAGCTGACGGTCACGTGACCGCGATAATGAGGGCGTGAGTTCCGACCTCATCCAGAGACACATTTCAATCTCTAACCTGTGACATATCTTCTACTTATCTACTGTTGTCCACTTTAAAGAAGCAGCGACACATCTCAAGAAGAATATTGTTGACTTCCTTGAACAATTTGAGCAACTCTATAAAAATATACTGTATATATGGCACCAAATGTTTTCATACATATTTCCCTGGGTTTAAATAGAATCCTGAAGTTTCCCATTATAACAGAACGTTATCCAAATTTCTTCGAAAAAATTATAACTCCATCCAATCAAAAATACACACCTCACCCGTTTTTATCACCGGGTGCATTCAATTTATCCTCCAAACAAGAATTCCTCGTCCTTTAAAAACACATCTAAAAAAGAAAAAAACTCTCTCTGGGGTCGAGCTGTGCATTGCAGGAAAGATATATTCATCTCAAATAATTATTTTCTCTGTGTGCACCACAGCTGCCCAGCCACAGGACTTCATTCCACCCACTGTAGAAAATGGACTAAAGCTGAGGTTAATGAGAAGAACCTGCTGAAGAACCTGCTGAACACCCTGAGCCGAAACCGGTCCGGCTTCCTCAGGAGGCTCTACCAATCCAATCCGCCTCCTCTCTATGGCGTACAAACATAATAAAGCACGAGACGTTGGACGCATGTTCTATTGTATACGTCATGATTAACATGTTCAATAAAGATTTGATCTACTTTTTTTTTTTTTTAATTTATATATATAATTATTTAAAAAAAAAAAAAAAAACTAGCAGATTGGATCTACTCAATGGGACCCCACAGGATTGGACCTCCGCGCGTCTGTTCGGCCGTAGGGCCCCGGCGGGGTCCACGGACTGTGCGTGTTGAGTGTCGACAGCCACTAAATGTGAAACCCTGGCTCGGATCCAAACACACGCGCTGGTCGATGACGCTCTGTGCGTGTGTGTGTGTGTGTGTGTGTGCGAGAAGAGCAGGATACAATAAGGGCGTTAGCACGGCACACATGCAATAATATAAGCTGAAAATCCAAAAAACAAACTACTCAAAGTGAACACGTGACCCTGTGACCTGTGCCCCAAAAACCTCCAAACAAATCTAACCTGCAGGTGATTCTGGGTACAGAGTAAGACACGAGCTCGTTCAAAAAACAAAGACAAAACATCCCAACGGTAGAAAAAAAACCCTCCTCATCCTCCTCCTCCTCTGTGGGCGACAGGAGGTGAGCGGCGGCCGTCCGGTTTCTACATGATGGAGCAGTTCTCCGGTTTGACGCGGCTCTGCGGGAGGAGAGGAGGGACGGTGAACGTTAGACGTGGAGAAAACACACAACAAAACAGATAAACTAGGGGAATAATCAGCATTTTTTTATAACTTAGATCTGTGAGCACATAGAATAATAAACAAAACAGTGTAATCTATTACTTTAGTAATAGTTTGAATGTAATTCAGTATAAAAAAAACAACCTAATAGTGTATCGAACATATTGTTGGTCGTGAGGCCTTCGGAACTTTATCGAGCGAACCTTTGGCCCGATACATCCTGTAATATCCTGTAACTAGTCAAGAGTTTTGATCAGTACAACATGTTCTGTAACTTTATCCGGCCGGGGTTTTAGGGGGACTGGATCCTAACCCAGCTGGCCAATACGCCGGTTATTCCCAGGGTCAGAACACAAAGACAAACAAACATGTATATCGAACTCTTGCAAGATCAGACTGCATATATTTTAAGACTGTTTTTTTTACCAAATGTCAGCACAAAACACAAGT
Organism: Lophius americanus; assembly: GCA_037951165.1. Classification (NCBI taxonomy): domain Eukaryota; kingdom Metazoa; phylum Chordata; class Actinopteri; order Lophiiformes; family Lophiidae; genus Lophius; species Lophius americanus. The sequence continues at coordinate 2,048,133 of JBBDHG010000043.1, forward strand.
TTACGAGCAGACATGTGGTAAAAAACAACAACAAAACAACAACAACAACCATTCACTATGTCATTCACACCTACAGGCCATGTCAGGGAGAAGCTGGAGAACCCTGAGGGGAACCCACACAGTCTTGGGGAGAACATGGAGGCTCCACACAGAATACCCCCCAGTGAAGACAGAACTGGATTTGAACCCAGAACCTCCTTAATGTGAGGCAGGAGTGTGACCCGCTGTGCTTCCGGTAACAGATTCATGTGAGGGTGAATCCTTATCACCGGCTGTAATGATGTGTCGTCACACACAGACGATGAAGTACCTGTCTGGGTTGGTTGGAGCCCATGAAAAAGGAATGTCCCACCAGGCCTTCAGTGAGACCCCCGCTGCTGCTGCCGACGCACGAGCGTTCTGACGTCTGCCCGCAGGAGTCGCAGATCACCGTGCGGCTCCTCAGATTGTACTCGTTGTCTGCGCCGCTGGTGCTGTGAGCTCCCTGCAGGGGGCGACACACAGCAGGGTGAGATGGCACACTTCCACACTTACCTCATTTGGATCAGAATTCCGGAGTCTTCAGCTGGATCCGGACTAAACTTGCAAAAAAAAAAAAGTGAAACTTCCCCTGAGCCAGATCAGAACAGCAGGGGTTTGTGTTCTCCTTCTGGATCCAACGGAACCAGGATTTGGTTTTGTTTGCCGTGTGAAGCACTTTTGGACTAATTACAGGCAGTTAAAGCAGAGAACCGTCACAATGAAAGAAGAAAAGGAAAACCAAACAGGAGGAGGAGGGAGTTAAACACGAGTCACGGTACCACATGAGAAAAGGAGGGAACCCGGTTTAAAATAGTGATAGAGTCAGACATAGAAATGAATCGTCCACGGAAGAAAAACCGCCGTAAAAACACGAGCAATTAGTAGAATCTGTTCATCCAACTAGAAGAGGATTGTTTTTTCACTTTTTAAAGACCTTTATTGAGAAGGACATCAATTGTACAAACATTTAGTCCACCATGTGAAACAAAAACGTGTATGAAAATAAATGAACTCAGACAAAAGAAATAAACCGAGAGTAAAGCATTCCCCTTTGAATAGATCCCTGTACAGTTTGACTGTTTGGTTACTCTTCTGAGCGACTAGGAGTGCTAGGGTGCTAATATAGTCTTCAAATTCACACAGAAAAACTATAAAACTGGGGGGAGACTTTGATAAACTTACATTTGTGAATGTGAAAGTTTCCATACATAATGAACCGTAAAGTCAATAACATGTTTCCTGTGTTCAAAAGACATAAGGACATTTTTTACATTCAATTTCGATGTCATCATTTATTTTACACAATATATCTCGTTCCAATCGAGCCAATGAAGAAATAGAATATGAACAGAAGGGAAATAAATGTTTTACAGATTCTGCTTCATCGTTACAAAAAGCTGCATTTGCCGTCAATGTCGAAAGAATTTTGAGAAATATCAATTTGTTGGATATATATTGTGCAAAACGTTGACTGTTTTATCGAAACACAACTTGTAAGGCAATAATCTGGTTCTCTGCCAGTCGGTGTCTTTGAAGATGTTGTCTGAAAAAGTATTCCCTCTTGGGAAATATTTTCCTCTTTTTAGAAATTTTGAGTCCATAATATCGACTCCATCAAATCCTCAGAAGGGGATCAACTCTAAGTGCGTCTTGAAATTGAAGTTGGCTTTTCATGAGAAGCCATCAGGAATTCTTGCTTTGGTTACAAACTCAAACTCTTTACTTGTGACGGGGAAAGGAATTGATAAGAAGGAAACTTCCCCGTCAGAATCAAAGAGATCAGTTACATAAATCTTTCTTTTATCAACCCAATTCTGATCAAATGCAGATTTTTCCATGGAATTAACGAGGCGCTGACATCAGACACACAGACGCCAGTCTACCAGCCAATCAATCATCAAATAAAGGAGGAAGCAGCCCACGTAGATGAAGATGACGGGACATCAGGTGGTCAGGAAAGGTTCTTTAGTTACAATTCAAAATCCAAAAGTGAAAACGTACACAGTGAAGAAAAAACGGAACCCTTTGGGACTAGCAGCTCTGAAAGTGCTTCTACTTCACACGGCTAATGGACTGGTGAAGGCGGTATAATTTACCATGTCATCATCTTCATCATCATGGAACAGGGTGCGCGTCACTTTCCTCATGGCCATTTCCTGATGGGAGACAGAACCTTTCAGTTATTACAGCTGAAAGAGGAACGTAAGACGAGATCAGGGAACTGTAGGGGGTCTCAGACCTCTCCAGCGGCGCTGATGAGGCAGGTCTGCAGGAGGTCGCCGGTGCCCCAGGAGTTCTGGTTCTTCCACACCAGGTCAGAGGGCGGGTTGTGGGTTCCATTGCCAGAGGCAGCCCATATCTGGAACAGTCAAAGGTTGGGGTTTGCAGGGATCATGAAGTTAACTATTGAAAGACCTGTTGGAGGAGTTTCCTGCTCAGAGGCTGAGGAGCTCGCGCATCACATGTGGTTTCTCCAATTTGAAAACATTGATTTTCTTTCTACTTGAAGTTATCTGCTAACTGCTACTAGCTTCTTCAAAGACTTCCTGTTGTGAACCGCACCCGTAACACATCTTTTAAACGTCACACTCGATCTGTAATGCCGACCCAGCCATTTTAAACAGACGTTTCGCCTCCATTGCCACCTCAACGATCAACCAACTCAGCCCTCCTCTACGCCTCCACTGCATTCATACAACAGTGTAAAAGGGGTTGGACGGCATAGTTGGGGGGTTCTCTGCGGTTCCATCACTGAGACAGCAGTGGAGGTAGTAACAGAGGCATATAGGACTTCTCTATGTAACTAGACAAAGAAGCAGAATGGGGATGTGACATTTGGACAACATTATGGCTGCAGACCACCACTAGAAGACTTAAAAGCTGCTAGTAGCCGTTAGAAGCTAACACAGTGTGAGAAAAGCTTCTTAACCTCTGAGCAGAGGACGACATAAACCGCCGTCTAACAGTCAAGGTAACTGATTTTATTTGCGGCCACGTTAATCCGTTGTTCAGAGAAAATGCTACATGGTGCTAATGAGAAGCTAATGCTAACATGTTGCACCTGATAATTTTATATAGACTTACGGTGACGTTTCCTCCAGCTTTCAGAGTGAACTTGTTGGGAAACTTGTAGATGATGGGGCTGCCACTGCCAACTTGTCTCTTCACCTGCCAGTTGCCCAAAGATTGGTCCTACAGGTGAGACATTGGAGGAAAGATGTTAGAAGTAAAGGTGTAAAAGGTGAAGGCCAAACAGAAATATGCGTGTCCATCATTCTTAAACACAAACGGCAGCATCAAAACTAATAGAATGTATTTTATGATCACACGATGATTGATTAAATAATAAAAATGGAGTATTGTACAAGTATTCTATTCAAAATCATTGAATGGGGGGGAATAAAATTGCATTAATTATTAATAACAATAAATACAAAATTTGAATCTAATCTTCCTTTTTTCATCTAATCATATTGTATGTATCTCCTTTCCTTACCTCGTCGGCCTTGTTGCTGAGGCGGACATACTTGCCCTCCAGGTCGACCTCATCCACTGTGATGCGTCCGCTAGCGGAGGCGTGCTGACTGATGCGAGTCTTGGTTACGGAGCCCCCCGCCATGCTGGAGGTCTCGCTGTCGTTGTCATTGAGGCGGCGCTTCTTGGTGCTGCCAACGCCAGAGGAGTTGCGGCTGCTGGAGGCGGCGGTGGCGGCGGTGGTGCTGGCGGATTGGAGCAGGCGGCTGGTGTGGCTTTGACCTGAGGCGGAGGTCCGTGTCACTGTGACCTTGGTGGGTGGAGGGCTGGGTGACAGACGCAGCCTGGGGAAACAGGGAGGAAGAGAGTTGGATGTTATATATAGATGGAGGCAGAAAGTGTGACAAAGTGATACAGTCTCACATTGTTGAGTCTCCGCGTCTCATCTTTACCCTCACCACAGTGACTCAGCTGCTGGACCGTCTGGTGGACACAAGAATCCTGAAGCAGAACTGATCTCAGAACTGTTCTCCTCTTACTACATCTGCTGATAACGCAAGAGGTTTTCTTTGAGAAAAAAAAAGTCTATCAGTCTAAACTCTCGCATCTCCCTGAACCCTGTTTGTGTTCCGTTTTCCATTACAGCACCTGTCAAAGGAGTGGAAACCGTTTCCTATTAAAGTGAATAGGAAGGCGTGACCAAACATTTGACTGGTGCCGTGTATGAGTCGGGTTTCTGAACTTGACTGTGAAACAGGATCTCATTAAAGACCTGGGCTGCAGGAGAGAGAAAACGTGTAGACAAGAAAAGTAATATCCTGACCGGTTTGGAAACACTGTGTTCTCTTGATCTCCAGGGAAAACAGCTGATATATCTAAAAACAGGACAGCGGATGTGAATATACTTCATTTGGATGCGAAGCAGCCGAAGAAGAAACAGACCAGGTTTTACATATCATGGCCAAAACTATGTGGACATCTGAGCGTTACACCCGTATGTGTCTGTTGATCGTTTCCCTCTGAACCGCTCCGTCTCCATTCCTCTGGTTTCAGCCGCAAACTACATCTCAGAACCAGGCGGCAGGGATTTGATCCCATTCAGCCACAACGGAGCCTGTTAAACGTATCACATGACCATTTGATTGCTATCATTTAATCTTTCTTTAAATTATTTTGCAGAATCCTCTCCATCCGTCCGCAAAAAATAGCTGAGTGGTCGGCCATATTTCCAGCATCGTGGCGTTTTTCCACTGATTTATGTTTGCCTGGCGCTCTTTAATAATGTCGTCTGGTTTCTCTTATTTATTCTTCTAGGCGTGGAGAATTAAATCATCCTTCAGCTCCACCAACTGTTTATCTCCCGTCTCTCAATCGGTGCTATTGACAGGAACAAAATGGATCATTTTGGCACGAACACCACGATGCTGTTGGCACATTTTGGTTTCAAGCCAAATCCTAAAAAGAGCCCGGTTTCTTAGAGGAGGCCATCTGCCAATTTTTCTGCAAAAGACGGCGGTGTAATACAAAAAAAACCTCTAATAAAATCCATACATATGCACCACTTCACCAAATTCTCTGAACTTTGATGTTGTTCCACACAATCCGGATATCGGGTCAATCCCGGCCTTTGACGCAATCTGCCGGGGATTACTTGAGCAAGAACCAGAAACCCCCACTTCTTCTTTTTAACATGAGTTTGTGTCATTAAACTGTGATTGGGGCTTATACTTAAAAGGTTTGATAAGTAGGAGAAGAAGATTGAATCCTTAATTTGTATTTATTTGTTATTTGTGTATCAATTAATGGTCAGCTAAAGTGTAATGATCGTGACGGGTCCGAGGTCCAAAACCGACGTTTGATGATCAAGTTTATCTGGTACCACTTTAGAATGAGACTACATTTACAAAGTTTTTTATAAACGGTTACTTAGTCATTAGTAAACATTTATAAACAGCTTATAGCATATCTTTCAATTAGTTAATGTGGGTCACTATTTGGCAATATCAAATGAGCTGTAGAGATAAGTGGGCTCACTATTTGGCAAGAGTCCGGTCCCTGATACCCCTTATATCTAATGAGTTATAGCAGCTTATTTATGATTTCTAAAGTGTTTACAACTTCTTTAATAAACGTATTACCTATAAACGTACAGGCCTTTCATAAATCCTTCCCGTTTATCCCTCGGGTCGAGGTCAGACAGGTTCTACAAACAATTGGATGAAAACTTCTGGGCCAGATGCAAAGTCACACAGTTTATTGTGTGAAACATGACTGTATGCTGGAATACTAGGATTTTCCTCCAGGATCCAAACCGGAAAAAAGCTACAGACCAAAGGAACTATGTGGACAGGGATGTTTTATTCAAGCCTGTGGTGTTGCCGCGTCAATTGTACCTACTACATGTTTGCTGATTACCGATGATCTGCTCTTGACTGGGAAAGTCAGCAGAGAGTTATTACTTTAAATCCTTCCCTGTTGTTAGTGTCCGACTTCCTGGGAAAACATGTAGACCTTCATTTATCTCACATTCGCTGTTTAACAACAAGCTCACCTCTCCTCCTCTCCCTCCAGCAGCTTCCTGTAGGCACTGATCTCCATGTCCAGGGCCAGTTTGATGTCCAGCAGCTCCTGGTACTCTTCCAGCTGCTGCACCAACCGAGATCGCATCTCGGCCATCTCTTTCTCTTTATCATCCATCCGTCGCCGCATCAAGTCCCGCTCCCTTGACAGCGCCTCCTCCAGCTCGCGCACCTTGGCCTCGCTGGTAGACAGCTGATTAACAGATAAAACACATGCAGGAGGCGAGTCAATTAGGAGGCAGATCGAGCTGTCTGCCCTCTCTTTTAACGGTTTAAGCCCTGGGAATCTGCTCGCTGATCAGTGAGCGGAAGCTTAATGTTTAATCAATAAGTGGTGTTTAGTGGCGAAGGAAAAAAATGTATTTGTGGGCAATTATAACCCTCATCCACACAGCAGTGGAACCAGTAACGCCACAGCGAGATGGGGTGACTGCCGGTATGGGTGTGAGTGTGTATACCTGTTTCTGCAGCATGCTGAGCTGGCCCGACATGCTCTCCAGTCGAATACGGGTCTGCTGCAGCTCCTCATGGGCAGCTCCCACCAAGTGGCTGTTCCTGTCGGCTGATTGGCGGGCGTTCTCCAGCTGGCAGACAGAGAGAGAGAGACGGTGCGGTCAGCACTGACCTGCCTGACTTAAAGTATGTCGCCTGAAATACAGACGATCCACTCGGAGCTGTGTTTGCTCACCCAAACGGTTACATCCCCTGAGTTAAGTCTTTAAACTCTTTTGTAGATCAATCTATTCAGACCAGTATTCAGTTCACAAACATCAAATCATCTCGTTTACAAACAGGGTTCCGAAAATTCATTTTAAGAATGGGTCTAATTAAGTAAGCAAGTGTGCAGCATTGATTAAAGTGACTTCCACAAACAAAAACGTCAATCAACTATACAGAAAAGGAAATGTAGAGCGAATGAAAGTTCCGACAGGAGGACTATCCCCTTGCACACTCTAAAGTCTAAATCAATGTAAAGTGCGTTATTATATAATATAATAATTATATATAAATAAAATATAATAAATGAAATGTATTATTATTATTATTACAGATCCATCAGCTTCATCATCCGTCAGAAGAATCATCAGCCGCCGCCAACAGTGTCCACACTCCAAAGGGGGGGGGGGAGGAGATATATACCTTGCTGCTAGGACAGAAACCCTTTAGTCACATTCTCTCTAAAGACTCTGAGCACCGAAAGACTTTCTAATAGACTATTCATTTCATATCGTCTGTTGGAATAAACATTCCCCTTTTCTTCATCCTCCATCTCTCCTGATTGATTTTCTATTAATACAACTTCCTGCTTCAGCTCTGGGTGTCGACAGACGCGTGTTTCCTCCATCATACCGAACGTACCTTAGAGTTGTAGGTCTTCTCAATCTCCTGCTTGTAGAGGCGTAACTGTTCCTCATGTTGGGCCCTCAAGTCAGTCAGAGCCTCAGCCAGCTTGCTATCGAAGTCAATCTGCCGCCCGCCGTCCACCTCCAAAACACGAGACTCGTGACGACGTTTGGACTCACACAGCTCCTACACACACACACACACACACACACATTGGTAATGCCATCAGTCTACTTTGTTAGTTTGGTTTTTTAGATTTGCAAAATGCCTAATCTTTGACATGAGATGATTAGAAGCTGGCGTGAAATCCTTAAGTCTCCATTAAACTTTGTGTAGATTTTTGGCTTATTTCCTTTAAGGCGGTATGCACAATTGGAAAAGACATCACCTGTAGAACTCTGGTTGATGAATGTAATTCCACTGATCAGTCTGACTGTGCAGTATTTCCTTGTTTAGAATTACGCAGCACCAATTGAGAAATCTACATCCCTGTTGACCTTTGACTCCTGATCATAATATTTACAATTTGGAAACCCAGGTTTGTGTCAGGACTGGACTCGGAGTCATTGTGGTTATCTGGACATTTCATTTAGATCTTGTCAGCATTTACACTTTACTTCTCAAGTCAAGATAAATCTGCCATGGAAAAGAATAACAGAGAGGTGAGAAACAGGAGAGTTCAGGTTTGAGACATCGCTGCATCAGGAATGCAAATCAAACAAGCAGGTGGTTGGAAATGAATCAGTATCCTGTGGTGAAGATGAAAAGTAGGACAGATGACTTAGACAGCTGAATAAAAATAGAAGTCTACAAGTGAAGGTTGACAACCTGTTTGTAGATGTTCTTCTGGAACTCCAGTTCCTCCTTCAGGGTCTGCAGGCGGTTCTCAGCGTCCACTCTCCTCAGCATCTCATCCTGCAGCTGCCTCTTGGCATCGGCAAAGTTACCATCCAACTGGGAGGAAAAAGAGGAGGAGGGGAGAGGAGACGTTGAGAGACGAGGAATGTGAGAAGGAAAAAAGAAAAAAATCAAACCGTTTGTGTTGTGATGAGCCGTGAAGCACTGAACCCTCTTTTAAAAAGACAACCTGCAGTTCTTCAAGGTGCCAGTAGATGGAGTAAAATCACAACTTTATCTACATCACTCTAATTCATTGATAAAACAAACAGCACCGAAAGCAACCTTGTCTAACTCAGAACCTCCTCCTCATTCATAATCAACTGCCTGGAGGGTTTTCATTAAAATTACCACTTTCACTCAAGCACTTAGGAAGAAGTAGAAGAGGAAGAAGAAGAAGCACACACAGAATTTAAACTATGGCTCTCACAAATGTGACAGTTTTTCTAACAGAGGACAACAAAATATTTGAAAACGTGGCTCTCCCAGCTTTAGAGGTTCACCTTATGTAAATAGTGACAGAACCACAATGGATTCAGTCCGCAACTTAGAGTCACATGCCAAAGAGTGGAGATCCTCTGAAGACGCTTGTTCTGCCACAATGAATTACAAACATGCAAATCTCCATGTTTTCTGAAGGAGCAGCTTTTTGCTCTGAGCCATGGAAACCCCCCCTCCCTGACATCAATACCCATGGAAGACTTCAAATAATAAACTTGTACCTTAGCCAGCTGGGCTTTGAGTTCTTTCAGCTCAGCCTCCAGGGTTCGCTTTTCCCCCAAGGCAGTGGTGAGGGAAGCATCTTTAGAGTTGAGCAGGGCCTCCAGGTCCCTCAGCCTGGCCATAGCCGCCTCCAGGTCGGACTCCTTCTTCCCATTCCTGTAAAGGCAGAAAGGTGTGGACATTAATTTGAGCTCTCTTTGACATCCGTCTCATCCCCGTTGGCCAGTAATGGCCTCTTAAAAAGGCAGCGCCTCTTTTTCTCTGTTGTTTTTTTTTTTATCCGGCGCCAGTTGATACCCCGATGGGCCGAAGGTGCTGTGGATGTCATCTCAGGCGGCTTTGAAAACTCACACCAAAGCGCCGACTACTTAATCTCTGTTAGTTAACGTAACATTTATTGGCTTTTAGTTTCGGTGTATTGTGTGAGGTACACAGCCTCTGTGCTTGTAGGGCAAATCCCCGAAAAGTCCCCAATCCCCTGCATCGTAAGGGGATTAGGAAATAAATGTGAAGTTATTTACACAGTATTTTTAGTGAAAAAGAAAGAAAAGAAAACTATTGATCAAAAACCTGGTTAAGATGTAACAGAGACAATATAAATCTCCTCCAGTCGATTGGACCAAATTTTGACTAAATTGTATCAATGGCTGATAAATGATGGCCAAAATACTTTTGGAGGTAGAGCTCCCCCTAATGTCAGAAATATACAACTGAACTTTCCATAAATCAATCCAGTTCTTCCTCTTACTAATGTCTATAAGGAGTCAAAGTTTAAAATGACCCACGATATAGTTTTTGAGTTCGGTCTGGAAAACAACATTTTTGGTAAAAAAGCTCCTCCTAGTGAGTAAAATATGAACTATGAAAATAAAACACAATGTATCCTATATCGATTATCCTTCAGTGGAATCATACGTACCACATCTGGACTAAAACCGATAGACGGTTGAGAAATTAGGTCCTGACCATTTTGGAGATAAACTGAAAGACCGATCTCGCCCAAAATCAATCCAGTTCTTCCTCGTATTAAAGCCTAAGTGGGTATAAAATTTGACATGAACCCACGATATACTTTGCAGACACAGAAGCAACACATCATTGAGCTTTTATGAACCCTCGGTGCTGAGTAAGAGTCCAGTCAACTGTTCGTGGAACTTGCATTTGTTACGCATGAGCTTGTGCACCTCATCTCCTCCATACAGGAAATAATCTAGAGTTGTGGTTGGAAGGAAAAGAAAGTTGGACGCAGCAATGGAAAAGAAATACATTTCTAGCAGATGAGGAGGAGAGCGGCGGGGCGAGAGAGGTTGCAAACAGCATAGGTGGTTCAGACACAGCCAAGGAGGAAATGGACTGCCTGTTATTCTATTTTGCCTCGCGGGCCAGTCTTCATTGTGGCTAATAATGGCCATCTGCTGGGGGAGATGGCTTCCAGGCGTCTCAGGAAGACCTCAGAGTCCTCCAGTCACCGACAGCCGGGAATTAGTACCAGCACAGAGAATGAGACACAGATACACTCTAACTCTGACACCAGCACACTCACAATGAGATAAAGTTGTTCCACAGCTGATTAACAATTTACAACGGAGATCCGGTCCATTCACAAGCTATTACCCTCGGAGTGAGACTGTAATTTATTGGCTTATGACACAGCAATCAATATCTATTACTGCGTTCAATACACAGCAATACGGCTTTTGAAGAGGCTGAAAATGCAAATTGACTTGCTGAAAGGAGTCGGAACAAAGAGAGAAAACGAAACTAGTGGAAAAGCAAAACTGCACTGTAGCAAGGAAAAACAAAAAGAAGAAAAAAAAATCAGAAAAGGGCTGAAAGATGAATAAGCTGTAGAAACAATCTTTTACATACATGAAAATTCTACACTCAAATCAAAATATAAAGGTATAATGATGATTTCCAGGAGTAAAATAGGGCTTCTAGAATTGGAAAGGGTAATTACAAAACAAAGACCTCCCTGATTATACATTGTTCGGACAGAAAAAGGCCCAGCCAGTGTTTGGGTGGGTCCAGATCACATCAGAATCATGGCTACCTGTGCACAAATCTACACAGCCAACATGTACCATAAAGTAGCTTAGTTTTATACAAGGCTTAGTTTTATTTTCACTACGAGCATATGTAGACTACGGTAACTCAACAATCACCTTTTCCAGGGGAGTCACTGAATATAAACTAGACCTATGCCTTCGTCCCAGACAGTAAGGGCATATCCCCAAAAAGTAGAGTAAGTAAAGAATAAGCTCCCCCTACTGTGTAAAAACTGAACTATTAGTTTGACTAAAACATGATGTATACAAGATGGATAGCTTTGAGTCGATTCATGAGCACCAATTAGGAATAAATCCAAATAGGTGCATAATTGGTGAGGTCCATTGGTGCTGAGAGGCCTAGTTTGATGGATTCAGCAAACATGCGCCATAAACGCACGCTAATCTGAGCTACCACGGCTCAAAACATCTCGCAAGTAAACCACAAAACACAAGTCCTGTCATTTGTAACACAGTAAGGACAAAACAGAAGAGGAACAACCCCGCAAAACACACTTCAAATTGACTCACCCTGAGGAACCAAAGTTTCAGGAAGCTAACGTTGGCAGAGCGGTTTAAGCTAGCTAAAGAACAGAGGCCGCCAAGAGGCCTGAAGTCCCTGAACGAAACCAACATATAGCATGATGGACTGAACGAGGCTTGCAAAGTTTTATTTTCGCTACAAAAATGTTGTACAATTGTTCTTAAGAACGCACGGCGGGGAGGACGGAGCGTAAATTAATTTCAACAGTTCAGAATAAATACACAATGCCGACTCGCCTTTCTTCCACTGTAGTCTTTCATAATAAGAGCACTTAAAATACATTACTCAGTATGATTTTAAAACTTAAAAATATCAGAATCGGCCAAAACCAGTATTGGCCGGTCAGACTTTATGAAAACTTAGGATCGATGATTGTCCAAGAAAATTGTAATTAGTGCAACTTTTGTAATAACAGGAACAAGTGTCTTTGTGTAGAAGGGGAACTCATCAGGTGGATTCCTTTTTAGCAGAAAATATAACTTTAATTAACACTGTTGCTTTTTGGTCAGGTTTTTAGACAGTAATTATTTTATGATTTATTGATGCTTTTATCTGCTTGCACTTTGGAGGACTTTGAGATTTGATCCAAATGTAAAGTGCATTATAAATTAAATGTATTATTATTATTATTATTATTATTCCGACTGGATCAGAGAAAAATTTACATGTTTACTTTTCAACCCAGCTGTAAAAGTGCTCAACACACAGAAAAAAAGCCTGCATCTGAGAGGAGCACACACACACACACACACACACACACACGCACGCTCAGCATTAACACACCTTTGAGCTGCATGGCTGGAGCTCCTGGGAGAACATGTTAGCCATCAGAAAGCATGGAGGTGAATATTGAACAGGTGGTTTAGTGACTGGATTAAAAGGAGGAGTGGTTACTTCTGTAAAAGTATCTGTGTGCGAGTTTAACCAGCTCTGGCTGGGCGGCGTAAACTCCTCCTCCAAGGCTGCTGTTGTAATAGTGGAACATTTTTAATTCACCACAAAGCTGCCCACACATTATGGACTTTAAAAATGAACCCAAACAACCAGAACAGGAATGAGAGACAAAGAGATGTTTGCTTTTTCACTAACTGGGCTGCTTAAAGTAAATGCCATAGCAATGTGTACATGCACACACACGTTCCTATTTTAATCTATATAGCACTTTAGCTACTCGTTAATACGCCATCCAATTAAATATTTTAATAGTGTGATTCAGCAGGTGAATGTTTGTGAGTCGCTGTGATGTTCATTAGTGGCTAATGGGACCAGTGGATCGGCTCTAGCAGTGGATTATTAGACAGTAGTGAGTCCATACACCGACATTTATACATGTTTTTATACATTAATGTAAAGATAATGAGATTCAGTTACGGCAGAATTACATACAGTGAATTCAAATCTCTTATATCAGTGTTAGAAGCTCCTGTTTGATTCACAAACAGGAAAAAAAAAGAAGGAAAAGAGCCAAACACTTAAAGGTAATGCTGTGTTTACCACCTATAACGTGTGACGTGTTTGTTTAGCGTATTAGCAGGTTATTAGTAGAACACACAAGCTACAACTGAGCCTGATGGGAAATCACTCTCTGGGTATGTCCCCCCAAAAAAACAGAGTTTGACAAAACAAATTAAAAATTCAATCTGAACTCCTGAAGGTAGCAGGAATGTTGGTAAGTTTCATGGCAATACTTTCCCTAGTCAAAACATTTCAATCCCAATTCAAGGGTTCACCCTCACGATGACAGAACTGATGAGGTCATTCAACCACCCTGACTGTCTGTATAAAGATTTATCTGCCAGTCCACCACATGATGAGGTTTTTCACAGACTGAGTGAACATAATGAGCTGCTGTCGGTGCGGAAAGAAAATCCCCAAGGGAACAGATTTTATGGCAGTCCGGCCAGCAATGACTTAATAACTTTAATCAACTTAATATTCACGTCTGAGGAAACAAGAGGACCCACTCACCAACAGAATTGTAAATACACAGCATGGCGACACATCCAGTGAGATGAACCCAGTGGTAAGTGGAATTAGAGAGACATTCACAAACAGCAGGGAGGGGAAGTATTAATAATAATATCATTATTAATTTAACTTTATTTGAACAGCCTTATCTGCTCGGGCAGGGAATTCCATAGCCTCCCTGGTCACCAGCTTCAACATGCTGACCACCAGCGTGTTACAGGAGGCGCATAGGCGGTTCAAAGCTCTGTGAAGTAACTGGGTGCCACCATGTTGGGCCATAAAGGTTAGGAAAAGAATCTGCTTGTGATTGGCAGCTAATAAGTGGGAGGCAAATATCGGGTGGTAGAACATTGTGGTTCTTATCGACTCTGTGCATCGATGTAAGGATACGACCAAAGACATACAAAGGGTTATAATTCGTTTACTTTTTTAATTATTAATCTCCACAAACTGTACAAATTGTCGCCATCTTGTTTACTACAACTTTTGTGCAACGCTCAAGGTTAAGTTCCAATTATTGAGCCCAAAGTTTGATAAAAGCATAGAATTTTTGGATTAGGCCAAGTAGCAATGTTCCAGTACAGGTGCGATCTTAAAAAAGAGACTTCACCAGAATAAATATGGCCCTTAAAAGAATTGTTTGTCAATGTTAAGCTGTGTTTCACGTCCTGGCACCAAGTTTCACATTTTTCTGGTGGTTTTAATGTATTAATAATAATATAACTTTATTTAAAGGGCACTTTTCATACAAGGTATGCAGCTCAAAGTGCTTTAAGAACAAAAACGGCACATTAAAACACGAAAGAAATGAAGTGACACGATAAAAAAGATGTAATGGACAGTAGGAGGGTGACAATTAAGAGCGGAAGCAAATAAATTGGCTTTTAGCTGGCGTTCAGTTCATTAAAACCAAATGTATCCAGAGTCACGCTGCTTATCTGCTGCCCTTTGTAAAATTACACGATAGGACATAGAAATCTTCACAATTTTTATGAGAAGTTTGAGCCTGTGGCAAAATTTAAATCTCCTAATTGATCTAATTTTTGTTTCCAAAAGCGGCTCCAGCCGTCTGGAAACAAAAGTCCAGCAGAATATAATGGAAAATGTCTGACAAAAAAATGGTTCTGTCTCTGACTCCCTTTAATGAGACATTTATCAATTTGTAAAATCACTGCATTTAATACAGACTAAGAGTAAATGTGGAGTAGATTTGTAAACACCCATATAAGGAATAGACAAAAGGAATAGATTTGGATGATTTAGCCGCCGTAGCTCCTTCATGACAAAATATTTGAAAGCTGCTGCAACAAAGAGTCATTTTCCTTTTAACAGACACAAAATTTTAGATATACGTGTATCACCGAAAATAATCACATGTAAATAAATAAACACCAGAACAATGGCCACGCGGTCCAATACCAGAACCTCGGCTCAACATAGACAGAACGGCGCCATTGTTTAATTTTTCTGCAGGTTTCCTCAAGGGTGATGATCCTGAATGTCGACTTTAAACCAAGCGTGCAGCGCGCAGACAGTGGATGGATTTTGGAAACCCTGGTCAGTGTGTGTGTGTGTGTGTGTTTTTGTCTCCCTTTAGTCTGTGTGCGTGTCTGTGTGCGGGGGTGTATTTTTGCATGTTTGAGTCTCTTCTCCTGCACTGTGTGGGAGTGTTGGCTGTAAACCCTGTGTCTACTGGTTTAAGTGCACTCTGTGTGTGTGTGTGTGTGTGTGTGTGTGTGTAAGGCCTCAGCTCTAAATGGGTTTGCTGGCACATACTTGTGTGTCCTCATAGACTATTTACATAATCCAGTGTACGAGCTCTTCATACGGACGTTTGTTTTACACCACCTGTTTATAGATCCCGGTATAAGACTTGTGTGATTAGAGAGCTTCAGTATAAATATCCCCCGACTTTCTGTTTACACTCCATCAGAAGCCTCGCAGTCTGCGCCCGGAACACGTGCGGCGTCACTCGGCTGTAATTTCTAAGGAATCACATCATTAATATTTACAGTGCAACACCAAGACAGCATGAAACCAACAAATGCGGAGCTGAAAATGTTGCAGCGCCGACACAAATTACATATTACGTCTGGGAAATTAAGTAAAAAAACGTTTAAAAACAAACAGAAATGGATCTTTGTGCCAAGAGGACGGAGCAGCACACTTCATATTCTGGACTGAAAGTGTGAATTCGGGAAAAAATTATTGATATTTTTTGAGTGTAGACCACTCGCCTTATTTCTTTCCTCCCACGCGAAAAATGTCTGCACTTTTGAAATAAAACAACATTACTGCGAAATAATAAACATCTAACATCTTTCCGCCGCTTCAATCTGCCCCATCAAAGCCTTTTCAAAGCTCTTTTCCCCTTCTCAATTGAGAAATCACACATTTTGAAGCAGAGACAAAATGGGAGCCATTGGCTGTGTATGACAGGGCAGAGGAGGGAAGGAGGGGCCGGTGGGGTGGGAGAGTGTGAAATGGAATTGTGAAAAAGAAAGAGACCAAAAAGAAAAAGGAAGAGGGGGAATAATAGGAGAGGAGAAATCTGAGGAGCAGGAGCGGGAATGTGTTGGCTCGGCTCCCAGACTCAAGGATGACTCACAGCTATCCTTGTGCGCCGCAGTAACGAGAAACGAACCCCACCTCGTGGAGTGAAAGAGAGGAAAAAAACCCACTGCCCTCCCCCCCCCCCCCCCCCCTCCTGTTTTGCTATGCCATTGCCATGGCAACCGAGGCCTTTTCGTTAGGACTGCTAGTATGCCACGGTGTGGACGCAATGGAATTTAAAAAAAAAAAAAAGACTTTCCTCAGCAGATTTCAGAAATATGAGATCTGGAGCGCTTTTAGAACACAACAACCCATAATTTACACAAGATACAACGGCCAATTTGACTGGAGCCCCCGAACTGAAAAATAGAAGGGCTTTATGAGACGTTGGAAACTCCAACGAGACAATCAGCACAGATGAAACTAAGGTGAAACCTCAACTGGAGACATGGATTAAGTCTCTTAAGGAGGATCTGTGGAAAACTTTTCGCAATTTTAATTCATTAATCTGGATTTATAAAAGGCAACTAAAACACATTTTGCAGAACCTAAGAGAAAAAGGTTCATGGCACTTTGCCAGACCTACAATTCAAAACACTTGAGGTTATACAGTTTAAACGTCTGACCTTTAACTGCCTCGTTTTTTCCACTTCGTAAAACAAAAATCCATGCTCTCACTTCTGAAGGTCAAACCAGTCCCCCACGTTTAGAGCAGCAAAATCTGGCCTCTGGCGGATCCAGTTTTTCCAAGATAAACTAAAACCCATTTACACCTTTGCATCTATAACATTATAGTTAGAGGTATGTTTAGACTTTTCTTTTTGTCAAGGCTTTGAACATCTTAGATTTGATTGAAATGATTACCATCACAGCGGCAGAACTTCCTGTTTGATTGGCGCCTATGCTCCGCCCCCATCACTCCCTGTAGATGTGGTAATATAGAGATATTGGGGAGTGTTTAACGAGCGTATCGGACCCTGAAGCTGGGCCTACAGGTGGATTCTGGAGCGGAAAGTGCAGGCAGCAATAAAGGAAGAGCAGCAGCAGCAGCGACAGGCAGAGGGAGAAATGGGAAATTGTTGCTTCTTAATTTGGGAGGGTGTGGCGCGTCACGTGTTTGTGTGTATTTACAACAGTGCACACCGAGCTGTTTGTCTGCTCTAGACTAGCTTGCAGGCTTTGCTCCGTGAATGCTTAATTCGCTTGATTTGTATTCCAATTACTCTGGGTCATTCACAAACCTCACACCAAGGAAAAATAAATAAATACAAGAAATTCTGGAAAGACACGTCTCTGTTGATTTTCTTGAACATTTTCAACGTTGTGAGCAATTAATCCTATTTTACATTTTAAGTAGCAGAAATCTCAAATTGATATTTCACTCCCTGGACAAATAAAACCAATTTGATCTGCAAGGCTGGTTTGTGCTGGAGCGAAGTGTGTTGACCAATATTCCAGGGGAGGAAGGATCCATGAAGAACAAAGTAGCTGTGGGGGTCTCTGATATGTACATGCACTGGTTCACCTGGGAACTGCCCACTACTGCTGCAGCTTTGTGCTGTTTTCCACAGAGCAGCTCCCCTGCAGCAATGGGGGGAGTTAGTGTTTGAAAGAATAGCACATGGGTACGTCTGCTGAAGCTGTGGAGGAGCAGAGGGGGGGGGGGGGGGGGCTCATATCTCAGCCAGTGTGCTTAACGCAGTGACTCTTTGTAAGGGGCTGCAATAGTAACAAACGATTCATCACCTCGTCCATTTCCTGTAGTACTATTTAAAGAATTCCTCTGACATGCAGGATCAGTGTTCAATGATCCATATGGTATGTTCCTGTATAAACACACACACCCACCCACACACTCACACCCACACCCACACCCACACACACGTGTGGTGAGCATGTATGGGCACAAGTGGGTGGGGTTTCCCCGATGACTCACCGCTCAAACATTGTGGAAAAAAAGGGGTTCTCCCAATTTCCCTATAGAATTAACATGTTCCTTTCTCCAGTAGTCGGAGCGGACTACTGGAGAAAGGTATATTCTGACTTTGAGAATAAACTTTAAAAATCATCTTTCAGAAAAGACAAGGAGCGAGAAGAATAAAAAAAAAACAGGAACTATTTTTAAAAAAAAGACAATTTTAGCCTTGTGTAAATTAACATGCAGTGGTCTAAGAATAATAAATCTGTAAATCTGCACAAATAAACCCACAGCCTCTAGTCCATCAACTAATCAATTGTAATGACTTACTTTAACCTACAGTAAAAAGATGCATTATGGGATGGCGCACAACCTCTAGGATGCACTGCTGCATCAGTTCCAAACAGAACGTGAGTGGTGTGAAGGTGTGTAGGAGGGAAGAGGGTCAACGATGCACTAAGGTCCAACTAATCTGGAGTTTCCTACCCGTGCTGTGACTCTATGGCAACAGAACATGCAGTAAAACAAATATTCCAGGCTGACACATGACTGCTTCCCGTGTCTCCCGGGGGAAGAGGAACACAAAATAAGGGATTGTGTGATTATGTGTGTGTGTGCGTGTGAGTGTGTGTGTTAACATCCAAAAAACCAACAACGCAGCCTTTGCCAGTGGTCACCTGCTCGGTCACCATGTGGCAGAAGGGAACAGAGTTCCCAGTGTCCTCAAGTTTTAAAGCAGAGCAAATGTCGAGCGTGTCTGATGGGTTTCACTTCTGACGACGCCACCAGAGGAGGAGGAGGGAACAGATTGGGAAGGCAACATTTTCTCATGGCAAACTCTCGCCTTTGTCAAGCTGTCCACAAAACAGACTGAACAGAAATGTGTGATTTCTTTGTCCCCTTCATGCTTATTTGATCATGTAGATGTTCAAACATAAACATAGTGTCAGTCAAAGATTTGTGTCCACACACACATGAAAATGACAAAACCAGATCTTGTTCCTCCTCCCTGCATGATTCGCTGATGAATCATCAGAGAGGGAGTCGGCCGCCGGGTTCCAGGTTATCTTTGTCTTGGTCTATAATCAACTATCCCTGGTACTAAATCAGATTATCTCCAATGATTAAGACGGCTGCCAGGATACTGTGTCTCCCTTTTATGTTTACATGACGCCATGGCAACTCAGAGTACACATGAACGCAGACGTAAAGAGGAGAAATGGCGCTCGTGAAGTCAAATAGGAAAAGTGACAATGCCCACGGCGACATTCAAGCTAGTCTTGGGGGGAAAAAACAACCCGGAACAAACCTGAAAGACATGGATATGGAAGCGCTTTACTACCATGATAGAAAGAAAAAAAATGTATGAGTATAATTACATAACTTGAAAAAAAAAATTATAATAAAATTAAACATAACCTGATAGATTTAACATTTTAACTTGATAATTGTTATATTTTAAAGTGATAATTTTGAAAATTATCCATCACGTTAAAACGTGAAGGTCGTCACGTTATAATGTGAAGGTCATCATACGCGTTGCAATAACTGCAAAGCGTCTCAACTTGCAGTAAAATTCTCAAGACTCCTCCCTGGTTGATCTTGAAACCTCATTTATGTTGCATGTTTTAACACCTTATTGTGTTCTAGTCCCGTTTCATGAGGCAGAGCCCTCCTTTCAGCTGCATACAGCTACAATAAGAACTCCCTGGGTGTAAAATGAAACGCTGCTATTGTTAGCTGTAAGCTAAACTAAACCCATGTGGAGTTTATGGGACTGTGATGACTTTCCGTCAGCATTCTTCTTCTTATGCTGGCCTGTGAGGAAAGAGCATGTGCTGCCTGGTCTGTAACAAAGTGGAAGTTGTGGGATGAGCTTTTTTTTTTTGATTGGACGTTCTCACGCAAAGGCAGAGCGAACTGGCACTGAATCCTGACCGGAGACACCAAACGCTCTCTGGTGAGAGTGGGAGAGAACAAGCAGTACACATCCAGAGCTAAACGTGGGATTTGGCACCACATGGCATAAGGTGGGTTCTAAAATGCTGAAAATGTCGTTAAGTTGACATTCCTCTGCGTTCCTGCAATTGTCTTAACATGGGTCTAATGTTCGCTGTGGCTAACCCCACCCATCTGGCCCAAATGCCTGCTGAGGCACAAGAGTGTGTGAATGGAAAAATACCATTTCAGCTGTGCACAAAAAAACATCTTTACACAGCAGCAAAGAAGAATACTGAAGGACTCAAATGATTATAGGTTTTCACCGTTTGATTTTCTCAGCCAGAGAGAATACTATGAAAAAGGATATCCACGCTTCCTTTTTATTGGATTTTTATCTTCTAACTTATTATCTTAGACATCTGTAAATTGACCATAAAATGATAAATAATATGTTTTCAAATAAAGAAAGTAACAGACAGTCAGACTTATACAACTATTTCATGGTGAATAATTGTATATCATAGAAAATTGTCTATTTTAATGAACCTTTTTAGTAAAATATGTTTTAAAAAAACTATTTGACCCTTTTTTTAAACTTTTTTTGTATGTCTATGTTACATGACTCAAAAAACAACAACATACTTTTGGTATAAGCTAAGGTTTAAGCCTCATCCTCGGTAGCCCCTTTAACCTATGGTGTTCCCCAGGGCTCCATCCTTGGCCCCTTACTCTTTAAAAATATACATGCTGCCACTGGGTCATGTTATATATATATTTCTCAATAAGAAATAGTGACTGTGAATGAGCTTAAACAAACACTTGAGCAGGACATAAAAGGGTTTTAATCAGCCTGTCCAATCATTATATAAGTGGAGCAAAAGAAGACAGTCACGGAACTGAAACAGAACAAAAAAAACCACATTAAGATGTAGAAACCTGGCTTCTCATCACATTCCCTCATTATAGTTCCTCTGTCCTAATAAACAAGAGCAAAAGTTAATGTGGAACATGTGAGACTCAAACACCAGTTGAAAGAGCTCCCTTTCAAAGTCTGCGCCATGTTTGTATTACTGTAGAACTGCTTCAAAGATCCAATTCAGCTTGTATTTATTTCAGAGTGATTGCAGATCTGGAAAGGGTACAGTTGTTACATAACTGTAAAAACGGGGTGGGAACATTGGGAACTAACTTTATCCGCTCCTAATGGGACGGTCATAAGAAAGAAAGAAAGAAAGAGAGAGAAAGAGAGAACGAGAAAGAGAAAGAGAGCGAGAAAGGGGACTCTGTGGAGTCCCACCATCTTAAAAGCGATTTTGTCAATCCACGTGCAAGTGAGTCATAGACGGCTCGGCTGGCTCTGACAGTTCTATGGAAACTCTGGACTAATTCTATGAACTTCATTCTAGCGCACACACAAAGATATACATACACACGCACCCACATACATACACACACAATCACATACATACACACACACACACACAGAAAAAACAACAGCCTGCCAAAACCTTGGCCCTGCACCGAGTCAAAGACCGACTCTCTCATTACCCGTCCACCAATAAAACGTACGTTTACAGGACTGCCACATGTTTTCCATCGTGAAATATTCTGTTTGGGCCTAAGAGAACAAATAGTTACCAGACCAGCCAACAGAACCTTCATGTACTCTCAGCAGACGTTAGGGGGACTCTATCTGTAATCTGTAGGACGTCTGTTGAAAGTCCTTTTACTAAACTCTAATCTCAAGGTAGAGTTCAGCGACATTATGAGTCATACGTGTAACAAGGAGAGGTCATAAACAGGAATAAACTGGAATACTCCTGGAAAATAAAAGTACTCCTGGAAAATAAAAGTACTCCTGGAAAATAACAGTACTACTAGAAAATAAAAGTACTACTAGGACATGCAAGTACTACTGGAAATTAAAAGTACTACTGGAAATAAAAGTACTACTAGGAAATAAAAGTACTACTGGAAAATAAAAGTACTACTGGAAATAAAAGTAATACTGGAAAATAAAAGTACTACTTGAAATAAAAGTACTACTAGGAAATAAAAGTACTACTGGAAAATAAAAGTACTACTAGGAAATAAAAGTACTACTGGAAAATAAAAGTACTACTGGAAATAAAAGTACTACTGGAAATTAAAAGTAGTACTGGAAAATAAAAGTCCTACTGGAAATAAAAGTACTACTGGAAATAAAAGTCCTACTGGAAAATAAAAGTCCTACTGGAAATAAAAGTACTACTGGAAATAAAAGTACTACTAGGAAATAAAAGTACTACTGGAAAATAAAAGTAGTACTGGAAAATAAAAGTACTACTGGAAATAAAAGTACTACTAGGAAATAAAAGTACTACTGGAAAATAAAAGTAGTACTGGAAAATAAAAGTAGTACTGGAAAATAAAAGTACTACTAGGAAATAAAAGTACTACTGGAAAATAAAAGTACTACTAGGAAATAAACGTACTACTAGGAAATAAACGTACTACTAGGAAATAAACGTACTACTAGGAAATAAAAGTACTACTGGAAATAAAAGTACTACTAGGAAATAAAAGTACTACTGGAAAATAAAAGTACTACTAGGAAATAAACGTACTACTAGGAAATAAACGTACTATTGGAAAATATAAGTACAAAAGTGAAACTTTGGTGAGTTTTTCTGAGCTTTTTTTTTTAAAGTTTGAAGTGTTTGTCACATAAGTCAAGTTGTTTGAATGCTTAGAGTCGTAATCTGGGATTGTTAGGAGGTTCTTTTTCAACATCTTGAGAGAAAAACTATTAATATTATTATTATTATGACACATTAATAAAAAGGTTGAACAGTCCCGCAGTCCATCCATCCATCCATCCAACTTCTGTGGCTGCTTATTATGTTCAGGGTCCCTTCCAAATAAATGAAAGCCATATGGTCAGCCATAACTTTATGACCACTGTGTTCTGACACCTTTTCTATCAGAACCAGCAATTAGCGCTACAGCAGCTCTTTGTCACTCCCCATAGATCAAAACAACATCAACCAGTTAAGCATCTGTCCACCCTGAGACCCTGCCGGTAGGTCCGACCCACTGCAGCCTGGGAAAACCCAGTGTTCAGGCTCTCAGACAAGTGCAGCCATCGCAAGCGGGCCCATCTCAAACTCGCTCAGATCAATTTCCTGTCTCTTAATTCTGATCATCACTTTTTGATTAATGCAGCTGACAGACAGACAAACCAACTAATTCAGGCTTAAATATTTCCTCCATGTAGGATAATAATGCTCAGAGTAGGTCATTATCAGACGCTCTCTCTTACTGGTCTAGCTCTCAGTGTTAGTCGTTGAACAGGAGACACTTTACATCTGCTGTTGTTTGAGACCTATTCATTAATAAATTATACATCACTGCTGTTTGAACTAGAAAAATATCTGTTTTTCAGGCTCTTCCATGTGGAGCGGTATCTTTAATGTCCTGCTGCCTCGTGTGGTAACATTTACATCACAGCCAGGAAACGTAACAAAACAACTCCTCTCTGACTTCTTCTCTGCCCCGGTGTGACTCGCTGTGACTCGCTGTGACTGACGATTGTCTGCTGTCACGTAACACCAGCTGAGCTCACGGTGGGGGGAAAGAGGGTTTCCCCCGAGGCGACCAGAGCAGCGGTAGAAGAATGAGATCAGACGGCGTGAGAGAAGACGTAGAGCAGAGAGATGAAATGTGCCGCCGCCGCTGCTGCTGGTTGGCGGTTTGCTGACTGTTTTGTTGTTAGTCCTTGGAAGGTTCATGTTCTGGAGATCTAATCTGAGAGTATGTTTGATTTGTTCACGTCCTGCTCGACATTCTAATCCGAGAGGCTGGTGGCGACGAGGCCGCGCTGGAGAGAGAAATGAAAGAATTCAGGATGAAGACAGGTGTAATTAACGACGTTAACGACAGCGAGCCAACAAGCACGAGGAACTGGGATTCTCCCGCTGCTCAATGAAGGACTTCTTCCTGCATCTCTGCTATGTGCTTACAACAGTGATTAGAGAAGCTGACAGATGAAGATGACAGATGAAGAGACATCTCTCTGCTGACATGACTTCATGGTAATCCATCAATCACCAGGTTTCATTTCCACCATTAGACCATTAAACGTAAAGCCTTTTCCAAACTTCAAAACAATGAGAATGCGACAAACTTACTTCCCACTAAATCCACACAACAGTTTGTTTGTGTTTACATAATCGGTCTTTCAGACGTTGGAGCACCCGTACAGAATAATGTCCGACTTAGACTTTAGGCTGAAGTCCTCATATATCAACATATTACCTAGTTTGCTTTAAGAAGTTTTTGCTTGTAGAGTTGAAAAAAAAAAAGGGGGTTCAATAACCTTTAAGATTCACATTTTAAATTAAAAAAAACTAAAATACAATAAAACCGGGTTTTAGAACAACTATAACAAATTTTATTAAACAATTATTATACTATTTTATTAAACATTTTGCCCCAGCGGATCAATAAAATATTCAGATTCTGATTCGTTTGCTTATTTACTGGAGTTTCCCAAATACTTAATACTTTCTGTTTGGTGCACTCAAACTCATTTTCTATTTTGTTTTAAAGATTGTTTTTGGCCCTTATGCCTTCATTGATAGGACAGAGAGACCAGAAGCAGGGAGAAAGAGATGCCAGGGTTAGTTTCTGCTACACAGTCAGAGGTACTTTCCTACTTGCCTAAGAAAACAAAGACGCCATGATGACGTACGGTTGCCATCAGACTATTGGAAGAAAGCAGCAAAGCATTTGAAGAATCTCTACTCCAGCGGTGGAGCACAGGCTCGTTCTTGTCCATTTTAGGAAGAGACATTTCATCTCCTCAGGATTAATGTGAACAACCTGCATCAGTCCTCCTCTTATTCCTAACTAGGGCCAATAATAGCACAGCGGTATAATGGGTAACCTATATTTTAATGGGCTACACGTCTAAAGTTTCACTGGAGATAGAGATATATAGAGTGTTAGACTATTTTTAATATTAGAAAGCCTTTCTCTGGAAACTCTTACTTCTATTTTCTCCTCATAGACAGGTTGGCTAAATAATGTCTGTGTTTATGATGTTGTATGCACTGATAAGAGTTAAAGCTCTGCCTGCATAAATGCCAGTATGTCATATGTAGAAAATAGTGAAATATAAAATTAAGTGGCGAAATAGAACTTAAAATAAGTCAAAGTAACATTTTCCATTATTATATTTTAATCGATCCTTATATCCATTTGTATTATTATTGTCATTGCGTTATATTAACTTTACATTATATTCAATTATCTGAATGGGCTGTTATGGGAAATGTAGTTCATTTATAAAAACACAGAGTTAATTTATATAGACACTAAAGGAATTGTGGGTAATTATAATGTTTATAACACATAAAAGAAGTTATAGTAATTTAAAAAAATGCTAAAAGTGAAACCAATCTCTTTCTGTATTATTGGTCATATTTTAACTAGGCTCTGGAGAGGTGGAAATGTGCTTAATCTGATTATTGCACTTCCTAAATGGATTAATCCATGAACATAAGAGATCTTTGTATTATTTTCTTCCACGGTTTCAGTCTGAGGGGCGTGTTGTGCCACGCTGAGTCGACATCAGCCGTTCTATCTAACATTGTTCCAGCAAACTGGCTGGCAGAGACGTCGGAGGGCGTTGTCCACCTGCTTCCAAACCAAACTCTGCCGAGGTAGTTCCTTTCTTTTGTATGTGTGGAAAATAGATCTGCTCCAGACACGGGCGCGGCTGTTTCCTTTCAAACCTCGACGGTTGAGTCTCAATCTTATCATCTATGCTAATGTGTTAATTATTCATCTCCATTATTGATTATTTGATCTAATAAATTTGAGGAAGTTTTTCTACACTTCTAGCGTTCTGCCCAAACATGAAGATGTTTAGCTAAGTAGAATCTTTTCACGTTTTTTCCGATTCATCTTAAGCTACTTTGGAATGTTAGTTACTCACTAGCTTTTTATTACGCTGAAAAAATAAGTTCCATTTGCCATTCAGAAATTTTTGTAACATATTAATAAACGGCCAAACGTGCTGCAGAACTTATGTCTTACCAAAAAGGGACCCACATTGATAAATAGAGATCTTTGTTATAAGTTGTTAATAAATGTTTACAAATGTCTCTTAATTATAACCTTACTATAAACTATTTTTAAATCATTTAAAAAGGCAATCTCACTGTAAAGTGTACAGTAAATCTAAGCGTAATAAAGAAGCTGAGATTGGAAAAATTGTGGTATTTTACCATTTTAAAAAAAATACAGCATATATAATTTATCAAAGTTAACTTTTTCATATACACTGTCAAATGATTTGAGCTTAAACATATGACCGTAACTGAAAATCTACATTTGTTGCACTAAATCTGTTTGGGTGGAGCGTAAAGGAGGGAGCTGGGGAGCGAGGCCTGCCGGTGCCAGGGATTATCTGGTTATCCAACGTAGACTCTTGCTTCACAGCTGGAGGACCGACTGGGCAGGAGACAGCAGGCAGATGGACTAATCCAATATTAAAGAGCAATGACTAAACAAAGTCTAGATGAATCTGGGGCTACTCTGTAGCTCATAGTTTCCCCGACCTAGTTTATTTCCTGAACTTGCATATCTGGTTTCAGGATTCACACCTCATTTTTACTGCCCCACATTCCACAGACGCCTGCTTCGTCAAGAGTGTTGAATCATTTACACTTAAACATTACTGTGGGGAGAAAACAACCTCTCTGGACCAACAGCTCGAGGTTTTTCAGCAGGCTGGACATGCGTTAGTTAAACAAGTCTGACATACAAAGATGCGCCTGTGAGGAGAAGAAGTGTCATGCCCTCCGGCTGAACTGGTGTGTCTGGTCAACTGACATGGAGTGTCGGCTCCACCTGCTCATACAATTAACAAAAAACTGAAAGGAATAGGGACAATATAGTTTATTAAAGATTGTAATAGACTCTATATATGGAAGCAAATGGACTCAAGAAGCAAAAAGTGTTTATTTTGTCTTGAAAATTCAGGGGGGAAAAGTCGCCCTAATGAGTGAAATGTGAATAATGTGAATAATGTGAATAATGTGAATAATGTGAATAATGTGAATAATGTGAATAATGTGAATAATGTGAATAATGGCACTACAGTATGAAAAACACAAGTTGGATTAAGGAGGTTTTTCTTGGAGAAAAAAAAGTCTCCTCCTAGGGATCAAAGTATGAACTATTCACGTAAAACATGCGATGTACAAAAAAGATCTCCCCTGTTTGATTAATATGCATTAAATTTGTATTAAATCGTTATAAATAAAACGGATTATTATAATTAAATCGGAGCAATGCTTGTGAAATTATGGCCAGAAACTTCGATTTAGGTGGAGATAA
Organism: Lophius americanus; assembly: GCA_037951165.1. NCBI lineage: Eukaryota > Metazoa > Chordata > Actinopteri > Lophiiformes > Lophiidae > Lophius > Lophius americanus. The sequence continues at coordinate 2,075,529 of JBBDHG010000043.1, forward strand.
CTCTCCCCCTATTGGTGGAAATATGCAACCGAGCATTCCCCTTTTCAATCCAGTTCTTCCTCACATTAAGGTATATGTGGTTGTAAAATTTGAAAGTGATCCATGATATGGATTTTGAGTTATTGCGTTAAAACGAAGGATCTGTGGCGGACGTGGCTATGACCTTTGCATAATGTCACCTTTTTTGAGGATATAAATATATATATAAATTGAGATTCTTCACTCCGACTGTTGATTCGTGGCCCCCAGGGGGAGAAAACACTTTTTAGAAATTATTTTCCACAGGTAGCTTTAGCAGGTGATGATGCACTTTTACTCTCACAGGGTTTAATCTGTTTCAATGTTTGTGTTTTAATGCCGTGATCCAACTATATTCTGATGATACCTGTTTAATGCATTTTTGCATCCGGGCCCTCTGACCACTGATGTCCTGTTTTAAACATGGAATGTTGAATCTCCGGTCTGTACGCTTGGGAGTATTAATAACGTGACCGTAACCATTCACAACAAGTCAACAAGTTGTGGGTCATGGTGGTCCGGTGTTTGTCTGCTACTGTTGCCACTTGAAGCTGGGCTCAGCGGCCGCTCAAAGCAGCCCTTCAATGTATATTAATAAACCCGACTTCTTGCTACACAGTCAGCCCATTCCAGAAGCTATGAAAAACCTCTGAGTCACCACACAGTCACATGGTTGAAACAGGACTCCCAGGCCTCCATGGCAACCAAACATCAAACAGACTGGATAAAGTGTGGCAGATAGAGCCGGCCCATTCTGGACTGAATGACTCTTTTCCACCACACTTGCGTCAAACGGGGCCTGCCTTTTTTGGCAGACAATAACGCTGCAGGAAGTAGGATTTACTTTTTTTCAACAAAGTAGGAGGAGAATTGGAGCAAAGGAACAAACAAACGCATTACGATACTGTCAACATTTGCCGATTGCGTGAGGGTTTCCATCCAGAGCTGAACCCACCTACAGTCAGAGCAAAGAAAGCCACAGATTGATGAGGATGGGACAAAGCTGACACGGACAGAGGAGGACAAAAGAGGCTCATTAAAGGCACATTTCCCTAAAAAATTGTCACACTCTTTTTCTCGTTTCCAGTTTAGCGTACATTCACATGACCACACTTCACACTCAATAGTGATGCCAACTAAGTGACAATAACACTAGTGTGCTAAATGGGGAAGGCACTGCGTGTCACGTGTGATCCTATTATGTACATGTACACACAGGCACACACACACACCTTTCACTAGGGACAATTGCCTTGTTGAAATTCAGGTCTTAGACGGTGGATTGAATACGTCTAAGCTCTCTATCCTATCACACCTTGGCTAAAGAGGACATGCAGTTTGACAAGTAAGGGTTAGTATGAATACTTAATGTTGAGTACTTTCATTTCCTCAGACCTGTCTAACCTGAGAGTGCGTTTTGCCAAGACATTGACACATTCCCCAGCAGCCCCCACCGGCTGAGTCTCAGTCTAGTCTGAAAACGTCCACCTACGCAGCTGGAATGACAGCTGATGACATCACTATCAACAAACACCAAACTGCAGGTGAGGCTGCCACTGAGGAAGAATGTTGAAAATAAACCAGAAATAATAGAATTCCACACCATGTAGGTGACAACTCAAGTCGTCAGTCATTCATTCATTCATTGCCCTCATATACACACACACACCCACACACACACACACACCTTCAGTGTTTGGTTTGCTTACAAGGTCTGGGTTCATTAATGTGACTTTCTCCTGGTGAAATATTAACTTTGCTGATAAGATTGACACCCAACGACACAATAAATGCTCAACTTTAACACATGTATGACTCAATACAATACAATGATTTGATTTGTTTTGAATGAATAGGTGGGATTTTATAGTGTTGTAAACTGCATTGGTTGTCTTTACAGATTGGGCAGATGTGTATTCTACACTTCTAGTCATTACTTCATTGCGTTATAATGAACTCATGGAACTTTAAGCAGCTCAGTCGTGTCAAAGACCATCTTATACATTAGGGCAGTAATTCTACCTCCAAGAAGCGGGCTGTGTGTTAAAGGTGGGTCCCGTTTGGCGGGAGGTGTGCCGTTTCCAGCATCCTCTGGGGGGTTGAAATGACATAACCGTTCCTGCCAACTGACGAATCATAGACACACATAACGACCAGGAATGTCACGGATGTTAATGTGAGGTTTGTCTTCACTTTGCATTCCTAGAAGACAATTACGGTGCTGCACCGCCCCAGCTTTACTCAGGCATCCCAGCACAAAAGGCTAAGTTACAGCGTTCAAAGCCGCGTGTTCAGCTGTTCTGACTGCAACGCCTCCTTAACCACTGATATAATACATTTTAGAAAGACATAAACATTTATAATACCCATTTTTTAAAGGGACAAATATGCAACAAAGACTGGTTGATGTTCTGTCTTAAGTGTGGGGACATAATGTGTCTCCATGTTACGACAATTCTTCTGCATCATCCTTTTCCTAATCTGCCGCTGACATTTTTGGCCAATAATGTGAAAAGAATATTATTATTACACGTAAGGGAGTATTCTAAATGTATCGTTGGATCCCTTTCCAACAAATACTTAGGATTAAAGAAAAGATTTCAGGTCCGCTGAAACCTGCCATGCACAAAACCACTAAGTCCTGGCTATATGTATAATACGCTTAAAATATTTACTATCAAAATGATGACACATCCACTCCAACATCATAAGCTCCTCCTACCTGGCTTTGAGTTCCTTATGCTCCTCCCTGATCTTGCTCAGCTCCAGTTGCAGGCGTGCCCGCTCTTTGGCCACCTGGTCCAGGGTCTTGCGGGCGTCGGCCAGCTCGGCCTCATAGGCACCCTTGATGCCGGACAAGTCGCGGCTGACCAGAGACTCCGACTCAGTGATGCGGAGTCGCAGTCCGGCATTCTCCGACTCCAGCGAGCGCACCTTGTCGATGTAGACAGCCAGCCGGTCATTGAGGTTGCTGAGGTCCTCCTTCTCCTGCAGCCTGGTGATGCGGTTCGGAGACAGGACGGTGGTGGCACCCCGGCTGGAGCATTTCTGTCTTGGGGTTTCCATGGTAATAGCAGCTCAGTAAGATGCAGAGGGGGTGAATCACTGGCTGTGGGGGAGGAAGGCCAACGGAAAGAAAAAAAAAAAGTTAATGAAAACCACAATAACTGGGCTGCATTCCCTGCACCAAATCGCTGGTTCAATCTCACATGAAACTTTGAATGACAGGGAAAAAAAATGTTCCACTCTTGCATATCCCAGATCCTCTTTTGGGCAGCCGACGTCAGACGTCAGAACCGCGTACGCCCACAGCTCTGTCTCATAATATATGCCATGATCCTCTTTCCAGCTCATCTACTAAACTTTGTTTCTCTGCTACCATACGTCATATTTAAAATGTATGAATGTATAGAAGTACTTTTCAAGACTGCTGAATTTTGTGGCATTAGGACTTCCTGCTCTTCTTCTTTCGGTGATCCTGATAGCAACCATTGTTCACGCCGGCACGTTCCCCGCATAGGTTAGCACTCTACCGGGACATACGCCTTCCTCCATTAAATTGTTGTTTGAGTAGTTAAGCCACTTTATGATCGTCACTCCTGAGCAAACATACTGCAGATGAGAACCAACCCCCACTTCGGGCTACCAAACATTGATAATTACTTATAATTACATCGATGATACGCAGCCTCGGCTTGAGAGAGGAAAATAAATAATAATTCCTCTATTTCTCTGCTCTCAGGAGTATTTCCGGTGGAGTATGACCAGCCTGGAAGTGCTTACAACTCAGAATCTTGCCGTCAACTACATCCGCCAGAACCGATAGAGGGTCATAGCAAAGTGTTGACTTATAATATAAACAAGCTCTGGGGGATGATCGGATGCATCCATGCTTAGCGTGAAACCACTAAGGGAGATCTATGTTAAAGACTAGAAGTATAGAATATTTGTATTTCATTCTCTGACATTATGTTTTTGGGTGTATTTGAAATGACAGAGTGAAGAAAACCATTAAAATCATGCAATAAGGGTTTTTCTATATCAGACAGCTGCAAACTGCAATTACTGCTGCCTACAGCGAGTCACTTCAACAATATTAATAAATCTATCAGCACTGTTATTATCTACGGCGGCCAAATTGAGGTGACATTACAACTATTTCATTTCCCAGCAGCTGCTCAACTCAACCTAACAAACCCTCGCTCCTGATCGGCGGGAAAGCCTGTGGGCGGATGCACCAAACTTTGCCATCCACCCATCCCCTCATAACCCGTCACCAAAGGGTGCATGCACAGACATGCAGTCCCATTGTGGGTGGGATGACACACACATGCATGCACACGCCCCAAAGGAGCAGACGCGTACTCGTACACAAGCACCCACTGAAGAAATGAAGGATCCATTCAAGCTCCCAAACTGTGGCGAGAATGAACAGGTGCCGCATGCTGCCCCATTAATCAACACCAGCAGTGGGTGAAATGAGCCACAACTTTTCACGAGATGTAAAAAGTTGCTCTGACAAAGTTAAACTGAGAACAAATAAAAGTGACTGAACAAGTTCGACAAGAGCGGCCCGGCCACGTAATCTGCAAAACAGCAGAACTATGTGAACCTTAACTCGGCTGTGTGAGGGGCGCTCTCTCTGCAGCAGCCCGGTGATGGCTCCAAAAGTGTGGTCAGAACTTTCTGGAGGTCTATCTGCTGGTTCTATGGGTGTGTGTGTTTATGTGTGAGTGTGTGTGTGAGCGTAGGCCTTACCCCAGAGGAGCGTAGAGAAGAGAATCCGTCGATAAATGCAGTCTTGGTCTCTGCTTGTGGGTGTGTGCGCCTTTGGCTCGTGCCCTGAACTGCTCTCTCCTAGCTGACGCTCATTGAACATGTACCTAGTGCTGAAGAGGGAGAGAAGGGTGGGAGCATGAGAGAAGCGAGGGGAGGGTGGGGCGCTGAGGAGGAGTCAGCGCTAGTAGGCAGCCTGCATGGACTCTCAGATAGCAGCAGCTGAGTTTATCTCTCCCTGCACAGCCGCTATCTCCTTCTCTCTCACTTCGCTGAGACAGAGCTCAGTCAGACGCCCTGACCTCAGCGGCGGGCTGCGAGCGGTGTGTCAATAAAACGCCGTGACACTGATGATACTGAGCAGCTCCCAGGTGGGTGAAAGACTGGGAATAAGCAGCCCTCACCCTGCTCCTCCCCGCTGCTGTGAAGAATACAATCCTGACTGCCTTTTCTGGCTGAAGACACTTGACAAACATGACAGTGAAATTTCTATTACAGCTAAAGTAGAACCCTGCCTGCCTTTAAGAAAAGGGAGCAACCGAGGTTTAAATGAGTGAAGAAGTCTCAGGTTTATAGAAATCATTCATCATAGCGGGGTCCTGATTTTATCCGTGGCTGAAATATAGCCTGCCGGGAGGCTTGTCCACGGAATCCACACGGAATCCAAGGAGGATAAGGTCCACGCATCCTTTCCATCATCCCTCCAGAGATAGAGAGAGTTATTCCCACAAGACATCCTGGAGTTCTGAAGCACCAAGTTGATTCTGGTCTTATATTTATTTCCTTGGGGTGGAGTTAATGCAATCACAGGTCCAATCAAGTTCTGATGGAAGGGAAAAAGACACTTTCAGCTAGTAAATTAGTCTCCTCACCATGGAAATCAATGTTCAGTCATGTCTGTGTGTCCATGTGTGTCCATGTGTGTACATGTGTGTCCATGTGTGTACATGTGTGTCCATGTGTGTACATGTGTGTGGTTAAACAAGACAAGAGGATAGTGTTTCTGTTTTTGGGCATGGGGCAGAGCCGGTGTCTGAGGGAGTATCCTGGCTTCAGTGCGGCCTTCCAGTGGAAAGCAGCCGTCAGTCTCTGACTCACATGTCCCGTTTACAAACAGCCAAATACCTCAGCCTCCTCCTCCTCCTCCTCCTCCTCTGTGCCTCGCTCTCCTTTTCTTCCCCTCCATGTGGAAGCTCTCAGCCGGTTTCCACAGTCGGTTTGCACAAAGAATATTTAAGCCGCATTACATCTTCTACAAGTAAGGGCCAACTAGAACAAAACACTACAAGCCTAAAAAGTCAGAAATGATAAACGACACTTTTTGCAGTTCACTCCCGAACAAACATTCCCCACCAACAACCACCTCAGGCAAATAAAACACTTATAATTACTCATGATAACGCTTAAAACATGCAGCCGCAGCCAGAAATCGTTTGCTAACATCTCTGCTCTCAGTGCGTTGTTTCGCAGGAAAATAAACAACAGGGCTTGTAATTGTAATGACTACTTAACATGTTGAGTAAAAATATTAGCAGATTCTGCACAACGCCCATATAAAGACACGTAAAAGCTAAATGAGAGTAGAATCATTTAAAAATAATAGTTTTCTTCATTCTGTTGTGTTTAGTTGCTCATTTTGACATTTTAGTCATGTGATGACATATTCACTATATAAGAAGAGAAAATTCACAAATGTTCAGGGTTCGTTCATTAAATGTGAGTCGATTAATCTTTGAAAAGGATTTCTACAAAATGTGGGTCAAAGTACTCAGTAGAATTCAATCTGTGCTGGTGTGGATGGACCAGAACCTTTGTCTTAGGTAAATGTGAGCAAAGTGACATGAAAATATTGAAAGTTCAACTAGTGGTAAATTATAAATAAATATTATGGGATACGCACCTTAAGGGCTGCAAAAAGTAAGCTCAGAATTCCATTCAACTCATCATCATTTTTAAACCTAATATTTTCCCACAACATTAAAAAGAATACACAAAAATATCACATTATGACATGTTGGTGATTTTGTTTTTCCTCTGCTGTACTACTGTGATGGGATGCCCACCATAGGGAGAGAGAACATGACTGCCTGAGCTTCATTTAACTCTTTCCAGCCATCTTCGAGAATATGTGGATTATCTGTAATGGCTGAATGAGAAAACCAAACCAAAGATCTATTGTGATAAAATCGTCATCAAAGGTAAGTAGAAGAAACAAATTACAGAATTCCGTTGAGAGTTTTTCGTTACAGATGGACCAATAAGGTCACAAAGGTCCGTTTGCCCCCTTTTGCTGGGCATAAAAAAAACCTATAGGATTAATTTCCGGTCAAATTACCAATCAGCTAAAGTCAATATAAATATTTGTCGTGATGATGTTTATCCTTCTTGTTGGATGTCTGCACTTATTAGCAGAGAGACACATGTGGGTGAAATGACTGTCCTACACACAGCTGGAAAGTCATTTGACAGAAAGAGGAAGCTTCTATAATGGATCCAAATCTATGAGTTGATCGTCTCTGTAGATTAAAGGTGCTGCTTCAAATGATGAAATGTGGGAAATTCTAAGAAGAAAAAGAAACATGATATTTTAGTATCTCTACTAATAGAATCCGTTTGATTTACAGTTTGTGTCTGAATCCCATGGAGCACAAGGACAGGAACAGACATGACTGAATACTGAACAAAGTCTGTGCTTTCTTGCCGTGCTGTCCTTGATTCGCCCAACAGCTTTCTCTTTCCCTCTTTCTACCCTCCAGACATTCAGGGAGGGCGGCAGGGACAAGGTGTGCCCATTGTGAAATCTTAATTCCTGCATCAGGAGCTGCTGACTCGCTGCTCCCTAGAGGTGAAAAAAAAGTACTCAATTCAACAGCCAAAACATTTAAACCACCTGGATAGTATTGAATAGGTCCCCGTTACGTTGCCAAAACCGTCAACTGTGAGCTCTGACACCTTCCTGCCAGAACCAGCTTGTTTTTTTTCAGCAACTGGTAGCTGTTTTGGGGATTAGACATGGGTTTGCCTTAGTTCCCTATGAACATCAACGAGCATTGGGCACCAATGACCGTGCCACAGCTTCAACGCTTGTTCTTCCTCAGAACACCTTCTTTAGGCACTGGAAACCAGGAACCAGGAACCAACAAACTTGCAGTCCTAAGATGCTTTGACCCAACTGTGGTAACCATAACAATTTTGACTGTGTCAAAGTTGCTCAGATCCTTATGCTTGAGGTCGAATTGTTTACTTCCTGCCTAAAATATCATACCCACAGACTGGCGTCACCGAAATAAGATTACTGAAGCTATGCTGACTTGGCCTGTATGTGGTCATAATGTTACGGCTGGTCTGTGATAGTAAAGATACTGTCATTCTGGACAATATCTTAAAATTTGATGGGACAAAGGATTTTTTTTTTTTTTTTAAACAAGGCACCAATTCTAGTTTGATAACCTGAGGAACAACTCTCCAATTCTCTCACACACACACTCACACTCACACACACACACACACACACACACACCTTCTCATTCAGAGGTAAATACTACAGAGCCTACTCTCGCGGCGTTCACTCTGCAATTCAGGGCACCATTGTCCACAACTTCTCTTTCTTGGTTTTTCAAAATAGAACTTAATATTACTTTGATATTCTGAGAATAATATGTACAAATTATTTTCTACATGATGCTAGCAGCCTGAAGTCCTAATCCATTTTTACATCCGTTCTCAACGTTCAGGAATAATGAACAAATAGGGAGACAGCCAGAAGAGTGTTTTATCTTTGTGGAGAGGCTTTTCTTTACTGGGTGTGTCGAACCGGATATAAACCGTGACGCTGGAAGGATCACACACTAGACTCTTTACTTCAAAATGCAGCATGAGGAAGTAGCTGTCCCGAGGGGAAAGTGGGAAACTGTTGTTAGGACAGAATAACAGGCCAAAAAACCTGAACTACTTTAGGTAGGAAAGTTATTTTTGTTTGAGTGGGGACCTGGAGTCCCCTCTATTTCTCCCAGCAGCACATCCTATCAGCGTCTGCATGCTGGAGTCCAGCTAGAAAACAGGATGTCTGAAATCCATAAACATTTGAGTACTTAAATATGACTTCACACTGATAAGTACTTATGTAACTGCTTTACAGTTCAGGGACAAAAAGCGATTAAATTACGATTAAAGTTCATTTTCAGATTCATCAGTAAAGTAAAATGAGCTAAATTTGGTTTTAGTGTATTTTATTCTTTTATATATATTTTTATTTTCATATTTTACTTCTTTCTAGTGTGAATAATTCTCCATTTTTCACTGCTTGATTAGTAGTTTTGTGGTTTATTTTATTTTATTTTTGACTCGAGCTAGCCTGCTTAAAAGGCGCTGTACAAAATAAATGTTCACTGTTTGATCTAATAAAATTATTAATAAATTACATCTAATTTAATCTGTCAACCTCATTTCATTGTTAATTAAAACCTCTCTTTTATTTAATTTATTTATTGCTTTTCTATTATAGCTAGTTGGTCTATTTGTGCTACTCGGCGGTTGGAGAGCGACCAAACACAATTTTCTTTTGGTGACTACTAAGACAAATAAAGTCTCTTTTTTCGTAACGATACAAGACATAACTTATGCAGGCCATTCTATCTGAGTCTTCACCAATGAAGTTATGTTTTCAATCCTCTTTGTTTATTTTTTCGTTTGTTTGTGGACAAGATTAAAGAAAAACTACAGAGCAGATTTGCATGTAATTTTACTTAAAGGTAGCTTTTGGCATATCCTAGAGTTGATTCAATTTTGGTGACAATACGCGTTTCGCACCATTTAAAATAAAATAATAAGCCCTCTGGAGTAGTGATGTCACAATGTGGCTATTGTTGCCTTTATTCATTTGATTCCTTTGATCTTTCTTTGGGTGGTGGAGCTGGGGGCTCAGTTGGAAAAGTTCCTTTAATTCCTTTGGGGGCTGAAGCTTGGTAATCGGTGGGCTGAACACAGACGCTGAAGTGGAAGGCTCAGGAGACGGCTGGCTACAGAGTATTCGAGAGATACTCAGAGTTTGTCGGAGTTGTTAGTAGATTTACAGCGTGGCAATAACTCAAGACATTAATGGCGAAATCTGCATTAATCTCTCCTAAACCTACGGTACTGTTGAGTGTTTTATAGTTTTAATACTAATATAACATTCTGATTGACTGTAGTTAGCTATTAATGTACATTTCGATACGTGTGATTATATGAAATTAAGAACCTGGATATTTACATCACCATTTACAAACTTAAATAGTAATGTAATGTACATATTAATTAGAAAATTGTTGGTAATCTCTGTCCAAACTTTCTGACTGATTCTGTAAGTGCTGAGTTTAGATGTGTGATTAAACTGCATGTTTAGCTGATAAACACCCTTTATGCTAACATCGATAATATTTAAGGAGTGGTGACATTCAGAACCCCAACGGAAAAAAAAGTGACAACTTTCCTAAAGGAAAGCTTGATTAATAATAATAATAATAATAATAATAATAATAATAATACATTTTTAGGATATATACCTTTCACCACAGTAATGTTTCGCTACCAGTGTGAAGAACATCCTAAGTATAAACTGAGTTGGATTTTAAGTACTTTATGTACCGAGTAGTTCTGGGAAGTAAAAACGGCTTTATTTTACTCTGGGATTAATAAAAGCATGTTCATTTCCCTCTGAATTACAATGGTTCGAATGGTAGAAAGTAGAAAAATACTGCTGGTATAGTGAAGTGGAATACTTGAGAAAAACTACTTCGTTACTCTGCAGCAGAGGCGGGGGCGGGGTCCTCGCTGCGATCATGAATGACGCGGCAGCTCTGACGCGGCAGCTGTGACGCGGCGCCCCTCTGGCGCCCCCTGTCGTCCATTCTCATCGTTTCACCACTTCGTTCGGCGGCAGGGAGAAGAGGCCGTTAAAGCGCCATCCACTGGATTTCACAGTGAATAACAACTAGTGGGCGATATCTCTCAGCATGGGTCACAGAGTTCATCAACACCCCGCGTGACTCCTTCCGAAAACGACCAGACACAGAACCTAAACCAGCTTCAATCTAATTTCCCCCCGACATACATTAACTCAACACAGTCTGAACATCTCACCTTCTTCTGCCAGATAAAACACGTTCCTTCTTCATTCGAAATTGACCCTTCAAAATGTCCAAAGCCCATAGAATCGTAATATTATCCGCTGGGTCGTGTTTTCCATCCTCGGCTCGGTGAGGTAGAACTCCTCTCAGCAGCCGCAGACCACCACCTGCAAATCAACACCTGATTAGGCCGCCAGTCTGCTAATTACACTGCAGCCGGGAGGCGCCACCTACCGGTCACCAGCAGTACTACACCTACAATAATCTATATATCCATCTATCCATCCCTCTGTCTATCTGTTTGTGTGTTTCCTTTTCTGTCTGATACATGTAAGTCTTCTGTCTGTTCGTCTGTGACTTTGTCTCTCCGTCTCTCTTTCTATTTCTGTGTTTGTCTTTCTGTCTGTCTGTCCGTTTGTCTGTGTGTCTGTCTATCTGTCCATATGTTCATGCTGTCACAGCAGTGATACAAATCCTCTGATTATAGTGACATCCATTCATTTCTCTCAGGGGTCCACGGAGTGGCCCTCGGGGGCCCCTCCCTGGACCCCGCTTAGCCAATGAATGACAATCACATGAACTGATAATGCACTTAAAGTGGCAGCCAGGAAGCATCATGCAGGCGTTCCTGAAGGCAGGGACAGGAGCAAGTCTGCAGCTCTCGGGCTGAACCGATGGCCCTGAACGCTGCACACAGCTCAACTCAGCTCAGCTCCCCAGAACTTTTCCTAAACACCAACTAAAAGCACAAATTAAAACCGAGCGAAGGTTGCTGCTGGACGTGCGATACTATCATTATGTCACAGCTGAACATGACTTTTAAATGAGCCGTGTTACCGAGCTGTAAATGTTTGTTTACATTCATAAAGTTCATAAATGATGGAGCGCTGCTCTGGGTCACTTGAATGCATCATGTTCTCTGAGAACATGTGACCCGTGTTGGTTCTGACTGTAGTCGACGGCTGAGCTAAAACTTTGCCTTCTGGCCGCTATTGGTCTTTCATTTGTTGGTCTGCATAATCAGGCTAACATGGTTTTATATTTTTGATGCTTTGGTATAAAACCACACCCTTCAAATGACCTGTTGGATCAACCAAACCCACAGAAAGTACCGTAGCAACCAGAAGTTTAGAGCTCCCTTCTACAGAAATGGGTCCAAACAGTAAACATGCTTCTGGTCCCAAAAAAAAGAGAGAGAAATAATCAGATCCTAAAATAAAACTATGGTTTTACAAGACTCCAGTACCATATTTGAAATTAAACGCAAAAATCAGAATTGTAATATTCTAGCCGGGTAAACAGCAGGAGCAAAGTTTATTTATTTAATAAACTAAATTCAATTTTCTTTAGTTGAGTGTAGTAAAGTGACGGAATGAACGCTGTGGGTATGAAAATGAGCATTATTATGTTTTCTTTTACTTTATTCTACTTTCTCCTAATGATGAGAGCATTCTGAATAAATAAGAAAGATTTATCAAAATAAAACATTAATTTTACCCAATTTAGTCACATCGACTGCTCTTACAAAAGTAGGTTGTGTTTCCTAAATGGGAAAAATTGGAATGTAATTTTTACTAAATGCATTTAATCCAATGTCACCGACACATCACAATGAGATGCTGCCGTTTACACCCATAATGAATCTAATAAATACCGTCATGTTTCATTTACTAAACAAAATTATGTAATCCAAGAACCTTTTATCATTACATTAATGCAATTAAACTTGCTTCTTTTGCTTGCAACTATTTATTTCTTTCATCAAAAAAAACAATGTGACGCAAACAATATGCATGTTTCATTTATGAATAAAATTATGTTGCATTCACTAAACACAGTTAAGTCAAATTCACTAAACGCAGTTAAGTCAAATTCACTAAACACAGTTAAGTCAAATTCACTAAACGCAGTTAAGTCAAATTCACTAAACACAATTAAGTCAAATTCACTAAACACAGTTAAGTCAAATTCACTAAACACAGTTAAGTCAAATTCACTAAACACAATTAAGTCAAATTCACCAAACACAATTAAGTCAAATTCACTACACACAGTTAAGTCAAATTCACTAAACAGAGTTAAGTCAAATTCACTAAACACAGTTAAGTCAAATTCACTAAACACAATTAAGTCAAATTCACCAAACACAATTAAGTCAAATTCACTAAACACAGTTAAGTCAAATTCACTAAACAGAGTTAAGTCAAATTCACTAAACACAGTTAAGTCAAATTCACTAAAGAGAGTTAAGACAAATTCAATAAAAACGGTTAAGTCAAATTCACTACACACAATTAAGTCAAATTCACTAAACACAATTAAGTCAAATTCACTAAACGGAGTTAAGTCAAATTCACTAAACACAGTTAAGTCAAATTCACTAAACACAATTAAGTCAAATTCACCAAACACAATTAAGTCAAATTCACTAAACACAGTTAAGTCAAATTCACTAAACACAGTTAAGTCAAATTCACTAAACACAATTAAGTCAAATTCACTAAACACAGTTAAGTCAAATTCACTAAACACAGTTAAGTCAAATTCACTAAACACAATTAAGTCAAATTCACCAAACACAATTAAGTCAAATTCACTACACACAGTTAAGTCAAATTCACTAAACAGAGTTAAGTCAAATTCACTAAACACAGTTAAGTCAAATTCACTAAACACAATTAAGTCAAATTCACCAAACACAATTAAGTCAAATTCACTAAACACAGTTAAGTCAAATTCACTAAACAGAGTTAAGTCAAATTCACTAAACACAGTTAAGTCAAATTCACTAAACACAGTTAAGTCAAATTCACTAAAGAGAGTTAAGACAAATTCAATAAAAACGGTTAAGTCAAATTCACTACACACAATTAAGTCAAATTCACTAAACACAATTAAGTCAAATTCACTAAACGGAGTTAAGTCAAATTCACTAAACACAGTTAAGTCAAATTCACTAAACACAATTAAGTCAAATTCACCAAACACAATTAAGTCAAATTCACTAAACACAGTTAAGTCAAATTCACTAAACACAGTTAAGTCAAATTCACTAAACGGAGTTAAGTCAAATTCACTAAACATAGTTAAGTTGAATTTACTAAACATAGTTTTGTTGAATTTACTCAACACAATCCTGTTATTCCAAATGAAGTTCCTTTGTTTAGATCATATAATATGCAACTATTTACTTAAAAAGGTCAAATAATGTAACAACTTCCCTGTTTTTGTTTTTTTTTGAGTGTTCTGGATGAAAAACAGTTTAGCACATTTCCCAGACTCTGATATCTTTGACCTCAAGCAGAAAATCAGTCGCTCCATCACTTCTTCAGCCAAACCTCCAACAAAAGATGATAGGAGCGTGACTCTAAACAAATCCAATATATTTATAACTGCTATTTAAAGATTATTCAAACGAAAAAAATGACATCCTATAATTGGCTGTAATATACAACCACTTACATTTGTCACTGAATGGTCCATTTCTTGTACAAGAATAATATCAAACGTGCTTTGAGATGACTTTTGTTGGTATTGGAGGGTTTAAAAATAAAACTTAATTGACTTACAGGTGAAGAGAATGAAAATGAATGATCTCATACAAAGCCACCTCTCAGTGGTTACGATGTATCAGGAAGTAAGTCGTCTGATCCCACAGAAAAGCCACTGTTGGCCAAATTGCTGAAAGAGTTAAGGCCTGTTCTGATATAAAGGTGTTAGAACACAGCGTGCGTCAGAACTTACTGCTAATGGGGTTTACCGCGCCGACCGGTCCGAGCGCCCATGCTGACCCATCAGCATCAGAACTTACCGTGGAGGAATGGAAGATGGCGGCCTGGTCTGATGAATTACCTCCTCTTTTTGTATCATTTGGAATACCAGGTGCGTATGGGTCAATAACGTGAGGAAGACGAGATGAACTATGAGGAGAAGGCGAGCCAGGGGCAAAGTTCTGCTGGGAAAACACTGTTGGAGACGAAGTACGCCCCTTCATGCCAAAAGCATTCCCCAATGGCCGTGGCCTTCTTCAGCAGGATGATGATGCATCTGCTTTTAAAGATGTTGACTTGGCCTCCATATTCCCCCGATCTCATTCAGTTTGAGGATCTGTGGGATGAGCGTGACAAGTCCAATACATGGAGGCCGGACCGTGAAACCCACAGGACTTAAAGGATGATTCGTTGCCAGACATCTTCAGCGGTCCATACCTCAACAAGTCAAAGATGTTTTGGCGGCAAAAGGAAGACCTACGAAGTACTAGGCGTGTGGTTATAATGTTATGGCTGACCGGCGTATCAGTACAGCATTTCCTGTGAATTAATAAGAGGTTTTATTAGTGACATGATCCCTATTATCACCCAATAAAACAAAAAAAACAGAAAAGTGGCATTCTTTTTCTACTTTACATGCTTTTCTATAAGAATATTGTAAAAATCAAATGAAATTGAAGTGAAATTTGCAACGTTTCAGTGAAACATTACCATCAGATAAATGCGGTGGAGCACAAACTACAAAGGTTAAAGTGCCACACAGCGGGGGGGAAGAAATGTTCAAATCCTTTTATTAGATGATGATTAGATGATTATATGAGAGTAGAAATACATGAAAAATAAATACTTTGTTACAAATGAAAGTCATCTGTTAAAATGCGTTTATGTTGAAAATGACAGAATACTAGCAGTAACATGTATTTAAAGTATTAAAAGAACAGTTTAAAGGGGACAAATCCTATGAAGAAGTGAAAGTTATTGAAAGTTCCTTCATATGTCGTTGATCTTTAATGTCTTCAACCCCCAAAAAAAATGATTTCTTTATATATGTTATTTTCTTTGGGTCATTTGTAAATTTAATCTCATAGACACTCTAAATTTAACCATAAAATCAGTATTAAATTAGTCAATAGTTAATTCTTATTAGAACATTTTGTTAAACCGTGTTTTTAGAAAAACTGTTTGAACCTTATTTGATTTTTGGTTTTGTTTGAATCAAGTGACATAATTCTGTTTATTAAGTCCAACATGCTTTTTATATGCCAAAAAAAAAAACCCTACTCATAAAAACAGGACTTTCTCCATAGCCACGGTTAATGCCTCCGTGTTGGAGGGCCCTTTGACGTGTGGTGCCCCCCAGGGCTCCATCCTGGGCCCCTTACTCTTTTGATACGTCATTCAAATGGCTCACATTTTTTAATAAGAAATAAGTGAGTCAAAATGTCTTCAACCAAACAGTTGAGCTCAGATTAGAGGGTTTAGTACAGATGAGCAATCCAGGAGCTCAGTGTTTTTGATTTTATCAACCAATCATATAGTCTATATGTGGAATTAATCCACAATATAATCAACAATATATATATATATATATATATATATATATATATATATATATATATATATATATATATATATATAATATATATATATTTATTCAATACCAGTGACGGAAAGTAGCTTCATATATGTTCTAAAATCAGAATAGTGAATTTAAATTGTCAAGTCTTGTGAGAAAAAAATTAAATATATATATATATATATATATATATATATATATAGTCTTGTGAGAAAAAAATTAAATATATATAGAACATATATGAAGCTACTTTCCATCACTGGTATTGAATAAACTATTAAAAGATGATTTTATGGGTTTGTGTAAATCTACTCAATCACTTTCCACCCATTAGTGAGTCAAGTCTGAAAACGACTAAATTAAAGATAACATCCCCTTGCTGTGATGCAGAAACATGAATAAGAGCTAGAGTTGCATCACCAGGTGTGAAACAGCTCAAATCTAACAATCCCTCATAATTCCGTGAAAACATTTTTCTTCTCTTCATTTAAATGTGGCCCATCCAGGAAGTCCACTGTGTTTGGTATCGATCCTGTGACCTCATCTCTTTACGGATTTTGAAACTGCAATCATTCAGTGTGTACATAAACCCAACTCCTGAATCAAATTAGTGCCACATTGACTCGGTATAACATTTAGTCTAATGAGGGAATGAATTGATACCCAGAGTAAAGTGAGGCGGGAATGTTGAGCTCTTCGTGACGTGTGTGAGATCACCAGCACACAGGAAGCGAGCGGTGAGGTGAGTCTTATTCATCACTAGGCGTGTCTGTACAGCATCAATGTGATTAGAAGGATGGGGGGAGGGGGGAGGGGGGACGGGGGAGGGATGACCTAATACCCGTAAAAAGCAATGAAGTCATACTACCTGACTCATATTCCCAGCTGACACCAGTGCCCCCCAATCACAGCGTCCCAGTGCAGCGTCTGCTTGTTTGTGTGTTTGTTGTAGGAGGGTGAGGTAAGAGTTTCTAAGTGTGTGTGTGTGAGTGTGTGTGTGTGTGTGTGTGTGTGTGTGTGTGTGTGTGTGCGACTGAGGTCAACAGCTTCATATCCTTGGGAGTATCTCACACTGTTGTGTGCAGAATTAAGAGATGGAGGAGACGCCGATCTGTCTGTCACCCAACGGGATTAGCTGCAAACTTATGAACACACACATGAAACTGATAGCTGGGTCACGGCAGAACCGATTTAAAGAGGGATTTTAAAAATAAAATTAAAAATCCATTTATTCAGCAATATTTTGGGGTTCTGGACTGACAAAACGAGAATTTTGAGCATTTCAGTTTCGGACTTGGAAAACTGAGATTATTATTTTCATAGATTTTCCACGAGATAGCAACTAAATGCTTAGAAATGACAAATTTAAAAAAACCAAAATCACATGTATGGGTACGACAGCCATGTTTCAACACAATCCTGCCACAGACAGACACTGAGCAAACCCAAAACATTATGAACAGACGGATAAGACAAACCCTCAAATCCTTAGGTGAGCTGGTAGTTTATATTATTTCGGTGCATCTTATGGAGAGGATGACCAACATTCAGAGTCATATAAACATGTTTTTCTCATGAAAACAAATAAAAAGATATGAAGAAAAATCTAAATATTGAAAAGCACTTCCAGTCATCATGGCTAGTTGGCAGGATATGCCCTTCAGTCTCCTCAGACATGTTTCCATGGAAACCACGCAAACTAATGGTTGTATAAAATCCAATATGATCAACACATCTAATTAAGTGAAGAGAGCGAGAAAGAGAGTGAAGAGATGCCAGATATGATTTAGAAAAACATTTGCATTCCTCAGACTCTCTTTTTTTAATCACATTTTTTAATTATTATTTTATTATAATTTTTATAAAATAAATAAAAAAATCTAAAGCAATGCAAAAATGAAAATTATATGAAAGAAAAGGGAAAAAAAAAATTGAAAATATTTGTATTAAATTCAAAATTACAAAATAATTTAGAAAGTTTGAAAGTGTTTGAAGTGAGTCCACACACTGATCTTCACCCTGTAGGATTTAATCCGATCTTTTGAGTTGAATCACTGAATCACTGAGTCTCCAGACTGGGTTTTGTCTTACATTACACAATAAAAGTTTTTTTATGGCACTTTTTGGAAACCAAAGTCCGAGCAGAAGGGAGAAGTTTACTCTCCTGACACAGAGTTTTGGTAGAGAGAGGCCTCATCGCGAAAAAAGAAATCAACAAATAGATGATTATAGACGAAGTTAAAGACACAGAACCTATAATAATGACGTCTGTATGTATCTGGGCCGCTGCTGCCTCGCCTGGTCTTTATTTGAAGCGCAGGTGAAAAAACAACCAAGTAAATACAGCCAAACGGGCAAAAAAAATAAACGTTAAAAAAAAAAAGGCAAGAAAAAAGGAGGGAAACCCCAGACACAAAGTGATGGTGGCATTCAGCTGATCAATCTATGGACTCCTGTCGGCCTGTACACAAAGGATGTGCTATCATTTGCATGAGGTCTTACATCATCCCTGAGAGCCCGTTGACTGGGGCATCAGCACGTGGTGCTCAGCCAACGTATCCTTTTGTGTTCACCGTCGCCTCATTCAAGTGACAGCGGGGCACCAGAGAAGTCCTGAAAGGGACATCTGGCCGTGGAAGTCAAAGGGATGTCCTCTAGGGGGTTTCAGACGTGTCTTCACAGCCGATTAAGCTTGTCCTCTTTGGAAGACAGATAATGTCCATATAGGTGAGAGCAATATTTGCATGGGCTCTGAGACAAAGAGATGTGTGTGTCTCCGTAACCCACAGCAAAGATGGCAACCGGCCTCGCATCAGGGGGAGAAAAAAAAAAAGAAGAAGAGAGAAACAGAACCACGGACTTGGCCAGATGGTCAAGATCATCGAGTTTTTGTGTGTGCCTGTAACATGACCTCAGCACTCCAGGCTTCACAAGTATCCTGAAGCTTACACGCACACACACAGAAACACACACACACACGCGCACACACACACACAGAAACACATGCGTGCACACCACAAATGTAAGCCCACAGCTATGGGGAGCGAATGAAAAGCAGACCTGCTGTGGTCCATTCAGAACCAGTTGAAGGTTTAGGTCAGGGTCACAAAGGTCACAAAGGTCACAAAGGTCACAGCAGCGGCACCAATCAACCCAACCAAACTCACACATCCAGACAGGGAGGGGTGGGGTTGCAGGGGGGAGGGGGGACATTATCCCATATCCATGTTCAGTATTGATTGGAGTTCTGGACTCCCTGCGGACCCCTTTTAATGGAGCCAGACCACCTCCCGGACAAACTGGCATTCTCGGTACACCAGAGATCCTGAACCACCCAATCGACAGACCTCTTCGCTAGTAGGGGTGGGGATTGGAGGCAGACCCCCCTGGAACCACCCTCTGGTCCTTCGGTGCATCACGCGATGCTGCCCTCCCTTCCCCTTGTTGATGTTTTCTGTCCATGTAAGTGGGTGGGAGGGGGGTCTGTTTAATCCTGGACTCATACCTGGAGTCTCCCTGTGAGCCCTCACCCTCCTGATGAACCAACCCCTCCCTGATTGGCAACCAGCGAGCGTGTCCACACTCTCATTAGGCATGTAAATACCCCCGATCCAGCGCTCAGCTATATCACAACCGCTTCATTCCGCGTTCAGACACAACTCTTGGAAATTTGGGATTATGTTGTTGCTCCATTCCGTGTGTTAAGAAAAGGCAGGAGGCATTCTCACTAGAAATACTAAAATATTCATGCTGAATGTCTTTCAGAGTCAGAGGCCACACTCGGTCTGAGAGACTGGCTTTGTTTTTATTATTGCAGTTAGGCAGTTACAGCGTGGGGAAACACCACATATGATGGAGAATAATAAATTGAATTTAATAGTTGGGGTTAAAATGCGCCATAATCTACAGTGCGAAGTCAACACCTCCCCTGGGAGCACACTCACACACTCACACTCACAAAGAGGTTTCACAGAAATCCCCTCCCACAGCAATTCATAGATGAATATCAAGTTCAGTGTTTCCTTTAACATGTGAGTAAAGATGTCTTTATCTTCTGGTGGGGTGGAGGAATAATGGGGATAGTGATGCAGGGATGTTTTCACAGAGTAAACATCCCCAGAGTTCGCCTTGTTATTCAGGTGGCCTGACTCACCTTACATCCCATAAGCACAGATGGTATAATGACAAGGCAGACTGACACCCTCAGGAAGCAGAAAACACCAGTTATGACTGGATTCCAGTTCATAGACAGAGCCCGACATTTCTTCAAAGCTCTATTGATAGTGTGGAAATATCAATTTACATATCAGAAATGAAATAATTATAGAACGCAAGAAACATGTCCTTCACTCTCTCCGGACTGTTTACTTTTTTCACACGTCCTCATCTATTCATTGTAACTAAATGAAAATTCCATTTCTGGATGTTGTCTTTATTTTTATTAGTGACACACGTTTATTCAAAGGCACAGCTCAGGTATACGGTATGAGTCTCACAGCATAGTACACATATTTTGACATTATTTCAGACACATCACTCTCAGGGGAGCAACAGAAAGGTAAATAAATGCTGTCCAGAGCAACAAAAGGGAGGAGGATAAGTATATACTTCCACAGATGAACATATAGAAACAAATGAATCGTGTGTGTACTTACATTTAGTCCATTAAATCTACATAAATATTTATAAATACCTTTACAAAGCAGAATAGTTCGGTTAACGGAGCATGAAAAAAACAACGTTTTTCATAACTTTTTATGTATATTCACGAAGACAAATAGCAGTCATGTGATCAGAGATACATCTCAGATGTAAAATGTCTTAGAGGTCAGTGCGTGTAATTGAGATTTGTTTTCTCAGATAAACACATCTCTCTCAGGGGGAGCCCCGGAAAGATTATTGGATGTTGTCTACATCAACAAAGGGGAAAAACTAACTTTAAATCACACACAAAAACATATATAAATGCAAAAAACTGCATATGAATCAATAAATATATGCACATACATTTTGACCAATACCTGCAGATCAGTTCAGGTTGCAAGAAATAACGTAAAATTCCATAATAGTTATTTCTATTTCTATTAATAATAAATAAACGGTGCCGTCTTGGGTTCAAAGACACGGCTGAGGTAGACGACGTGTCTCTGATTTTAAGGGGAGCCCAAGAAAGCCCAAGAAAGAGAACTTAAATGGTGTCCACATCAAGAAAAAGGGAACGTTAAGTACAAAACATTTACACCAATTCATATTATTACATAAATAAACATCAAGCGAGACGAATAGTTTTATCAAGTACATCCGTTCAGTCAAGAAAGCATGAAAGAAGAAAAATGTGCTGTATTCTAAGTTCTTTATATTAGTAACAAATTCACAGTGCAGTCATGTGATCAGAGATACAGCTCAGATAAATAAATGTCCTAGAGGGTAGTGCATGTAATTCAGATTATTCCCATACAGAACTCTCACCACTCTCAGAGGGAGCCTCGGAAAAAAAGATACATGAATGTTTCTACATCAGCAAAAAGGAGAAAGTCAAGTATATGACACGGATATTACATTTACAAAAACACACACACAAAGGCAAATACCTTCACACTTCAGTGGAGTAAGTTTGAAATAAGGAATATTCTCAGCTTTTACTGCAGTTTAATCTAAGTTATTGGTACTTTCCTCTGAAATTATTTAAAAATAAAATTAAAGAATCTACCAGCTGCATGAGTTAGTTGAAATGAAAAAAGGGAGGAAAAAGGCTGGATGTTAGTACTGTAGTTGGAGTCTTTGTGTGTGAATTACAACCATGCCGTCAGGCGTGGCTTCTGTCGAGGACATCTTGGGGAGTCTCGGCGCGCAACGAGCGGCCGAACGGCGAACGGCGCGCTTCTTTGTTCACCGGAGCTGCTGCTGCTGCTGCAAAACCATTTTTTAAGGGGGGAAATGTGCGAGGGCTTTTCTGATGTTCCCTCGCTGCATAGGGTCTGCAACGCCTGTCTGACAACTCCCTTTCTCTTCTTCTCCTCCTCCTCCTCCTATACGGACCCCCACCACCTCCTCCCCCCTCCAGACACCCTCTCTCTCCCTCCTATACATAACATCCTCATGCGCAGCGGCGCCGGAGACAACAACGGTGACCTGCAGCAAAGCACGGTTACATAGAGGAGGTGGGCGGACCCCCCCCCAATACCAAAATCTATCTTACAACCCCCCCGCCTCGACCAAAAAAAAAAAAAAATGCCGCTAACTCTTTTACCCCCCTAAACATCACGTCACATGGTAAACAAGCCCCCCTGATAATGTGCGGCTTTCAATCCCTGAATGATAAGAGTTGACATCATCTCTTCCGCGGGAGGGAGCGGACCATGTGCGCCACGACTGTTTACATCCCGCGTGGATGCGCTTACATAAGACAGAAATGCGGGCTTTGGGTTTTGGGTTTTTGTTTTGAGGCTCGGCTGCGGCTCCGGTTCGGTATAAGAGGAGCGCGGCTCAGGGGGGCAGGCGATGAGGTCTTCTTTTCTATAGGTGACGTGAGGGAGCCGGGTCTGAGGTGCCACAGCGTCGGGAACCTGAGACGGAATGGTAGAACGGGAGGGCGGCTCGTCTTGTCTCGCTGAGGTGGGGAGCTGGTGTAAACCAGACTGGGTGGAGCAACACATCTCCCGCCCCATCCGTCGTGCAGACGGCCTTGTGTCCCGTTCGCCCGGAGCTCGGAGAGAGACTACTGTACAGAAAGTCTGGCGGATCGAGAGAGTGGGCCGGTCTATGGGAGGGACTAGCGCAAAAGGGGGGACTTGCGAGGAGGAGGGGGTGAGGAGGAGGAGGCGGCACGGGTGCTATTTCTCCAGTCTCTTTCCCCTGTCTTTGTCTCACACACTCTTTTGTTAGCCATGCCTAGCCTGCTGGTTCTAGCAGGGATCATGGAGAAAAATGGGGGTTACGGCGGGGATCTGGCCGGCTCCGGTTTCGGAAGCGAAGGTCTCCTCGTGCCGCCCGACGAGGAGGAAGACGACTCCCGTGCCCTCAGGGTCGCGCTGGGCCAGTTGTCTCTGTTGGGTCTCGGGGAAGGCGAGGACGGCGGCGGAGCCCCAACAACGGGAGTACAGGACCGGAGTAACAACAACAACAACCACCACAACCACAGCAACAGCGTCGGCGGCGGAGACACGGCCATCCTGCAGGGGAAGAGCAAGTTGTGCGCCCTGTACGAGAGCTCCTCAAGTGAGACGAAGGGACGAGGCTGCAACATAACAGAATGCGTCCCAGTGCCCAGCTCCGAACATGTGGCCGAAATAGTGGGGAGACAAGGTAAAAGCGCTGGCTCGCGATTTATTCCCCCTCGAACTTGGGCTTCCATCAGACTAACTGCGCCGCATGATCCGCGCCGGGCTTTGTTTTCGCTTCTCTAAATGTTACCTGGTGTTATTTGACAAAGAAAAGGGAGTGGTGTGTGTGTGTGTGCTCGCGTGTTTTTGTACTCCCCCGAGACATCAGCTCAGCCTCCCACTTTTTCTGCTCCAATATAGCAAGTTCTTGCGCGCTGATCATAACACGCCAAGTCTTTTGGTTTGCTCCGGTTTTTTTTGGATGTTGTTTGGAGTGATTTTTTTTTTTTTTCGCACAGAGACACGAGAGGGAAAGAGAGAGAGAGAGAGAGAGAGAGAGAAAAGAGAGAGCGAGAGCCCCCCGATCTCCACTGGGCGAGTTCTTCCACATCCACGCCATCAATGTCAGCACACAGACACACACTGGAGCACGGAGAGCACTTGCTTCCTTTGTCGTCTGAGACGCGCCAGACTGTTCAAAAAGGCAACGTGCGGCGGACGAGGAGAGGGATATCGTTGACTTTGTGGGGGTTTTTTTAGGGAATGGAGCTAAATTACACATTTGTTCTGAATGGTGGAGGATGTTTCCAAATGTATTCAGCTGGTTGTTTATGTTGCGCACTGCCCCACTGACATAATTGGACAATAGAGCGAGTGTGTGCCACTTGTTTTGTTTTTTTATGTGCCAAATGTGGCGAGTTGGAAAGTTCAATTCCAGACGCATTATAGATCCTAGCCTGTTTTTCTCCCACTTGGAGGTTTTTATTTGTTAATTGAACAAAGAGCTGAAGTTGAATGACAGCAGCTGTCAAACAAAGGTGTGATGGTCAGGGGGTGAGGAGGGGAGGGGAGGGGCGCATGAAGGCAGTGTTGCTGTTTGGCACACGGGATGGCCTTAAATGGTGACTCAGCTAGAAGTTTCACCAAGACGTGGTTATTCTATATAAAAAAAACACATAACATCCTCTTCTTTGTGATCATTATAATTGAAGTCTTAAAAAAAAAAAAAAAAAAAAAATCTCTCTTTGTGCTGCAAACATGTTCCACCTCTTTGTCCTCCCACACCAGCGTGGCGAGGATGCGAGTATTTTCGATTGTTGTGGTGATGTGGATGCAAGGGCAGCGTGCACCTAAAAACTGAATGGGAGTCACACCTTGGAGCTCAATACAAGGGGCCGGTCATTAGCAACAATTCCCTGCACAGCCTTCGTGCCACATGCTTGTCTGGCAGAAGAGGGAGTAAATGCTGCTCGGGCTGAGTGGAGTGCAAAATCCTGCAGGGTGGGCAAGGCACCACAAACAAATACTGGCTTCTTTTGCAACAAATAAAGGGTTCCGAGGAGTTGAGATGACTTCTTCTGCCTCTGCCCTTCTCTCTGGCTACACTGCTGTGGAGATTCACTTAGTGCTGCTAAGTGCCCTTTGTCTATTATTGTGGGTCCAGCTCTTTAATCCAAAGTGTAAGTTTTGAATTTTAATGGGCTGGGCGAAGACAGCCGGAGGATGGTTACAGTGAAGACAAGTGCAGTGCGAGGACCCTTTCGCCCTGACCGAGAAGAAATGCTGATTTGAGGGGATTCGATTCTAGCCGCTTGTTAGCACTACATACACACCCCCTTCTTCGCAGCACCGAGCTTCACGGCCCACGTGGTGAATGTAGCTGGCAAACGCAGAATTGTGCCACGAAGAAAGGTTAGATGTGATTGTTTTCTCCTGCCAGAGTCGCGGGCTGTGACTCCAGAGGGTGTTTAAGTACGGGTGGCTTTGTTTGGTGTCACAGTACACCTTTACCATTGAAAGACAGAATGTGTGGCGAGTGACCATTAATTCCTGGTTGAGGTGAATTAATCTTGGCCCGTTTGGTTTAGAGATAATTATTTAATTGATAAGTTAATTTGGACTAATTAAAAATATGGAATGTCGCTCAGTAGGAGGAACCGCCCCTTTATCAGTTTCATATGACGCAATGGCCACAAAGAGTTTTCTTCATATTTAGGGTTTGAGCCGCACTTGAGAGTATCGATATCCTCTGTGCATACCGCTCGTCCAGAGGAAGTGTTCTTGAACAATTTTAGCAGCATCAGAGGGACATTCATCTTCATTTCAAGGCGTTTTGATACCTGCATCTGTGATTTTCAGATAAGTAAAGCAGTGAGGCACTGTGTAATGTGAAGCACCTGGGCTCGGTAAGATGAGCTGAGATATGTTCACAACTAGACAGATAAGTGCTTTGTTGCTTGTTCAAAAAACAAAACAAAAAAAAACCATCCTCTTGAAAGACAGAGTATAGACGTTTAAGTTGTCAATAAATATCTCGGAATGGAAGCTGACCCACACAGCGCTCATGTGATTCTTCATGGGATGTGATGTAAACGGCATTTCTATGTCTTTTCTCTCGACTGCACTTGTACCTAACAACACTCTGGAATAACGACTGCTTCAAGTCCTGTCCTGTCCCATTAAAATGTCAGGTAATTTGTCATAAAATAACATTAACCTGCACTCCCACACATTACGACTCAGCCTTAAAAGCACTAAATAGAATAAACAATTACAAACTGATCAGAAAGCGGGTAGATGTGGAGCAATAAGGGGCCCCAAAAAACGAAGCACATGTGGGTTTGACTGTTTCGTCTGGTGAGTTCATGGAGGGGGCAGGAAGTGATTGCTCACCAGCATCGGGCAAATATATTGCATATGCTCAAGCCTTCATAACAGCCATCCCTACGCCTGCTAATAACTCTGCACTATCCACATGCCTCCTCCTAAGATATGCCTCAATTTATAGCCAATAAATAAGTAGACTGAAGGAGTACACTAACGTTCAGGTTTCTGGAAATCACATAAATGATGATACCTACTCCCGTGTCAGTAAAATAACACAATAACTCAACTGGTGATAATCAGGGAACTGAAATCACAGCTGGGAACAAAGGAGGGAGGATTTGTGTTGCTTTCTCTCGACTCATGAGTTGGAAAATTTATCACATTTCCTTTCTGAACATGTATTTTGGTGTCTCCGCAGGTTGCAAGATCAAAGCCCTGCGAGCCAAAACCAACACCTACATCAAAACCCCCGTGAGAGGAGAAGAGCCTGTCTTCTTAATAACTGGTCGGAAGGAGGATGTTGCACTGGCCCGCCGTGAAATCATCTCCGCCGCAGAGCACTTCTCCATGCTCCGGGCGTCCCGGAACAAGCTGGGCGTGTCCTTTAGCGGCTCCCCGCCCACACCTTTGCCAGGTCAGACCACCATTCAGGTGAGAGTGCCATACCGTGTGGTGGGGCTGGTGGTGGGACCTAAAGGATCCACCATCAAACGCATCCAGCAGCAAACCTGCACCTACATCGTCACGCCCAGTCGGGACCGTGACCCCGTCTTTGAGATCACGGGGTCACCGAGCAACGCAGAGCGGGCTCGCGAGGAGATCGAAGCACACATCGCCTTCCGAACAGGAGGCCTGCATGACCACAATAATGAGAACGACTGTCTGGGCCCAAACGGCGGGAGCAGCCCAGCGGGCAGCAGCGGTGGTCTGGAGAGCCGGCTACAGCAGGTGTGGGGGCTGCAGGGGGGACAGCGCAAGCCTCTCACCAGCAGCTACCGCCAGAACTTCTCAGATGCCATGGTGGGAGTGGGAGTGGGAGGCGAGGGAGGAGGAATCTACAACAAGGGCAACTTCTCCAGTTCTGGAGAGAAGCCCTGCTCTTATTTTGGATCCGAGGGTACCCAGAGCTGGGGCGACCCCGACTACCCCAAACAGGTGGCCTTCTACGCCCAGCAGCGATCCAAGAGCTTTGGCGGCCTCTCACTCCCCCTGACCAGACTCTCCCCCGGCTTACCCGAGCCTTGTGGAGGTGGAAGCACCAACAACTCTTCAGTCACCAGCATTGTGCCCGTAGCCAGCTCACCTCATGCCCAGGCCCGCCGCGCCCACAGCGAGCCCACTTCAGCTGGCGAGGGTTTCCCGGGCCGTCTGCCGGTGCCGGACTCGCCACCGGCCACTGTGCGGGACTGCATGACCTGCTTTGAAAGCAAAGTGACGGCTGCCTTGGTGCCCTGTGGCCATAACCTCTTCTGCATGGAGTGTGCCATCCGAATCTGTGAGCTCAACCACCCAGAGTGCCCCGTGTGCCACACCCAGGTCACACAGGCCATCCGAATATTCTCTTAAAGAACCACGCCAGTTTCTATCATTTGTTTTGTCAGTGTTTGTTCGATAATTATTTACTGTTCTTATGATTATTATTATTATAATACACATTTTTGTTTTTCAGAAAAATTTAAAAAAACAATCAAGCAGATATTTTAGAAGGCACTGCTTGCTTTACTAAAAAGTATAAGAAATATTTTTAAGTTTTTCTTTTATATATATATGCATATATATTTTATAAAAGTTTTGTTTATAAGAGAAGTATAGTACCTTGCATTTTCAGTTTTTTGACTGCTGCCGTCGTTCATTCATGGATCGCGGCAGAGGTAGACAGTAATGTGAACATTTTATTATTCAAATTTTTTATTTTACCATGAAGTGGGTTTATATTGAAGGAAGATGATTGTCGAGGCACCCAATCTGCACCTGACTGTTCTAGAAAGTCAAAGTTGTTATTAGAAGGGAAAAAAAATAGAATTTTCATTGCACCTTACAATCATCATGGTCTAAAATAGGATTTCAATCATACTCTGAAATGTTGGGAGCTGATGTGAAAGTAAATTCAGCCTTTGGGTTTTACTGTGATTTGAAAAAAAAAAAAAAAACTGGTCCAAAATAGAGGAGTTATCCAAATGAAAATGTGAATAAATTGGTTCTAGTCAAAGTCTTGTGATCTTTATAAGAAAACAAAAGGCATCCCTTATTTTAATTTTTGTACCTTAAAGTCTTATGAACCACCTTCGAGGGGCAGGACGCTAGATATTTGATTTGGAGTAATCGGTTACACCTTTTATTGGTTCCATTTCTCAAATGATGGAGGAGAAGCTGCAGAAATTATCAGAAATTTGTTCTTTCCTAGAGCCACTGATTACACTTTGGTCACTGCAGTTTGTTGAAAAGATTCAGTAATGCTTGCTCCTCGTGGCACTTGAAAAGCATGTGGTTCCTCGGTTGGCTTAAAGCACTGATTTAATTTGTGAGGCCGAAAGCCTTGGAATTCATCCAGTTGGCTAGTTCTCGATATCTGTCTCCCCGATGGACTTGTTTCAAAGCCACCGTAACCGCGTTTTATTGTATTGTGTGGTCATTTGGCCACAGTCGCCGAACAATATAGGACACAGCCAGAGCCCCAGTCGTCATGCGTTTCTCTGAGGTGAGCACTGTAAATAAAGAGGAGAATTAGAATGTGGACAGAAGCCGAGTGAAAGTGTAAAACCTGCCCTAAATCAGCAGCAGACTCAGATTTAAATAGTTGACACTGTAAAATGTCCGAAATCAGTAATCCCTATTCCGCGTCCCCACATCCAGCAGCATCTCTGAGGGGACAGCTGTCGCCACTGTAATTAGCAGGACTGTACAGGAGCAGGTGTTTCACGGCCCACTGTGGCTGTGACCCCAACTTCGAGGTCTGGCCTGGCCCCCTTTCTTTCTCGCTTTTCTTTGGCTTTTATTTCTCCCCCTGCTTACAGTTCGATCGTTTGCTTTTGAAGGCGGCTCTGAGTGGGGCATATTGTCTGGGCCCAGTTGCGGCGTGGGCTGCAGAGCCCTCGGACACGGCCTGGATCCACTCATTGATAATTAGGCAAATGGGTTGGTCCAGGTGCGGACTCTGGAGCTGTGTCGGGGGGTACGGCAGGATCCCGCAGCGAGCCCCTTACTGCCCCACCCCACTGTTGCAGACAGAGAGGGGGCTGTATGGTCTGGATGCGGCTGGGCAAAAAGGACCCCCTCCTTCCACTCTTACCCCGTCCTCCCCCTTTCCTTCTTCTTTTTCTGTTGCTCTGAGCTATCCCCACCGAGGAGAGGGGGCCTCTTTTGTCCCAAAACACACACACACACACACACACACGCACAAAATTTGAAAGACACTAGCTGAATTGGCAGCGTTGTTGAAATGAGGGGAGGCTTAGCAGCCAAATAAATTAACTACAGTTGTAAGGAGCTACAGCAGTTACCTGTTTTCAACAATTATTGCTAGTTGATTTGGAGAAAATGATGAAAATAAAAAAATCCTTTCCGTCGGGGTGCAGCATAAACCCGCCTGCACTGCTCTGATATTTGGATGTGGCTCTGATGGTGCGACATCACCAGCACAGATTGTGTCCGCTTGCTACTGTATGGGACATCCTGCAGCTGCCCCTTCACTTTGGACATCGGGGCGTCAGCCAGTGGTGCCCCCCCACCCCCCTCTTGCTTTGAGCTTGAAGAATGAAATCATACAATTGTAATTGGCAGGAAAGCAGGGAAACGCCCCATTTAACCAGCACTCATGCTGAATCAAATTACACACCCTCTGCGTCTGCCTTAGCCCCTGCCTAGGGATTTCAGAGGGGCTGGGGGAGAGTGAATGGGGGTAGGGATTAAAGCTGTTGAATGATGGGAGGTGGGAGGGGCAGGGGGTATTTTGGCTGGAGAAAGAAAAAAAAAAAGAAAACTTGCAGCAATTGTATTGATGATTCAAGTCTTGCGGTGGGTTTTGTGTCGCTGTCACATGTGGGCTAGCGGCGCTGACGGGGAACCCTGGTGATTCAGCAGGTCTCTCTTAGCTCCCTGGTGCTCAAGGACAATTCAACTCGACTTCTGTCCCAAAAAATAATCAACAGTTACAAATTTTGTCTTCTAGGACATAAAGGTCCCTCTTTTTTAAAAAAAAAAAAGGGGGGGGGGAAAGCAAACTTGCATTACACGCGGAATGCAGGGAAAGCACTGCACTTGCAAAAAAGAAGCTCCTTGAAATCTATCAGTAGAAATAATAATAAAGAAAAGTCGTGTTTTTATGGCTGGAGACATTGCACAATGGTTTGGCCTCAGCTTTCAATGTCAAATTCAAGGCAGTGTGACGCTGTTCTTTGAACGTAGTATTTTTGTTTCTGCCTTAACGTTTTTTATGAAAATATTGCCATATTGCTGGCGTACAAGGTAGCAACTTTAGCCTTTTGATAGAAATCGTTTTAGGGGGCAATACTGAGTAATTATTTTTCCAGAAAAACAATTGTGAATCAAAACTGTTTGGATGGGGTTTGAACCAATTAGGCTCTTAAAACACTTTACTTAAAATACAAAAGGAGAGCACCTTATTTGAAAAAAGAAATGCGCATTTGATTAAAACCAAACAGACCAGTGATGGTGAAATATGTTTCATAAGATTTGAAAAACATGCACATAAGGATTCCCTATCATTTTTTTTATTTCTTTTTGTATTATGGTGGTTCTTGTTTTTGATACTCCAGTAGTACTAGTGGTATTTGGGAGAGTTCTCATCCCTTTAGTCAATGCTAATGGCTTGGTTGAGTTTTGCACTGGTTTAATGATGAGAGGGCTCAGCTTATTGGAAATTCTCCTCGTTTGGACGGTTAATGAGTATTGTACTTTATGGGAGACGACTCTGAGCATTTATGTAAATACAGTATTTGTATTGATTATGAACATCCAGACAAAGGCCTGCTTAAAGTGAGATTTTGTTTATTTTTCACAAACTGAAGGTGTCATTGTCAAATGTTTTTAGGGAGAGTAAATCTTTTATATATGCGCCCCGTCATCCCTTTGACTATTATAGTATATTACATAGATCATAACATGGAAGAAAAATTTTATTTAAACTGATTAACTAAGTATTTCATCCAAATATATAGATAAGAAATTAACCAGACACAAACTATAAACTGTAATAATGAATATCCTTTATGGGGCCGTTAATGTATAAATCCAATCGCAGGTGAAAACTCGAATGAATAGTACTTGTAATAACCGAACCCCCGATGAATAAATCCGTTTTTATGTATATTAGGATGAAAAGCAATAATAGGACTATACTGGGACAATAAACAGGGGAGCCAGCCTCAAGACGTCTCTGAATAATACTCTTTTCAGAAATGTACCTTGGTATTAGGATGATACTGTTGCATCTCTGCCTCATATCTGCTTTTTTTTTTTTTTTTAAATCTGTATGGAATCATTCCAGTGTAGACAGAGAGAGATAATTAATTAGTAAACAGCTTCAGGATGAGTAATTGTTCTTGTGTTCATCAGGGTCTTAGTCTTTTTTAGTTGTTGTATTGACTATAAATCAGATTGCAGGGTGGCGTGTTGAACCTATGGATTCCTTCTCCCGGGGAGACCTGAAATGAGAGAAGTGCTCATTTTCTAGGACTTGTATGGGAAACTCAAAGGTGCTGTTCAGAGTGATCACTCAAGGGCGCACAAACAAGACCTGAGTGTGAGCGCCGAGGTGTGTCCGGTTTGTTGAAAAGCAGGGGATGCTGACTTTATTTATAACAGACTGATGTCTTGAAGGCTTTGCTCTAGAACGTACCCACAGCAGCAAGAGAGGTAGAGCGTAGGACAAAGAACAGTTTGACGTACAGGACCGGTCACTAATGTGTGGCAATGTTGTGCATGTGAGGAGCTTTGATTCTTCACACTCATTCTTGTTTAGCATACATACATGGGTACTATTGGGACTTAAAGCCTATCTTAAGGAGGACTTGTGTTTATATGAGGACTTCACTGATTTCATGGCCCTTTTTGATAACTTTTTTTTTTTTTGTGTGTGTTTTTTGAAAGAAAAAGGTCAGACATAGCCAAAGAACAAAATACAGGAAGAGGACACGAGTTCCCCTATCGTTTGAGATTATTTATATTGCTTGGTTTAGAGTTTATGACATGACGACTTTTAGAGAAATATATTGCCCCCGCCCCCCGAAAATTCTTCTCCATTGATGTCAATGAAATGAAGGCTGCGGTGTAAGATAAGTAATATATAATAACAGTAGAGGGGCGCACTTACATAGTTCTCCCCAATGAGACCAGCTTAAAGCACATACCGCCACTTAGCCCTTTTCTATTGTCTCTGTTGGTTTTTGTGAGGAAAAACAGTCTGAAGAATGTTTTAATCATTCTGAAAAACTTGACCAATATGGAGAAGCTGACAAAGAGAAGGGACTGCCCGAGTAACTAAAAAGCAGACTGAAGGAATTGTGTTGACAATGACAAACCAGTAAACATCCAGGCTAATTGTATGAGCCTCAGAGGGATTAGGTTTAGATGTAAACATGGTGATGGTGTGATAGTAAAGAGGAACACTGTGGTTTTTAGTTGACATCATTTAGAGAGACATTAACTGTATCCCTAAGTTTAACTGCATGTTAGTAAAAAATATAGTACAGTAGGTAAGATTTATCAAAAAAAAAAAAATGTTAAGATCGCGTAAACAGTTCATCAGCCTGGTACCTGAAGTGTATAAAAAGCTTTAAAAGTGAACATGGGTTTAAAACCGTATATTTACCGTGTAGTTTAACTAATTGATGCATAAAAGTTTAAGAATATGCTAAGGAGTAAGTTTCATTTGCCCAACTCACCCAGTATGAAATACGTTTAAACTCAGTGGTGCGCAAAGGGGTCGGGTGACTCACGGTGACAATTGATTGGTTCTGTTCTTGTTAGTATTATTTACAATATTGTATTAAGCTTACTATTATAGTACTGGTAGAAACTGTTGATGTTTTTCTTCTCTTAATATGAAAAAGTCTTTATGCATTTATGTAGAATCCCTTTTTAAGGAGTGATAGGAAATCCTTATTTTCAATGGATGCACTGAAGCAATTGTACCAACCTGTCTAAAAATCACACATTGAGCAAGTAATGCATTTGAATGTAAGTTAAAACAAAAAAAAGATCACTCAACTCAATGCACTCCTTATTGCTTATTGTTTTGTCGATTTACAAGTGAGCTTTAAGTTTTTGTTTTTTCTTAAAGGAAAGGATTTGCGACAGGTTTTCAATGTAGACTATATTTGAGTTCTTCCACATACATTTATAGAAAGTAACTTAAAATGAATTAAAAAAAAAACATATTACAGTTTCTCAAATCTATTTTGCTAACATGGGTTATTATTTCATAGAAAGCAGAGGAAAACAAGGAGTCAGTATCTGGATGTTGCGGTACGTCTGGATGTTATTTATGAAAAGTGAAAAAAAAAAATGAAGCAACATATTTATGAGTAACCTCGAGACATTTTGTTCTTTTTTTTTTTTTTTTATTAAAATGACAAGAAATTAATATATTTCTAAACACAGCAAAGTCAGTTTCTACTAATAAGTAAAAATGAGAAAAGAAGTTTAGAAGTTTTATTTATGGAAGTTATGGGTGCTCGTCTTTTCCAAATACCTCATGCCGAGTGAAGTAAACGGAACAACAAGAGATTCCCTATAGCTTAAATTTTAACTTCAGACGTGCACTACTTCAACATCGGTGCATTCACAATGGTATGACAGAAAATAATATAATATTTTTTAGAATTTGGAGATATTTTAGTCACAGAGCATCAATTTTGTGCCTCAATTATATATTTTTCCTGCATCAGCATTCTTTGTGCAGTGCTGCAACCCCGTCCCCCTCCCTTTCAACTAACCCCATGTTACTGACTGAACCACAGTACTCATTTCCTCTGTAATCTAAACGAGCTTTTACTTCTCAGACATAACACGTTACGACCGCAACGCTTTGAATGAATGAGGTAGCTGTGACCCTCTCACCGATTGTTCAGCACAACTTGTACACACTTTCATTCATACATTTTCTCCATCTGCTACTCAGTTTGTGAACACTATCCGCCTGAAGGAAGCCTGTAGGAGAGACTTACCCTAATGTCTTCATTAGGTGAAGTGTGCAAATGGAGCGGAGGCATCTAGGAGAGGACAGCAGCACACCGTGTAGTAGATCTATGTAACTAGATGGACACATATACACACACACAACAGATTCATTACCGTACTAGTTTGCATGTATGTTGTATGGTCACTTAGACGGGAGAAACTGCGCAGGTCCTGTGTTTTTCCTTCACACCGGAGCACCTGGGCTGTTTCTCTTCTGTAGATTTTCATAGTTGGAGTCTCTTTGGAAACCAGAAAGGTGGCATGTGTTTGCAGCCAGGCGAAGAGACCGCTTCAGTCCCCAACGTTCAAGTCGGACTTTGCATTATCAAGATACCTGCTAGTGATGGCAGATTATTTGTACCTCAAATGAAATAACTTGAAATGTTAGTTTGTAGAGTTTATTCCGATGCAAATGGAAAAACAAACCCTACATCCAATGGCACATTTTCTGCTGCATGTAACGGATGGGGACAGAAGTGGCACTCGCTGGCAAAACTTGCAACCTTCTCCAAAGTGGTCAATACAGTCTGACAGTTTGTCTTTGGTAGCGTTTTCCAAAATTTCCAGCACAGTAGAGGTGTTTCATACCGGTCTAATAGTGGTCGTAGTGCATTAGATTTTGGGCCAGCATCACCTGGCATTACTTTCTGGTTTCTCTGAACAGTGAAAGAGGGTCACCCATGTGGCCCTCGGTGGCTGACCGTCAACTTTGATGGATGGAAAAAAAAAAAGTCTTTGAACTCTGTTACAGTATGCCATGCCCTTACCAGGCATGTGTTATTGCAGGTTTATTTGTTATAGCACATGTTTTTTTGTGAATTACATTTTTTGGAGACATTTTTATTATTATTATTGTATCTGCGCCATGTTAGTTCTGGTTCTTTGTTATTTTTTCAAGATTCAAGATGTATTGTAAATGTTTCTAATAAAAATAAAATGAAATGATTTGCATTGTGCATGTATTTTTGTTTCTTTTAAGGATGAGTTTCCATGGGTAAACTGAGCTCTTAAAGTGGACATTAAGAATCAAATCATATGCAAAGGTGTCAATATCCTTATTTGCAATATTAACTAAACTTGTGACTCACGCATGTAATTGAAAATATATCTTAAATGATGTGAGAAGAGACGAGCTATATCAAACAACATTTATTTATACATATGCAGTCCAAATATACATACATTGGAATAAATGCTAAAAAGCCCTACCACACAACACCCAGTTTAAGACCTGTGAAGTCGACAGAAGTCAATGTTGATGTGGAAACGCATAAGCAGGATAAACACCATCTGTGTGTACTACCTTTGAACTTAATGAAGCCCCTCATAACACTACCATGCTTTCTTCTTTTCCTTATCAATTAAACAATTACACACTCACAAAATCAAACCTGGCTCCTCAACCCCCACCACAGGAAATAAAGACTGTGAGGGCAGACCTCAGGGAGATCCCAGAAGGCAGAGTCCTGTTCCAGTTATATACAGTACAGTACAGTACAGAGAGGGACAGAGAACGAAGAGTAGTTGAGCAGCCAGTGGTGGATTTCACTTACAGTAAAAGAAGCCATCTCGGGCATATCAGAGACCACAGGACTAGGGCAGGGCTGAGTGCCCTCACTACCTCATCTGATGAAACATTATCCATCCATCCATACCAGCTAGCAGTCAGCAGCACAGTGTAGCACAAGCATTTAAACCCATTCCCTAGCCTCTCCCTCTAAACCCAAAGGTTCAAGGCACGGTTAAAGATCATCTGCAGAGCCAATATTTCTGTCCGAACAACATGCAAGGCAGTTAACCCATTCCCAGTGATGCAACTATCCCATCTCATATAGAGGCAAAACTTTGCAAAGCTTGCCGCTGCGTGACTCATTTGTTGAGTACTGATTCTGCACGGGAAAGCAAAGCTTTGCAAACAAAGATCAAAAGCAGTTAGAAATAAATGACATGTCACTGGGAGGGACGCTATTGCTCTATTGCTTGATGCGGTCAGGTGGAACTCAAACTGAGCCTACTGATGTCCAGCATGTGGATATATTAACCAAATAAGTAGAAGCCCTTGCTGCTCCATTAGTTCAGCATTGTTACATTTACAATATTCTTCAAAGAGCTACGAGTGTGAGGGAACGCAAAAGCATCTAAAATCTAGGGAGCTCCTTTTGCTGTGAAGCACTTAGTGTGGAAAATCTAAACCAAATAGTGTTAAATTATAAGCCCTTTGACCAAACAATACCTTAATCAAGTACCCAATAAAGACTGCAAGGAACTCCAGTTTCTGAATATTGTATATTTAGAGAAAATGGGAACGATAGTGGTGACTTAGGGGTTACACCTAAGTGTTTTGGATATGGATATTTATTACTCAATATCCCGCAAGTAGGAAACAGAGGGAAAGCATTTACTAGCTTGTAAAATAGAGCTTTCAAAGGAAGATGGTTTGCAAAGGTTAGAAATAGTGATGAGATACAAAAGTATCTCATCAAAAGTATCTATAATGTGTTGCATGCAGCATGTCATTAGGTTGTGAGATGGTTCTGATCAGATACCTCATTCAAAGCTTAATGCACAGGGTAGAGTGCTTCTCACCTGTTTCCTTCCACTGATATAAATCCTCCCTTAACACAACCTTCTGGCTGTATATAGAAACTTTTTTTGCTTTGCCTCCTTCACTGGTCCCCCTCATAGTGCGTCAAATCTTCTTCACCAGAAAAATGAATAATCAACCCCAGTATGTGTGGAATCGTAATTTCTACCCGCTGCTCCATTTCCCCTGTCTGTCTGTATCTGTTTGTCTAGCTGGCTGTTGGAGGTGAAGGAGGAGGTCGGTGGTAAGGTCTCAGTTGTTCTGGCAGCAGACACCCTTATTGGCTGAGTTCTGAGTGGGCTCAACTGTGATGGGCACTACGTTGGAGGCTGGTGAGAAGTCTGAGTCACTTCGCCCTGACATCTGTCTCTGTGACACGATGTTGTAGATGGCTGTGATGGAGAGAAGGGTGAAAGTGAATGAGTTACGTGTAGATGCCTATAAATCCAGCCAACAGTGGGACATATTGTGATAAGGACAAACAGCATGGTAGAACAGAACAACAACTATTCTATCCAGACTCATGGCAGCAATGAAGGATTCTTTTCATCCTAAACTGGTATTGTTATGTCATGTGGCAGCGCAGAGTCTCATTTTAGGCATTCCCCAACGGGACAATATGCAGTACATTATGAAACTTGCTTCTGTAAACCCGCTTGCTCATGATACATATTTATCAGAAAAGAGCCGTTCAAACATCCGTAAGAACTACAGTGCAGTCAGTCTGTCATCATATTTGCTTCATCAATAAATTTCTGAATTCCATTTGAGAAAGTTTGGCTTAGGTGCTATTAGGGTGCTTGGTCAATCAACCTCAGGGGAACTGGACTACTGGTGAAAACATCTCCCTCTTATTTCTGGAAAAGACAGTTCTGAAAAGAACTACAATAATAATAAGGTTTAAAACCAAACAAGACCCATGGATCCACAGACTCTACATAAGACAAGCTGGGACTGGGACTACACATACAATAATCCATCAGGAAAAACCTCAGACTGATGCCACGTATGATCTTTCCTGATGTCTACACATGATGTCTTCACTACTTCACTGGGTCTAAAGCCTACTTCTCACTTCTTGTTAAAGCAATGCAAATGTACTCTCGTCTCCTGCCATAATGAGCCAATTAGCAAAGTTGATCAATGGGGCCTGTTGGTACGAAGTTGTGAATGATTTATAAATCACAGATAAAGCTGCGGTCTGGCCGGACTGGTTGAAACGGCTCAAGCTGAGACATCTGGGGGACATGGAGCAGACGCCGGGTACGAACAGCAAGTGGCACATGCATGTGGACTGATTAGAGTGGGTGCCCCACTCACTACTGTTGAGCCCTCCACTCAGTCACAACATTTGTTTTGTTTTTTTATCTATGGTCCCAAATCTGCATCAACACATGCATTTGTTTGTGCCTAATGGGGAAACAGCTTATAGACATTTACCAGTGAATCATATCTGTCAACCACCACCAGAAGTCCTGCTTGACTAAATGCATCTGGTAAGGATGGGTCCAATTATATTTGTCAGCACAAATACAGACCATTTGCTATTATTTGCTAGTAAGCAACAATGTTCATAGCATATTCCAGGTAACACAATGCCCATGACCTATATCTTTAACCTTATAAAAATTCCGGAGGTAATTTTGCCACAGACTGGAGACCAGGGAATGGCATCGAGAACAGATAAGAGGGATGCTGCTGCCATCTAGTGGCATTTGAATGGAAAAAACACTTTAAGTGTTGATACGTATACATGTTTACTGGATAGATTAAGAGCTTTAGACATCAGAGCGCTTCAGTTAAACACATTTTGTGATTTGATATAGACTTTAAAAATGGGAAAAAGTAATGAAGACAAAAAGGGGAACTCACCTTTGAGAATAGTGTGGAAGGCGAGCTCTACATTAGAAGAGTCTAACGCTGATGTTTCCAGGAAAGACAAGCCGTACCTCTCTGTAAAACACACATGAACATAAAACCACCATATGCTATTGGTCTTTAACTCTCAGATCTAAAATGGGCTGCAGTGAATTTTACGGCTGTGCTGCACTGGTATGAACGCCACGCTAATCAAACACGCTGTACGAACTCCAGCGCTCTCAACAAGAATGTTGTCGTTTCCACTGCTTTATGTTTGATAGTTAAACATTAACTGCTTTGACATCAGGGCTGAATGTTAATAGAAAAATGTGACATTGAGATATAGTTTTGGCAGAACAGATCAAAATTCTCATCCTGTGGATCCTTTTAAGTCTGTCTGTCTGTCTTCAATCAAATCAAATCACACGTCCTACTTCTACCACAGATGGTTTAGTTTTAGTAGTTTAGTTTAGTTTGGGAAAAACAGCACCTGTTTTAATAAATCCTTCAACATGTGTGTCGCAATTTCATTAATGACATGTGATGGACAATTTCTATAAAAAATATAAGTGTACCCTATGTGGTTTAAAAACAGTCCTGGAAAATTTAAATCTTTTAAGTTTTCACTTGTTATTAAGGAGCAAAGAGTTTTGATATGTCCTGTTCGAGTTTATTTAACTGTCTATGTTCTGTAATGGGGCAAATTCACAGCTGTAATAATAAAGGAGGCCATTGATACACAGAAAGAAAGAAATTGGCCCATATCATTAAAACATTGTTAGACGAGGAAAGAAAACTCATTTCTATCCTTCTTATGCTGATTAACATGCTTCCTGAATTGGACTTCCTTACAGACAGTCCTATCAAGAGTCATTCACCAGGAAGAGCAGGTGTGACACTGTTCTTGAAAAAAGCACACTCTTTACACTCGAGGAGAAGACCACAGCTTGATTCTCACGATCAACAATAACAAAGTATACTTAAATCGTACTTCATTTTAAAGCAAGACTGTAAAATATTCAATACGGCTATGACACAAATGGGGTGAATTATATTTAAATGCAACTAAAAGTGAAGTTTTTTTGACTTGTACTGTACTTTATTACAAAAACTCAAACCCTTTCACGTCAGGGACACATTTATATAAAATCCTTTACAATATCAACGTAGAAACATCTCCATTCTTCATGAGAATGGCTGTTTGACATAAGCCGTACAGATTTTGCTGAAAGTTATTTTTGACACAAATACAACCACTGATTAAAGTGCTGTGATTTAATATTTGGCCCACTCCAATTTTCTTAGTTCTCATACCTTATTGTGTTGGATCTTCCACAATATATTTTTTAAATGAACAAAGCAAACCTAAGTAAAGACAAGGTACATGCTTTAAATTATAATGGTATTTGTTTTGAACCAAAAAGTTTACCTGATAACAGTCATGCCTGAATGAAAAACTATTTCAAGCCCTAAGTAACTAAATCCAGACTAAACTACCAAACTGAATTAATATCTGGTTGGAGCTGGATAAAACACACCCAGACCCCGTCACTATCAGACCTGTTCAATCACATCGTCACTTCAATAGACCATTTTCAGAAGCAAGAAGTTGGCCTATCACCAGTAGCACACTATGCCAAAATCAAAACAGATTCTAGAAGACCTTTTTTCATCTTTAGAGGAGATGAAGGGAAAAGG
Organism: Lophius americanus; assembly: GCA_037951165.1. Taxonomy (NCBI): domain Eukaryota; kingdom Metazoa; phylum Chordata; class Actinopteri; order Lophiiformes; family Lophiidae; genus Lophius; species Lophius americanus. Next base: position 2,116,046 of record JBBDHG010000043.1, read on the forward strand.
TCACTGATATACATTATTGTTACAAAGCTATTTCTAAGGCTCTGCTGCTGGCCTATAACTCCTCGACATAGGTCAAAGTTCATGGCTCCACTCTTTTTAAAGACACAGCAGACCCAGATGAACATTAAGGCTCGTCTGAATTTTGTCCCCGCACACCTTGATAATCCACAGAGCTTCTGGGAGAATATTCTATGGACTGATGAATGAAAGTTGAACCGTTTGGGAGACAGGGCCGTTTTACATCTGGTGTAAACCAAACACAACATTCATCAAAAAGAATATCATATCTACGATCAAGAAAGGAGGTGTCACCGTCGAGAATTTGTGTTTTCCAGGACTAGAAAATTCTGAGGCAGTCTGAGAATTGAGTATCAAGCAGCAAGACAATGATTGCAAGTAGAAGCGTAACTTCACCCATGACTGAATTAAGTTGAAGTTTGGCAGTGGCCTAGTAAAGGTCCAGACCTGAACCCCACTCAGATACTGAACCAGGGCCTAAAAATAAAGTTCCTGCTCACAAAGCCTTCAATAAGGCTGCAACAAATTAGTTCTGCAAAGAAGAGTGGGCCAGCATTTCACAACGGCGCTGTTAGAGACTGATCTGCAGCTATTTACGGAATTGAGTTGCAGTTGTTGCTGCTCAAAGTGAAGCTCCTAGTTTTTAAATTCAAGAGGAAAATTTTGATTGATGCTTGTTGTACTGGATTACCCTTTTGCCTTTGAATAGAAGTATATTCATTTTAAACTTATATTTGTGTTTTCTCAGGTTGTATCAACAACAGCGATGTAATAACGCACTGAGGGAGTTCATTAAAAGAGTCAACGGGTCAGTCTATGTTCTTAATTACGGCTTTAAGCTGCTGATAAGGTTAGAGGTCCGAATATTTGTACCATAGATATATTTTGGCTAGAAACTGAATGCGCTCACACAACAGGTACACAAATATACCAAAAACCTGTGACATTACCTGCAAAACCCTTGGCTTCATCGGTGGGCACTGCCCTCAGGTGGCGTAGATCACTTTTGTTGCCCACCAGCATGATGACTATGTTGCTGTCGGCGTGGTCCTGCAGCTCCTTCAGCCAGCGTGCAGCGTTTTCGTACGTCAGGTGTTTGGCGATGTCATAAACCAAGAGAGCTCCAACTGCTCCACGGTAATATCTAAACGACATGCGAGAGCAGAAGATAATATAAAATCCGACTTGTGATGGCACGTTGATTTCAGTAATATTATGGATGTGTCAACATGAGCATTACCAGCATTGAAAAACAAGGACGATCAACAACAATGATTGGAGGGGAGAAGAAAAACATTAGATAAGGCGTCACCTATTGGACCCATATCAAAGAAAGACATGATTCTTAGTGAGCCCAGGAGTCAGAGCGAATCTGAAGCCATAAGACTGAGTGTCATTATAGACTCAAATTTGGTTGTTTTTTTAATCCCAAAGTAGTACGGGGAGTGCTTTTTTTTCCACCTGAGAATAATTAAGAAAGTAATCCCATTTTTACCAAAATGGGATGTTAAGAAACTGATTAAGATTTTTTTTAGGCTAGACTTCTACAATGTTATTTTTACTTGTCTGCACAAAACATCTAAAAAGAAATTCAAAATGATAAAAAACTTTTTGACTACATTTTTAACATAGATCTAGACCAGAGAGTTCACACCCATGTCCTGTTTAAACTGAGCCGGCTCCATATTTCTTTTAGAATTGGTTTGAAGGTCCTCTTAATTACCTCAAAGGCTCAGCTTTAGCGTCTTCATACATCTCTGAACTTTTAATAGCCTGGAGGTCCTTCAGAGTTGGTCTCTTAATCGTGCCCAAATCTCCACTAACAAGCTGCTTTTATGAATTGCTCCCCTACACCAGGGGGAGACCCGGCCCTCCTAAACCCAAGAGGCAAAGTCTGTGGCTAGCTTTAAAAAAAAAGATCACAAACCACAAATGTACCACAAGAAATGATGCTAACCTATTTACATCTTTTATTTCCTACGACAAAACAGTTTTTAACTATTTATTTATATTTTCTGTTATCATATTCAAATATAAAAATTAATTTCCCCCTGAATTCATAAAGTTCTATGTCATATCTCTCTTATTATTAGAATAATTATTGTTACTATTATAATGGCCATTATTGGTTTTATAAAAACTTGAGAAAATTCAGATTTTCTCAAGTTTAGTTTGATTCTGGCTGCCTGATAGTATTTGCTCATGTTAGCTCTTGATTTTCAATGTTTTCCATTCAAAGATCGTTGAGCTGCAGTTTATGAATGGAAGACGCTGTAAAAATAAAGTTATTATTATTACTATTAAGCTGAACTCTAAAAGGTGTGACAAAAAGAGGAAGAAATCATAAAAAAGACTTTAGGAAAGACAAAATAGGTCCAATTTGTAGCTTATATCCTTTAGAATGCTTTAGATCTGTTCCTAAATTTCCAGAAGTTATAAAGCAAAATTTACTTTTAAATGTAATTCAGGGACGGATGATGGTCGCTGGTCGGAAGTTTATAATATTTTCCTGAAAAAAACCCAGCCGTTCACAATACATTCAGTCTTTAGGTGACTAACAGGTGTGACAAAAATCAAGGTACATGCATGAGGGGGCAGTTGGGCACTTCAAAATTCCTCTTCTTCTTCACACCTGTATGACGGACAACATTTGTTTAAACTGTTCACGTAAAGATGTGTGTGTGCATGTCAACAGTGTGATGGTGCTTCCACAACATGAATAGTACTCACGCGGACGTGATTGCCCGGTACCGCTCCTGTCCAGCTGTGTCCCAGATCTGAGCCTTGACGGTCTTGCCTTCTACCTGGATGCTGCGTGTGGCGAACTCCACCCCAATGGTGCTCTTGCTTTCCAGGCTGAACTCATTCCTCGTGAAGCGGGACAGCAGGTTACTCTTTCCTACGCCTGAATCTCCTATCAGCACCACTACAAGGGAAAAAAGGGGGGGGGGGGTCGAGTAAAAGAGACCATCATCATCATCATCAGCGCAGTCACCTGGTGTGCTGGAGATTCTACCTGCAAATCTTGTTTTCCTTTAAATAAGCTCTTTTCACTGATGAGTTCAACAGAATCCAATTCTTAATGTAAAGGCACATACATGATAGCAGTTGTCTATAACAGCTAATTCAGTCAAGGAGAAGATTAAATAAAAAAAGATTTTATTAACTCATTTCTAATCTTATTTCTTTAGTTAGCCCAAATCGCTTGTGACATGAGGCCGAATCCGAAAAAACTAATTGTTTTGGGAAATGCACGCAGACTGAACACATTCATTTTAGTTAAAGCAGTTATTTACAGAAAGTTTCATCCATTAAATGTACTTTTCTCATGCCAGTATATTTACATATACTTACATACATTTTATAATCCCTTAGAAAAGACCCAGAGAGAGAGATAGACTTTTAATAACACGTCTGCTCCAATCATTCGCTTCTACTTTACATATCAGGCGCTAAAAAAATTCATCAAAACAGCCAAAATCCCCATTCCTACAAACATCAGAGAATTATTCACTGACATGAGGAGAGAAAAGTTAATGAATATATATTAACAATTAATGTGAGCTTTTACTTTAATATTCAGTGTGAACTCATGGGGGGGGGGGGGGGGGGGGGGGGGCTTTAAATCTGCATCTCCCCTTGTGTCTGAAACTACTTTCACAATCAGAAGATGGGTTAAAAGACGTCAAAGGTCCTCCTACCACAGCAGCACACGACCCTGCTATTAGGAAATAGGAACTTGTTAAGGAATGTAGAAACTACATGAACAAACCAACCTCTGTGTCTCCACTTGCTTTTGAGCAACAGGGCTCCTTCAAAAGAGCAAATGAAGACACAAGCATTCCTCATAAAGAGCGGCTTTATGTAGGTTTGGCAATAATCTGAACATAAGACATGTAATAGAGAACTACACATACCAACGAACGGTGTGGCTCTCCTGTGTCAAAAGCGTAACGCTGTCATTCTCCATTTCATCTCACACAAAAGATCATGGGCGGAGGACAACAATTACTTAGAAACCATTTCCTTCCCTCTTCCATCAGGCTGGTATCATCAGTTAACAACTATTCACTCACTTACTGTTGGGGTTTGCATTCCTCAGCGAAGAAGAGATGAAACCACTCTCTTAAACCCCTCCAAACACATTTTTACGTTGCTTTCTCAGTCCCTTGTAAAGCACTTAGCATAAAATGCTTATAGATTATAATGTATATACTTGTGCACCGTAGGCCAAAAGTTAAAATTCATGCTATTTGTCTATTTATTTATGAGTTAATGCCTAAAAACCTTCAAAAGTGCCCTATCTCACCATGGCTTTGAAAACATTATTATGACATCATGATGTGAGGTCAGGATGTGATGTCACCCAAATGGAATCATCTCTACGCCAAAAACCATAGAACGTAATAATTAAAAAAGAATCATATCCAGGCCATTCACAAAATGATTAAATAATAATCTGATCAAAATGATCTATTTTAACTTAATTGTTTTTTATATTCTTCAGAATAGTTTCAAGTAATCCCCATAAAAGGTTCTGGATGCAACAAATATATTATAATTCATCACTATTTCCACGTCATTTTCCACAGTCTTTATCGCCTCTGAATGTTCATCCCGGTTTAATTTTTCAATTAACATCCACTGACATAAACATCATGGGTCATTTAGTCACAAAGCCAAACTTTGACCACCCTACTACCAAATGATCAAGGAGTGCCGGATGGTCATATATACCACAAAAGATGTAGCACTCAACTATGCAAATATCAAAAAGTCTGTACAGATCCACCACCACACCTGTTCATTAAACTGGGGAGCATTGCTGCAGCCGCAGGTTGATTAGTTGTTACTTACACTTTAATTTGACAGTGACAATAAATGGCTATTCTTTTTCAATAAGGGTTATTTGGATTATTACACTGTGATTACACTAATACAATAATGGTGGAATAAATTAGGAAGAATACAACAATTATATTGTTGTTTGTACTTATTTGTGTAACTATTAAGCATGAGCTAAACTTTCACAATGGTGACGGCCAAAGTTCTATCTATGTCTATATTTCAAGTGCTGTGTTAAGACATTAATGCTTCCTGTCCACTGAAATGTAAGACGGCCTTTCATTACAGATACAGGACGTTTAGAGTTTGTACTAACAGCTAGTGTGTTGCAGTAACTTCAATACGGCAAATAGGAGCGGCTCCAAATAAGGCTCTGTCTAGCATGTATTACAATATTACACAGAAAACCCGCACCAACTTTTTACTAATGAGAGTTCTCTGCTGTGAATGTTGGTGAGATGAGTTTAGCTACACTCTGCGTAGATCTGTAAACTCTAGAACATCAGAACAAAACGTAAGGAAATGCCGAGCTGTGACCCTGAACTACTCATTGGACAAAAGCCTGTTTATTCTTTTTGATTAAACCGGTTGAATCTAGTACACCGGACCGTACAAACCAGAAACCTACGCTACACTATTAAATGAAAAACATTGAATTGAGAAAGCATACAGATGATTTATTCTAATAAATATGGAAAATATGTGTAAAAATTATTCCTATCTGTTCATTTACAAAAATGAAAAAAAAAAGACAACAAAAGAAATGCTTAGAGAGCTTGTAGGCAAAGTCATCACTTGAATACATTTCCCCAACTGAAACTAAAGGACAGACTGGGGCTAGCTGCTTAGCGTGCTAACGTCAGTAAATACATCAACAGATAAAAAGTCTTTGCCATAATGTGAAAACTGTAATTTCTTCAAATTCAGGGGTGATTATTTTCATTATTTTTTTAAACATTTCAAACTAAAGGTCATAATACATATTGCATATATAATGTTTGACCATTCATTTTATCCAAAGTACTGAAGATATTAGTATAAACTGTATGTATATATTAATACTTTGAAGATGGCTGAAATCATATATTCGGTAGTGAAATGTTTTTTTATTCCAAAAAGAGAAGAGTTGGTATGAGTTTGTCTGTTTCTTTAAAAATGAAAGTAATGGGACTCATACACAGTCCAGAACAGAGAGTGACTAGTGCCAAGAAGTATGCATGCCTTGAAATGGACCGCATGTTGACCATCTTTGCTGTAATAGGGAAAGGTTTATGTGAATCACCAATAGCTCACCCAATTGGACTCATTGTGTTGAACAGCGAAGTACAAGAGGAAGCTTTTGGGGACAACTATACTATTCTGACTATACTGACTGAGTGGCAGTTGATACCTTATCAACGTTCTTTTTCTCTTATACATGATTCAGATAACTTTGCTATTTGGTCCCCACACATCTGTGCTACTTTTATCGTAGAAATGAATGAGCAAATCTCCTCTACGCTCAAGGACAGACATTATATGTGGCAACACACACACACACACACACACACACACACACACACACACACACACACACTAACACACACCCCACAGGCAGGTATTTCCAGTTTGACAACACATCCTTTCTAGTGTGACCCTTCATTTCCCCTTGTTAATGAAAAGCTGAAACTATGAACTACCTGCTTAACCAGATGGGAACATTCACTTTACCAACAAATTTAAGTTTATGTTATAGAAGATGAGCCATTATGAATTTTACATGTGGTTACAGGGAGAGGCTAATATATTAAGGCCTCTTAGATAACAATGACAGCTGTTTGGGACTTTGTGTGTTTGACGTGTCACCAAGATAGCTGTTATTAACACTGGAAGACATGGTTTTACCACAGTCATTTATACTTAAATGTAGATTGATTGAACCTGTTCGGATTGGTCTGCTTTCCTCAATTTATGACCCCCCCTCATAAACTGCATCCTGAGATGATTACGTCATCATCAGCCTGCAGGTTGATGACCAACATGACGGCAGATGCTTCTTAACGCCACACATAAGCTTCAGGATGAGACTGCACTCATATGGCCGTGCGCCTTTAACACCTTGTCTTGACTCTGTGTCCATTAACAGCAGCCAGAGAGCTATGCAGCAGGTACGCTGAGCTCGAGCTCGCTCCGAGGAACACCTTGACGTTACAGGTCAAGGTGTTCCTAGGCATTAAATGGCAGGTGTTCGCATTGGAGTGGAAAGTTAGCCACACGGCAAAATATAAACAGGAACTCACCTTTGAAAAGATAGTCATACTCGTCCTCTCTATTCGTCATGGCTCCTTCTCTGTGGCCGTTCTACGTCTTTTGTCGAACTCAAACAAACTTCTGCCTTTACGTTGACGTTATTCAGCTAACGTCACTTAAGAGATAAACGGGCGGCCGATAACGACGTTGGCTTCTTACGAGGGACGGTAGATTCTCACTCAGACGACAGCAATTAGTCACTGTAACGATATTAAAATGGGACACTTTCGTTCAAGCGTTAAAAGATCCTAATGGCAACTAGTTGCTGGAAAACTTTCGCCTCCTCTTCCTCGTCCTCTGTCACTTGCCATTACCGAGTCTGCGACGAAACGTCAGTATCTTAGTCCCGCCTCTGGTTCGCTCCTATTGGTAATAAGTTGATCAATACCTGTCACGAGCGATCACATGATTGGTCCGCTGTTCTTCACTAATGATTTGATAGCTGTTGCTGACTGTGATGACGTAAGCGGTCCCAAGCTTCAACAGGTATAATTAAGAAGCAGCAAAAAAAAAATTAGAAAATAAGCAGTAATTTGAAGTTTATAATGTGCTATTTATTTATTAATTCATTGATTGATTTATTATCTCCACTCAGAGAGGAGGTTATGTTTTCATTCCTGTGCAATTGTTTGTCTGTTTGTTTGTTTGTGAATAAGATTTTTGAAGATCTACCGGATGGATTTGCATGAAACCTTACGCAGAGGTAGGTTTTTGCACATCCTAGCGGTGATTATATTTTGATGACGTTAGACATCATGCAGCATGTAAGACAAAATAGAATAAAATAATAAGACGTTTTGAGAATTGACTTCACACTATGGCTATTTTTGCCTTTGTTCCTTTGATTCCTTTGATGTTCATTTGGGGGTGGAGCTAACTTTCAAGAGTTCCTCTTATTCCTTTGATGTTCCTCTGGGGGCTCAGTGGGCTGAACACAGAAGCTGAAGTAGAAGGCGCAGGAAACGACCGTCTACAGATTACTCGAGGAGAAACTCAGAGAGTTTGTTGGAGTCGTAGGTAGATTAAGAGGTTGGCAATAATTCAGACATTAATGAAGGAATCTGCATGAATCTTTTAAGGATCTAGGGTAATGTTGTACCTTTGGAAGAGGTTTACACTCTCTGAGTGCTTTTTATAGTTTATTTACTATAATTCTTTAGTTAGTTGGTTAGTTATCGAATATTACCAAAATGCTACATGTCACATTAAAAATTAGTTCAGATTGAATGTTGATAAAACAATAATAGTTTTAGCAAAAGCTGGAAGCTACAATTAGTATGTATAGCTTTAATATAGCTTAGCTATATAGCATATGCAAGAGCTGATGTATGTAGCAGTTAAGCTGATGTGATGATGTGATGTGATGTCACAAGAATCTCGCAGGAACACGTGTCACTGCAGCTCCTCTGGAACAACAAAAGAAACCATGCTGGGAATTTAAAGACGTTGGTAGTGACAAGAGGTTGTTTTATTTTGGGTTTCAGGGAGAGTCTGCGTTGAGCCTGTTGGCTCAAAATGCACTTGACATTTTTTTTATCTGCCTGACGTGATCTGGAAATTTAAAAGTTCTCATGACATTGTAAGGCTTTGCACTGAGGACATAGTCGTGGGCCCCTCAGTTGTAAAACATGGTTAAATACAAAAGTTATTATAAGTTATAGTGATCTAAGTCGATAGAGAATAATTGCAGTCTGAAAATAATTTCATCAAAACGTATTATTCATGTGGGATAAACTAGTTTCACATTTAATCCGGTTATTCGTACAGAGGAAATCATGGCTGAGAAAAGAGGAAAGCAGTTTGTATTTAATGTTTTGGTAACTTCCTGCAAGTTGAGAAGGGAACAAAAAAAGTTTTTTGAATGCATAGACTTCATGTCTACATATCTTTTTGTCCAGAAAACTGGACAAAAAAAATGAAAAAAAATTTCATTTTCAAGACAAGCAGAAAATGAAAATATGAAAAGGCTTTATATCAACCTTTGTTTTCTTTTGGGTACTTTGAAGTTAGAGCCAAAGTTTTCCCGCTAAAGAAAAGTCAAGATAAAGAAATGATGGAGTTCTGAACATTACATTAAGGTATGCGGTTCAAGTCTAAATCTGGTGCCAAACTCTTTATTCCAAAGTCCAAAACCGAGAAATTCAGAGGAATCAGTGACTCTAAATTGAATTGATGTGAATGTGAGAAGGAATTTTTAGTCTTTGTAAAGTAGTAATCTTTTGCCCAATGTCAGCTGGTATAGACTCTGGGCCCGTTTATCCTGGCACAGGGTAAGCAGCTATAGAAAATTGATTCATGGTCTTTTCAGTAAGATACAGCAAGTCATGAGTCGATACTTTAATCGGTATATATTATATGTATTCATGAAAGCTTTTTTTTTTTTTTTACCCATAAACAGAAGAAAAAGACAAATACGAATTTTATTATTTCAAGTTAATCTAGTATATAATTCTGTATTTTTAAAATCATCTCAAGTTTGAAGGTTTGTTGGTAATAATACGTAACACAATAATACCATAATCTTCTTTTTTAAAATACTTGATTGAGAAACTTTATTAACACAACAAAGTTGACAACACAGATACAGTGACTAACAGTCACGATGTACAGAATAAGATGTAAAAATGCATAATAAAAGTCAGATTGACTGCAATCTCTTTGGTTGGAGAATTTCATTGTCATTGCAAAAATATTACCCTGTATGAAGCGCTCAGACAAAAACACACGAAGGTTTCATTAAAAGTTTGGGAAAGCATCTGAACAATTCTCACACATTTAAAAACAACTTTTATGCCTGACTTTGATAACCTATCACATGTATTATGAAATGTATGAGATATATAAAGATATGTCCCACATTTATTATGGGGAAGGCAAACAGACAAGGTTGGAGAGTCCACCCATAACCCCTGCAGGCAACATGCGGACGAATGATTTGGCATGATGCTGAACTCCAAATGACTGAATCCCCACGTCCGAGTGAGTATTTGTATAAATGAATAGCTATCGCTCCTGATGAGCAGGTTTGGCTTTGCGTGAATGTTTGAATGTGCATTAAAGGGAGTGATTTCGGTATGTACCGCAATTTAACACTCTCCGCCTTTAATGAGTTTGTGGTTACACATCAACAAAATGGTATTTCATTAGGTAATAACTGTGTATTTATGCTGCAATGGTCACATTCAACATATCAGGCATAAGAAGAGGAGAGGAAAAAGAGATATAATCTTTGAAATGTAGATTAACTAGGTTTGAATTATTCCTTTTGTTGAATATGTACTCTTTCTATTTGTCAGTTTATTGGTGTGTATGTGTGTGAGATTGTGATCGTAAAACAATCATTTGATCTGAATGATCATTTGATGGTTTTGTCATTGCCGCTGTGTTCGCATCCCCCGCCGCCGATCTTTTGTGTCAACGAGATACCCCAAAAACTATATCATGTATCATTATCAAAGTTTACATCCAGATAGACCTTAGAGCGAGGAAGAACTGGATTGATTTCGGGGAGGGCCGGTTGTTCACCTCAGACACTATGGGGAACTTTATCTCCAATATTTCCGTTCCCTAATTGATCAACTTTGAGTACAATTTAGTCCAGATTTGGTGGAACCTTTTTATGAAATACATTGTTTCTGGGATATAATTTCACATCTTTAGGACGTGGTAAACCTCAAATCTCTAAAAAGAAAAAAAAACAAGTCTGTCAGTGAGCCATGAGAGTGATAACTGACGATGCTTCATACGCGCTGCCAGGGCCCCGAAAATAAAGCAAATGGTCCAGTTGCACAACAGACATTTTGTCAAAGCGTGAAGAAACACAGGTAATGACATGCCGGTTCTATTAAGAGATCCCAGTAAGTAAGACGCTGAAACAACACCCAGTGTAGCAGGATCTCTTCTGAGTGGAATGCGGTAAGCATTAATAGCTGTGACACGTCAGGCGTCTGCTGTGCAAAGACTGCTGATGTCAGCAGTTATTCATTACCTCCGCCAATGAGTGCTGGAATGAGAGCTTGAGGAGGTTACATGATGATCCTTTTGTGTTTTGTTTATCCTGTTTGCTACCAAGATATTTTGAAACCTTGTCGACATTTTTTTGACGAAGTGTCGTAAAGGGGTGGATCGTGATTTTGAGGCAGGCGCATGTGGGAACGTAGATTCTGGAACACTTTTTTTCCCTCTTCCTTCAACATCGAGTGACGGGACCATTGATATGTAAGAGCATGCATGTCGATCTCGTTAGAAATCCTCGACATGTTCACAAAATCCGTAAAAACCAAGATAACACATGCAGCACTTCTACATACATTTCCTGACACGTCGTCAGTGTTGAGTCCTGGAGTCGGTGGGGGTCTCGGCTCTTACAACAGACAAAGTTGATCAGGCCTTGACCTTTATCCAACTGACGTCCTACTCAGGCACCATTAGTTATTAGAGAGTCACCCTTCTTCAACCAGAGCCATCTACTAGCCATCTATATCTATCAAATAGTCAAATTAAGAGAAACTCTGTATCCAATTGGCCATCTACTGAAATCTATTGAATTTCCAGAGATGCTTTTGAAAGCAGGAAATCCGTACAGGGTAACACACAGTATCGGGCCACAGGTGGAATCAGAGCCACAGCCGCTGCTGAGGTCGCCGTCTGCACACATTAATGTATGTTATACCATTAAACCTAAACGGCTCCGCAAAAAACGTTTCCAAATATTTCGAAAAAAAAATACGAACGATAGGACGGTTAAAATAAACCCAGGTAATCTTGTGAGGGTTCGTCACTATATAAAACAATGAATGGGTGCAGATTTGGATCCCGAGCCAAATCAGAGTCCGGATCTATGAGATTAGCAGTGATGGAAAGACGTAGAAAAACTGCTCTGATGCTCATTTATAGAGAGAAAATGCAGATTCTGAGTCATTCCAAATGTATTAATGCATCTGCGAAAAGGTAAGACGTGAGGTGAAAAACAGAAAAATCTGTTGTTAACTACTGATGATAAACTCATCCTTCCACCAGACAAGGAGAAACCTTCCAGGGGTCGAGGAATTGCGTCGTAATACTTGCTGGCATGGTGGTTGACATGAGACATATTCATCAACGTTAAAATGTATAAATGTTAGGGATCAACTTTTTTATGTATTCAGATATTCAAACACGCATTTATTCTATAAAAAATAAACTTACATATAAATGCATTGTGTTTTATGTTTGCATTTATGGAGTTTAGTCTGGAAACTATGTATTTCACCATATTATGAAGATATTTTAGCGGCCATTCTGAAGTTTTATGACAGGGGCGTTGGCTGACGTCTGCACGCCGCTTCTTTTTCTAGTTTTAGGATTCAAATGGGTATTTTAAGCCTTTGCTTTGTAGGACAGCTGGAGAGAGACAGGAAAAGGAAGAGAGAGAGAGAGCAGGAAGTCAAGACGCAGGTTAAAGGGTTAAAGCAAATCCCTGGTTACTGCGAGAGAAAGTTCAAACTGCACGTATTTTAAACCAAGTCTATGCGCAGAAAAAACACCAAAAAAAACACAAACCTGTTTATTTCTCTACAAAACTCTAACCAATCTCCTCCCTCGTCGTCAGCTGGAGCGCGAGCACAGCAGTGACCCATGATCTGTACGTAGACTGCTGTACCTGTCATTCACATTATTTAAAACAACAGTCCTATTCTTCTGCATGGTCCATAAATGCAGCATCCTAATGCTAAAACGCTCTGAGTGTTTAATTTCATACAAACGCTGAGTAATCACCGGGGACTGTTTGCATCGGTATCCGTCTGGAGCTTCACGCATTCACATTCATAAATAATCTTTTGAATAAGTTAGACCTCCATGCATAGAAACAGGAAGATCTGTAATTTCATGGCGGCGTCTCTTAAGCCAGGACCCTTAATGTTTGCGGCCACGGTTGCTGTGTCGCTCCTATCCCTGAGAGATCAAGCACGGTTTTGTGGGTGAAGGCAGAAATAACCTGCCAAGCACCTGGAGGTCCCCGGGACCCTTGGGGACCCTGTCATCAGAGGTTCCTGCAGCAGGGCTTCTTCTCCTCCGTGTTTTCGGCTCTGGCGCTGTTCAAGGTCAGAGCACTAATGGGGCCACGACTAACTTCCTTACTCTTCGCCTTTTTTTGGATCTCTGGAAAAATTAACACAGATTAAACATGTATATCATGCAAGGGCAGAAAGAAGCTGAAGTATTCCCAGGGTCCAATGGGATCATAATTAATCACAGGGCTTTGAAAAAGTATTGAACCCCCTCCTACTTCCTTCTATCTCTGTGTGTCACTCACTAAATGTGTCAAATACTCAAAATCTTACAAAGAGTATTTTTTCATTTTCTATTTTCTGATTGCACTTGATTTACGACATAATCCCTGAACAAGTTACATTTCACTGAGATATAAAGACTTTTTTAACTCAAACAAATCTTGAAAGTATCTCAAAAGCTTATCGTAAATGTCATGTCTTAAATTTTACTCTCTAGTCTTCATCTAATCGAAATACAGTGCAAAAAAAACACCGGGGAAAAAACAACTTTTAATATTGCTGGCTGATTCTGAGACACAAAACTTCCCATTATTAGTAAAGTATAGTTAAACATTAGATTTACCGACTCATTTCAAAAAGTCCTTTATCTAAATCTCTCCACTTATTTCTATTAGTCTTACCAAACAAATCTTCACTTGTTCTATTGGCAGATTTCTTTTACTTATTACAAGCGAAAAACACCTGGTAATCATTATATTTGTACTTCTTTTAGAAGGAAGATGTTTTCCAGAGTAAATAGACTATGATCATCGTCAAATGGAGTAGAAGAATGGACTTTGGTTAGCTCATAGGTCTCACCAGTAGCACACGGGGCCAAAATCAAAAGAAATTCCTGAATGAGGAAGAAGAAGCTGATTGAAACGCATCTGTCGCTGAAGTGTTGCAAAGCGCTCTCTAAAGCCACAGATCCACAACGGGGCACATTATCTACGACTGGATGAGACTCATTCAGGAACAGCCCGCCTCCCTAAACTCATCAGAGATCAAAGCTCCTGGAGTCGCTCCAGACTCTGGGTCAAAGTGTCATGCATGGATGAGTGCTGAGGCAAAAACCGCCGCTCACCCGGTAGAACATTAAGGATAGTCTGAAATTTGTTTTCCACAGCACACCTTCATCAACGTCAGAGCTTTTTTCAGAAGGGAAACTTTCTATGGTCTGATGGGTTAAAAGTTACATAGTTTGTAACGTTACAAATGAGCAAGTAGGTTTATATAATCGAAGATTTATGCTCAATACCAGAAAAGTCTGAAGGGGAATGTCAGGTCATCAGTGAGGAGTGGTTGAAACTGCTGCAGATGATCCAAAGGAAAACAATGTCTCAAAGGGAATGGATTGAATATTTTCCATTGGCCTACTCAAAACCTGGACCTGAACCCCGTTAAGATGCTGTGGTGGGAACCTGACAAGATGAGTTCATGCTCAAAACCCTTTAAAGTTGCTGACTTAAAGCGGCCCATAAAAAGAAGAGTGGGCCAGCATTCCCCCACAGTGATGTCAGGGACTGATCACCAGTTTGGTTGCAGTTGTTGCTGCGAGTGGAAAAACTAACTAATAGGTCCGGAGGGCAAAATACTTTTTTCATGCCGCTGGTACTGGGTTGCATTTGTTTTATGTTAAATTTCAGATTCGTAAGAGATACACAACTTTAGAAGGTACGAAGGATGATTTAAAAAGTAAAGAACATCTTCAGATAAGTTCCGGTGGTTTCTTTCTGCTGTTGTCAATCAAATGTCTGCATCAGGACAACAGAAGGGTCAGGATATCCTGACCTGGACTTCCCTGGAGGTTAACAATGTGAGGAAGCATGTTTGTGGGAAAACGTCTGCTCAACTCAGATCATATATATGTCTGGGGATAAAGTCAACAAAACGTTAAAGGAAGAAAAATGGAGGTAAACCACGCATGCATAAAGAGAGATGCTGAAAAGCAGCAGCCACCCACTCAGTGGGATAAAACCCCTCCTCTGTTTGTAAGAAGAGGTGCTTCTATTATGTGTCTCTGGGTGTCGGACCTAAAGAACATGTTTGCTTAACCGCTTCCAACAAAGCAGCCGAGATAGATACGTTACAATGAATTACCTGATAGGACATTGTTGAATGCTGCCTCCACGTTAGTGGATTCCAGAGCAGAGGTCTCCAGAAACAAAAGGCTGTTCTTTTCTAGGTAATGAAAAAATGTACATTTAAAACATCTTATTAGTCATTTTTCTTCAAATCCACATTCCCAAACAAACACAAACGCCACTATCAGTCTTCTCATATGATCTTCAAAGAATTTACGGATTTAGTGACCAGTACTGGGCCGAATAAAGATATCTTCTGAGCCATAACATTATAACCACTTGCCAATGTTGTGAAGGTCTCCCTTATCGCCACCAAAACAGCTTAGTGATACTTTCTATCAGAACTAGCACAAACTTTTCAGCCATTTGCACTTGAATATCACAAATTTCTGGGATCAGAAAACTGGCCAGCCTCCGCTGGCGCCCATGATCCTGTCGCCAGTTCAGCAATGGTCCTTGCTTAGACCACTTTGGTAGGGACTACCCACTGCAGACTAGGAACAACTTCCACTTCTGGAGATGCTGTAACCCACTGGTCTAGCATCACTATTTGGCCCTTGTCAAAAGTGCTTGGGTCCTTACTTATAGGACACAAATGTTCACTTCCTTCCCAATATATCCCACCCACTAACAGTTGCCATGGTAACAAGACAATCAATGTCATTCTGATTTCGCCTGTCAGTGGTTATAATATAATGGCACATTGGTCTATATTTAATTGCAAAGTAGATTCTAGAAATGGCAGTTTAGAGTAATTTTTGCAAACATAAGGAATAAATGGGCACAGATCTGACTCGTTCAGTGCAGACACTCAGCCAGTTGCTGTTTGGTGAGCAAACATCCACGTTCTCGACAATCATCATACATACATTCTTTTCCTACTGACTAATTATTAACTGTGAACATACACCATTTATCACAGAGGCAACACCTGTTGGCTTTATACCTGCAAAGGCTTTACCCTCCTCTGAGGGCACAGACCTCTCTGATTCCAGGTCAATCTTGTTGCCCACCAGCATGACCACAATGTTGCTGTTGGCGTGTTCGTACAGCTCCTTCAGCCAGCGCTCCACACTGTCGTAGGTTAGGTGTTTGGTGATGTCATAGACCAGCAGGGCTCCAACAGCACCTCTGTAATACCTGTGGAAAGACACTGACTGCAATGAATCCGTAAGGAGAACATTTGGATGTTTTTTTCTTTCATTCATTCATTCATTCATTATCCTATGCACCAAATTTGGACTAAATCAGACAAGGTTGAGAAATTATGGACCAAAATCTTTGGAGATAAAGCTCCCCATTGTGTCAGAAATACCCAAATGACATTTCCCAAAATCAGTCCAGTTCTTCCTCATACTGAGGTCTATGTGGGTATAAAAGTTGAAAATGATCCATGAAATATTTTTTCTAGTTATCGCGGTAACACAAAGGATCTGCGTCGGCGGGGATTCCGTAATAATCCGATTGTTTGGGAATATTAATACAAGTTCCCCCAGTCATTTAGGACAGGCTAATTATATAATTGGATGGGCAGCTGGAATGTTGCAACAGTTATTAGAGTAGTGACAGTGAACAATGAAAAGTATAATTGTGGAACAGAGCAGTTAATGGAAAGATGCAACAAAGCTCTGCAGAGTCAGCGGATAATCCTCTGACGGTCCAGAATTATGACATTGACGCTAATTTCATGCATCCATCCACTCATTCATCAGCATGTTCTTCCATAAAGTATTCTCAGTCCTGTCTTCATTAAGATTAAACAGTTTCTCCTGCCGTAAATTGAAGGAATAACCTGTAATGATTTCTCTGAAGTCACGACCCAATCAATACTTGCTTCACATTTATATTCCTGCTACCCTCTTCCAGCGGCGTGATTAATTGGACTTTAATAGGTTTTAGCTGCTTGTAACAGCCCAGATGGGAAACTCCACGGAGGTGAGAATTTGCAAACTGCAATAAGTCGGCAAGTAATTACTCAAAAAGCCTCGCTCTCAGAGAAGAGCTAATCCTGAGGTGCAGCGTATCCCCAGATTTCTTCATGTCTTAAAAATAACACTGACATGGTTCTGTTGTTTAAAACCACTTTTCCCACTGTTAATCCTTCTAGTTCTTTTTTTTTTTTTTTCAAAAGAAAGAATTATCAGCACACAGCCACAGAATGGAAACACACCCAATGAGGGCTGAGTCTTAATAAAACATTTCCAGTCCAACCAATTGGATTTGCCTTTTGGGCGTGTATTTCTTTTTAGGTGCAGTGGGAGGAAGCCTGTCCTCGCATGTGTTTTGGCTGATAACAGCAGCACCTCAAGATGCCAACATACTGGTTTCTCAACACCTATGGAGAAACACAACAAGCGTGAGGCGTTGATTCAAAAACTGTCAAGTTCTGCAGGAGTTGCCAGTTTCTTTACAACAGAAGACACTTTTGTTGCGTTCACACCACTGAAGTGCCCCAGTTGCACTATAATTGCTTATGCGTGACTCAAATGTATTTCTATTTTGATCAGGAACACTTTCATACATGTTCCTAAATCAGATAAGTAACTGATTGCTGCTGATGCGACAAAAAGGAGAAGCTTTGAATTAGAGCCTGCAAGAAGGACAAAAGATTTTTTCCATCAACTGTCAGCAATGGTGGAAAAAATAAAATAGGGAGGATTGCAGCAATGATAACAAGGAGGTCAAGAAAAGAGGTGACACTGCATGAAGCAGTGTGGTTTCATGACAAGATAGAACATTAGAGATGTGATGTTTGCTGTGAGAGGGCTGATGGAGAAGTAGAGAGAAGGCCAGAAGGAGCTGAGTTGCGTCTCTGTGGATCCAGAGAAATCGTAGGAATAGTTGGATTGCATGAGGGAGTCTGGAGTGACAGAGATGTATGTTAGAAATGTACAGGATATGTATGAGAGAAGTCTGACATTGGTGATGTGTGAGATAGAAGTAATGGATGGCTTCAACATGGAGTTGGGTCTGCACCAAGGATCATCTCCGAGCCCCCTCTTGTTTGCTACGGTGATGGAGGCTGACAGATGAGGTCAGACAGGAGTCTCCATGGACTAAGAGATTCACGGGTAATTCAGATTGTGATCTGTAGTGAGAAGAGGGAGCAGACAGCAGAAACCCTGGAGAGATGGAGGTATTTGCTGGAGATAAGAGGAGAAAAGGTCAGTCTGAGTAAGACAGAATACATGTGTGTGAATGAAAGGGAGGCAGGTGGAACGGCGTGGATGCAAGGAGTAGAGGTGGAGAAGGTGCAGGAGTTTAAATACTTCAGGTAAGATGATCAGAGCAATGGTGAGTGTTGAAAGGAGGTGAAGAAGCGAGTGCAGGCAGTGTGGATTGGGTGGGTGGAGAAGCGTGTCAGGAGTTATCTGTGACAGAAGAGTAGCAGCAGGAGTGGAGGGAAAGATTTACAAGATGGTAATGAGAGCAGCTCTTTTGTGTGGGGCGGCTGTAGCTCAGTGGGTGGAGCAGCCATCTCCCAATCTGAAGATAGCATGTTCGTGCCACAGCAGGTCTCTATGTCGTTGAGCAAGACCCTGAGCCCAATATGGAAACAGAAGATCAGCGACCCCTTAAGGGGAATAGCCAAAAGTAGAAGAAGATAGCTGCAATTATTGCTGTTGCTGAATACACCCGTCGCTCTGTTCTTACCCGTCTCTCTCTCTCTCTCACCAATGTCTCTCCACCAAGTTTTACAAATACATTTACTCGACTTACGCAGAAGTGATGGCCCGGTATCGCTCCAGTCCAGCTGTGTCCCAGATCTGAGCCTTTATGGTGAAGCCACCGGTCTGCACCGTCCGTGTGCTGAACTCCACCCCGATGGTGGTGCGGCTGTCATGGTTAAACTCGTTTTTGGTGAAGCGGGACAGCAGATTGCTCTTTCCTACGCCGGATTCTCCTATCAGAACCACTGCAGAGGAGAAAGGGTAAAGTTAACCGGATTATTATTGCAGAATCAAAGGCAGTGCTTTTAATGGGAGAGTCTATTATGGGCCATCCTCTATTATGCATCGACCAAGGCTTTTAGTTTAGGTGTGTCTTTCTCAGATGGCTCATAAATCCCCTGATTTAGACGCGTAAGCCTGAGGATAATTACGCCATAAGGAATAAGAGGAACCACACCTTCGGGGCAAATAAGGTAATTGAATAGTTTGAACTCAAGCGTAGAGACTTTTGCCAAAATTGAATTTCTGTCTGATTTAATACGATTATTTGGTGTCCAAGAAACCTATTGTAGAAACGCTTAAGGACAAATCTACTCAAATATTCCACATTCGAACACTTATCCAGAACAGGAAGAAACTCTTTCTGAAAACCACTGGGCTAGAAATCTCTCACAAGTGAGTCTTTGTTTCTGGATATAAAAGTGTAAGGTGATTCCAAATCAGGTGGAGTAATTCAAGCAGCTGCGTCCCTTTATCTCGGTCGGAGGAACCTTCCCACTGGGTAAACAGGACAAGAAAAAGAACAGACAACCCGTCTGTACGTTCATTGACCAATATTTGGATTTCAGTCATGAGGGTGACTCAGAGAGAAAAAGGCTGGGCTTGGATTGTATGGCCACGCCGGAGACTCACAGTGACTCTGGGGTCTGTGTGCGACTTGACGAGACACATCCACAGTTCCGTGCTGAGGTGAAGGAGCTTTAGATAATCCAGATTATTATGACATCACCACAGTTTTAACAGATACAGGATTAGGTGACACCGGAGGTGCGATTGGGTTCGAGATAACGGGATATGTTCATTCACAGATACGACCGGGTCTTCAGAAACACCACAATGGTTTCGGGAGAAGATTGATGAGACTTTTGTGTCTGGAGGATAAATATGAAGCCTCATATCGGATGTTCATTAGCATGTAGTGGAAAAATAATCCTGCTTCGAAACTGAGTGGAAAAAATAGTGAATCATGTTTTTCGCTTGTATTGAGTAAAAAGAATCGGCCAGTAGAACAAGTGGAAACTTATTTCTTGAAATAAGAAATGGTGTTTTACTAAGGTGTTTAGATTTTTTTTTAAATATATTAAAATTGGCATAAATCAATTAATTAGATTGAACCTTTTTTTAATTAATATAAGAAGTGTTATGTCTAGAAATTAGCTAGTAACACTCGAAAATTAGTATATTTTTCACCTCAAAAGTAGGTTTTTGTTACAATTAAAGTCAGATTTGCCTTCATTTGAGCTGATTTAACGTATTCTATGTTGTATAATAGTGACAATGTTCAAAATTTAGTTTAGAAAATTAAGATTAAAAAAAAGAATACTCATTTTTGAGCATTAGAGATATTTTCAAATTTCTTTGACTTATATATTCAAGATGCATTATCTAAAAACAAGTCTCATGAAAAGTCACCCGTTAGGTGATTTTGTCTCACATCAAGCGCTATGAGATGTTTTGACTGGCAATTAGACGAAAATGTTTGAGTTTTTGCAGTGTAGCTTAGCATTAAGATTGGAAGTAGGGAAACAGTCTGTGTGGAGTCTGGCTCTGTTCTAAGACAAAGAAAAGATCAACCTTCTCAGAGGTCATTAATTACCTACAACATATCTTGGTTGTTAGATCTACAAACCATTTGACAGGATTATTAAAAATTTTTTTGAACAAGTTAAACAAGCTAACACGTTGTGCTAAGATCACTTTTTTTTCTTTCTACTTTTTCAGACTTTCAACAAAGTGAATAAATTGGATCTTAAATCTTTTTAAATCTGTTTAAAACAAAACATTGAGCTTATACCATTTGGGCAGTTGGCTGCTAATCTATTCACGCTTACTATTTGACATGCATATTACAAGGTGTCTATAAAACAGCGTTCTTTGAACACAGATTGACCAAAAGGAAGAGACACCCTTGATCTTTAGAGTATGTGTTCTATATTTTAGAGGTTTCTACAGGTTGGTCACGATTTAGTTGTTTGGATTCACATAGATTGAACTTTATTCCATGTGACACAGCAGGCATGTTTATTCCAGCGCTGTGCTCAAGAATTCAGAGTTACTTGTCTACTTCACTTGAAGATACTTCCTCTCCACTACATTCATCTTGTAGTTCCTGTAAAAATGTAACAAATCCAGTGTGTGACAAATGATCCGTGTCGTGAGTTTCCCAATCACATCACCTGATCTCCCTCTGCAATCAGTCTTTGCCCACTCATGGACTTATGGAGGTTCAAGTTTCCATGTCCCTCTGCTGCATAGTAAGAGGAAGAAGAAGGACGTTGCAGTGTTGCAATCTGCCAAAAAGGTTCGACAGCTTTTCTCACAAGCTTGAAAAGTCTGTAAAGCCAAGCTCCTAGTAAGGTAAGATGGCAACCATGGAGGGTAAGAAGTCCACATTCATTTTTTTAAGAGTATATGCCTTCCAGGTACTTGTAGAATATTGCTATGGGCTTCTTTGCCCAGGGGACTTCCAGAGTCTAGGGCCACCACTGTTCAACTGCTGCTTTCTACAGCTGAAAAATCACCTGTGAACTATTTATTGGTCAAATAACCACAGATAAGATGTTGGCATGTTTTTCCTGAACACTTGCTGACTCTTGTAGATGTGCACTCAGAGAAAACAGACGCGTTTTCTTAGTACTTTAATAACAGTATGTTTAACCTGGAGTCAAAGCCCGTGCAAATAATGTTTTACATGTTGCTCTACTGTTTGTTATTTTAGGTAAATGTTCACTCGGAACACTTCTTTTTCCAGTGGGCGAGTTGAAAAAGCACGTTTGACCCCCCACCGAGTGACTTCTTATGGAAAAACAACCTCTGGTTTCTATGGCGGCGCAGGACGGCAGGCCTTTGTGCTCTACGGTGGGCTGGTTAGATGAGACTGAGGGAGCTGAGAAAATTGTGATTCTATGTTAATTTTCTGTGTTTCTGACTTTTAGGACTTATAAAAATCTGTAGCTAGTGCTTACAACTAAGGAGTACACTTATTACGTGCTTATTACTGTGCTTATTATGTAATAAAACCTCTTTCTGTGCAGTAGTACCAGGTGTTTTAGGGTTGTTTATTTAAGCAAAAATGTCAAAAAGTGATAATTGTTCTCCCCACTCCTTCCCCATATTCATATATTTCTGTCTATTTATATATGTATGCAGGTGTATATATGTAAAGGTATGTGTATATGTGTATTTATATAGCATATACACACAATATTTCATTAGTGGGTTTGTTTATCTTGCATATTTTCTATTTCATCCTATTTTTCTCAAAATTCTTGTCCCTTTATAAATGTTATAAATTTCCCTAAGGGGATTAATTAAGTCTTAATGAATTAAGTAAATGAATTCTATTCTATGCAGAGTTCATCCATATTAACATTGTGAAGGGTTAAGGGAATGCAAGCTCACATTCCAAACAAGCAAACAATCTGATTTTACTGTTTGCGTATGATTTGGCTGGTTTCTGTGAGCTATCTGTGAATCTCTGGGAACAAAAACCTGCTCATATTTTCACGATGCCATTGCACACACCACGCTGCTTGAATGCACGAGTGCATTTATTCCCTGATAATCAGTTTGAGAACATTTGCTAGAGGTAATTACTGCTAGGTAAGGGTTTCATTCCACTTTGCCGTCGTTAAAGGAGAAGTCCAATTTTTTGGGGAATGCACTTGGTCGTTTTTCTTACACACAGTTGGAGGAGAGGATCCTCGCCATCACACGTAGCTTAGCTTAGCATACAGACTGGGAGGAGGGGGCGTGGCAGCAGGGAAACAGTGACTTCTATGAGTCTCTGCATGTATGGATAACCCACTTGAAGGCTAACATATAAACTTCCATGAATCCGAAACAGCTGAGCTTTGGTGAATTATAGAGGAGCTGGTGGGCGAATCTTTGGACGGAGCCCAGCTAGCTGACATCCTCTATTTTAAGTGTTTATAAAAAATATCATAACCACATGTTGGGTGTATAATGCTAAACAGAAACAAAAGTCAAACTCTTACACTGTAAAAAAGGAATTCTAAAAAAGAGAAAAGGCCATTTCTCCGGGAAAGGAGTCTTATTTCTGTGTCTTAAATGAAAATAATATTGTTAACTATGTTTTGCATTGGAAAAGTTATTTTGTTTTCATATTGTACCAAACTTTGTCTCATAAGACTTGATTTGAAAAGATGTTTTTTTTCCTCATGGCTGCTTCAGATTAAGGTTTGCCACAGAGAATTCTCACTATTGAACTGGCCAGGTTCTTTTCTACACCTGATGAAAGTCCTGAGGCATCAGGTGGAGGGTGTAGTTCTCCAACCTGAGCTACGGAGCCTCCTTTCTCTCGTGTAGCCATTAAAGCTAACGATAAGCAAGATCTGATCAGGAACAATGGGCACTTAGTTTAGGCTAAATACTCACTTTAGGTGCTTATATTTTGCATTACTCTTTAGTTTTAAAGGCCCATCGCGTAATTTTGGTTCATGGATAGACTTTTAAACTAGTTTAAAGAATTATAGCAAAGCAAAAAATTGGCTATCCCATTGGGAAATGTGTTTATTCAATGGTGTTTTTCTAGAAAGGCTATTTCTACGGTGAGAAAGACAATGAATAAGCATATTTAAAAAAAAAACAAATTAGAATTTTTTTGGGTTAGTTTTTGTCAACCACATTAAGTAAAATTAAATTAATAAATTAAGAGTTTAAGAGTGGAGGGGGTTGTATAAATTGAGAGGTCAGGGGTTACAGTTGGCTGAAACAGCGTTTTGGCACCTTTGATAAATTTATAAAAGTGATAAATTACACTTTAACGAAGGACGAGTTTAGTTAAGGGTTTTATAAGTCATATAATAATAACTTCATTTGTCCTGTTGACCTAGTCCAGCTATTACTGCTACCCTAGAATTGAAGGCTTCCCCCAGCAGCCAATCCCATCAGTGAGGGGCACTGGCATCGCAAGATGGGAAATCTTTTAGTATCGTATCGGAAGCTGAAATCTTTTGCAGTTTAATTGTCTAATAAACATCCAGATTCATGTCAGAGATCCGTAAAAACCTCCTTCAATAACATATTGTTTATATAGCAACTTCTTACTTTTTCATATTCTAATATAACCGTTGGATGAAATTCCCGACAGCGCCTCTTCTTGTACGTCCTCACCAGCCCGTTCTACGCTCCTTGCAACGTGATGGCGACCATACGTGCAGTTTGATTGGCTGGAAAGGCGTCACATGAGTAAATGGTCCACAGACGCAGGACCCCTACTCTGATGCTGATGACAAATTAATTAAAAGTAGACGATTTAACCTTGAAGGGGTGGCATTAGTGGCACATATAGGGAGATCTTGAATTATCGTACAAATTTCATTAAGTTTTATTTTTGAATCATGAGTCATCGCCTCAGGTTTCAGTGCAATTCATGAGGGAAGGGATTTGCTGTTTTGGATACAGGTACTTTGGCACCTGCAGTGCTTTTTTTTTTTTTTTTTTTTTTTCAAAATGGCATATTTGTACTCAAATGTCAAATCAGTGTACCAGAACCAAATCGCCTCTGAGTGACTTTCATGTCTTACATACATTTACTGTGAGTCATCTGCTGCCATGACCAGCTGCATACAAAGACTGATCATGCTACGTAGGCATGAGTGCAGAATTAATAGAGTGAGCAGCCGAGGGTGCAACACGTCAAAGAACACAACATAATTTAAGACCAGTGCAAATGGAACGACAACACCTTTAAGTTCGGACGGTGAGATCGGAGAAAATGAGCGTTGTGCTTGTGTTTTTTAGCTACTCTGTGTCCGTTTATTGTTGTGTGCGTTAAAAGATGCAGATAAGCAGGAATTAAAGTAAACATCCTGGTTGCAATCAAAACATGAACAATGCAATGTTTATTGCTTACGTAGGGAGGGACCAGCAGAAGTGCGGATGCAGTGTTGTCAGAGATGAAGCCACGTTAAATACTCATCAGACCCGCCACAGACTCACAAAGACACACTTAACTTCCAGTTGTTGGCTATAATAAAACAACTGTACAATTATAAGGAGAATGGAACATCTCACAACATTCATGGACACACCTGGAGATTCAAGTATAGAAGGAGATCATGTACTCACCCTTAAAGACAAAGTTGTAGGCCTCATCTGACCCCATACTCTATCCATGCACTGCTGCCACTCCACTGTTCACTGCAGCGACTCCAGGACTCAGATACTGTTTGCAAGATGTGAGAAGACACTGACTCACACCACAATCAGTCTGCAGCAAGTTCCTCAGGCTTCAGGAAGAAGAGCGGCTTTAAAACTGTTGTGACACATGAATGTCAGCTGCCAGCTCTCTGCCCTTCACCACCCTTCCCTCTCTAGGTTAACAGAGACCTGGCCTGTTTGAACAGGACATGCTGAGTGCAGCCAGGTTGTTCGCAGGCAGCAGGAGGGGCTTCTGCATGGGAGTGGTGCGGCAGGATCGAGGGTGTGTTCTAGTAATGGTGTCAGTGCAGGGCAGGTTAGACAGGTGGGGCCACCTGCAGGTGCAGCTGACTGCCAGGAGCCCCCTGCTGGAGACATCAGATTACTGTAGGCAGGTATTAAATCTTGCTTCACCTCAACAGGAAAACCCCTTTCAAACCGTTTTTACATAATATTTCTACAACATCGCAACAATTCCTGCCTTGGATTCATTCATTTTCATTTGTACTTGAGGTGACTTACACTGATAACACGCATGTGTGGTAGTTGTTTTACAGGAATATCCAATCATGCAAATTTCTCCCCACCTGTCAGAACTGGGCCGTACTCAGTTGTCATATCCACCCATAGACCCTTTTGGTGTTAGTAAATAATGAAGATGTATTTTGTGGGTGTATAGTCTATACCAGCTTATCATCTGCAGGGTCACAGGAGGACACCCACTCCCTCAGCCAATTAGACCTGCTTTAGATTTCTCCTATTTTTGTGTGTGTCCCATAAAAACTTGTATCATGTTATCATGATACAAAATGTTGTTTCATCAAACACATTTCTACATAAAGCAAAGGCAGGAAAATGAACTGGATGCCACTGAGGTCCAGGTCCAATACTCCACTAGGAAGTTCCAGAATTTTAGCCATACCAGAAAGAGGACAAATACTCTTTAATTATAAACTAATTTTCTTGAAAGTAGCAAAAAAAAAAAAAAAAGTCTTAAAAGTCTGCTAATGGGGTAAAAAAACATGTTTTAAATTTTGGCTACAATTCTTTAAACGAGCACAAAAAGTTAGAGTTGACTGAAGAATGTTGTCAGCCTTATATTGCCTTAAACATTCTGTCATGCTACATGGGTTCTTTCTAGAGATACACTGCAAACACTGATATTAATAAACAGAGAACAGAGATCCCTGTTTAACCTGAAATTTCTCCGCGTCATCCCAACTTTAGCTTTCAGTTCCGAGAATAAACACCAGACATGATCGTTTGAATATTTATCCAAAAGTCCTTTATTTAACAGCTTCGAAGCAAAACACAGCAAATAATCATCGTAAGTTTTATCAGGCAGGGATGACTGATGTTTCCAGAAACCTTTGTTTTATATGAACATTTGGATTCCAAATGTTCGTCTGTCTGCTATATTGATCTAAAACTGCAAATCAACGAAACAACCACGAGATTATTTGATCATGGAATCGTTTCGGTAGTTGTAGGCTAGCTGGCTTTCAGATCAGACATAAGATAAAGCGACACGAGGCAGGACTAATGCAAAAATCAAAATAAGTGATTCGTTTCTAAACCATGATTATAAATAAACATTATCTCCCACGCCACACACGTTCACTCAGTCACAGATAAATTAATGTACACAGAATGTTAAAGCAGAGCATGGACAACCTTATTATGAATTTCTCCAGGCATAGCTGAGAGCTGGAGTCATGTCTCCACTATGACGCTGCCACTTGGGTTAACGGTTCCTCCAGATACTGAACCAGAGCTTCTGCCTACAAACACGAAGGACAACAAGTTAACGTTCCGCAATCAACCTCAACATTAAATCATATGGCACAATTTAACTGTTTTGATGGCTAATTAACCATTAAGATTATTTTTCAAGCAAAAAAGTTAGATATCTGAATGGTTTTAGCTTGGCAGATGAGTATATATGCTGGTTTTCCTTGTATAACACCAGAGTAGGATGAACATCAAAGCATTTGGACTTTTGGTCAGACCAAAATCAGATGAGGATGAGGATATTACCTTCTTTTCTTTTTTATTTATCAGCCAAATCGTTATTAATAAATACATTTTGAAAAGAAAAGAAAGACAATTTGGCAGTGGAGGCAGGACATTAGTTGTATGTAGAACCAATGACTGCTGACAACCAAGCCCTTTGTAGATGGATAGCCTTAATGAAGACCCATCTCTAGACCCCCTTTGTATATCTGAAATGGAGGCATAGCGCCACTTTAGTATGTGATTTTATATAGAATATGACAATTCCACAGACACAATAGTTGTGAAAAAACAATCATCACAACAGAATCAGTATCCAGTGTGATGTTTTACACGCTGTGTGTTTCAAGCAGCATTTGTAAACAATGGAACACATGAAAGAAATACAATCAAATGCCAAGTGCTTAATATGGTGGTTGGTTGTGTCCTCAGCTGGGAGTGTAAGGAGCTCTTGCTCTTGTATCTCCTCCACATTTTAAAGACATTTACAATAGAATAACTTCTTATTTGAGTTAGCTGCTAACTGCGAATAGCTGCATTTTCTAATCTTGCAGTTTTGAGTTACGCATTTAATATTTTAGGAAAACAAGACATTCAAAGGGACATATATTCCACTCCGTTACTACCTCTGCTGCCGGAGCAGCAGGGGTACAATCAAAACATTCCTGCCAAGCTTTAAAAGAATGAATACAGAACAGCGAGGCTCTCACCTTGGCTTTAAGCATTCCAAAGCCCACTGTCTCTTTGGCGTACATACACAGAAGCAGGTTGGCTACACGAGTAATGGCCACTCTCCCCTCCTGAGAGGTAAGGAGAGAGAAAGAGAAAGTGACCCAGAGAGAGATGTCTGAATTCAGTGATAAATGACAAATACCCCTTTCCAAGAACAGACTTTGTAATATCTTAAGCTATCCATATCACGACCAACAACAGCAAAGGTTTCGGAAAAGCTGCACTTCTTACCATACAATCCATGAGGATGAACTTGAGTTGGTCTTCGTTAAAGGCCTGGTGCCCGTTTTTGTCGTAGGCTGCCCATATGTTGCTGGCAATGGCGGCAGTCACTCGTGCATCTGTGTCTCCGTACCCAGAGTAAGCCAGTAGTGAACCTTCATTATTCAGCAATCTGGTGGAAATGTTGGATATTTATGAATCAGGCAGCCAAAAAAAGTGCAATTCTTTCACTATTGAGAATGAGAGAATTGATTCTACAAATACAGACAACCTGCAAGTTTACTGATGTGAGCATAGTACCCTCAAGGGATTTAAAAGCACAATCTCTCTTTTTTATAAGTAACGTTTGGAAAAAGCTCAACTTCTCTTAATGTAAGGATTGTCTCATATTGATATGTAAATTCATTTTTATTGTAATTCACTTAGTTACAAGGTTCGGCCAAATTTGAATGATTTTCATTGAAACAGTCACATTGCTTTTACCCAACAGATTCAAAATCATCGTTCCCATTGTTAAACTAACCATTCATTCATTTCATAAGCACGAAAACAGGGAGACATTTTGTCTTTAAGGATGCCACAGCTGAAGCAACATAACTAAGCTCATGCATCTGCCAGTGTGAGAGTTATGTCAACCTGGTGTAACAACCTCAAATTAGGATTGCTTTATCTGTCTGGTGCATCTCAGAAACAGATAGCCTTGGCACTGACCCACAATAGTCTTGTAAAGGCATGAACAACAGGGAATTTATGTATGTTTGGCACTAAGTAGCATAACAACCGTACGCTGGTCATTTGCCAGACTTTGTTTGTGCCAAGTTTCTGGAAAAGAAAAATGTCACAGCCATGCGCTGACAAGGAGCCCCGACCTTAACTCCCCTGAAAGCATGTGGGGTTGGCTGTGTGAGAGATTCTGACTACAGAAGGAACTCTTGACATATCTGAATGAAGAAGGTCACTGCTAGTTTATGATGAGGAGGATTTTGACTGGAGTCAATACTGATGTGCGACACACTAATCACTGATAAATTAAATGGAAAAACATAGTGTGCTCTCATTTTTTATGTTGTTTTTGTTTTCTTTCTTTGGTGTTGTTACTTGGGGAAAACCATTAAATGTTAAGTAAAAATAAAATGGTAGTGTTTGTCACAAAATACCACCGCAGATTTGGTAAATGAGAATACTCACAATCTGAATATACTCATTTACCAATTGAGTACATTTCAAAGCAGGACTGACAAAACCTTCTCCTATTTGCATCTTAACTAAAAATAATTATAATAAAGTTTACTGTTCATCATAACTTTTATAATACATAGTGCACACAGTACAACAATGTGATATTCATTTTCTGCATTATTGTGAGTATTTTAATGCATTTACTTATCGTCAGATCTTTTTTGTGTAGTTTGTTTATCTATTTACTAATGTGGATCTCAATTAGCTGCCACTAAAGTAGCAACTACTCCACCTGGGGTTCACACATAACAAAACAATGCATATACACAAAAGAAAATCACAACGAAAATAATTATGTAAATCGGGGTTTAAGGAAATAACAGAATAACCCCACTAAATTCTGACAGATTCTACCCATAACATTGCAATAATTGTTAGTTTAATCAATAACACAAAAACCAAATACCCCTGTTAAGTCGATACTCTAGATTTCAGATAATTTAGGACTTCAAACTAGTACAAACATGCATGCTAAACAGTTTTTAGTTTCACGAAAATAGCGGCTTCACTGCTATAGGAAACAATTAGTTTACATTTTAGAGTGACTTTACTTTCATTGCAATGTTGAAGAAAGAATTACCGTGAATTCTTCAACATACATAGCAGAATCTTTGACGTTTTAATTCAAATAATGTACTAATATTTCCAGTGTAAACCGTACCAACAAACTAACAGTAAATGTACGATTTAGCATGTCGTTAGCACGCTGCTAACACTACTTACAGTGTGCTTTGGACTCCGTTTGTGTTGGCTTGACTGAGAACCTGCGTTAACGCCTTCGGTCGTAACATAACTGCTTATCTAAATAGTTGTAAATAGTTCACAAATACTTTTGTTAAAATACTGTACAAGCACTTTGAACTGTCAAAATCTTGTCATCAACACACATTCAAGTCAGCTGACAGTTTACTTCCTTTTCCGGGTGCATTCTCAATGCATTGTGGGAATTGTAGGCATCGTATTCATCCTTAACTTGGCGGCGCTAAGGTAGATCTATCTATCTATCCAGATCTAACTAGATAGATAGATAGATAGATAGATAGATAGATAGATAGATAGATAGATAGATAGATAGATAGATAGATAGATAGATAGATAGATAGATAGATAGATAGATAGATAGATAGATAGATAGATAGATAGATAGATAGATAGATAGATAGATAGATAGATAGATAGAAACTTTATTAATCCCTAGATTGAAAATGTAGTTGTTACAGCATCTAATTTTAAACGTGACAAAAACTAAGTAAGACATACTATATAATAGAAAATCATATAAACATATATAGATAAAAATACACACCTAGATAGATAAACACTATATATACACCAGGCAATAACTTGACATACCTATGCATTAACTTTATCCGCTCATATCCATGAGGTAGCTATCTTCATGATATGATATCACCACCCATGATGAAAATCATCAATCATTTATAAAGGGAAACAAACAATACAAACTGACTTTCATATAACTAAAAAAATACATTTCATTGTTCAAAGCCCTTACACACCAGCCTATCAATATTAGGTAATTACTCATAAAAATAACTCAAATTATGTTGATAGGGGACATGAAACTATTAAAAGGCTTAACATTCATTCAATTAAAAAAAATCCTCCTGAGCCACAAGTTAGTGGGGTCAATATTTTTGACTGTGGCATTCTGTCAGATCTCATTTCCTCCACAATTTCTTTGCCTTTGAATAAAGCCACCGACTTAAGTTTTTAGACTTAAGTCTGCTCGGAAAATTCAGGTCAGCACAAATAGAGAGAAATATTTTCTCATACTGAATCAATGACTGAATGGAGCATTTTAAAACCCTTGAGTAATACCAGGAAGAAAAGAAAGTTCAAGCAGGCTCATTATCATCCGGACTTAGATTTGTTTAGTAATGATAGAAACTTCACTCCACCCAAAAATGTCACCCTATCAACAACCTTGCTGCTGATCAACAAAGTTCTTATCGCTTCAGCGACAATTGAACAAGTTTTAATTTCTCTGCATCTTCAACTTTAGAATAAAACATTTTTTTGGATCATTCCAAACCGCAAGGGTAATATTTCCTGAAATGTTTTCATGTCATAACTGTCAACTGTGCAGAAACTTAATTGTAGCCGTCAGACAGCTGACATCCGTCGTCAGCTGTCTGCCGTTGTCAGACGTCATGTGTTAACCCACTGCTGGTGTGACAGTTTGTCTGCTGACTGAATGTGCTGGTGACATTTCCAGATATGTCATAAACTGCACATGGGCACCATTCACTAAAATATTAATGTATATTATTTGAATGCAGTTTTTGCATTGGCTTCCTCCACATTCAATCAGGGGTTTCCGTTCTGCAAATTAACCCCGTGTTAAAGTTAAGAATGAAAATGTGAGTCACTTT
This sequence comes from Lophius americanus, assembly GCA_037951165.1. Classification (NCBI taxonomy): domain Eukaryota; kingdom Metazoa; phylum Chordata; class Actinopteri; order Lophiiformes; family Lophiidae; genus Lophius; species Lophius americanus. The sequence continues at coordinate 2,148,031 of JBBDHG010000043.1, forward strand.
GTTGCATCTTGATAAATCTATATAAATCATCCAAATGTTAAAATACAAATAATTCTGTAATAAACTTGAATAAAGGTCTTTTTGTATAAGACCTTCAAGGACATGAGGTCAAAACAATTGAAAAAAAATAATAATTTTTCAACAAAAAGAGATCAGAGTAAACTCCAATAAATACAAATGGTTATAAATAGATTTTGAATTGAATTGATAATCATTTTTACTCCAGTGCACCAGTACGTTGCCTTATTTCGAATATTCTAAACCATAGTGTAAGGCTGTTCCACATCTACTTATGAACTCTAATTGATCTGAGGAAAATAAACCACAATATCAAACTGATTTCCAAACTGGATCCAGTATTTTTGACAAATTCTGTCACACAGTGACGGATTCAACTATGGGCGACATGGGCGGCTGCCCCTGGCAGCATCTTGCCTGGGGCAACATGGCGTGGGCATCAATTTAAAAAAAACAAAATCAGCGTGGGATCATGCACCTATATTTGTGCAGTAATGTTATGCTGTGTTGTTTGCTCTGCTATGAGCCACAGGGCGACGATATTGTGTTTCTGGCCAACTAGCAGTCAATATTGGATACGATTACTCACAGTTTCATCATGATAATGTTTGAAGCCCGCAAAAAAACTATAACAGCTCTAACATAAATTAGGTAATAGATAAAACTCCATTCAAGTTTTCTGTATTGGGAGAGTTGTGTGAGGAAGGGCGTCCGCAAAACCTTTGCTAAATTAAAATGCAGAATGAGATGATATGCCTTGGCGACCCTAAAGGGAAAAGCCGAAAGAAGAATATTGACCAGATCCTTCGTCTGCTGTGGAATTTTACTGTGAAGAGATTTTTTTTCTCAGGCAAATAATAACTTGACCTGAATAATAAAAAATGTCTTCTCTGTTAATGAAGGTTATTCCGTGTTTGCTATCAGTCACACCTCACTGGTCATTACTGGTTCGTACCTGCACACTCTCTCACTGACTCTGTTTATATGTGCATCAGTATAGCAATGAAGCTTATCCCAGTTTTGAGTCTTTGGCATCCACAAACACAAACACAGGCCAAATGCCAAACAAACCAGATTATAAATCCGATACTGAATTGCATGTAAACAAAGTCACTGTGTTATTTTCTGGATGCCTCAATATCTAGCTTGTCTTGGAGGAAGACATTCTCAGCAGTTCTATCTCCTATCAGGGTGTTTGCCCAATGACCAACCTCGCTCTGGACGTTTAAAATGGTAACTTGATAAAATGGAATATTTCATACTAACCATCTGGAGTCTGAGCTCAGGCTGGGGTGAGGGTTGGGGTTATACACTGAATGAATTAATGTTCAACATGCCAAAGTTTGATTTGATTTTTTTCTATTTAACATCCTATATCGTTACAATGAACCCAAAACATGTAAGTATGTCACGGATCACACCGGTGTGATGTACGGATCCAAAGGGTTATAATGGCAATTATTATTATCACCTGTTATTCAGAGAACACTGCAAAATTAGTTTGACCCATCCTCCATCCAGCAGGCCGCCACTGTGAGGCGTCTGGGGACCCATTAGGGTTCAGGGTCTTTCTGAAGGACCCTACAACAGTTTGGAGAGTTCTGAGCACAACTTCTGATCGGGGGACGACCGCCCTGCTTCCTGAACTACAGCTGCCTTATCATCTAATAGTATAAGGTAGATGTCTACTTTGTTTGGTGTATTTTAGCGCTCTCTCATTCTGATACAGACAGGCTCAGAAAAGGTTCCTCACAGCGGGAAGGGAGACGCCAACAATCCTCTTTAGAGCTCTTGGGGTCCGTCACCCTGCAGCTGGGAATGCAGAGGGTAAGCATCCTCTCAACCTCGCCTCTGTAAGAAGCTGTTAATATGATTGGAAGAGATAACTTTTTCATTTTCCTCTGGCATCTAAGGGAATAATTGGAAACTGACAAATAAGGGTGAACTTCTGCAATCAGGAGGCTGAGCTGAAATCCTGGCGTTACCCCGCCAGAGATAAAGCTCTGAGTCATGGAGAAAATTAAAAACGTTTGTGCGTTGTTCTTCGATGTATTTTTTTTTGCAATGCTTATGGACTATGTTAGGCGTGTGTTTTTATGTGTGTGTGTGTGTGTGTGTGTGTGTGTGTGTGTATGAACTGGTGTGGCTGCTGAGATAATGCCCGATAGAAATCAAATATAACCTGACCCATTTTTTTTGTTCCGATTAAGGGACTCGCCTTCTCAAACACCCTTCAAACAAACACGCAAATCTGATTGCCGTTTATCAAGAACAATCTGCTCACACAAATGATGTTTTTGGTTCACACCTAGAAGTCTGCAGATAACCGAGCAGTATAAATAACAACCTTTTTTTTGTTGAACTGTTCTCCTTCAAACTGTTGTTGGAGCTGTTTGCTGCAGAAATCCTCCTGGCTCTAAGGTATAGAACAATATTTGGTTCATTTTATCCGACATTGTAGATCCAGACCAGAAGTTTGCCGGCACAAGCATTTTATAAAGGCGTTCTTTTCATTTGAAATCACTGTATAAATGTGCTTATAATTTTCTTTGGTGCTCATGTTTCTCTAATTATTAGTTATATTTCTGCAAGAATGAGGCGTGGCCACACGTGTCTCCTTTTCCACTGTGTTTTCCTGTCCCTCACGTAAGTATTATATGAACAATTTGCAAGTGAAATGGTGTTTGAACTGCAAATTCCTGGCATTTAAATTATTATGACGTTGCAAAAAATCTTGTTCTCAATCATCAGCTTTTTGTGCCATGGAAGTGACAGCTTCTACAACGACAAAGGTGACCTCGAACTCCCAGGCTCTTACAATATTCCCTGGATGGCGGGCATCCAGGATTTCCGCACTCTCTCCCTCATCACCATTCCTGGAACCCATAACAGCATGGCTCTGCATGGCGGTCCGATGTCTGAATGCCAGTCCTTGTACCTAAAGGATCAGCTCAGAGCCGGCATTCGTTTCATTGATCTCAAAGTCTTTGGCGTGAGTAACACCCTTTACGTCATGCACGGCATAATGTACCAGCACAGCACCTTCAAGGAGGTCCTCAACACCGTCCAAGCCTTCCTGTCTGAGTTTCGGACCGAAGCTGTGCTCATTCGAGTGCAACCAGAGTCCTTTGAGAAGAATTTGGTCAACAGAATGGTGCAGGGTCTGATTGGCAACGACCGGCATGTATGGGTGACGTCTGGAATGCCCTCTATGGGTCAGATCAGGGGCAAAATAGTGTTTTTGCAAAAGAACACCTTCACGTTAGGAATTCCCCTCATGGACACGGACTGGAAAGATGACCACAAGGTCCGCCACGTCAAAGCCAAAGACAACAAAATAATCAAACAGCTGAGTCATGCCAATGAAGCTTGTGGAGGGGATAATGAGGTTCTGACCTACACCAGCGGAACTGGCTTCGGTACTTTCTTTGGAATGTTCCTGACTCCAAAACGAGTAGCTAAAAAGGTGAACCCGTGGCTCAATCAGTACGTGAGACAGTTTTACCCCAATCATCCCAGGCCCTGCTTTGGCATCATTGCCATGGACTACCCTGGCCTGGACCTTATCCAAACTATTATTAATTTAAACTGGTGGTAGGGGTTTGAAGAGGACGCTCCCCATCGTGCTAAAGAGGTGGAGGGTCTGAATCTGTTGGATCACCATGAAATCTTTCCCATGTATTTAGATGAAATATCTATAACTCTGGAATGTAATCTGGAGACTGATTCTCTTCTTGGTGTTTTCAGTCGTGTCATGAAATGTGTCATTTTGGGAGCAAGGCCTTAATTTGCAATAAAATCAATGTACAACTCTTCAATTTATCTGAAGCTTGTGTTCCAGTTTCTTTTATGGAATGGACAAACCTTGTATTAGCATGTAATGCACCTAGCTTTAGTTTTCAATCATACACCACCACAGTGCAGGACAACGGATTATTATGGAGCTCTGACCTACAGTTTTACAGAATAAATAATAGATACAGCACTGATATTTATGTTTTTTGCAGCAGATAAGGGTTTTTGGTTTATCTTTCACATGTGTGTGTGTTTGTGACCTTCACCAGCCTTCTTTAAAACACTGGCCTACTACGTTTTATTTGGAACTGATACATTTTTCCCATCAATGTGGGAGAGGTACAACACCTTATTTAGAACACAGACACGAAACGAGACAAAAGAGGACAAAAGGACACGCAGTCAAGTCGGTCGTTAAGCAGATGGTAAAAATTAATACAATATCTAAATATATCCTGTCATCAATCGACAGGCTAATCGTAGACGATATCATCCTCCTTTTTTGATTCCGATGAAAGGATACCTTTCATATAAGCGAGTCTTTCTAGCAGATTCAGACTTTCAGCTCGGATACAAAGAAGTTATGATATGCAGGAGGCATCACACAAGGCGACTTAATGCAGGCGAGTGTTTACACGACAATAAAAGTAGTGGTAAGATGATTTTATTTTTTTTTAGACTGGAGGGCCGCCCATAGATTGTCCTACATGTTTGGATAGGGAGGGGTGAGCTGAGGCGATTATGGGTTGCAATATGGATGCTTGCATTTAGTTACGGGATGAAATAAAAATGTGGATCGTATGGAGATGTGGAGGTGGTATTTAACAGCCAAAAATCCCTTTCAGTGGCCAAAATCCTATCCTGCACATTTTGCTATCCAGCTGTGCCAAATGGAGAATCATCCTGGTCCTATTCCACTGAAACTGTGTAGAATAACATGATTATTGTTTTATTTATATCCATTATTTATATCCATTTTGATGCAGTACTTATTAAAGACTTTCTTTAAAGTTATGAAAGACTTTCTTTAATAACTCTGGCTCCCATTTAAAAGGACCGTGATTCATTCCTGCGCATTGGAAACACTTAAAACTGGTTACAAATTAGGAACAGGCCCAGAATCAGCCCAGGAACTGCTTTGGTGGACAATTGGGTCACAGGACGAGACAGGATGCCGTCACCCGTCAGCGCCCACTTCCTGGAATAGGATGATGTCACAGCTACAGTCAGGGTCAGCGATGACTTGAACACCTGCGTGGATTCACTGAGTGAGGCAGAGTGACCATCCTCTTCTGACTCAGCAGCAAACTCCCGGCAGCACTAGTGGGCTTCCATCCCACCGGATGACATCATCTGGAGGTCATGCCAGTCCATGAGGAGGAGGATTCCTGCTGAGATCAATGCTGCTTGTGTAGAATGTTGATTGCGTGTCACCTGAGAAATAAACAGTGTTGTTGTTGTGTCTCAGTGGGGAGAGACGACAACAACAGTTGATTACATTAAGATCATAAAATGTATTAAGTGGTTTTGGGGACAGTGGGAAATACTGCTGTATCGGAGTAAGAAGGTAGTGGGTTCAAATCCACCTCTGCCGACCGTTTTGTGCTGAGTTTAAAAGTTCTCCCTTAGACTGTGTGGGTTCCCTCCAGGTTCCTCCTTAAGTCCCAAAACACCGCCAGCGTTACTGTAGGAGGATTTATAGGCATGAATGTTAAAAATGAACTGTCTACTCATTCAGGATAAACCCCGCCTCTCGCCCTCTGTCAGCTGGGATAGGATACAGCCCCATTGACCCTGAAGCGGTTATGGCTAATGAACAGTATTTTATTATTTTTTCTACTCTATTTACAAAAGAATAATCAAAATGGAGATTATGGCAGAGTCTTCTATCTTGATGATGAAATCAGTGGAAATGAAAGACTCTGATTTCCACAGGAACAAGAAGGATGTATATTCATATATATATATATATATATATATATATATATATATATATATATATATATATATATATATATATATATATATATAGATGTCTATGCGTTTCATACATATGATGTGCTTCTATTCTGCAAATCTTCAAATCATGCATAAAGATTGCATCACATATTTACACACAAATGTGTTTGTGCTTATCAACACATACAAGTGTTTTTACTAAATAAAAGTAGACAAAATAATGTTTTTTTTTAATTTTTTTTTACTTCAAGTCAAAACAAAGAATGTTTTCCTCGATACATGTGACACGATATAAATAGTTTGGAAACACACACATTCATAATGTCTCTTTGGTATTAAATCTACATTTTCATCCAAGAGGGCAGAACTGTCTTTCTCAAAAGCGCTTCAGCAGAGTAGCACGTTGTTAGAATTCATAGCAGTCACCCGTCTGTTCTGTGACTTTACCTCCTTCCATCACTCTTCTCTCTGCTCCTCATTGCCTGCTGTGATTTCATGCTTTATTGTAAATAAACTGTCATTTATGTATTCAGATCTCTCTCAGTGTCGCTGTGAATGTAGCAGGAGCGGTTTCTACCATCGGAGTAATCATACTCTTTTACTTGAATAGAAGAGACCGGATTATAAATATGATTATGTTTATAATGGAGTACGTATCTGCTTTTCTCCTGAGAACACAATCCGACAAGAACGTTTTCAGAGCAGGATGGCGGTTCAGGTGAGTGTGGAAAATATATCTCCTCGGTCAAAATGACTTTAATGTTCATACCAATCAGATGTAATTCATATTATTCACAAAAATCAAGCTTAATTAATAATAATTAAAAAAAAAAATCCATTTCTAACACGAAACTAATTTTCTCGTGAAAACAGGTGTTTTGCCATTTTTTGGCAAATTTTGCATGCAATTGTGCAGCCTGCTTTTTTTTTTTTTTTCTTACCACGATGCCGGTCTCCTTCTGTAGTGTGTGATGAGGTTTTAGAACACATGGAGAAGATCTGAGACCCAAAGGAATCTCTCCAACTCCTTCAGAGTCTGAGGTCCACACTTGTGGACTCTCCTCTGAAGCACAGCCCACAGATGTTCTATGGGGTTCAGGACTTTATTTTGTGGTTATTGTATTTTACCAGCCATCTGGTAATCTATTTTATTTATTAGCGTTAGAGGACATAACTGTATGGCCTCCTGTTTAATAGCAAAGTTGCAGCTACGTTGCCAAAACTGCACATGTTATATTATGTTATATTTAGATTATTATAAGAGGATTCCCCAACAAAGCTAGAAATCTGTTATTATTGGAGGTGAAGAAATAGAATAGATCCAAATGTAAAGTGCATTATAAATTAAATGTATTATTATTATTATTATTAAAACCTGCTTTAATTGTCACTTGAATCAAAACAGTTCTTCCCACCTTGCTTACTTTAAAGAGAGCAACAAGATCTGTTGATGAATTAAAGGAAAAATGCACACTTTTATAAATGCAACTCACTATCTGAACTTTAAATGAGGGGAGCTTTCCCCTTGTGTACTCCACTGTGTCAGGACAAATCATGTGAAAATACATGTAAGCTTTCTTTTAAAGGAAGATGCATATTAAAGAAAGAAAGAAAATTTTACAAAATTATTCAATTTTTTTTTAAATTTTTATTCAACACAAAAAAGAAAGAGTCCAAGCTGAATATTGTGTTTAAAATCCAAGCAGAATATCCACAGCTGTGTTTAGCTGATTGATTAGTTAAGGGTTAATTCAGAGCTGACTCAGAGAGAGGAGGAGTTATTTCTGGGAATTGATCCTCTTTTCGTCTTTTCTAAAACAACACTGCTACGAACTTGGAAGGCATATTGTATCTGAGGTGGATCCATTTGTTCAGGTTTGCTTCTACTCTACAAACACAAAAAGTGAGTTTATCCCTGTTTAATTTTCAAAGTGATTCAATTGAGCTAGTTTTTTTATATGTATATTTCCTATATGTGACCTCGTGCAAGTATGTTTTTGTATTGCTATTGTTATTTTGATGGGAGATGTTGATGTTTTGATATCTGATTCTGATTTTACTTGTTTCTTTACGTACCTGTATCAATGAAATTTATAACAGGTGCTATACAATGGGCCATTTGATGTCACAATGTGAGGATCAGAGACTAAAAGTAAATAGAGATGGGGAAGTAGATAAACAGGAAGTGCTATGCAACGGCCTGTGAGGCCATAAGAGGTAAAAGTTAAAAGCAAAAGGAGATCAGGCAGTTGGGGAATGCTGTTAAACATCCGAGCCTCGGCTCGGAAATGCTATGAAAGTGGTTCAAGGATGTGTGTCCTGAAATTCAGAATGTAAAAAAAAAAAAGACTGAAGATGTAAGATTAACGCCCATATCATGCATTACATCCTCCGACCACTGGCGGCAGCACCGAGCGGGCGCCGCTGAGCGAGCTACTCCTTATTCAGTGAGAGAAGTAGATGAATTTTTGACTGAAATATTTGGATATAAATGATTTCTGGGATATATATTAATATAAGATTTCAAATCGGTCCTCCACCTTGTTGGAACAATTAGCATTTCTTCTACATTGAGGTTGTCCGGTAGGTCGCTGTTATTATTGGTGTTTCATTCAGTCTAAATGTCACTTGAAACAGATTGCGCAGTTAATACATCTGTTTTTCTTCCCCTCAAATTTGTTGTTTTTTCCTTGAAATTTCACACTTATCCTACGAGTATCAGTAAACATAGATAAGCACCATGACCCCAGTTAAAAGTAAGTTGGTGATCGGTACAATTAGAGGGTAAAAACAATTTATTTATAAATTGCCACTGCCTCTCGTCTATAGTTTCCTCAGTGAGAGAAAAAAACACATGGATTTTGGTCTTTTTCACACTTCCATCTAAACCGCAGGAGTTACATACGAGGCTGATTTTCTCAACTCAAAAGTTAAAAAGATCCGCTTCCGTGTGACTTCCGTGTGTACTGTTCACACTGTCATGAAAAATAGATCTGTGTCACACATGAGAAAAAGAATTGGATTTTGGCCAGAATATTCTGCAATGTCAACATATTAGCCAAGTAGCATTTGATGTGGGGCCCTATTGACTATTGTCCATGCTTGATCAATCACACACCACATAACTAACACACCCATGTTTCGTATTAGTTTTGGGAGTTGCATCTTGCATGTTTCTGTTCATCCATGGTTTTTCATTTTGGAGTGATCCGGTGTTAATTTACACTTTATCTCAATAACAAGTCTGTGGTATTATCATTTGTTGTCTCGCAGTAACAAGTTTTCCATAAAACTTGTGAAATAAATCCGGAATATTACTTTGATATTGATCAGACTTTGATGTGTGGTAGATCTGGTCAATTTATAATTTCTGTCTAGACATTTAACAGGCATCCATTCACTCGGAAGAAAGTACCTGGTAATGACCCCAACACATCCCAAATTCTTAAAAAGCTTATGGATCCACATAATGATCCTGGATCATCCATGGAATGTAATGTTCTTTGGGCCATACTCTACGTGTCTAAACAAAGTCACATTAGGCCAACACACGGAGATGGGTTGAATCTCTAATGCCAGTGGTGCAGAGGTAGTGGTGGGGGGAATGGTGCAGTATGGGTGTTGTACTCTGGAAACAAAGAGAACGGAATCCAAGACCTAAAGGTTTTTGGGATGAAGTCAGGAGGTCTACCTCGGAATGGATCCTGCTCTGACTTATATGCACATCTCGGCATCTTTGTTTCCATGCCACCGTTTAGCTCCCAACTGGTCTGCAGGCCTGGAGAGACGAAGCACATCCACAACAGAGTCACAAGCGGTTGTCCCTTATAAAAGGGGGGAGAAGCCGAAAGACGAAAAAGACTTTGATACTGATATTTAGGAAGGAAAAACTCCCTATAACCTGATTCTGTAGATTTAAAGTGCTTAAACTTGTGTCTCCTTCTGTCTACAGGTGCAGGCAGGATGCCTCTTACCATGGCCAAGGCTGATGGGGTCACTGTGCTCACTTTGACCTCTGACTCCCAAAGTGCTTGTCCTCCACTGTGTCAAATCCTCAAGGCACTTTGCTACAGTCCCATCTGCTGCTCTTTGTCTCAGCAGTTGAAGAAGGTCCAGAGAACTTCTCAGTCAGTCCTGGGGGTGAGTTAAAATATTTGGAGTTAGTCTTTGTGTATAATTTGTGTGGATAACTTTAGGTTTTCCATCACGATGGCATGACTCTGTATAAAGTCTTCAGGTAATGATGTTCTTTTATACTGTGCGATAACTACATTTAGAAAACAACACAAAAAATATGAGAGAAAGTCTAAAAGTCTAAAATATCCAATAGGATGCTAATAAGGTATTAGCATGAATCACAGTGTTGCTTTCCATTTGACTTAACAGTCCTTTCTTTTCCACCACAGGCTCTGCATATTATGATTGGGTTGCTCAATATCGGTGTAGGAGCAATTGTCTTTACTGATATGCATATACCTTGGTGGCAAATCCAGGAAAATGGGGCGCCTTTTTGGCTCGGAGGACTGGTAAGCAGCTATTGTTGATTTTCCTTTTGTATCATATAAAACATACATACACATGGGTAGGGAAATGAAAATATTCCCCATATTTCCCTTTGCCCCATTGGTTTCTGAGGTCTTTCCTTATGATATGTCTGGTGAAAGGTGTTTGCAGCGTTCCGTCTGAAGGACACAGGATAGCCTGACCTGATAGTTTGGCCCTGACATTGTAAGCATATAACCATCCCGCTGGATCTGAGAGGCAAGATTCCGGGATGAGACTTAGTTGATTAAGACAACATTTCACCCACCATTAGGTTTAGCTTCTTTTGTGTGAGAAGTTAATGTTTTGTAATGTACCGTTATCCCTCATAGTTGGTAACGTTTCACATCTCATAGATTGAATGCAAACGATGTCACTAAAGAAGTGAAGTCGAATATAAAATTTGTGAGATGAGGTAAATTTGTGACGTACATTGGCGTTTTTGGCCCAAAACTCATTCTCCCGCACAAAAGTTTCACAAAAATATGTTCAGTATTTTTGTGAACTTGTGGTGACAAACCAACAAAAAGAGAAAATGAGTGAAAACTATTCATCTTAGCGGAGTAAAAAGCTTCCTAAAGCTTTTTTCTTCTTGCTCGGATTAACTTGCAGGTTAATGACTAAAATAAACAGTATTACACAACGGCTTAGTGTTTTATGAATTGCTATATCCCCAAAAAATCCAAGCAGGAAAGATATGTCATACATTTTTATCATCAAATCAATTGTCCCTCTCACTGAGTGCATGAAAAATCCCTTCATAGATCGACAGAACTCTCCGTTTGAACTTGACATGTGTACGCTGGGTGACATCATTTTGATCATAACTGTACATAAATTCAGAATGTGTGTGGAAGAATGGAGGTTTCAGCTTTTCCCTTTCTTTTGTCTTTCTACTAGTTTATTTTTCTTGGTATCATGAGCATTTTGTCCGAGAAGTACCCGAGTCCATGTCTGGTGAGTAGTTCAGCTTCATACATCCTTATATTATCTCACGTCCTCCCTTCTTCTTATAACTGTTTTCTTTTGAGCGCCGTTTGTAAAAGTAGAACATGTTATTTTAACAGTAACATTTTGCCACAGTTAGCCCCAAATGTTAAATCTAAATCTAAATGTAATATATATATATATATATATATATATATATATATATATATATATAAATGTTGAATCTAAATGGACCCAAATGTTTCAAAAAATATGCAGATTTACACTGATGTCAGTGGAAGTATTAAAATAAAAGCGCGATGAAGAAAAGTACTTTTATCCCTGGTAAACACGACCTCTTTTGAACCAAGGGGGTTTTATAGGCATTTAAATTTATCGAACGGTTCAACAACAAACCACGGATGGTGAAAAGGACTTGGTTAAGTTACATACCTTTAGGTTTTTCTCGGGTAGACGAGATGCTTGCTCACTTAGGCTTCTCAAACATGGCACAAAAATAAAGTCTGGTGTCCTACGTAAACCCCGCCCCCAGTCTCTGACATCATCACTTCTTACTTTTAACCCAGGGGCTTTCTGTCGCTCATAAGTACCCGGGCCGTATTTACATGTATAGGATGTATAGACGTGTTTAGAGATGTATATAGTGTTTAGACCAGTATGTATAGACCTGGTTATCTTCATCAAGCTTTTATTTTGGTACATCCCCTGACCTGATCAGTGTAAATTTACATATTCTTTCGAAAGATTTAGTTTAGTACTCAAACATTTACTCAGCACTTTGAGATTTAGATACAACGTTTAAATTCAAAATTTAGATTTAAATTTAACATTTGGTGCTAAATGTGGTAAAATGTTGCTGTTAGAATCAACAAATGCTACTTTTACAAATGGCGCCCCATAGTTTAATTTCAAATCGAATGACATGAATTGAGAATCTTGCACATGTAACATGACGTATCCCTCAGTAGAAACCCCATATTTGTCCTGCATCCTTACAAGTCCTTTAATTTGAAAGGGCCGAGCATTCATTGCTGGCTCCACTAAACTTTAGCGAGCTCTTGGAATCATTGCCGGTCATCATAATTTATTTTTTATTGATGCTTTTATTTGCTTTTACTTTGTAGCACTTTGCGATTTGATCCAAATGTAAAGTGCAATATGAATTAAATGTATTATTATTATTATTATTATTATTATTATTATCATGCGGTTTCCTCTGCAGGGAAATGTGAAATATATAATATGTATTCCTGCATTATTTCAGGTCATCCTCAACGCGATTCTGAATATCGCTGGAGTTGCTTTCGCCATTGCAGCCATCGTTTTGTACAGCATCGGCATCGGAGCGATATGGCTTCAGTGGGTCTGTGATCCATACTACTACTCCTCTTATACGCCAACAACATCTCCTAGGGAGACGATCATTAAGGAGAAATGCATGGAGGCTGTAGCACTGACTCGGGTAAGTGGGTCAAAATACCGTCAGGTTTCAAATTTGTAGAATTTACATGTGGGTCAATGATAAATAATTATTGTAATACAGTATAAAATACCTTTAGTCAGACTTCAGTCAGATGTCCTGCAGACTTAATGCTGCTTTGATGATGGATGTGAAATAAAGCGGGAGAATCCTGCAGGTCATTGCAGGATAGTCGATTTATTCAACACAATCGTATCATTTATTTATTCATAAGGTCGCTAGATCTGATTGATCATAAGTTTGGTAACACTTTATTATACATTTTGAAGTAGTAAGTCACAATTACGATATATTCTTTTCTGATTATGTCGTACGTAATTAGTTGCAGCCAGAAGTAAAAATGAATAAGAAATACTAAAAAGGGCCATTTTGGAGGTTTTGGGTGGAGTAAAAAGAAATTTGTTTGAACATCTGTTTTTTTGTCTCACCAGATGCTTATTAGAGGTTTCTATATTTTGATGGTGGTCTTTTCAACCATGGAGATGTGTGTCGCCATCAGCTCTGCCGTTTTGGGGATCAAGGCTCTGTGTAGAAAGCCGGAAAAACAGGTAGGAGTTGAAAAAATCCTGACAAGTCTGTTAGATTTATTGTTAACGCATGAAAGGTCTACTGAACTCCAATTCTATGTCTTTAATGCTGCTCCATGCTAGAACGTTTGTGATCAAACTAGAAATTCTCTCCTCAGTTCATGTCAGTCAGATCAGGGATTTAGTGCCAGGAATAGTTGGGCATTTCTACAGGGAAACGCTGGTTTTATGTTACGCTAAGCTATTAAGCTAAGTTGACTTAAGTTCTAAAGTCAACCGCGGTTTTAACAATGTAGACTGAATCCATCCCTGATGGAAACCATACAGATTGTGCTTTCAAAGTCTGAATAGGTGCTCTTTTGATTGACATGTGATTATTTCCAAACTTTCTTCCGTGCTTTATTTCAGACCACTGAGGACCTGGAACAGTACAAACCACTGCTGGAGGAAGTCACCAGTGACCCTGTGGTTTAAATGGAACCATCTCCTTCATCTTATTTGCTACTATGAACCTGTGCATTTATACCACTGACTCTTCACTGTGCTCTAAATGTCCACGAGGTATTTACTCCATTCAATCCCTACTTTTCTGACATGGGTTGCTTGAAGTTATCTGCACTCTAGTAATGATCGGTACCAAATTGGATATGCCGCTAAGTCATCCTGTGTTTTCTCCTATTTGTTCCTGTTTATAATGATTTTGCTATCGAGTGCCTTTCACTAAGTAGGTTTGTAGGTAAAAGGGAGTCGTGTTTACGTGAATCTTTGCTAACCATGGATGGTTTGCTTTATGAAAAGGTAAAGATATTTTGAAAAGGAATCAGCACAAATTTTTTGACTGGTCCTGGTGATGATTGTTTTCACATTGTATTCCTTCCATCAGTTTAAGAAACTTGTTTTGCTCTTTGGGTTCATGGTGAAAATGGTGTTTTTAAATCTCGCCTTAAAATAAATTCTTATTCCTTGGCTTTTAACCCAGGAGGAGTTGTTGGACATTTCTTTCTTTCTGGTCTTATTGCTTGATGTAAAACTTGAGCTTTAATCCTGTGCCTACGCTTTTCATTGACTGTACAGCACTTTGGACAACTCTGTTGTTTTTTAAAAAATGTGCTTATAAGTAAAGTTGAATTGAGTTGAGGATAATTAGTATAATATGGTTAAGTCCTGCAAATAAATATACATCATATATATATATATATATATATTTATATCAAATAAATATACATCATATATTTATATTATATATATATTTTATATAATATGTATATATATTTATATATATATATATTTATATCATATATATCCTTTTTTTACAGTTCTTCACAAAAAATGAAGATATAATAATCCCGTTTGGATCATCTTTATTATGAAATATTAAATTCGTCTGTCTACGCCAACCATCTGTTTTCAAGTCAGCACTTTCGGCACAAGCTGACGTCAGCGCTCCAGCCGGAACCGCCAAGGAGTTTGTTTGTTTGTTAGTGAGCAAGATTAGGGAATTACAAAATGGGACATGAAATTTCCCACAGAGGTAGGTTTTGGTATATCCTAGGGATGATCAAGTTTTATTGACGTTACGTTATAACCTCACAACGTGACGTCACGTTAAAACTACGTGCCAAACTAATGGCCTAATTTGCATGACTTTTTACCCAGGCGTGTGTTTTGGAAAAACAAATCCAGGCATACTATTTTCAGTAAAGGGTTAAGTTTGTTTGTGACTAAGATAGAGGAGGTACTTCCCAGAACTCTTCCTCTTTCCCAAACAAGAGCTGAGCCACGAACCGGAAGTCATAAGGACGATCAGAATACAGTTGTTGAGATTTTGCTTCAACTCTCCTAGATACGAAAGATAAGACTTTACTCAAAAGGTTTAGGAGGTTGATTTAATTCCAGCTACTTATACATATGTGGTTGTGTGCTCTATAAATGGAGCCATCGCGTGGCCGACAGGCGCAGACGCCCTGCAACCGTCAGTTCGACCAAATGTGCTGCGAATTCAGAAAACGTCTTCATCAGTTTGAAAACACACATGCGGGCAGCAAATAAAGAAAACATCTTCATTAATTTCAGGCACCCCCAAAAGTGAGACATCTCTGTACGCACTTTTTATTGCTTCACTTAGTAAATAAAACATATTTATATATATATATGTATATATATGTATATGTATGTATGTATATATATATATATACATATATATATATATATATATATATGTATGTGGGAAATTACTAAATTTCCTTTTTGGGGATTAAAAAAGTTTCCATCCGTCACTCGCCGCGGTAGCTTGGTTTAACTTCCGGGTCATGCAGTTACGTGACTAAGAGTAAAATATTATAATAATTTATTATTTATTCAACGTTGCGAAAAACAACAAATGAAGTTAATACTGGCCCTAACATGCACAGAACCCAAAGCTGCAGTAAACAAGGTGTTTTACATTTGTCAGTTTAATAGCTTTTTGTATGTCACATTCTGTGCGTTGTGTACACGTTGCCATGGCGACAAATGATGTCGGTATGCGCGAAGGTGGTTGAGAGTTGTCTTGTTTACTGCAGCTTTAGGTTCTGTGCATAGAAAAGTTTTTATTCTAAATAAGCAAAGTAAATAACCCTGAATTTAATTAATCAAAATATCATGACACGTTTGTATATTATTATTATTATTATTTTTATTACACGTTATATTGTTATCTGTTTTATTCACTAAATGAAGCGATAAAACAGCCACCCTGGGGATTCATCACTATTAAGTGTCCTTCGTAAACACTTCCATTGTCTTGTGGCATTGCAGATGGTTTTTCTTAATCTGTTGTGTTGTGGCTCTTGCGTCGTGTGTGTGCTGTGAAATTGGTGAAGATGTTTACTTTATTTGCAGCCAGTGCATGATGCCATATTGATGTGTTTCAGTGACTCAACCCCTGTCGGCTACCGCACATCCATCCGACTTTTTTAAGAAGAAATATGTTGAATTTCTGTTAAAGTCACTGCATCTCACGTAAAATCTATCTCAGCCGCGCCATTGCTGATGGAATACAGCTGTGGGGAAGGACTCGGCCATTGGTTTTAGGAAACTGTATTATAAAGATATTTTACTATTAAAACTAGCAATAATAGAATACTTACGATGTTGCGAATCTGCGTATTACAATTTTTAATGTAATGTTTAATGTGTTTCTTTTTCTTTCTTGTTAAGACCTTTGATGACCCGGAGTTGCAGAAACCACTGCTGGAGGAAGACACGTGTAACGCTACTGCCTAAATGAAAACCTCTCCATGGCATCTGTGTCTATAATCCTATAATCCTGTTCCTCTGACTCTCGGATAAAGAGATTATTAAACATAAAGAAAGATTACAAATATTAATATTATTAACAAGTTTCCAAAAATAATAAAAGAAAAGCTAGAATAGAAGAAAAAGAAAAATCTGCTTTCTAAGTCTTTTCAAAACAGTACTATTTAGAAAAGACAGGAGTAAGAATATAAGAATAACTGATCCTAGAGTTTTTTGGGAGCTTGTTCCAAATATTTGGGTGCACAAACTGAACGCGGTTCGATCCAGACGAGCTGAGAGGTCTGTGAGCGGTTTGGTCCTAAACCGTTTAGTTACACTACATTTAGTTACGCTTCTAGACTTCTTACGCTCTTTGGCGTGTATAGATGTGTTCTTTGTGCCTGTGAGTCATTATTTGGAACTAATTTCAAGTAACTGAGCTGTTTAAGAAACTTCTAATCCCGAAATGACTGTGTTTTGTATTTCTGACATGAGGTTAGGAGCTGGTTGCGAACTGTTCCGATAGAAACTATGAATAGAAGCTGGTTGGCTGAGATTTTTGTCCCCATGAGTCATTGCTTGGCAACCAATTTAGAGATGCATTACAATACTTTACAAGTAAGTGTGCTTTGCCCCAAAGAGCCGTTTGGGCTATCCCTTATGTGACTGAGCCCGACAAAACATCACAATATTTGTCTGAAAGGACGGGACCCGTTTGGCTTCTGTCCGGTGTTTATACTCTAATAAAGTGGTATACAAAGTCTGGGTTGCGACCTTCAGGTGGGTTGCATGAGATTTTTTTTTGGGTAGCCAAATGCAGTAGCTATGATTTTATTTTACTATTATTCTTGAATTATATCTGCAGTACAGCTTTCAGCCCCATGAGGGAGCATTTGTACCTCCAGCACACATGGAGTTCAGCCAATCAATAGAGGCCAATCAGGCGGGGCTTTATTCCGGACTGGTCTGAGAGACTGACTGGAACGCAATACCAAAGATCAGGCCAATTTATCACGTTAGTGAGGTGAAGCACATTCCGCGATACTGGTTTAATTAAAATCATTGCATGCCGCCTTCTGCCTTCAAAAGTCTCTTCGGGGACAATAAAGCATATCTTATCTTAAAGGGCCTAATGAGACGACATGGAATGATCTGAGCCGGTTCAAAGATTAGATTGACTCTTTTGGTACCAGCACTAGCAGCACTTACAACTAACCCCCTGGTTTTGATAGGCATGAGCGTCAAACCAAAAACCAGAAGGAGAGACTCATTTTGACTAATTATTACTTAGGAAATTACTATTATTATTGATTATTAATAAATTAATACATCAATATATATTAAAAATTCTGCTAACTATGTAAGTAATAGCAGCGTATTGCTGCTATTAAATTAGATTGACTCTTTTGGTAACCACGCATTTTGGCCGTCAATGACACCAAAATGCTGCAATGCAAAAAATATTCTCCTTTAAAGTAGTTAAAATGTTTATTGTTTGGCTGATGAGGGCCTGCCTGCTTTTGATATTGTTATGAATCCTCTTCTTTTCTCTGGTTTTCAGGTATTTTGATTTGAAGGCTTTTTTCAATGATGTGTGTCTGATAAATTAATTAAAATGGACTTCATTTCTCGCATTAAAACAGTCAACATCTTTCATGATTGTTTTTTTTTTTGGCGATCTCAATGAGATTTACAACTTTAAGGCAAATTCTCACCATAAAGCATTTCACCTATATTTTACCAGGTTAGTCGGTTTGAGAATAAAATCTATTTTATAACAAATTTCCGAAACAACATTAAAAAAAATGCAAGAGCAAAGTGGAAACTCGACAAAAAGGCTGGAAAATATTTATCTATACTGTATATTTAACATGTCTATATTTTCATCAGAGGGGATTCAAACGGTGAATGTATTTGGTCGTATCTATAAGGCATTTAACAAATGAACGGTTTATATTTTCAATAAGCGTACAGTGTAGTTCCCTCTGCCAATGAGGGATTTTAAGTTTTCAACCGTGTCTGTCTCTCTCTCTGTTAGCCAGATCACAGAAAACCTAATGGATTGTTTTACATGAAGTTTAACGCAGACGTAGGTCTTGGCATGTCCTACATATGATTATATTTGGGAAACATTATGTGTTCCTCCTCCTAAAAAGGAAAACTTTCCATTTTAAGGACAACTTTCCAAAACTTTTCCCAAAACCTGGTTCAGTTGTTCCTTGTTCCTGTGATGTCATATACCTGAGATGGACAGGAAATGACAACAATATCTGTTTAAGGTAATGCCCACTAAAGTGAGGAGCAAAGAATAAAACAAGGTGCTGACACATGAAGCGAAGTAGAGAGGAATAAACAAAGTAGGATTCAGAGGTAGGTTTTGGTCCATGGCGGAGGTTTGTCATCCCTTCTGATTTGGGTCGTGATGGTGTGCCATTTCAAACCTGTGGGTCCTCAGGGAAAAGGTTCTGGAACCACTGCTCTCATACACATGGTGTGATGGAATAATATGATGGGAGGGATTGACAAATTCCCGTGCCCACTATGACAAGTGTCATGAAGACACGCGTGACGTGACACGTTCACATTGTAATTGACATGACGTGCAGCAGAAGCGATAGAAAAACCAATAAGGTGCCGTTTCGACCCGTCAGACTTTTTGGTTGATGAGTGCAACTGTGGCCCCAACACTTGCAAGGTGCCATCCTGGACCGGCCATGTCACCCAACTCTAAGTCTGCCACTGTCCCCAAGAACCGCACCTACACAAAACTCCGAGCAGACTCTGGTCAGTGAAGGGTTAAGATTTAATGTCAGTCAGATAGAGGAGGTGCTTCTGGAAACAGTTCCTGCCTTCCTCGGTCCCCAGAGAAGAACTGCGCAACCATCCTAAAGTTTTATTGGGAGGAGTGGAGCCGTTTGGATTTTGCTTCAACATTAAAGGTAAGACCTTATTCAATGTACCCTAATTATATAATAAGAGCCTTTATTGTTTTTAGCCACTCACAGATGTTGTTGGTTTGACTACTGGTTCTGTTTCATATTTCATATCAGAATTCTCTAAACACTCACAGGTAAGGTACATATTTGACCAAAGAAGAACGTTCAATTTTGATCGGTTCAGAAAAAAGGATGTATTTGCTCTGCATCTTCGTCTGTTCTTAATTTGCCATCGAAATTCTACAATTTATACAGCTGGAGACAAAATTTTAGGTTCCCCTCATTTTTTGAAACAAAAAAAACAAGAACTTTAGAAATGAGAAAAAGTTCAATTGTGGTATTTTCCGTTAAAAGTAAAGGTTATCAATACTCCTCTTACGCTTTTTTTGTTGTCCAAAATATTTCCAATTGTATACGAAACCAATTATTTAATAGGTAAATACTATATAATAAAAATACGTTATACGTGAAATGCATGATCTATTCAATGGAAAGGGATAAAAAACAGTGTCTACAAATATTACATTGGTGACAAACAGTGAGAAAGCATAAGGTGCTCGCCTAATAATGATAATAATAATAAAAATAATAATAATAGTAATAACAATACATTTTATTTATAGCGCAATTTACATATGGATCAAATCTCAAAGTGCTACAAGGTAAAAAGCAGATAAAAGTATCAATACAAAATATAGTAATACTAATATAAAAATATGAACAAAAAGCAGCAACCTTAATTAAAGTTATAGGTTCTGCAAAAAAGGACATTTTTAAGGACATATTGAAAAGTCTCTGTCGTCTGTGGAGCCCTCAGATGGTCAGGGAGGGCATTCCACAGATGATGGGCAGCAGAACAGAAGGCCCGTTTACCCATGGTGCTGAGCTTAGTCCGGGGGAGCAGGAGTTATAAGTTATAGATATATTATATCAACACACTAACTTTTTTTTGAGTATAAATGACTATAAATATTTAAATATAATACTTTTTTTTCACTTCATATGTGCACTTTAGTTTTAGTTGTCCTGTGTACATAAACCTTTACACCCCCGTTTCAGCTGGTTTCGCACAGAAGTTATGATATCGACGAGGATCTACTACTTTAAGATATTTATTTTAGAAGATTTAGTTCGACGTTGAAGAAATGAGAGCCATCAGATTATTCCACACCTTAAAAAATGTATATCCTCTCATTTCTGCCAGTCTCCAGGAGCAGCAAGGATGGCTGTGTCCATGTCTGCGGCTGAGGGGGTCACGGTCTTCACTCTGACCTCTGACCCCCAAAGTCGTTGTCCTCCTCTGTGCCAAATCCTCAAAGGACTTTGCTACAGTCCCTTCTGCTGCTCCGTGTCTCGGCAGCTGAGGGGGTTCCGGAGAAATTCTCAGTCAGTCCTGGGGGTGAGTTAAAGCCTCAGATGCCGGAAGCCGGTCTTTGATTCACCTCGGCGAAACATGATAAAAGTGATAAAAGTGTGAGAGAAAATAGTCTAATGCACCAAAGGTTCACCTGATAACTGCAGATACGATGGACGGGTGTGTGTTTGTTCTTCATCGTGTACTTCCTCATCCACAGGCTCTGCGTATCATGGTGGGCTTGCTCAACATTGGTCTTGGAGCGATCCTCTGCAGCAGTGGATCTGCCAGTGCTTGGCATCAAATGCGGCACTTACTGTTTTCATATTGGCTAGGAGGAGTTGTAAGTAGGCCGATGTTGTATCTGTCTTTCAGGGTTTCTTCTCCGATACAGTCTGGAGAATTTCTGCTTTGCAGGACGGTTCGCTGCTGGAACATGAGCTTTTATGTCCCTGCAAACCGGGTCACCTCCACCCCCACGTACACAACTACACAGAGATAATGTGATGTCATGTGCATACAGTGAAATAGAATTATAAACATACAACATGTTCAAAAATAGATTTCTGAATAGAGTTTTGTGTGTTTCAGTGGGTACTAGAACAATTCCCATTCTGAATCTATCAAGGTCCTGTTCTGCATCTATACTGGATTTTGAAGAGGCACAGATGACATGCATCAAGTTCTCTGCCAGTTTGGTCTGGACGCACTCATTTAGAAATGATTGGATCTAATCTAAGGGCAGTAACAGGAGATGGTCGATACATATCTCCTGAAAAATAAATGAATAATGTTGCTTTGAATGAAACGGTGTTATCCACAAGAAAGCTAAAATATGAACTACTGGAGTAAAAAAAAAGTACTCAGAACACAAAACCTCCACCAAGGCACAACTGCACCCAATGCTTTGAAAAAAAATAATAATGCAGGTTCTTTCTCTTCTTTATTAATGTTTAATAAAGGCAGTTCTTCCATCTATGCTTGGAACCTGCAATGGTTGGACTTTGCATCAGAGCAGAAGCTTTTGGGTTATGAGGTAACCTGTGAATTGTCTGTGGCACAATCTTTCTCAGGAATATGTGACAAATAGGGAGACCAAACATAGTCAGTAAATGACTTTGGAATTGAACAGATTGAATACGGTATAAAATGTATGTGAGTCTGTTTGAGTGAGCATTTATTTATTTATTTGATGTGTGAAACCGGAAATATGAAACAATTGGTCAAAGGTTCATTTGGCGGAGAGTGGAAAATTCCTGCAGGTGTGCTTTATAGCCTCCTGAGCCGTGTCACTCTCAGGTGTGAGGCATTAACGGTCAGGCTGCAACTCCGCCCGGTTGATTCCTGGAACTAACAGGAAAACACAGCCACCGAGGGAGGAAACGGGAGGCCCGCCTCCTGGCTCACACGGCTGCACTCTGCAAACCGGAAATATTCATTTACACATTTCAACGATCATTTATTGACGCCCCTCTCACTCAATACATGCAACTAAATGTGATAAATAGCCTTTTGTTTCGGGCAGGGTTTGAAAACATTGTCTTAGTATATAATGTTTGTGTGGAAGACAGGAAGTTAAGAGATTTAACTTTTTGTCTTTTTCTCCAGTTCATCTTTTTTGGTGTCGTGTGCATTTTGTCCGAGAAGTTCCCCAGTCCATGTCTGGTGAGTAATTCAGCTTCACGACATCCTCGTCATCCTCTCCATCTTGCTTTCTATTAAAACACGTCTGCAGTATTTTGATTGAAGGGAACAGAATATAGATGAATTGGTTTCCCTCAAAGCTACATTGGCAGGTTTGCAGGTTCTTTGGATTCATAGCAGCCGTCCTGCTGATTCCGTTGCATCGACACACACCTGTGTAAGACGTGGACCTCTATGAGTTTATGACCCGCTGTGACTCTGTGTTTGCTCTGTTGTATTTCAGATCCTCCTCAACGTGATGCTGAGTGTAGCAGGAGTCGCTTTTGCCATCGCCGCCATCTTGCTCTACAGTGTCAATATAGCGAAAGCACAAGCTTATTGGCTATGTGATCGCTCATATTCATACTACAATACGCAGTCTCCATCTCTTCGGGAGGACAGCTTAATGGAGAAATGCCTTGAGGGCAAAAAAATGATGATCGTAAGTGTGGAGAATGTTGTCTCTGATGGTCAGAATACAAATTAAATGTTGTATGACGAAGCCCAGAACTATGTTAAACACAATCTTCCCAATATTAGACTAGGCATATTTTGTCGTCTTCGCCAGCAAGGCTCTTCTTCTATTTCTTCGTCTTCGTCTTCTTCTTCTTCTTCTTCTTCTTCTTCTTCTTCTTCTTCTTCTTTCGGCTGTTGCCGTCATACAACCCGTCATAGGTCTCCCGTTAAGCCTTTGCCCCCTCCCTTTTGCCCTTCGTCACATCTCCTCGTACTCCTGAGTACTTTTTGCATCTCACTTCTATCCCACTACCTCTTCACTAACTTTGTCTATTCATACTCTCATGAGGTAGTTATTCACCACCACCCAGAGCCCGTCTCCACCATTTCATTCTCTGCTCTACCTTTTCCTCATTTGCACCACCAGAGTCATCCTACATACTACCATTCTAAGCTGTCTTGCATGAACAGGATGTAGTCCACCTGAAATACGTGTTCACCACAGCCATTTCCAATCTTTTCGCAAAATCTACCACCATCTGTCCTTCCAAGTCCCTGTTCCTGTACTTGCCCACCTCCTCCTCTCCTCCATGCAGATGAGGAATGAATGTTTTTTGTGTTATGTCCGGAGAACATTGCTCTGTGTTAAAAGAAAGCTCCCTGTGGTGAGTAAAATGTGAAACATCAGAAACTACAACAAACTAACTAGAAAACTCAGTGCAGATTCCTCCATTTATGTTTGCTTCATTGACAGCCTCGGAATCTACCGACAACTCCGATAAACTTTTAGTAACATTCAAATGCTATTGTGGCTAGACATGTCTTGCGCCTTCCACTTCAGCATCTCTGATCAGCCCATTGAGTCACCAGCTCCTCTCCCAAAGAAACATCAAAGGAATCAAAGGATCAAAGGCAGCAACAGTCACTTTGTGATCTTACTCCTCCAAACAGCTTATAATTATTTTACGTCAAAAGCCGCGAAATACGTAACATCTCCAGAATTTAAACCGCCTCTAGAATACGTCAAAACCTACCTCTGGGTAAAATTTCAAGCTAATCCATTAAGTGTATTTTTTTTCCGTAATCCTGCTCACAAACAAACAGACAATCGCGCAGGAGTAAAAACAACCTCCTTGGCAGGGGTAAATATCATATTAAAATGATAGATCACTTCATACGCACCAGTATTGGACTTAATCAATGTGTTTTCTGTAAATAGAAAAAGTGCCCCCTGGTGAGTAATAAACAATCTAAACGGGTGAATCACAGTTTTTACAAACTAGAACTCCTCGAGTAAATCCATCTGCTGCAAATTTGGACTAAATCAGTTGAGAAATTATGGCCTGACAATTTTGGGGGTAAAGCTCCCCCTAGTGTTGAAATATACAACCGACCTTTTCCCGAAATCCTTCCAGTTCTTCCACTCACTAAACTCTACCTGGGTATAAAATTTTGAAGGGGTCAATGAAATAGTTTTTAAGTTATTGCGTGAAGACGAAAGACTTGCGGCAGTGATTACGAGTATTATAACAAAATAAATAAATACTGCAGAAAAATATACAAAAGAAAAATGCAGAACAGAAATCCAGAATCGTGAATTGTGGGAATTTGGTTGTTTTGTTGTTTTATAGCCGGAAACTGAAAATGTTATGTTTTGAACTCGATGCAAACGATATGAAGGTCACCTTGGACTCTGTAAAGTTGTGATTGGCTTTTCTTCGGTCAAATATTTGAGTCCATATTGACCGGTGAACGTCACCAGAATTTAATGATGGAAATGCCAAGACCTACCTCTGGGTTACCAACAAACAAATAGACAAACAAACATGTAAAAACAAACACAGGCGATGGAGGAGGCAATAAAGGCATTTTGAAAAGAAGTGGATCTAGAGAAATAAAATTCCACACATTTCCATGAAATCATAATAAAAATAAATGTGCGTGTAAGATTTTGAACTCTGATTTTGTTTCTGCCACCAGATGCTGCTGAGAAGCATCAACGGCCTGCTGATTGCCCTGTCCGTCCTGGAGCTCTGTGTCGTCATCAGCGCTGGAGTTTTGGGGATCAAGGCCCTGAGGAGAAGCATGAAGACAGAAAACGAGGTAGAGTCTGGACCAACATAGAGTTTGTATTTCAATCAAAACAGACAGGATGAAGAAAAGATGAATGATTTATTACGACCGGTGATGTGTGATAATGAGTCTAACGGTGGTGGTGGCTGATGACCCTGCTGAGGCGGATGAATGAGGGGGCTGGGCAGGCGGAGGGCACACAAACCAGCAGCTTGAATGAACTGGCTGAATGGAGAGAGAGTGGTAAAGACAGCAGCTGATGGTGATGGGCTCAGCCTGCAGGTGTGACTCTGTGATTGGGTGGAGGAGGAAACAGCTCCGGCAGTAGAGCGGTTGTACCCCAATCAGAAGGGTGGGGTCTGAACCCGCGTTCTAGAATCCTTGAGCAGGACGCTGAACCCAGTTAAAAAAATGTAAAACAATATCTGATGGAAGAGGTCTTGTGGATTTATGTAATGTCCACTCTTTTTTTTTTTAATGTGTTTTTAATATTGTGTATATATTGTTTTTTCTCTTTTAGACCATTGATGACCCTGAGCAACAGAAACCACTACTGGAGGAAATCTCTATTAACACTTAAGCCTAAATGAAAACCTCTCATTTTATATCCGTATCTATGGTTCTGTTCCGCCGACTCTACGTATTCTGTCTAATGTTTTCCAATCGGGGTCGATTCAAACTATTTGCATTGTGATTATCAACCGTCAACCATTATTTCACCGCATCGCATTACCGTACAAATAAGTGTGTTTTTAATCCACGAGAGGGAAATACCAGTCTGTTAATCACAGTAGTTAGAATGATCACGGTTTTACTGATCAGTACTACTCTACTATTTTATAAATGCACTTCATTTCTCCTGTCCTCAGGTAGTTAGATGTGAAGATTGTTTCGCTCAGGTGTGACGGATAATTAAGCTTAAATGGATTGAAAAGCTGAACATATTGTAAAGATTCAAGGAGTGGATGTTTATTTCCAGTTATGTTAAATAAATGACCCTGAACCCTCATTTGGTGGTGAATTATTCAGCGTGTGTAATTCACATACTGTGCAGATGTATTTGAAATCTATAGCCCCTCACTGATTTTACTTATTGTAGATAATAAGACTGGCAGAAAAAAAAGGGGATCAGGAATGTTCGTTCATGTACAAAATGTTATTACCACTGTTCTAATACTCGGGATATGAAGAGAAAAATATGAGGGGAGGGTTTGGACGCTTTCTGTTCCTCTAAAGTTGGAAATGGGGCGGCGGTCATTTACTTGCATCACTTGTAAATCCGTCCTTACGCATTCGGATGGAGAGCTAATATAAAATTGTATTTATTTTATTTATTTTCCTTCTGTCTGCACATATATTCATGGTTAGTGCCAAAATCGGTAGAATCCATACCTCAATTTTACCGACCCTCTCTCTCCAGCGGAGGGATGGCGGTCCCTCCACCTACCTGCCCTCTCTCCACAGCTCCGCCTCATCTCCACCTCTGATCTCTGGGGATCCCTCTCTGCAGGCAGAAGCGTGACTGCTCACAAACTAGAAGGCGCTCACTCGGACAAGCGTCGTCAACCCACACGTTGACTTGTAACTGACAGGAAACCCAGCCTGAGCTATAGAACACCAATCATGTGATGCCGCCATTCAGACTTTTTGGCCGATGCCTGCGCCTGTGCCTCCCCACTGCCCACATGCCTGCATAGACAGGAGAATCCAGGACGTAGACCGGTAAAGGGTTAAGTGTGTTAATGCCAGTCAAATACAGGAGGAGGTGCTTCTGGCAGCAGTTCTGGACATCCTTATTTCCCAAACAATCGAAAAAATCAAACGCATTTTAGTGGGAGGAGTACAGTCGTTCAAAATACACTTCAACTCTCCCAGAAACCAAAGGTAATTATGTCAAAGCTTTATTTGAATACTGTTTTTTATTAGCCACTCATATATCTGTTAAAATCACTGCACTTCATGGAAAATCAACTGCTTTGGATTTAGCAATTTAATAATAATATTAAAGATAATCATCATTTTATCTGTAGAACACTTTTCACAAGTGTGAACATGTTAATACAGGAATGTAAGTCAGACAATTAAACATAAAAAACAGCTGAAATAACAGATGGCTAAATCACGCAATATTAATTCAGTATTTAAACTTAGCAAATTTAGAGGCTACATGTTCAGCCTTTGTTGTGGGAAACTATATTAAACAATATTTACTAGATGCTGTGAATCATCTCAATAATATATCGTTTTTATATTTGATGATTTTGAGGGTCTGATCGCCATTAATTTACCCGCGGATTAGAGAATTGTGATAATTCTTTTCAAAATGCAATGTTTTTTATCAACTGGACTGTCTTTGGTTGAACTTATTAAAGGCCAAATGTTGCCACACACTCAGGATAAAGGTCAATTTTCAGTTTGTGAAATCAGGAGTGGAGACAAATAACTTCAATTGATTAGATTAAATGAATAACACTAAAAGTTAAAGGGAGTTTCTAATTTAATGTAAAACAATCATTTCACATCGATTCGACGCGACGGAAAAACATGGAATAAATTTGACCCTCCATGTTGAATTTGTTTGAAGAAAATAAACAAGAATTCTACATGTAATTAAAACAATTACATTTTCTTTTTATTTATTTATTTATTTTTTTATTTAAAATGTATCAACTCTGATCTTCGTCACTCCACAGGAACAGGAAGGATGTCTATGTCCATGACCAAGGCTGACGGGGTCACGGTCTTCACTCTGACCTCTGACCACCGAAGTCGATGTCCTCCTTTGTGCGGGATCCTCAAGGGTCTTTGCTACAGTCCCTTCTGCTGCTCCGTGTCTCGGCAGCTGAGGGGGGTCCAGGGAAATTCTCAGTCAGTCCTGGGGGTGAGTTCAAATATTTGGAGTTAGTGTTTGAATTTGTGTATATAACTGTGACTGTGACTAGTCTGTGGGTCTTTTATCTCCACCTCGCATTTGTGAAAACATAATAAAAGTATGAGAGAAAAATAGTCTCATCGTTCACCTGGTAACTGCAGATATGATGGACGGGTGTGTGAGCGTTCTTCATCGTGTGCTCTTCCTCCTCCACAGGCTCTGCATATCATGGTGGGCTTGCTCAACATTGGCCTCGGAGCGATCCTCTGCAGCAGCAGTTTTGGTTCTGGTTATCAAATGGAGTGGAGCTTGTTTCCTTATTGGTTCGGGGGGATAGTAAGTAAACCGTTGTTGTGTTTGAAATGTTCTTTTACCTTCCAAAGGGACAACTAGAACTTCATTTGGCTTTTAAGTTGATCCCAAAGAGATCTGTCTCACTTCTTTTTTATCCTTAGGGAAAGTCCGGACGCAAATTCCAGACTCATTGTTGAAGTGTTAAATTATCGAAAGATAAACTTATCCTACTGGCATATGGTTATTATTATTTTTAACTCCATATACAAGTTTCATTTACATGTGCCTTTTGGTCTTAGGATGACGTTCTTGCTTGTTTAAGGTAGTTTTCTGTTTGACCTGTTCAAACCCTTTTGTCTCTTTTAAATGTGCTACATAAATAAACTTGTGAGTAATTTGAGTATTTGAGTAATACTCACATAATTTGAGTAATGTGAGTATTTTGAGAATCCTTCCTTTTTCCAAACACACACAGGACGGTTTTGCTGCTGTTCCATCAGATTCTTTAATGACCCTCGTAGGCCCCTCAACACTCAACAGGAAATAGACAACAATTACTCAGACACAGCAGGGTGTCATCTGCATACAGTGAGATAGAATGATATTCCCATCAGGAGTGGGGATTGGGTTCTGAGGTATCTTCTCAGCCCAGGGTTCTAATGACGGATTGGACGGTGATGGTGAGAGAGGACGTCTTTGATTGGTTGTAACGTCTGATGTCATTGAGAAATAATGGGATCTTATTTCAGGCCAATGGCAGGAAATAGTTTTTACATATCTCCTCAATAATACGGTAATAACCTGCAGCGGTCGGACTTATTTGCATATTGGTTTCTGAAGTTACCAGAAACAGTTTCCACAGACTTGTTTAATTATGAATGTTTAATTATGAATGTTTAATTATGAATGTTCAATTATGAATGAATAAAAATCAGAAATATTAACTTACAGATTGTCATCCTTTTTTTCCACTCTCACTCAAACATAAAACTATAATTTATAAAACCCTCATGTTTCCGGCGGGTTAAATGCGTTTGTCTTTGTATTTAGTGTTCCTAGAGAAGAAGGGAAGTTAAAAGACCTAACTTTTTGTTTTCCCTCTAGTTTATCTTTTTTGGTGTCGTGTGCATTTTGTCCGAGAAGTTCCCCAGTCGATGTCTGGTGAGTAATTCATCCTCATTCCTCATCATCATTCTCTCAATCTTGCTTTCTATAAAAACACGTCTACAGTATTTAGATTGAAGAGGACAGAATTTAGATTGACTGATTTCTTTTTCTCCAATAGCAGCCATCATGCTGTTCCCTTTGCAGGGATACACACCTGTGTGAAACGTGGACTTCTTCTTCTTTGTTGTATTTCAGGTCCTCCTCAACGTGATTCTGGGTGTAGCAGGAGTTGCTTTCGCCATCGCAGCCATCGTGCTCTACAGCATCAATATAGACGAAATATATATATACTGGCGCTGTAGTGGTAATAGTAGATATTCATCTTCATACATTAGGCCTTCTACATCTCCTCTTAGCAACTTCATCATGGAGAAATGCGCTGAGGGAAAAGAACTGGTTCTGGTGAGTGTGGAGAATGTTGTCTCCGACCTCAAAATACAAGTCACATACTTAACAAGTGTCAAATTATTTGACCCTAAGATTTCTTAATGTTGTTATCATAACAACATTCACTCAGAATAAATAATGTTTGCAGATGTAGTCCGATAAATCTTTAAAAAAAGATTATTTTTTTTTCAAAAAAAGAGCAGAAATGCAGAATCTGAGTTTTGCGAAATGTTGGAATTGACTGACCACAGAAACACGGAGGAATAAACTAAAAAGCCCCCCATCCCCTGTGTAGTACAAGCACTCACTCTGGTTGAGATCCTCAAATTAAATGTACCTCATTAAAAGTCCGTATTGATTGAACTTAACTTTGTCCCTATCCCGCAGAAAATATTATTATGACGTCACATTGTGAGGTCATGACGTAACGCTGCGAGAATTTACTCACGGAAATTCTAAATCCAACCTCTGGGTAGCAACAAACATACGAACAAGCAGAAAAACAAACGTAATAACTTCGTTGGCGGAGGTAACAAAGCCATTATTTAAAGAAATGAATCATAAGAGGAACAATTCCTTATATTTCTTTTCAATCACAATTAAAAAACAATCCTAGAAAATGTGTAACATTTTAAACACTTATTTTGTTTCTCCCTCCAGATGCTGCTGAAGAGCATCAACGGCGTGCTGATCGTCCTGTCCGTGCTGGAGCTCTGTGTCGTCATCAGCTCTGGTGTTTTGGGGATCAAGGCCCTGACGAGCAGCACGGTAGAGTCGCGTCAAATATATATATTTCATTCATAGAAGACTGAGAATGAATGAAAGACTTATCCGACAGATGATGTGTGATAATCAGTTGATTAGAAGGTCTTTGGCTCAGACTCTTCAGGGAGATTGTGATGGGAGGGTCTCTGCCCTGAGCAGCGCCATGGAATAAGTTAAAAGTCAAAGGCTTTGGAGTGTGGATACTGGTGGTGGTGGCTGATGATTCCGCTGAGGCTGATTGACCTGGGAGGACCAGGTGGAGATAGGGAGGAGGAGGGCACACAAAGCAGCAGTATGAATGAACTAGATGAATGAGTGCAGGTGATATCAGTTGATGCCTCCGACCATGAAGCAGGCGTTTGAGACTGAGCATGTGATGGATGAAGAGATGTGTGGATAATAGAGTGGTATGAGCAGTAACTGTGGCCCCATAGTCTTTTTATTTGTCTTTATTTTTCCTTTTTAGGTGTGTGTGAGTGTGTGTGTGTGTGGGTGTATGTGTGTGTGTGTGTGTGAGGGGCGGTTCATTAATGTAGTTCGGTCTCTGTGGCTGCCCCTTTAAGAGAGCAAGTGAGTGTTTTTGCCCCGCCCATTAACCCGCCCACATGGCTATGGACAATATGTCCTGCTGCTGGTCCTTTAAGAGAATAAGAATTTAATCTCAGGTAAGTAAATTTCAGGTGCTTCCTCTTTAAGAGAGCAATTTGGTTTCCATGGTTAAACACACACACACACACGCACGCACACACACACACACACACACACACACACACACACACACACACACACACACACACACACACACACACACACACACACACACACACACACACACACACAGTTACAGAAGGTTCAAGGGTCAAGAATCTGACACAGGATTCATACCAGGGACAAATAGGCTAAAAACTGGACGGACCATTGTTTGACTAACTGCAGATGTGGCTCAAACTGTAGGGTGTATCTGTGAAACATAGGTACCATAGCGACCCGAAGGAGCGGCTGAAAACAGTGATATATAGTTTGTCCAGATTATGTGAAGAGAAATGAACTTTTGAGCAAGTTAAGCTTCTTTGAAAATGATCCCAGCGATCTTTGAATGGAAGTTTTAGACTTTGCGCTCTATGTCCTCCTCCCCCAATAAGTTTGGTTCATGTTTCGCTCTAGCTTGTGATGTCATTCTAAAATCTGAAGATTTCTCAAAATCTCTCTTTGTTTAAGATCCATCCTGGTTTTTAAGATCGTTATCAGTCATCTCTCATTTTTTTCTTATGGATTATTTTTGCGATTTTCGCAAAACGGTTTGGCCAATCCTTTCTTAAAATCATCGCAGACCATTCCTGATCGAGCCGCGCATTTTGGTATGAATTTTGCCTGGGTTTTTTCTCAAAGCTGCAGGACTGGTTCAAGGGGAGATTTTGATGTTTAACAGGAATAATAAGTACTGAGCTTCGTCCATGACGCCCATCTCCAGCTGTGCTCGCTGCTAAGTTGTATTTTGTTAAAAGTTGAAGGTGGAGAATGTAAAATACATTATATTTCATGAATGCAGTGTGTGAAATTGATCTACGTCCGTGTTTTTAATGTATTTATTGTTTTTCTCTTTTAGACCATTGACCATGAACACGAGGAACCACTGCTGGAGGAAGTCAGCAGTAACGCTGCAGTCTAAAAGAAAACCTCGCCTTTGTACCCATATCTATAATCCTGACTCTATGTTCTCCCACAGTCTCTGACAAACTTTTCCAATGAGGGCTGATTCTAAATATTTACACTCAATAATAATAACCTCCATTTGAATATCTGAGATGTTGTCTATTTAATTCTTGGTATATATTTTTATTGTGCTGTAAATTGTGGCTTTATTTGGAGAGTATTGAGGTATTTCTTAGTGTATAGATGTTTTTTGTTGTAACTTTGAGTCACTGGTTGCAACTTATTTCATGTAAATGAGATGTTAGAAAATAGAAAATGATGAATATAAAGACATAAAATGACTTTTTTTACACTTCACTTTGTATTTCTGACATCAGGTTAAGGAAACTGTCCATTGACATGCATTTTTATGTAATGTAGCTTCTTTCTTTATTTTAATTGATTATAAATCAGTACATTTAAAAAAAATCTTGGTCCTTGACTTGGTCAGTACAATTGCTTGGGATTTTCTTTGTGTCGCCATATACGGTAGTCAGGATTTTCTTTTACTGCTATTCATGAATTATATCTGCAGTACACATCTGAGCCACACGGGGGCGCAAGTAATCCCTTATGGAGTCACCCACAACCAAAATCAGGTATGTCAGTCATTGTTGTAATCATTTTTGCTGCAGGCTACAGACAGTATCACCATCAAACTGTCTGAAGTTACATCCGATATTAGTTGCTAGTCAGACCGATATTATGAATTTATTTTGCCTGAGTCATGATGTCACATCTTAATCTAATTGAGTCCCCCGCCACTCTGGTGTCTCCTTCATCATTGATTGTCCAAATAGTCTCCAGCTGTATAACATTTACCTGACATGAATGTGTATACGTCTGTCTCCCCTATCTTGTCAGTGCCAGTCTGTGATGTTCCCCCGTGTCATCCTCACAGCGTTTCCTTACCGTGTTCGGGTTGTTCCATAGTGTATTTTTCGAATTTGGACCTAGCCTGTTTCTGACTTTCGAATCTGACTTACGTTTGCGAGGTAAAGCACATAATGGATCGAATGAGGGATTTCTTTTATTAAAGATTACTCACACAAAGCAACAAGTACAATGTTACTGGAAATAAACTCCCTTAGGTCCAGAGACACCTGGTGTATTTGTATCGTATGTGGAATAAACTCTGCTCTTCCACTCTGTGTGCACGAGTTGTTTTTATTACACTTATTCCATCGTCCCAATAACGTTTTTGGAGTTGTTTTTTTGTGTGGAGACGTTTTCTACTTAGTTTTTTGTCATCTTTCTCTAGCAGGAATTGAAACCGTAGCAATCAGACATCAGATCAGATCTGTGCTGTGCAGAGGACGTCTTCCTGCTCGTTACATCACCGCTTTCTTTTTGCAGTTTTGGTGATGAAGAGATTATTTAAAACCAACCAGATCATCCAAATGAGCGGAAATTTGTTTTATATAATTGCATTTTTTTTATTTTTTTTTACTTAAAAGTGAAAATTTGCTTTAAGTTATTAAATGGAAATATGGAAACTTTTAATTAGACAGTGATCCCCAAACTTAATATTTCTGTCTCCCTACTCTTATACTAGTAAACAAACCAACTAGGACAATTTAATCAGTCACTTCTAATAAAAGTTCAGTATTCTATGATTTAAAAAAGACTCATTAGGAAGAATGTCACTTTTCTTAATATGCTCTATATTAGAGCACATGCTGCCAATCATCAGTTTCTCTCACACTTTTGGTGCCTTGCTCAACTTCCGGTTCGTGTTTTCGTGCAGCAATGGCAACGACATTATCCGTGATAACAAGTTAATGATCTCTTATCACCAGATGAAGGCCAGAACTCATTATCTGCCCCCGTGGCATACATTCAATTTCACCGAATAAGGACCGTATATTCTGAAAAAGGAACTGAACTGCTTCAGGAAGTAACCTTTTTTTTTTTTGTTGCTGCCAGATGAAGTGAGGCTGCAAGTAGAGAGACTAAAATCTATTTACACGTTTACAGGTCTATGAACACATTTACATTTTGCCAGAATCTGCACAAATCTCAGTAAACTTGCAAAAGCTTGTCTGTGTTGACAATAAACATGATGGAGCATGACGTCGGCCTATTTTAAATCCACATGTACAGATTCCTAGGCTCTTTTGCAAGTCTCAGCACACACGTTTCGCACATTTACGTTGTTTGTTGTTGCATGTTTCGCATGAGTTTTACTTTGAAAGAAAGACTGGGCATCCCAACTCCAGATGTCAGTAGCTGATTTATTGAATACTTTAAATAGTTTCAGTAAATCCAAATTGTGCTGGATTAGATTTTTCTCATATCTAAGTGACCAAAAAAAGACAGAAAAGTTAATACACTGCTTTTACTTTGGCAGCCAAAGCCACTGCTGCATATTTGAGAGTTTCTCCATAAAGAACTCCAGCAAGAGTAAATAAATATAATCTAGCGGCTTTGTAAGACAAACGCGGCCATAATACCGCTTCATATTTGGGATTTGATAGTGTTGTTGGTCGACACCTGTGACTGTTTGCTTTGCCAGGTGCTGAAACTTGAATACATTCCTGCAGCGACCCGCTCACCTTTGCAAACATACAGCCCTCACACATCGTACAGTTTTTTATAACAGTCGGAGCTTTCAGTCATAAAGAAGCATAACCAATACCGCTGCCATTTTTCATTTCAGGTGTGTGTGAAGATGCCAAACTGTGTCGACGAGCCGCTCCTGTCTGCTGTAGATGAAAGGGTAGAAGTTAAGCTGAACTTTCCACCACGGAGCCAAATCCTGAAGGCTCTTCGTGGCCAGGGGCTGAACCAAGTGTTTGCCCCAAGCGCTCTAGGGGTGAGAGGAACTTTGGTAGCACTTTACATCACAGCACGGTAATAAGATGGTAATAAAGAGGTAATAACTATGTAATACCATGTAGTTACCAAAGTAATAACTAAGTAATAGCTGGGTAATCATAGCATGGTAATACAATGGTAATAAGATGGTAATAAAGAGGTAATAACTATGTAATACCATGTAGTTACCAAAGTATTAATCAAGTAATTGGTTGGTTATAACAATGGGTAAATATGGGAAATATTTTACTGGAATTTATGTAACAGGGCCCAAAAAGTAATGGTAGGAAGGAAATAAATTTTGAGGTAGAAATGAAGTTAAACTTTTTGGTAATAGTAGAGTAATACTTTGGTGACATGCTAACAATGAAACGGTTATATCAGTGTAATATTTGGATTGAAAAATGGTTATGTGGGGATATTAATATTGTAATAACATGAAAATAATTGTGTTATATAGGTTGATGTTTTCACAGTATTATACGCGACTATCATGAACGTAATACCTTCTAAATTACATTAAAATTGGTTTTAAAAATGAAATTCATCAAACCCTTAGGTTCCAAAAATTCCCTTTAGTTTCAAGGTAATACTTAATAAATTGCATCTTTATCTTTGGACGTCTTACCTGGAAACACTTGTGGTAGTTTCCGTACATAACCACGACTCAGTGCTGCAAAATACAAAACTACCTGTTTCTATTTAATTTCATGGTATTATGAGTTTAAACCTCATCAAAAAAACAAAACAACTTAACGTCTATTAACTGGTGATGAGTCTAAGACAATTTGGAATGATTTGCAGACTGTGCAGATCATGGTGGGCGTGTTCAACATTGCACTCGGGCCGGGACGCACCAGCACCAAGCCCTGGGATTTGACCAGCCTGGGTGCTGCTTACTGGCTCGGCGCTGTGGTAAAAATATTGTTCTCCATCATTACCATTAGAGTATATTCACGGTAAATAAGGAAAACTTCTTCACGCAGAAGCTTAAACTTACTTAAAAAACTCAATAATGACCCTAAGATCCAGACTACCTGATGTTTTTTTGTAATTTTGTGTTTTTTATCTAATGTTTTTATGTTTTTATGTTTTCTAAATTTCTATATTTGTTACGTTGAAATTCTGACAACCACAGCCGCCAATATTTTACTGTCTTTTTTTAACAGTACACAGAATAAAAACAGGAGGCTCTGAAAGCGATGACCTCACATTGAAAAGGCTCATGGATTTGGATTATATTTTATGCATTTCATTGTTTTTTTCAATTACAATATATATTAAAATTGAACTGGATGTTCGGGTCATTATTAAGCTTCTTCTTTTTTTAATCTCGAACGTTTTATCCTAAGTCACATGACCTCACGACCTGGAAGCTAAGCGTAGCTGGCACGGCTAATCAAAATAACAGGAAATGTTTTATTCACCAATTGAAGCATTAAAAAAAAAAAAGAAAAGCTCGCCCGGGGATTCATGACTTTTAACGGACCTTCTTAAACGCCTCCGTTTCTTTTCCATGTGTTGTGGCTTCTGCTGCGCTCCTGTGTCGTCAAATTGATGAAGATGTTTTCTTTATTTGCTCCTGTTTTGTCTATTTGCTTAATAACTGTGTTATGTTGTGTATCATAACAGGACGGAAAGTTATTTCCCCCCCGACTGAGGAAGCTTTCTCTTCTCTCCTCAGTTCATTGTGAGTGGAATCCTGTCCCTTCTGGTCGGATCGTGGCCTTCTGTCTGCACGGTAAAGAAGTGTAACCTCAGTAGATGCATGAGAAGAAGCTGCAGACGCAGTGAGGACTCTGAGCTGACGGAATCTTTCCCTTCAGTTGGGCTTCACCGTGTCTACCAACATCGTTGGAGCCTTGTTCGCCATCACTGCCATCGTGCTGTACGTCATAGACCTGCAAGATTCCTCCCTCCTCTGGATGTGTGATGGACCGGAGCTCAGTGGTCATCTTTACGATGAGAGGTGCATTAATGTAGCCTTCTATGCACAGGTAAGAACATCCCTGTTGGCCAGAAGATTCAGTACCACAAAGTAAAAGCATTCTATTAAGACGTAATCGTATCCCCGAAAAGATGGGGATATTATGGAGTCATCTTAGCTGCCATCGCAGATCCTTTGTTTGAACGCCATAACCTCAAAAACTATTT
Organism: Lophius americanus; assembly: GCA_037951165.1. Lineage (NCBI taxonomy): Eukaryota > Metazoa > Chordata > Actinopteri > Lophiiformes > Lophiidae > Lophius > Lophius americanus. Next base: position 2,185,226 of record JBBDHG010000043.1, read on the forward strand.
CATGGATCGCTTTAATATTTTATTACCACATAGACCCTAGTGCGAGGAAGAACGGGAGTGATTTTTGGAAAAGGTCGGTTAAATAGTTTGGACGCAAGGGGGAGCTTTATCTTTGAAAGTTTAGGGGTCATTATTTCTCAACCACTCGTCCGATTTATTCCAAATTTAGTGCAAACAAATCGAGTCAAGGAGACACGGTTTCCCAGACATAACTCAGAAACTATATCATTTTCAAATTGTATACCCACGTAGACCATAGAGCGAGAAAGAACTGGATTCATTTCATTTTTATATTCGATCGAGTAAGCCGTCAACTATTTACCTCGGCTGGACTTATTGTGTTATAACACATTAATAACACAGGATCTCAGCATACAAGCCCTTAATGTGGTTCGTATGAAAAATCTGAATTTCCTAAATAACTAATATTGTATGTAACACAAGTGTCTCTGTGATTAACTGCAGTTCATTTCTAGTATTGTTATTAAAAATGTTTTTAAATTGACTTTCATTTTAACAAATTCTGGTGTCCCGCCCATCAGAGGCTGCTGACGTTGATGGACGCCACCATGATTGTCATGGCTGCTCTTCAACTCTTTGCCAACATTAAATTAGCTCTTCTGGGCCTCATGTCTTTGATTCATGAGTTGGACGAGGAAGAGGTACGAACCCAGCAGACGGTGCAGACATGGACATATGCACTAGAGAATTCAACAAAGTGAAGGAGTCATAGATCCAGTAACGACCCACACTGTATCCTGTTTGTGCTTCATCACAGGAAGTCCTGAAGCTGATGATCTGATGGTGAAGATCAGCAGCCACGGTTGAAAGGTGAAGTCCCCCTGACCGTTCCTGCTGCTTAGAAACCCTACAATCACCTCATCCAGAGGATTTAACTATGGGAAAAGGATTTATTTGCTTATTTCATTTGTTTAGGGGCAATTTAATATCTTAGAAACTCGAAATTTTGCATAAAGTGACAAATAGTTTGATCAAGGTTTTCAAGCAGTATAAAAGTTAGACTTTTTTTTATGATTCAATTTTGTATATCATGGAAATGAGCGGATTTTAATTAGATTAGCTCATTTTGATAAAGCATGTTTTGAGAAAACTATTTGTTAGACTTTTTTGGTGGTATTCAGTTAAATCATTCTGTAAAGAAAGTCCTCACATCCTTCAAAAGGCCAAAAGAAAAATTCTACATATCGTACAGGACTTTCTCAATGTGGAGCTCCCCAGGGGTCCATTCTGGACCCCCTGCTTTTTAGCATATACATGATGCCATTGTGTCATATTATAAACAGGTCACATTTTTAATGAAAAAAAAAAAATAGAGCCTCAAATGAGCTCAACCAAACAGTTGAGCAGGACATTAAAGGCTTCAAATAATTTAATACAATCGCTCAAACAAGACACCAAACATAACCAGGTCTTTGTGTACTTTTGGCTTTAAGCATGTTTCATTTTTATTTCTATATGCTCCTGAATTTGCTTGAATAAAAACATGTCAAATGGTTTTAAAGTTGTACTTTTGTCACTCTCGATGATCCATTTTGCTCAGTTGTGTTATTGGGGTGGCTGTACAGCTCGGAATCACAAGAACACCAACTCTAAAAGTCACTAAAACCTGAAATAGAATAGTTGTGAAAGTATTATACGCCTTCATGATGAAACTAAATGTTTACCGGCAGATCATCAGTAGTGATGATCATCCACAGGATGTGGCGACATATCCTGTGGAAGCCAACCCCTCACTTTTAAAGTGTGTACCATTATCAATAGAAATGAGTTTTTAAATAGTGGTGCATGTGGATGATCTATCTATAGTTTGGATATCTTCTCATGGTTCACATGAAATTCCTTTAGATTTTCTTAAGACCCTGAATGTGCGATATCTCAGCTACACGTCTGCGGCAGCACCATCTCTCCACCCCTCTCTGATCATTTACTCTGATTCAGTACATTATGTCTCCGATCCAGATCAGCCTTCAACATTTTCCACTCTGCACATAGTGACTTTACAAGAATAATGTCGTAATTTAACAAAAATGGAGTCGTAATTTTGGAGGGGAATTGAGGGACGTGGAGCTTTATTTAAAATTAAGTATTGACTTGAGATCATTGCATCAAATAAATGATTGCCGATATTGCAGCTCTATGCTTCCATAGATAAGTATTTGGAAAGTGGATTTATGTTTTTGCAAAAATCAGTCGTCGCCATGCTTTTATTTTGAAGAACTCCAGAAACTTGGCAGGAAGTTTGAGGTCTATTACCATCTACACACATAGTGGATCAGATTCAGGTGGCCCTCAGCCGAGAAGCAGGTGAGTCCTGTAAAACTAACTATTCAACACATACTAATTTAATGAATAAAAAATGTGTTTATTGAGCTCTGAGGAGGATTTGAATGTTATGTTTATCCTGTTTTTTTTTTTACAGTGTACAAAAGAGAGAAGCCATTTCTGAAAAGAAGTATAACGAAACGACTTTATTTTCTAAATGTATTTATTTTTTTATACAGTTTATGACAGTTTTTAGCTGTATTTGAGTGTTCATCACTTGTGTTGGTTTAGAATCAGTGGATGAGACATTCATTCATTCATCTTAACTTATTCCACTTTTTGCTGAGTTGACTAATTATATATTGATGTTTGATGTATTTTATTTATAATAAAACCTCTGGGATTACGTTTCAGTTATTAAGGTTGTAAAAAAAAAGAAGAAAAGTTATCTTATAAAGTTTCTTCAATGTCAGACATGCAGAGTTAAGAGAATTTCACGTTATCTACCTCAAATATGTGCTGGTTGATAAAAGTGTGGTTTTCTATTCAGTGAGTCTTAGAGCTGTAATAAAATACAGAAGTGTAGAAAAAAGAAAGAAAAGAAGGAGTTTCAGTCATCAACGCTTTTAAATGTTATTCTAAATATACATCTGATGCGTTCCTGTATAATTACATGTACCGTAAGGATTCAACAGTATACACTAGTACTACACAGAATATTACCCAGATCTATAATTTTATGGATTCCGTAGGGATTCATGGTTTTGGACCAATATTAATGACTATCGGGTAGATAATAAAACCATGGTTGATAAATAGTCTCAAAATTGCTACAGTGAATTGATTGAATCAGATTGAAGTACATTCTGATAAAGGTTTACATCCCTGATCCACTCCACTCCGGCTTCTTTGATTTTTTTTTTGTTACGGTTTCAAAGGAGAACAGAATCTAATTTGGTGACTTTTCTTCTGGTATGAGTTTAGAGAAGGTTATTGGAGCTGTGGAATATTAAATCATCCATCTTAGCTCGCTACATTTTCACTTTCCCGCCACTCAGACTTACAAAACTCAACATTTTTGTTTGATTTTTCAAAAGATGAAAAAAATAAAAAAAGTTTGAAACAGCTGAAAAATAAAAATCATGAATCACCAGTATTTGGAATCAATTTTTTTAGTTAAATTGTGAAAGATCTATAAATAAATAGTTTTAATTAAAAATGGAAAATGAAAATATAATTTGTATGATTTGAATTTTTTTTTGAAAGAGATGGAGAAAAAAAAGAAGAAAAAAAAAGGACAGTAAATAAAAAATAACGTTTGAAACAGCTGAAAAATAATCATCATGAATCTCCAGTATTTCCAATCAACTCCTTAGTTAAATAGTGAAACAGCGGAATTTTATTTTTAACTAAAAATGGGAAATATTTTCCATTTTTTTTGGAATTTTTTTTTTGAAACAGATAAAAAGTGATGTGATGTGAATCAACGTCTTCTTTAAATTGTGTTATTTGTGCTTTACTACTTTAACTCTTAAAGTACTTACTATTACTCTAGGACTTTAATTCTGCTGAAACAGAATTGCCTTTACATAGGACTAATGAGGAACCGTCTATCCCTTCATCCATCCCAGAATCTGCTTCTTCCAGGTGCAGAAGATGTCCATCAGTGTCGTTAAACGCCGCGGCGGGTCTGACGGTAAGCGCTGGTTACCCTCGCTCTGCCAGATCCTGAAGAATCTCTTTGACTGTTCAACCTGCTGCTCGCTGCAAAAGGGCCTGATGGACGCCGACGCCGTCTTAGCTCTCGGGGTGAGAGACATTTTTAACGATTCCTTTTATTCATTCTTACGCACCACTGACTCATATCTTAACATTCCTAACAGCTTCCTGTGGACCATGTGACTTTTGTCCTCTCAGGTCAAAAGTCACCTGGTTTGGCTTTTTGTGACACATGAAGCAGTAAATTATCTCTGTGTTCCTCCTCGTCCATCAGTGATTTCATCACATCCTCTTTTGAGGGTTTTACCTCATCTTCATGAAATTATACCCCGTTTTTGATTAGAGAACAAAAAGAAGAAGGAGGAATTCTGAATTATTTTGACACTCCTGAAGATCTAAGAGAAGTGTTGTTTGAATGTGTCGACTTTACTCAGACCCAGTTTTAAACCCGTTTTCATTGTTGTCGTGGAACATCTGGGTCAGAACAGATGCTCTAAGAAACTGAGTAAAACACCCAGAATTCAGTTTAAAGCAGTGTGGAGCCATCCATCTCATTTTATAGCCATTCCATGAAAAAAGGACACTTTTGCTTTAAAACTGTTCGTACTCCTTTACAGACGATTCAGATCATGGTGGGTCTGTTCAGCATTGGAATCAGACCGGGGCAAGAGAAGAACCAATATGCGGATCTTACTGACTTGGCCACCTACTTGCCCGGCGCTGTGGTAAATAAGCTTTTATCATTTACTTCTTTTGTTTGACGTTTGTTTGCTCTCCAGTGTGAAGGCAGAGGAAATCATTTTTTATGTGTTTTTTATGCTATAGAATCCAGACATGATCGACAATAACGTATGAAATCAGCATAACAACAAAATGTGCTGCGATAAAACACGACCTCATCACATATGTCGCACGCACTGAATATATTGAATATCGCCTGTAGTGCACATGTTACACATATTCATATATTCATACTCGTACATTTCATCTAAGAAAACACATTACATAAAACAAAACACATATTGTACTTATTGCACATGTTACACATATTCATATATTCATACTCGTACATTTCATCTAAGAAAACACATTACATAAAACAAAACACATATTGTACTTATTGCACATGTTACACATATTCATGAATTCATACTCGTACATTTGATCTAAAAAAACATTTTACATAAAACAAAAAATGCATATTGTACTTATTGCACATGTTACACATATTCATATATTCATACTCGTACATTTGATCTAAAAAAACACATTACATAAAACAAAACACATATTGTACTTATTGCACATGTTACACATATTCATATATTCATACTCGTACATTTCATCTAAAAAAACATTTTACATAAAACAAAAAATGCATATTGTACTTATTGCACATGTTACACATATTCATATATTCATACTCGTACATTTCATCTAAGAAAACACATTACATAAAACAAAACACATATTGTACTTATTGCACATGTTACACATATTCATATATTCATACTCGTACATTTCATCTAAGAAAACACATTACATAAAACAAAACACATATTGTACTTATTGCACATGTTACACATATTCATAAATTCATACTCGTACATTTGATCTAAAAAAACATTTTACATAAAACAAAAAATGCATATTGTACTTATTGCACATGTTACACATATTCATATATTCATACTCGTACATTTGATCTAAAAAAACACATTACATAAAACAAAACGCATATTGTACTTATTGCACATGTTACACATATTCATATATTCATACTCGTACATTTGATCTAAAAAACACATTACATAAAACAAAACGCATATTGTACTTATTACACATGTTACACATATTGCACCTCATACATTACATCTAAAATTCAGCATATTTCACATGTTAAAAACACATTACACATGACAAAACACATATTGTACTTATTGCACATTTTATACTTATTGCACAGGAGGAAAATATTGCACTTGCAGCATGATGCTCCTAACACTTATGACACATGTTTCACAAAATGCACCTAACACACCTTGCGCACATTTAACATTTTGCACATCATCTGACCTGCAAATTCTACACATGCTGCACACTTTGCACTTAAGAAACATTGCACATATGGAAACATTGTGCCTAAAATGTGTTGTACATTTTACACATATTGCACCTTACACGTTTTACACATATTGCACATGTTACACTTCATCTGTACCTCAAGTTCTGCACATATTGCCTACTTTGCACATAAAAAAACAATGCACATGTGGACACATTACGCCTAAAGCATACAACAAGATATTGCACATTTTAAACGTATTGCATCTCAACGTTTTGCACATATTGCAAATGTTACAGTTATTTCACCTAGACACACAATGTCACATGTTACACACATTCCAACGAGCATAAATTGCACACATCACACCCACTGCACATTTCCAAATGGAGGAAATCATGTGACCGTCAAAGGTCACATGATTTTTTTTAAATGGATATAATCAATTTTGGAATTTCTTTATGTGAAATGGGACAAGGGAATATTAACGGCTCTGCATTATAAATTAAATGTATTATTATTATTATTATTAAATACATTTTTGTTATTTATTGCAAAAGAGGCAGTGAAATACAGTGTCGTATTTTGTCTGCGTGTCACTGAGTGACTGCATGCTTTGTTTCCTTTAAGTACCTTGCATCTGGACTGATGTCGGTTCTGGCCGGCCAGTTCCCCTCCGTTTTCTTGGTGAGTAACTAACCTGCAGCACATTCAGACCTGGTCCGGCTGGGACCCTACCCGACCACCTGAGGGCTCCACAGACGACTGAGACTTTTAAAAAAGGACTTAAAACTTTCCTTTTTTGCAGAACATATAACTTTTACTGAACATTCCTGCTTTTTGGTCATATTTTTATATTATTATTATTATTATTAATACTTTTTTTTTATATTAATGCTTTTATCTGCTTTTAACTCGTAGCGCTTTGAAATCTGATCCAAATGTAAAGTATGTCATAAATAAAATTAATAAAATACTATTATTATTAGAAGAATAAGGAGGTCTTTCTCAACAGGTGGGCTCTGCCGTCTTTATGAACATTATCGGATCCATCCTCGCCATCTTCGGCATTGTTCTGTATGCCATCGATCTGGGAGATGCTTCTTTCAGCAGGATGTGCGACTGGGTCCACTACAGTCGGGAGAATTACGACGGCTGCAAACGTGTGTCGAACCTTGCACAGGTAACGGCAAGACAAGGCAGGTTTGTTTATGTACCAGGTAACCGGGGAAAACAAAGTTCTTTACAGAGAAAGGAAATGACGATGATGAACTATTGAAAATGAATAATACATCAATAATACATCAAGTCCAGTCTTTGACACACAGGAAGTTGATTTACTGATCGTCTTGATTGGACGGTCAAAGTTTGGATCAGAGTCTAAAATTCCATGAAGATTTCTGGCTTGATTGGACAAAAGTCAAAGTTTCTAAGACGCCTCTGAAGGATGAGGCTGGGTTCCTGCTACATCGTTTTTCTTCTCAGGTACAAAACCCAGGAATCCCAGTTACTTTCTGATTTCTCCATTCTGGGTGTTTCTCTTCGGCCCATTACCTCCTTCTGATGACATCACGATTTAGCGGCAGTAAATACGCAGTGAAGCCTTAAAGCTGCCAGTTTCACCGCGACAGCTTTGAGTTTTAAAAAAACTTTGTGAAATCATTCCTACCCTTTAGAGTTCAGCTCCTCTTCGGACGACATTGAAGGTCCCGTCTTTATTTGTTGTTGACGCAGAGCTTGTTGACGACCTTTGACATCACCATGATCGTGCTGGCGTTCCTCCAGCTGTGTGTCTGCATCGGCTTTGCTGTTCTGGGCTTGAAGGCTCTGTTCAGCGGGAAGAAGGAGCAGGTATGAAGCGAGACAAGACGTAACGCACTTTATTTGTCGTCTTAGTCGCTGCATCCAAATTTAGTTTGGTCGCTCTCCAACGGCAGAGGAGCGCAGATAGAACTGTTGGCTAAAAACAACAGTAATGAATAAAGAAAGATGTAGTAAACAAACAATAAATGTTTGAAGGAGGAAAAACATTCAACATATATGGAACACATCAGATCAGATTTGATTTATTTGGGTCATATTAACCTTTCCTGCCATTCTCATACATGTACAAGAAAGCAACCTTCATATATACAAATATACATACCTATTTCAAATAGTATAATAGTATTTTGTTATTTGGACCAGCTTATTATGACTACCCTTTTTTTTATATCAGATTTTGTTTTAGATATTCTGCCAAACTAACAAAAGCAAAAGAATGTCAAAAATGTGTCAAAAAACATACAAACAAACAAAAAACACAAAAAAAACAACCCCTGGTCTTACTCCTTATATACAATATATAATATATGTAGTTGTAGACATATTTATATATATACATACACTTATACACACACATACTCATATATACTGATATATAAAATCTACACACAAATGCTGTATAAACAGAAATATAAATATTTGTTTATACTGTATATACACACATCTTTATATATATATATATATATATATATATATATATATATATATATATATATATATATATATAGATAGATACAGATATTGGTAGTCTATGTATAGGTTCTATATTCATCATCATATATGATATTATACTATACAATATTTCTATGTTTATTAACCATCTTGGGTTTTTTTTGCATTTGTAAATTAAAAATAAAATTTAATTCGGTTTAATTAAGTTTCTACTTCCTTTCCGTGAACCCTTTAATGTCCTCACAATGAAATAATAATAAAAAAAAGATTTATTTTCCTATATATCATCTCTTCCCTGTGGTGTCCCCCAGGGCTCAATCCTTGGCCCCCTACTCTTTAGAGTGAACATGCCTCCACTGGGTCGTACTGCGCTTCCGTCATGTAGCACATCTTTTCCAGTAAGAAGTAGAAACTCAAAATGCGCTGAACCAAACAGTCGAGTAGGACTTTAAAGGGTTTTGATTCTGTTCCACGGGTTTACACCTTAAACGGATTTACATCTATATTTTATAATTGTTCTTACTTACTTACTTCTTTTTTTTAAAAACAAACCTGTTCCCCTCTGACAGTCCAGGTATTAAATGATTAATGTTGTGTGGAATATAATGGTAGATGCATCACCATTAGTCGTGCTAATGTACTATTTAAACCAATTAAATACATTTTATATTCTCACACGGAAGCATTCACAACTTTGTCGCCTTTGAACTTCATTTTGTGTCTGCAGGCTGACAGCGATGATGAGATCTACAAGCCGCTGATGAAGAATCCTGGTGCTTAGAATCCACGATTCTAATCACCAACGCACAAACAGAGGGAAACTCAAAAACACACGTTTGTGTGTCGTCCTCTGATTGTCCATTCAAGAGATTTAAGTCGGCGCCATGTTTCCTCATAAATTCTTCCTGGTTTGACCCAAAGCTTGGCTTTCCTTGTGTCGATGACTATTACAACTTGGATTTTGTACTGCGGAAATGTGAATGTTTATCTTAAATTAATCAGTAACAAGAGGAAAGAGGCGGAACAAAAGCATCAAAACATCAGAACCATTCATTTCTCAGGTGGCGCAACTGGGGTTTTCCAACATTTGTCAGTCAGTTGACGGTTAGGCTCCTCCTTCTCTGGGTTACTCATCAGTCCAGGTCCACAGGATCACAACCTCCAGATGCCATTTTGTGGGGATCTTTCTTCTGTATTCACTCCCTTCAAAGAACCCACAGCGTTTAAATTTAGTTTAATATTCTTCAGACCTTCTTCTGGTCAGTCAGGAGCTGTGACATCATTCTCACCACACTGGATGATGTCATCCTGTGAGAACAGCACCTGTATAACGTCATCAGACTCAGAGTTTATCCCGCCACCAATGATTTCTCAATGTTGTTGGGGTCAAATGATCTCTGCTGCTCTGGCAGTGGGCCGGTCAGAACCTGTACCTGAGGTGCTGAGACCCAGTTACATGTGGTCTGCACTTTGTCCTCTGGTCACGTGACATTGGCGTAGTCTGAAAGGAAATGTGTGGTTGATTTTATCATCAGCTTATGATGCTGCTTTCGTGTACTTGCTCAAATAAAGACAAGAAAAGACAATCCATTTTTGTTTATTTTTAAAACATTTTCAGGAATAGATCATCCCTTCACTTCATTGTGGAGGCAGATATTTGTAGGTCTTGGCAGATAAAAGAAAAACTATCGGATAAAGTGGTGATTATTGTTCCTGACGACGGATGAGCTGTTTCAAGGATTGGATGGGAGTGACCCGAGCAACATGGTGGACCTACGAGGCAAAACCTGCCACATCTTAAACTCTAACCACATGCTGTTCCCTCAGCTGATCTCCAATAGTTCATCGGTCAGCCGTCACTCAATTTGACAGAACTCCCAATTTGTTGTTAACACTAATGGAACAGAAAATGTTTTAAAGCAAAGTGGAGCAGTGTGATGACTCTGTTCGCCACTAGGTGGTGCACAATCTCTTATCTCACACACAAACTCATTCACGGACTGATTGAACTTTGTGTTTGACTTTATTTCGCAATCTTGAAGGGACTTTAATGTTCGCTTTATAAGTATTGATTATAAAGGTTTTATTGGTCGCTGTATTTAGTAAACCACTGTTAACCCCTACACTTAAGAGGTCCTATGGGATGATGAACACTCCAGCACCTGATGAAGCTCTTCCCTCAGGCCAGATGAACCTCATGTGTAATCCAGATGCAGAAGAGATGAGTTTAGTGGGAGAGGAAGGAGGGAAGCGATGGATGAACAGATGACACATCTTCAAGACATCATTCCCCCCTAAAATTTCACAACAAATTCTCATTGTGTGACATATCATCTATTACTTCGGTGAGCCTGTAATCACCTCTTTATAATATCATACCTTATAGTATCATACTTTCTTATATCGTACCTTATAATATCATACCTTATAGTATCATACTTCATAATATCATACCTTATAATATCATACATTATAATATCACACCTTATAATATCATACCTTATAATATCATACCTTATAATATCACACATTATAATATCACACCTTATAATATCATACCTTATAATATCATACCTTATAATATCATACCTTATAATATCATACCTTATAATATCATACCTTATAATATCATACCTTATAATATCATACCTTATAATATCATACCTTATAATATCATACCTTATAATATCATACCTTATAATATCACACATTATAATATCATACTTTGTTAAATGGTAAATGTGATTTGTAACATTCTAACAAGGATATTCTCTCTGACAAGTAGTTTGAACTAGGTTTCAAATCGGATCAGGTGACCTTAATGCAATTATTTTATAAAAAGAATCAATCCACATTATTTCCAGCATTTTATACAGTGAGAATTATTTAAATGCTGAAAATGAGCTGAAAGTGATGATAATGATGATAATGTTTGAGTTTTTCCTTCAGAGCAGATTTTCTCTCAGAAAACTTCCGACTCCTAAATATCCTAAGCTGCCAGAAGCGCCGCTCCTCTTTTCTTATGCCGTGTCCAACATTCTGCTGTCATTAAAATCCATTCATGTCCAATTCCTGTTCCACAATTCAGTGAGAGGGCGGCAGAAGGCGGAACCGCAGGTATGTCTGCGTTCTTCATCTCTGCTCAATCCTCAACGATTATTCCTATTAAAGGTGACACTCTCCAAAACACTAAAAAGACTAATCACCTGCCCAGAACGTTTTTGGGCATAATTATTAGCGGTAAATGTTCTTTTCATGCTCTGACGGCTTCTCCCAGCTGTTTATGAAGAAATGATTTATTTGCGTATTTTATTTCTAAATGTTACCATGAAATAATAAATCCCTTTAGTCCAGCTAAAATCAGATTTATTTCATTATTTCATGGTGAAATGTTTGTATTTCATGGAAAATAGTCAATTTAAATCAGATTGGCACAAACTTTTCTTGAGGCGCATTTTCAGAAAACTATTTACATTTATTAGACCTTTTTTGTTTTTGGTTGTATAAAGTTACATCATTCAGTTTAGTAAGTCGTGACAAGATTTTAACATGCCACAAAAAAAAAAAATCCTTCTTATCAAATAGGACTTCTTCAGTAGCCAGAGTTCACGCCTCCTCCTCGATGGCCCCTTTGACCAGTGGTGTCCCCCAGGGCCCAATCATCGGGCCCTTATTCTTTATTAATAGGAAATAGTGACCGAGCGGTTGCGTGGGACATTACAGGGTTAACAATACTCATTATGTAAGAGAGTAAGTACTGTATAGATAATCTATGATCATTTCTCATATGTTGGTTGAACAGCAAGGTTTTTTGAAGATATCAGATTGAGGACATCGTCAGTGTGCCGGTGTTACGCCCCTCACATAAACGACCCTCTGTTGACCCCAACCCTCCCTCCACAGGGGAGGAGAGTCAGACGCGTAACCAGAACGCAGGACATCAGAGACCTGTTGGGTCTTGTCTTTACGTCGGTATGTAAGGAGGGAGGACAGAGGATCACAGTAAGGAGTGCGACTCACAGAGACCGTAAAACCAGAAGCTTGTCTTTTTTTCCATGCAGATTCTTAATGGCTCTCTCTCTTGTAGAAGATCTCCGTCTGTGGTGCTGAAACGATGGTGCCGGCCATGAAGAAGGAGGAGGGGGCTGTCTGGATGGAACATAAAGAAGTGAAGAACCTATGTGAAGGACGAGGAGCTGGGAGCAGCAATGAGGTGGTGGGATCAAAGATCTCAGTAGGGATGCAAGGATGAATACCAGGATGAGTTCCCTCTGAAGCCGGGCGAACACTGTACGACTTTTTCCATTTCAACTAACAATGTGCGAAGAAAACGTTTGCGGAGGCTCACGATTGTTGTGCTCACACGGTACGACCGCAGCTCCTCCTCCACCACCCGGCGCAGTTAGAAAGGAAGGTGCTGACGTCAGCCGTTGGAGTTCAGACCCTGTCAAGATTTCTTACACGCCAGAAAACCCTTCGATCATCTGACCGCTCCATATTACACATGGATGGATACATAATTTATTAAATAAGACCATTTTTAAACAATTGTGACACCTCCCTTATCCGACCACTGGTAGAAAACCCAAGAGGAAACGGAATTCTAAGCCAACATCTAAGGCGACCTTTATGGTGACCTTTGAGGAAGTCCTTCAAAAAACTTTCATTCGTCACGGGAGCTTCATTGTCACTTTATTGAAATCTTCCTGGTTTCATCCATCATCACCAGACTAACCCTCACGAAGAAAAAAAACATAATTCTAAGTCTGCGCTACATTGGAATGGAGACCTTTGGCTCCTCCCACTCCCCGTCTGACTCCATCTGATTAAAAAATGTGACCACTTTTCTTCGAAAAAAATAAAAAAATAAATAGACTGCTATCTCCACTGAAAGTGGATTAGGCCAGAGTTGAGGGTTTCACTTAGGCGACATCGGCAATGCATGCGTTTCTGCAAGGCGGGCGAATCTTTCCGTAACCACGTGATGTTTTTCTGCGTTCCTGAGATCACCTGATGGGCCGGACTCAATGCCAGGCTGTGTGCAAATCATAATCACGGAGGATTAACTCTGCTCCGATGAAAAGCATCCCTTTCCTTATTCCCCGGTTCTGTGTCGGCTGCTCCTTTGACCCACCTGGGCGTGGACACACACGGGCCTGTAGGAGCTCCTCCAGAGAGAGCTGAGGAACCACGCCACAAAATGTGGATATACGACTCTTTTGTTTTTATTTCTTTCGTTTTCTTTTAATTCATGCGTTCTATTCTACTTAGACTCACATTTTTAATAATGTAAATTTCGATAAATAGCATTTGAAGCCAGAGATAGAACATGCCTGTTCTCCTTCTTATAGATCCCAGTTACTCTCACAAGCTTTTGATAACTGGTCCAGGGTGTATCTCACCTCTCACCATTTAAATGTCAGCTGGGATTGGCTTTTTATCCTGTTCAGTGCTCAGACATTAGTGATGAATGAATATCCGTTCAGGTTTAGGTTCAGAGGCAGGAGGTTTGTGCGCTCTGATCGTTTTACGGTGAAGTTTAGATTCTCTATCGGATTGGTTGTTAGCAGTTTTGCCCCAATATGGATTAGAGGCATGGAAAAAAGTAAGAATTTTTTTGTGGGAAGGAATTTTCTTGGTATAGGACTTAACTGTTTTAGGATTATATAAAAACAACTACTTAACTGATTTGTGTTAAACGTTGTGGTGGGGGGGCATGAACCAGAGCGACATTCTAGTTTTCTGTTTTCTAACCTTGTGTGCGCCTCAGCACACGGAGCAGTGATGCGTAATTCACCAGTGGAAGTTCATGAATCACTTGTCAGAGATTTAGTTTAAGAAGCAGACGGAAAGTAAATGTTCCTCCTGTGTGTGGTTCTGTTGGCAGGCAGGTATCAGGACTACAGTTTTTCCTTCCATCAAAAGACCCTATGAGCCCCAAATTCTGACGAAGCTCCTGCTCTAATGCAGATTGTATTATATAACCCACACCGACACTGGCTGATATCCCCCCTCTCTCTTTTGGGGGTCTTTTTCTCCTGCCACCAACTTTAACTCAGTCAACCGTCCATGTTATCCAACATTTACTTGTGTTTCAGGGATCTCCAGGAGGACTGAAGGGTCGATTTTGCTTTTCTCTCTGTTTTGGTTTCCTCTCCTCTCAGCTTTGAGTTACTTTGTTGAATGTTGTTGGACTTAGTTGGGAACTACGTTTGATAAAAACCCTGCATGAATGAGATAAAGCGACCTTGAACGTGAACATGTGTAGGAGTAGACGCGTCTAGGAGTGAAGCAAGCGTCTGGAGGTTCACCTTCCTCATCCACACAGCAAATAACTGAGCAAAAGTTGATACAAACTATTGAAGCGTCTCTTGAAAGGAGCTGTATACGATTCACTTATAATAATGAACCCAGCAGAGTCTGTAGCGCAAAAAAACTCAATATTGATGATGATATGGATAATTTTAGTTATTATATTATTATTATATTTTGGTTTAGTTAGTTCTGTCCATGTCCAAAAAAATAATAATCAGGCACTTGGAGCTTTGTTTCCCATCTGGCTGGTTTACACAGACTGAAATCATTTTTATTTTAGCAGCTAACATCATTTCATTTTGGACGTCTGAAAATGCAAATGCTTCCAAAAGTTTGTTTTCAGATCCAAAATGTTGTTTTTCATGTAAATGAAAGGTCAATAACATAATAATCTGTGGAGTCCTGACCATCGCAGGGCTCCACAGATGACTGACACATTTAAAAAAGGACTTAAAACTTTCCTTTTTAGCAGAACCTATAACTGTAATTAACATTAATGCTTTTGGTCACGTTTTTGTATAGTTATTATTTTATTTTTTTATTGATGCTTTTATCTGCGTTTGCTTTGTAGCACTTTGAGATTTGATCCAAATGTAAAGTGCATTATAAATTAAATGTATTATTATTATTATAATAGTACGTGACATGATATCCACTAACAATCAAGGACCTGTACCTCCATCTGAGCAGGACGTCCGAAAGAATCACAGAAAATCCAAAACGATGGGAAAAGAAATAAGAAGAGATTAATATAAAACAGGGAAAACTGTTCATGGAAACAGAGGGAACATAAAGAAAAGCTGAGATCAACGTCTACAAAGAACCAGAAGGAGAAGAAACACAGACTCTGAACACGGGGCTGATGGGAAACAGGCGAAGAGCGAGCACAGACCAAAACAATTAGCAATCTTAGTGGGGGGGCGGAAATAGAACGGAGGCAGGAAGTGTAAAATGAATTGTGTCACAGGGAAAATAACTATAAAGAAAAATCAGAAAATAGTAAAAACAGAATTTAGTGACACATTGAAAAAAAAAAAGGATTTAATCCTCATGAGGAAAAGGTGACAGACAGGAAATATGTCTGGTGTGATTAACATAAACATATCAACCTCAACCTGATTCCAAAATAGTTTACATGTGTAAAACATGATACTAAAACAAAGAAAATGTCTGACTTAGACCAATCATCCACAACATTATAACCACTGACAGTCAGTCAGAATTGCTCAGAGCCTCTCCGAAACTGTACATGTTGTTGGGAGCTTCCAGTTTCCAGAGGTTGGTATGTATTAAAATGGTCCAAGGAAGGATAACTGTTGAGCAGGATCATGAGCGCCAAAGGTTTTTTTGATGCACCTGAGGAGAAGGTCTGTGTTCTCCAGTCCCACAGAGGAGCCGCTGCTGAAAATGAAAACGTTTGTTTAAGGTGTCAGAAAACACAGAGCAGCACTGAGCAGGTTTGGTGATAAATGGTTCTAATGTTATGGCTGATCATTTTTCAAAGAGCATATTACCAGACCTGGGAAACCCTTTATAAAAATAAAAAAAAGTTGGTAAACAAAATTCCATTTCATGTCACTGCATTTTGATTTTATTAATATTTCACGTGGTCTCCTTTTTTTTTCTAATCTGGTTTGTATTAAAATGAAAATAGCCCTTTTGTCCATCTAATTGTACAGCCAATGCTAGCTGGGACAGTCTGCGACCCTGAACAGGACAAGTGGTCACGGATAACGAAAGAACGAGTCGCAGCTTTTAGATATTCTGTTTTTTTTTTAACCAAAATATATTTTCCATTTTATCTTATTTATCCAAGAAAATCCCAGAAAAAAATGTTATCTCGAGGAAAATCTTTGACCCACTTGTTTTCCATTGCACTTGCTCTACGGTGGCGCTCTGCAGGGACGGGAGTCTTTAAACGCCAAAGATAGAAAAGGCCACATCCGCATAATTATAGAGCAGCGTGGGTGTTTCCAGACGGACTAACAAAAATATCTCTTCTTTCTTGTTTTCTCCACTCAACAGTTTTGTGTTGTCTTACTGGTAGCCCGCTGATGGTAAGGTGAGTTTACTAACATCTGATGTTCTGTAACACTCGCATCTTCTGAGCAGGTCTCAGCTGTTCCGCTCTACATGTGATGCTTGACTCTGATGAAGGTCAGGTTACAAGATCCCGCAGCAGTTTGTGACTGTACTGGTTTTACCGGGCAGCAGGGACGGTCCACAGGCTAAGAGACATCGTGGAACCGAGGGGGGGGGGGGAGGCATCTCTGATGTATATAAATAAACAAGATATAAGAAAAATGGTAGGTCAAATGTGGATATTAACTTATGAAACCAATAAGTGCAGAAATTAGACACAAGCTAGGGTGAAGGTTAACTTTAGTTATAGTAAAATTCAAACACACTTGAAACCATGACTAATTGTCCCCAAAAGATCCGCCTAATGTTACGTTACTAAAACTGAAGGTTCATCACCAATAAATGCAGACAAACGACAATTTGACTGATTTTATTTGAAAGTTTTGTGTCTGTGAATCAATATCGTTTGGATGCCGACACACTGACAGCCCAAATAAAATGCATTGAATAATAATGTAAGACAGAAATGCAGCATCATCTTACAGGATATAATTGGTTTGTTTCTCTGGCGTTGTAAAATGATCATAAAAGTATTTGTTAACGACATATAAACAATATACAAACAAAGAAAGAACACACAGTTTACACTTGTACACAATAGCACACAATATCTAAAACAATCATAGAAAACAAACAGGAAGTTGATGATTCAGAGCAACTTTCCGGTCTGTGCTGCTCACTGGAACAAGTTTGGATGTGACAGAAGAGTATCTATTAGAGAAATCTCTGTAAACAAATCGGCGTTGTCGCGACAACTCAGCATGTTTGTCGCAGGGGGTGTGCATAAGGTTTTACGGCAGCAAATGTTTCGAGGCCTTGTCTCTCGCGACTTGTAGTCCGAGCAGACAGCAGCAGAACGAGATCAGATGAGATCCAGAGCTGAAAATGAAGATGAAGGCCTTAAGGCCTCTGTTACGCTCCATGTCCAGAATAAAACCAGCAGTTAAACATTATCTTCACACGACGGCCGGATTCCAAACGGACAACTTTCCCAGCATGTCAGGATACATAGTTGAAAACCTTATAACTGCCCTATATCTGCAGCCTCTGGCCTGATCATGGCATTATAAGAGATAATTAAAGTTAAAAGAAAGGGACTTTGGGATAAAATACCGCCAAAATGAAGAGGTAGAATCTTCCATCTGGTGTGAGACGCCGGCTCAGCACAGCTGCATGTGATCAGGAATCCCGTTTATGTTACTTTCCAGAGGAAGTCTGCATGCATGACATGTACAGAGAGATTCTTCCTCTGTTGGGCTTTATCGGATTTTTTCCCCCTCCTAGAAGTAAAACAAGGGAGAATTCTACGATTTCAGTCTGCTGGACCCGCTGACTCTGCAAGCAGCAGCAAACATCCTGAGAAAAGGGGTAATCATTCAAATTAAAAGTTAAAAAAGGAGTATTAGAGAGGTGACATTAAGGCACGTTCTGTGCGGTGAGAGCTGCAGTGACACGACTGATCCAGTAGGGCAGCACACTTACGAACAAAACGATAACCCAGAATCTTCTGATCGCAATTACTTTTCACGATTAACCCTTGATTTAAAGAAGGGTCCGACTCATTCACGTACGGCGCAGAAGTTCCCTCTGTCTGTCGGTCGGTGGTAGTAGCGGTGGTAGTGTTATTACTCGACAGCTCTTTCCACTCTCACTTTAGCCCAGGTGATAAAACATCGCGAGGGATCATAAACCGCCTTTCCAGTGTAGGGACCATTTTGCGAAACCTACATTACTCGCGCTGACATCGGACACAAACTTTGGCCGGATGGAACTCAACTTCATCGGTGATTTCAGCGTCTTTGTGACTTTGAAGGAAGCGTTGAACGACTGTAGGAAGGTTTTTTTTTCTAGGATTTAATAAATTTGTTAATCAGAACTTTGTGGTGTAAATGAATGAAAGAAAAAAGTCCAAGTAGAAGAGGTTAGTGTGTCTCTAAAGCTCTCTTCAGCCCTAAATCAGAGTAAAAGTAAGTAGTATAGTATTAATACCCTGAATGTTAATGCTGGTCTGCTGGAAGCGGGATGTGGTTGGCCGGGTAGTGGCTTTTCGGAGCTCTTGATTTGCTTTGCAGCAGAGACCTGCATGTGCAGGATGCGCATGTTTAATATCAAAACCGCTCGACTCGTGTTCATATAATTGTAGGAAGGCAAAATCTGGATTAATTGAGAAGCCCTGCTATGAAGTAGCCTTCAAATACGGTACAAAATCACTTTGGAGGTTTTTTTTTAGTGTCTCGTCTTCAAGCCGAGTGAGCGCAGATGTAGAGGTTTTTGTGCTCCTCCCAGAAGTGGAGCTCATCTCTGAAGGTACAGGAGCAGACGAGGTCTTTGCTGGTTTTGATCGTGTGGACCACGCAGTCGCCGGGCATCTTCTCAAAGAGGAACTTCGCTAAAGCCACCACAGAGATCTTCTTCTGACTTTGCAGGAGCTGCTGGATGTAGTTCTTGTCCACGGGCTCGGGGGAGGAGCTGTAGGAGACGCAGACGTTGAGTTTCTCATCTGATGAAGGGACCCGGAAGTGACTTTTGCCTGTAGGCTGGTGATAATCTTTCTTGTTGGCAAAAATCCCTGTGGGTGCTCTGAATATCCTCACGGACCAGCCCACCCAGTCGTACTTCTTCTTCAGCTTCTCTATGATGGCGTCGGCCAGCTGCTGGTTGGTGAGGTGCGACTGGTCTCTCACAATTTGGCGGGAATCCAGCTCGGCTTGTTTGGGGAAGCTGACGATGCAGTCTTCGATGACGGCGTTCATTTTTTCCTGCACAACCTTCATCTTCTCGCCCCAGGCCTTCAGAAGATCCTCCTCCTCCTCATATCCCTTCAGAGCAGCGTGGCCCAACACGGCGATGATCCCGATACAGAAGAGCTTCTTCAGCCTGGCACAGAAGTCCTCCACCGGTCTGCGACTCTTCGCCTCGTAGTTCAAGGTGATCTCAAGTACAGATTCCCCGGAGAAGGTTTCTCCCGTCACGGCGTTGTAGAGGGTGATGAGGTTTTTTTCACCTCCAGTCTTGGCAAAATGCTCCATGAAAAGCTTCTTCTTGACCTCCCGGAATTTGGGTTTGGCATTGAGGATGTCCATGTACTTCCTAAACTGGTTGTTGATGTTCTCCTCCAGCGGGAAATACACGGTGTCCAGCCCGCTCTTCTTGATCTCCTCGTTGATCCTCTGAACCTCCTCCGACACCGCCTCCAGACGATTTCGCACCGTCTGAAACTGCTCCTTCATGAACACAGCCTCTTTGCTTTCAACATTGTCCAGAGCATGTTTAACGAGCGGAGCTGCGATGGAGAAAATAGGGAAAAGGTCACCGGCGATACTGGCCATCACCTCAGCTCCTTGTTCAAACACCTCCATCACAGTCTCCACCAAGTCCTTCTTCTCTGCCAGAAGCATCTGTAGCTGGTTTGCCATCCTCACCGATGTCTTTCGGACTGTTCTAGGAAGGAGGAATAACAGCATAGGTAGAAGAAGTCAGAATCGTTTCTATTACAAGTTCTACGCGTCAGGAGAAACCAGCTTTAAAATGTTACTCGTGTTTCTTGATTTACTTACAGTTTTGTTTCGGTGCTCTTGGGCCGCGGCCTGCTGGCTTCCTCCTCTTACAACACAGCAAAAACTGATAAGGAGAGAGAGAAGGAGCAAAGTGAGCGTCGGCGCTGGCTGTTAGCCACGCCCAGTGAGTAATGAGTCAATAATGCAAAGAGTGTTCAGCCGTGGCTGAGAGCCGGGACTGGTTTACGTGGAATCTGTGTGTTTCCTGTAGGATGATAAACAGATAGATTATATTCTAAAGCTGTCCTCCCCAACAGCAGAGGTATGTCCCAGAAAAGTCCCCAATCCCCTGCATTGTACAAGTATTCCCCCTGATTGAAGGCCACACATTAAATGTGACTCGTTAATAATCTCAACATAACTATTTGTATGAAGTCAGCTATTTGCTGTAAGTGAAGGTCTGATAGTTATCCTCAATATTGATTCACTATTTTTTGTATTGTAATAATAATAATAATAATAATAATAATACATTTAGTTTATAATGCACTTTACATTTGGATCAAATCTCAAAGTGCTATGTCATTTTTTTCACATTTCAGATTTTCTTCTGTCAATTTATACGAGCTAAATTTAGACACACTTGGACTTTGATCCTTAACAGTAAAAAAATATTTTTGCAAAAAACAAAAAAAAATAATGAATTGAAATATGAACTATTACAGCAATGTATGGAAAAAAACAAATTAGACTTGTTCTACCACCTCCTGGGGCAATTCATGAGGTAAATTTGGATTCAATCAGTTATGTTCGAAAACAGCATTTTGTGAAAAAGTATGATGATGATGATGATGTCCAATATAAATCTCTTCAATAGGATTCAACGGCACTAATTTCGACTAAATAAGACCACAATAGACCACACAAAAAAAGAAAGTTCCCCCTAGTGGTGGTAATATGCACCTGACCTTTCCCAAAATGAATCCAGTTCTGCCTCGCACTAAAGTCTATGTGGGTATAAAGTTTGAAAATAACCCATAAAATAGTTTTTGAGTTATACCATTAACAATAAGACTCAAAAGTGGAAATAACGCACGCAGATACGGCAGCGGTGATGAGGAGTCCATCAAATAATAATAAAAATACATTTTATTTATAACGCACTTTACATTTGGATCAAATCTCAACGTGCTAAAACATCCCAGAATTTCCGTGCGTGTAATAAGAACGGCCGACGAGAGTCGTGTCGTGTCGTGTTACAGGTTTGCCTGCGTAGTGCTATAATGAGTCGCTCACTTGAGAAACGTTTCTCTTTACTTTTTGCTTCAATTCTCTGTCTTCTTTCTTTTTTAACAATGTATGATGATATAACATATTTATTTTAACGGTTGCCCACTGTAAACTGGCGTAGGACTACAGCTGCCAAATAACTGTTAATCCTACAGTCTATTAACGGGGACTGTCCACTGCAGCAAAAAAACAATAAACAAACAAACAGTTAGGCTGCCATTGGTTTGTTTGGTGTGAATCGACAAAAGTGGCGCAGAGAAGCGTTTTGGTTGCGGTGATATTGCTCGATCTCTGGGCTTAGAAGAAATGTCTGTTGATCATAGCTTCATATATTTCGGAGACAGTCATGAGAGCGGTGTCCATTATTTCTGCTAGAGAGAAGAAACGTATCAAAACCTTATTTTTGTCCCACAGCATTCCAATTTGACAGAGACTGAAGAGTTGTGTATGAGGTCATAGAAGCCCCTGAATATGTATCAACCCAGGAGGGTCTTCAGATGAGGACTGACACGGATGAGAGATCTAAGAACATCTACTTTAAACTGACCTTCAGTTCGCCTGGAAGGTCAGTTTAGATTGTTGGCATTGGCACCCATATAATCGTCCAAAAAACACGAAAGCAAATACTCGACACGTGGTTTAAAGGAACTCATTTCCTGTCCTGCACGTTAAAAACACAGAAAAAACGTGGATTTGGAAACTCTAACACAAACGACTCCTCCCAAAAGGCAGAGAAACTGAACAAACAAGCTGTGAGAGCAGATTTCTCAGACATGTTCAGACAAGTCCTTTCACAAAAGTAGAAATACGACGTGTGGGTGGAAAATTCAATTCTGGTACATGATGATGATGATGATGATGATTGCGTGGCACGTGTGTGTAGACTGTGTTGGTTATGAGCGCTTTGCTCCCTCGGCCGACCTGCCGGTGCCGGAGCAGAGGAGGCGTGGGAAGTGATTAAGTGGAAGAGGTTAAACTTGCTGGGCAAGGGTGCGTTTTTCTAGTGGAACTCAGCAAGTTACCACGGCAACAAGACAACGGAAAAATAATCGGCCGGCTCTCTGCTGAGGTCTGCCCTGTGGGGCGAATCCAGCAGGAGTGCAGACGACTGCAGTGAGGAGAAGATGGCTCCCATCTATCAGACTGATGCGTCACACACCTCCGCAGCGGTCGGAACCCGCCACACACTAGAAAGATGGCTGCCCCGGTGATCAAGAGTCTAGTGTGGACTCTCAGAACCGGGCAAAGGGCACGCCTCTCATAAATGAGAGGAATAGTTTGAGTGTGTGAAGAATAGATCGAAGCACGTAACTGTGTGTACACACTAAAAGAATAAATGTCAAAATTGCAAAACTGGAACTGCATTAATTACCTCAGGTGAGAAGGTTGTGTTTTTCTCTGTCCGGAAAAGGTAATTCTGTTTTTTGGGCCCAACAATCCGCTACATTTTAGCGTCGATTTGGATGCGGGTAGTTCCAACCTTTTAGCTCCTGTGGCGCCTACAGCACTCGGAAACATACAGTATGAAACGATGACATCACCATAAGATCTCGCACACTTCAAAGTCCGATCTGGATCAAAGTTATATTCCAGATCCAGCAATGGAAATGGTTTCATTTACAGGGATCTTTGATCAAGGAAAATTCACTACATTGAGAGAATACATAATAATGCTACGGATTTGTAACCGAGATCCAAACGCTGAAACTGCGTTGATTCAGTTTTCTTGTCAGATTTGATACATTGAGAAACTTAATAATTAATAAAACTGCCATTAGTGGCCTAGTGTTATATATTGTAAACTGACCTTCTGAGCAATATCCCTCTAATATAATTTAATGATCAAACTAAAACTACAATGAGTTACATTTGAAGCCAAGTATCATAAAATATATATCGGAAAAAGTTGAATAGGTGTAAAACAGGAGTTGCACCTGAATTTCACTTTTAATGTATTTTCCGGTAATTTATACTACATTATAATTATTTGAAGGCATATTTGATATTGAAATATGAAAAATTGAAATAAATAAATAAAAATGTATGAACTTGAGGTAGATATCATATATTAGATTTTTTGGTTAGTATATTTTATAACCTGCTTTTAACACTTCATGAATCTAAGTGAAACCCATCCTGTACAAAGTGTCATCTTCTCCAAGAAGACCCAGCGTGTCTGTGGAACAGCTCAGTGATTCATTGTAGGTGTCAGAACCTCTTCTAGAGTAAAACATGAGGAGACCCTCTGACAGCTGACCACTGAGAGAAGAACTCATCTCTGTTAATGCGTCCTCCTAATGGACGCTGTATTGATCAGTCCCTGCTGTTAGAGCTCTAATTGTATCACTTTACAGCAGGAGGACAGACAAACAAAACAAAACAAACATCGCAGCTTAACACCAAACCATGTCTTTACAATGTATTTATTATACGGTGAAATGGCCCTTTAAAAACTTTGCCACTTCCTGGAAAAAAAAAGTGTGTCAGATCTGGCAACCAACGCCCATAAAAGTCCGCATTTAGTTTAAAGTTGATCCAAAATGTGCAGAATCGACTAACGATCCACTTCACTTTAGAAAACGACGCTGTAAAATAACATACTTTGGCGCATTTCTGCGTATTTTAACCTCTTTATCCAGCAGCGCGCTGCGTCTCAAGAGGAAAAAAAAAAAAAAAAAAAGGCACCATAATGTAATGAAAGTTTGATCGATTCATTCTGATCGATTACTTCCTATGAGAGTATTCGATTACAATCAGTCAACCCTAAATGCATGTTTACGATAAAGCATTGAACGCAGAAAGACACTCACCTCAAAAAGTTTGCGGAAGAAAAACACAAACCACCTCCAGACGGTTTGCCTCTGCTGGTCACGTGACTCCAGTCTCACACAGTTGAGGCGCACCCAGTCCGACCGGAGGAAAGAAAAAGTAGTAGGGTGGTGGTGGAAAAGAGCACAAAAGCATCTAACTGTAACGATATTATTCCAGCTAAACCTCCACCCATTTGATTAACAATGCTTTTATAACTGCTGGGATTTATTCTGTCCACGAGGAGCGTTGATGCTTCTTTCCCAATAATTATAACCATAAATGAATGGAGCCATGACAAAAACATTCAGGATTCGTCTTTATTACAAGTGAAAGTAAAATATACATAAATATCATGAGATGATTGACGAAGACTTGTTGATTTTTATATTGCACCAACAAATATTCAGACATGTTTATATTCGTACAAAGTTATATCTAGGGGTTGTTGAGGCTGATTAAATCAGCAGAAATAATGTATATTTTCTATGTATTATGATACACACTGATCAGCCATAACATTAAAACCAACTGCCTAACATTACGGAAGTCTCTTCTTTGGTTCTGATACCTTTTCTATCAGTAGCAGCGCTAACTTTCTTTAACCAATATGTGCTACAGTAGCACTTCTGTGGAATCAGACAACGCCAACATGATACACCAGTAAGCCTTAGGGGCCCATGACACTGTGGCCCTCCTTGGACCTTTACGTAAACATTAACCACTGGCGAGATGGGTCGGATCGCCACACTGGACCTGCGGTTCTGGAGATGTCCGAACGATCACAATTTGGCCCTTGTCAATCGCTCTTATCCTTAAACTAACCAGTTCTTCCTTCCAACTATTCAACTTGGAGGACAAAATGTGAAACATTATGAATAAGAACAAGATAATCAGTGTTATCCTGGATTCACCTGTGAGTGGTTTTAATGTTATGGGGAAGATCAGGGTATAATAGCTCTGCAGATCTTCGCCATACTAAGGCCACACTGAACGTGGAGTAAAATGTTTTGCACAGTGTATTTGAATATAAGTAAATTCCAAGCTGAGAGCATAGACCACTTCAATGCTGGGGAAGAGGATCAGTGAAGGGCTGTGAAATCTGTCTTACTCTCGTGAGTTATAAAATTTAACCTTGAGCAAGAAATGTATGAAAATATGTTTTTTACTTGGTTCAAGCTCTTGGTTGCATTTTTGCAGTACTCACTCAAGTGACTTGAATAAACTGAAATAATCACTTGGAGATAAGTCCTTATCCACACCTACATGGCTACTTTTGAAAAAATCCCCTTTTCTCGGCGTTTGGCTCTTTTGTCCACAAACAAATGCTATAAACGGTCGACATAAACGGATACTTTGAAATCACCGTTCAGGGTTAATACTTTAAGAGTATCTGTTTGAGAAGTGTGAACGTGATTACTGGGAATCTCAGAGGCAGTAGACATGAAACGTCACGCTTGCGTCGCTATCGCCTTGCTGTGACGTCACCAAATGCGCCGGAATTTTGTTTGTTTACACAATTTTTTTATTTTTCTTTACACTATGTGATTATCCATTCCGCCAGAATAATGTTTTTTTAGCCTTTCTACGTGGTCTTTATACATATTTGCACCTTAAAAATGTTTACATTAATGAGGAACAGAGACTTCTGAATGCTTCTGATTGGTCAACATAGATTTACGGTTGTAGCTATTTCGCCCCCTGTTGGCTCGACATACTCCTGACAGCGCTTGTCATTCTTAACGATTATATGAGCTCCATTACATCTATTCTTTCACCATGAAGCTGGAGCCAGGTGAAAGTTCCTAGGACATAAGTTTTTTTTGGTTAGGTTAAAAAACAATAAATAATAATAATACATTTAATTTATAACGCACTTTACATTTGGATCAAATCTCAAAGTGCCAAAATAAACAGATATGATGTGTTTTTTAGTGAACTTTAGAGGTACTGGATGGCCAATAATGAGCTGTGACTTCAAAATAATTCATATTTTTGGCTAACTCAAAGACACAAGTCTTGATACTTGACCATATTAATCCAAACAAAATCAAATCACATCAATATTTAATTTTGACACTGCTCATTGTCTTACAGGATTTCCCACAATTGTCCAATACAGCAACAGATACGAAGAGTAGTTTGAAATAAACACGTGAAAAAGTCCCTCGCAAAGCTAATATTTGTCATATTGTCAATACTTAACAAGTGGAAGCTGGCATGGAGATTTACAGCTCTCATATTTCTATAACACCCTGAAGCTGCTGTAAAACTAAAAAAATCAATACACGTAAGACATCCCAGAACCATAGCAGGTTATGCATCAGCGCCGACAATATTCATCAATACATTTGTATATTTAATTGGACATATACATTTCTCTGGTAAAGACATTCATGTACTGACTGGTCGCTCGCGTCCTCCTGGATGCAGCCACTGTAGGTTTTTCTGCGCGTCTACTCGGGGTGGATACACAGGTAGGCTCTTTTGTGTTTTCCGTAATAGTAACAATCCTCATGGAAGTTGTTGGTTTCCACCACCTCCTTGTAATGGCTGACAGCGTGGACCAGGCAGTTGGGGAAGCTCTTACTCAAAGTTAGAGCCAATCCCATCATGTTCCCCTTCAGCTTTGAGGTTTCAATCTGATCCTGAATCTGACTCTTGTTAATGGATTTGGGCTTGACGCAGAAAGACACCACCACTTTGATTTTATTCTTGGTGAAAATGTCAAACCAGTTGGCGCCTCCACTTCCGTGGTACTTCTTTCCCGCCAGCCAGTTGAAAAAGAAAACCTTCTCCCTGTCGCCGAAGGCCCTGATGGACCAGCTGACCCAGTCATATTTCTTGATAAGTGAAGCCAGAATGGTCTTGATGAAGTCTTGGTTGACAATGGCGGTATTCTCCTGAAGAAAGTGCTCCATGTCCAGCTTGGCTTGATCGGCAAAGTTCTCTGTACAGTCATCCACGGCTGCTTTCATTCGTTTTTCCACATCTTCCATCCGGTCCTGCCACTTTTTCACCATCTCCTCTCCCACCGCCCCTTCCTTGAGGGCAGCGTGGCCCATGACGGCGATAATGCCCACCACGAAGAGCTTCTTCAGCCGGGCACAGAAATCCTCAACAGCTCTTCTGCTTCTTTGCTCAGTGGTGACCACTGTTTCTAGCAAAGGGTCTCCTGAGGTGTTTTCCCCAGTGACAGCATTGTAGAGAGCATCCAAGTTCAAGTCGCCATCAGTGTTCTCGTAATGGCTGAGGAACTTCTCCAGCTTCTTCTCCTTGAACTTTGGCTTGGCGTTGACAAAGTCCTGGAACTTCTCGTACTGGCTGAGCATCTGCGCCTCCCGATCAAAGTTCTGCTTGTTCAGTGACGTCCTCTGAAGCTCCAGGGCAATTTTATCGATCTCATCTTGGATTCCCTCGAGTTGCTGGTTGACCTGCTCAAACTGCTGGGTCATGTAGCGAGCCTCCTTGCTGTCCGGGTTGCTGAGCAACTCGGCAGAAGCCACGAACACGGCCTCCAAGATGGGATGAAGCTGCCCCACGGTGGCCGCTAGCACCTCGGAAGCCTGCCCCATGATCTCCACTCCTTTCTCGATCTTATCCCTGTTCTGCACGAGCCAATCCGCCACGCTGGTCATTTTTGCTTCACGTATCTCGCACTGACTACTCTACTTTTAATCCCGCAGCTGGTGCCTGAAAGAAGAAGGAACATCAACATTCCTATTAAAGTTTATTGCAATGTGCCGTTTTTACATTACAGAAAAAAAATGGTGGTCCGTTTTCTTTCTTTCTTTCTTTCTTTTTTCCAGGCATATTTGGCAGAGCAAATACAATAATCTGACATCAAGTCATCTTTTCTCTCACAGTACATTTTCCTGACAAACAAAACCCTTACACTAAAGCAAACGGCCGGTCCTGTCAGAACATGCAGGCATCCAGTTTCATGCCGCGCCCTCAGAGCCTCAACTCATGACAGGGACTCACTTTTAAGCCTTGGTGGCAATGACATTTATGGAGCAAAGTACACAAAGTAATCGCACAAGGATGGCAATTCAGAGCCAATCTCAAACACGCTGTGTGTGCTCATGAATTAGGATGTGACGTATTGTGCAACAGAGCAGTTGTGGCCCTTTGGGATGTCTTTTTTTGTTATTGCGCTAACAATAGCCAAGGCCCAGAGCAAACACAGATGTTCACAATCTGCTGGATTTTTTTTTTTTTTGGTAATGATAGTATGATTTTTTTTTTTTTGGTTTAAAAGACTCAGGAGAGAACTGGTTTCTCGCTCCCTAGAGCCCATATCCAGTTCAGAAAGAGGCACACCCAAGTCTGAGAGAAGAAAATTCCCACCGTTGCACTTGTTCAATAATGGAATCACACACCTATCATCTTTACAGCCAAAACACATTAAATACCGTGTTTTCAGAGAGAGAATAAATAGACAAATCTAGGTTTACATGTGTGAGCACAGAACATGAGCTGACTGGTAACTGCTGCAGTGATGAGATCAATGGTTGTAGGTTTTTTTTTTTTACAGCCTATCGCCGCACTAATTAGATTAACCATATTCAGTCACATGCCAGCAGTGTGGATTTTTCCACATTTCTATATAAAGCAGCCGATGCAAATCATCATCATCAAAAAAAAAAAAAGTGTTCCATTCAACATCTGAATTTGTTATTACATAACAGGATTAACTTCCATTCTATTAATAGGAGAGAAAAAAAACATTAAAGAAAGTACTTACTGAGTAATTATCCTGGTTGGTCCCTTGTGAAAATGAAAATAAAGAAAAGTCTGTCTTCTTTGAATAGAACAATTGAAATATATTTTGGTGAGAAGAAAAGAAAAAGGCGAGTCCCACTCAGTACTTGATCAAACACTGTTCTCCCCTTTCACTGGGATATGCTTCCCTCTTCACAGCTTTAATGGAGACCGCGTATGTAACTCCTCAACAAACCACATCCCCCAAAGGCCTCATCTGACGTCTCACCTGAATTCTTATGCATTTAAAACAACTTAAAAGATGGCAGCTCAACTTTTAAGGACATAAAAGACAAAAAATACAAATTCCTTAAAACTTTCTCACGACAATGAGCTTCATAGATGATTCTCTCTTCCTCTCTTTCACACTGGTTATAAACCGGTGAGGAAGATGATGGAGATGCTCTATGAAGATTGAGAGTAGAATAAGATGAACTCACCTTTCTAGTTAAATATCCACCAGGCGACGGTCCAGTTACCCACCAGTCCAGCTGTGCCTGTGAGCACCAGTCTCCCTGGGATGTATATATACTCTCTCCCTCTCTCCCTCGCTCTCTCTCTCTCTCTCTCTCTCTCTCTCGTCACTCCCCCCACTGGAACTACTCCATCCAGTTCCAGCATTCCTCAGAAACCCACTCCGAAAGGGATGAGGGGCCGGCACTGACACAGATAACACCCTGTAAACACTCCCCATGCAGGGACACCATGCACCCTGGGAAAATAAAAAGACTCTCTCTCTCTTTCTCCTTATCTCGCTTTCTCTCTCTCTCTCCGTCTGAATGTGTATGTGTCTGAAACAGGCAGGCAGAGAGAGAGAGAAAGAGGGAGAGAAAGAGGGAAGAAGAATAAAAGGAGACCAGTGGGCTTCGGTAAAGCGACCCATCAGGACAAAACCCTTTTTGTTTTGGCTGGAATAAGGTTGCCATGGCCACCGCTCCGGTTCCTCTGAGTTCTGTGAGACTAAGAATGCTCAAAAGCCCAAATCATCCGCCTGTGTTTGCAACAAGTTGCAACTCACAGCATGTTTGTACTGTGAATAACAAAATAAAACATTCTTTTCTCATATGGGCCAATCCTGATTTCAGTAATGTTGACCTGCGTCACACTCAATCGGATAATAGCGATGAAAATCTATTGGATTCAAGTATTGTGATAAAAGACGACATTTGCCCGGAAGAGGCGGAATCAGTCCGTCACAGAGGAGCCCAATGAAAGACAGGCTGTGTTTCCCAGTAAACGCCATGACTGTTTGAAACCTTCTGCTTTGTAAAGCGGGCCGTGACACACACAAATCACACACAGCCTGATGTCACTATCAACGCTCACAGGAAGAGGCGGGACGGATGTCTGCAGCAGACTGATGCTGGTCAGCCGACAGAAGAGGGTTAGGTGAGCACGTCCGCCGCTACCTTCCTCCGGTGTCGCCCCACTGTCAGATCTCACACTCGACTTGCTTACAATCATCCAAAAAGTGGAGGATAACTTTCAACGGTATGTGGCGCGAAGGGTGCTACAGGCTGATGCTGGTAAACACTGCGATCAGGCCCGGGTGTGACATCACTCAGCTGCAGAACCTCAATCGCTCCCTCAATGATGTGTGTCTCTAAAATGTTTTTCTGAATTTATTTTCTTTTTTACGCTGGGAAAAGAAAATCAACTAAACGATCCGACAGCGTGGCGGCAAAGCGTGGAGTTTTCTGGTAAAGGTTTGATTTTGTTGTCTGAGGCTTCAGGCTCAGCAGGTGGTGAAATATCTGAGACCATTATGGTCGGCTGAGGAGAGAGAGGCTGAAAGCTTTCTAGCAGGTTTTCTGGGTTTACCCAGCATGCATCCAGTCAGCATGTTTGCTGGAATGAAGTAATCTCTTCTCGTAATATTATCTCGCTAAAAAGCCCTTTATATCGCCACAGGGCGAAGCTCCTCTACCGTTGATGACGCCATCATCCGCCGCCATGTTGGTAGCCTGAGCGTAAAAAAACACTGGCTTCAGACTTTTGACATTTTCAAGCTGAAGTGGCAGAGAAGTGATGAAGATATCATTCACTTCTTACACTAACAAAGAAGAAGACGATGAATATATTGTTGCAGGATTACTGTTTCGTATTGTGACTGATGGAGGATCGTGATTACTATTTAGCTCAAGAAAAATCCACAGCCTCGAATGAAACAGGAAGACTTAGAATTCGTGAAAGGTTTGACGGGTAAACTGGTGACTGTTTGGGTGATTGTTTTTTTCATGGTGATAAATAATAAGTTCCTGCCCCCCCTGGGACGGAGCCGCCGCCACAATACAGAGCATCATTTTTTAATATTGGTTATCTCACATTTTTTTACAGAATAAAATGACTAAATAATAAATATAATCTCTAAATATCTAGATACTTGAGTAAAAGTATCATAGACGATGACATCATTTGACACTTAGAGGACACCGTAGAGTTTTGGATAGGGAGGGGTGAGCTGGTGAGTTATAAAAGTTGCAAACTGGAACTGCTAAATGCCTTTAAATTTTACACACTGCACCTTTACATTTTTTGTAGCAATAATGCATCAGGAGAAAGTATGATGTGGTTCCATTGAAACAAAATTCCCCAAATATACCACATGCTTTTTGTCGGTATCACGTTAATTGGAACATCTCAGACTTTTACTCATTGCCGATGATATTTGCATGTTTGAATCTTCATTCTGTAAAAATGATAAGCTTTTATGTCATTTTATCCAAAGCTTATAACTTTTTCATCTCATGACATCAAGAATAGAAAGAATTTCATGAATGCCCGAGGGGAAATGAATATAATTCAAAATAAATCCGGTAACAGAGGTTGTTCGGTCTTTGTTTGTTGTTTCTATCGTCAAGCTGATGATAAAGGACTTCCTCCTCCCCTGGAGAGATTGACCACGGTTTATCTCTTTAACCTTGGTCAACAGCTAGTGTTTCCTCCTTACCACAAGATGGCTCCTCAGCTCACAGGAAAACCCCCCAGCCGCTCGTCCCCTGACAGAATACATGCCGCATCTTCTGGGAATGGTTTGTCTTTACAAATCCGACTCAAAAGAAGCTCTTCAACGTGAGTGGACATCTGTCTGTTTCCACACCCTCCACTTAGAGAGGAGAGAGAGTTTACTTCACAGACCTTACAATCTAATCAATGAACCATTTTGCTTTTTAATTTTCTTTCCTGAGCCATAAAAGACGCCGTCATTCTCTCATAAAGTAAAAGGCGATTTCTGCTGACACAGATATTTTCTCTGATGTCTCATACACTCTCCTGAGTGTATCAAAGGATTGCTTCACAAATAGAAAGCGGTTTGCAGCATAGACTAGATTTAGTAACCGTCATCCTGGATTTGGCTGCATCCCATGGGGAAATAGATGCGGACGGGAGCGATGGGTCTTTGAATACAGCTGAGTTGTGAAAATGAAAAGGTTTTCCTGCAGTAATGGATGCCTGATTTGGGGATTTTTCCAGAGCCCTCATTCAACTAGATTAATAGTGGATACTTGGACACATCACCCCCACATTTCCCTGGAAACTCCACAAATGACAGGAAGGGGTCTGTTCACAGGCGTTTGATGCATTATGAAGCTGAGAGGAAGACCTGCTGAGGTGTAAACCTTCATCAAGCACCAGCTTATTCTCCAAATTTATCAGCTAATTAATGTCAATATATCTCCAAAATGAACGAGACCACACACAAAAATGTCTTATTATGGGCAATAGTCAGATTTCTGTGTGAAATTAAATCAAATTTTATGCAATAATACAATATAACGTGCTACAACCACATTCTAGGTGCATTAGCAGTTAGCATTAATCTTGTATCTTGAAGACTGCGGTCTCCGGCAGGTTGTGAATATTTCATGAATGTATTTCTGCGCCGTTTCCACAGCGTTTACCGTTTACCACGGCTTTGATGAAGGCGAACATTCCAGCCACAGATGTGTTTCACTTTACTCACACGATAGCATCAAAACCAAGAGAAGAATGCATCGGGAGTGTGATCAGATCTATTAGAACACATTTGTACGCAGTCAGGGTCACGCTGTGGTCGCGTGTCAGTAAAGACTAAATACAGTCCAACGGTCTGATCACATACTAAATGTAAATATTGAATGATAACAAATCTCAAAAATCCGTATCAAAAGGTGGTAAGAGATAAAAAAAAATAGTCAAGACTTTTTCATTCAGAAAAGTCTTGACCTGGGATGAACTCTGTCAGCCAGCGACTTCTTCAGCCCTCCGCTGGCAGGTTTCCACCATTATTGTGTTCTAGTTGGTTTCTTTGACTGTCAGCAGTGATTTTTTTTGTGTGAGACAAACACCAGAGCATCAGCACACACATTTTGGTTTGAAGGTTTTGATTTCATTCCGGGTATCGTTAGCCCGCCACCCCCCATCCGTCCCCCCACCCGTCCACGTCCCTCGGCAGATGTTTCCGGGTCACAGAGAACATGGCGTCCAGTGACAGATTAAGCATCAGTTGGGTCTAAGGAAGCCAAGCGAGAGCGGAGACAAAGAGATTGTGCTTCCTCCCTCCTTTTCAAGGACAGTTTCATGGAAAATGAAAGTGACCCAACTGCAATCAGGTCCTTTTTTGCTGATTGTTGACTGTTTGTCTTCTGCTGTGACATCATCACTGGGTTGTTTACATTACAACACACTTCCAGGGTTTGTTTTTTTACCTGATGAGAGTTGGAGTAGGAGTGTGTGATCACTCTTGTATGTGTTTGTACGTCCACAAGATAAGTTCTCTTATACCACTCTGTTTTTCACACCTTGGGACTCAGTTGATATCGGCTGTGCTCTTCATCCAGCCACATCAATCCAAGGTGACTCACCTTCATCATTAGCCAATCATCCTTCTGCTGTCTTTTCTATATAAGACTCTCTCTCCATTCCTCTTGTACTTTCACGCGGCTGATTTTCGCAGCCTCCACATCTTCAACCCATCGCAGATACATCAACTTCACCGTTCATCAGTCTCAGCAGAGTCATCAACCGCCACCGCCACCAGCATCCAGACTCCAAAGGAATGATATACCAGTGGTTGTTCAGGGCAGATTCTCTTCATCACAATCTCCCTGAAGAGTTTGAGCAACAAAGACTTTCAGACCGACCCATTAACAGATATCATCTGTTGTATTAATCAATCATCTCCATTTCATTCTCTTCCCCCCCTGAGTGGGAGACATCTGGAGTTTGGTCACCATTGTACAGCGCCCCAACTCGACATCATCACCAGAATATATTTCTGCAAGCTGGGCATAAACCACTTCCTGTCCACATCCAGAACTGCTCTGTGTGTCTTGAGTCCTCATGTACGTGATTCCAACTAGTAGAGTAATCGTCTTTAGAGATAGAACTCTGATTAACAATCATTACAGGACTTTGTGACCTTTGACTTTGTCTGGAAACTATGTCATGATTCCTCAAGTTTTACAAACGGACGGTACAATCCTTCAAAAAGTGACCTGACTTTTTACCTCATCTTGCCTTTTTGGGGAAAGATTATGGAGGCACTTATGAAAAGTGAAATTGTTTTAGACGTTGACTATTCAACAGCTGTATAACAGTTAACACTGGAACTGTTAAACGGCTAAATTTACAGTATCATTGACCAACCCTTAGTCACTTCCGTCCTCTTAGCCCTTTTATTGAGCTGCTGTGTACAGTCGGCTCATGGTCCATAACACAAGTGAACTTTGACCAGGTGGAGTCACGCCCCAGCGGTCTCTATGTGCAACAGTGACTCCGACAGTGAAAGGCTGACAGGCCTCTTCACTACAGGCCCATCCGTCATTCACACAGATCAATACAAACCCGGGTTAGATCCGAGGATACAGATGAAGGCTCAGAGTCTGGGAGAAGAGGACTTATTGATTGCAGGCAGATTTAACCCTGAGTCCGTCTTTGCCCTTACGTGAGTGAAGCAAACCTTCAAGCTCCGTCCAAATTGGAAATCGAATTACTCTTACCGGCAGACATTTAGTTTAATCATTTTATTGTAGTCCTCTAAAAAAGGCCCATATGTTTTGATTTTACGTCACTGTCAATTTTCTGTTTTATTTTTAATTAAACTAATTCAAGATTCTCTTCCTTGAAACTTCATGTCATATTATTTGAAGTCAGTTAATTTCAACAATAAAAGTTCCGTCTGTTACCTTACACCATTTTGGCCTTTGCTCTGTTACAGCTTCTCTTCCTCTGCAGTGACGATGGGTGGTGGTGCAGAAAGCTGGGACAAACCAGAAAAAGCGTTCCAGGGAATAGAATTTGTTTTACACAACAGATCGATACAGCAATTACAACTAATTCACTAATGCTTTTGTGCAGAGGCAAACAAGCCTTAGGGACTATTTACACTCACACTCAGAGGAAAAACAACCAGAAGCACCCAGAATCACATCATCGCCCGGCATCTACTCAGATCCTACCGGTATCCTCTCAGAAAACACGGCATCTTAGCTGAAGGACAGACTGAAACAATTCTAAATGAAAGTCTGACGCAGAAACCGCTGCCTGATGAAACGGTAGTGAAGTCAGCAGACATCAATTTTATCTCATCACAAATTAACCTTACCTTCCTTTACGACCTACCCACCCAATTAACTACCTACTACCATACTACCATACATAGCTACCTACCGTCCTTAGCTACCTTACCTACTTACCCAACTACAGACCTACATATCTACCTAGCTAAATATCTACCCACCCACCTACCTACCTACTTACCTATCTACCTAAATACTTACCTAAATATATACCTACCTACCTACTCACCTATCTACCTAGGTATCTACCTTGCCTACCTACCTAAATATCTACCCATTTACCTATCTACCTACCAACCTACCCAAGCTATCTTACTCAATTACCTACAGGTGATGGTAAGTTAGTTAAGGTCGATAGTTAGGTAGATAGGTAAGTAGATGGGTAGGTAAGTAGGTAGGTACCTACCTTACCTTACCTACCTACCTATGTCCCTCCCTGCCTAGTGCCCTACAGCAGGTCTGCTACTGTTAACTACCACCCCCTGTTACAGAGGCACGTGGTGAAATGTGGAAATGATTAATAACACATTTCCTTCGTAAGAGAGGACAGAGGATTCCAGACAGTGGTGGTGTGGTGTGGGGGTGGAGGTGGAGTTGGGGTGGAGGGGGGTAATGTTGCTATCTGCCTCTAAATCACTCAGTCTGCTCCAGCATCTGATTCTCCGTGTGTGTTGATGTTCTCATGAGGGCTTGTTGCAGACTGTGAGGGATTAACCCTCTGAAGGCAAAGACTCTCTGTGACGTGGCATTTCCTGCTTTTCCTATCTTTCATTTCCTCTTTCTCACGCTTTTACTCATTTACCTCCCACTCCCTTGGGACCATTATCTACCCCTTCAACTCCCCCCATCACTGTTGCAAAACCCGGCTGGCCTAGTGTCTGACACAGATGTGCTGTTTTTGTTTTGTCTGTTCACTGAATGATTTATTTGTTGTAAAGCAGAAAAAGCATTCTTGCCTTCATTTGCCGGATTGCAAACAGGAACAGTGTCCTCATTCCTACTCATTCCTACTCATTCCTACTCATTCCTACTCATTCCTACTCATTCCTACTCATTCCTACTCATTCCTACTCATTCCTACTCATTCCTACTCATTCCTACTCATTCCTAATCATCGCTAAGCATTACGGCATGTTAAGTGTTATTGGAATTTTATTATATTGTATCAACATACAGGATCTAATTGCTCTACAAGGCTTTTAGCTAATCTCATAAACATAGAACAACAATACAGACAGACAGGTAAAGAGCTGCAGACTACAAACGGAGAGAGGTGAATGGGTGAGCAGCAGAGTGAGAGAGTGACGTCTGGAAAGGTCCTTTAACACAAGAACACAGATTCTATTCTGCAGCGCTGACGGGGACGGATGGTCGGCTGCTAATGAAAAAGAGAGGGGAGGCAGAGTGGATTTGTGTTCGGGGATATACTAGAGCAGTGCTGGGGGTTAAAGTTAGACAAAACCAAGCCCCACTATATCCCCGACTTTTTGGGGATATAGTGGAATCTTTTATATCCACATAGACGTTTGAGGAAGAACTGGATTGGTTT
This sequence comes from Lophius americanus, assembly GCA_037951165.1. Classification (NCBI taxonomy): domain Eukaryota; kingdom Metazoa; phylum Chordata; class Actinopteri; order Lophiiformes; family Lophiidae; genus Lophius; species Lophius americanus. The sequence goes on from JBBDHG010000043.1 coordinate 2,222,714, forward strand.
TAAGAAAAGTTGGTTGTATATTTACACCTCTAGGGGGAGCTTTATCTCCAAAATCCATTAATTAATCTAATTTTGGAGCATATGAATCAAGTTAATGAGATCTATGTCATATTTATCGCAGTATCCTCTAAAAGTTCACATTTTACTGACTAGGAGGAGTTGTTTATTTAACAAAAAAACAACGTCTTCAAGACAAACGTTAAAAACTATTTAATAGATCATGTTGTACCGCCATACACTTTAGTGCGAGGAACAACTGGATTGATTTGGGGAAAGGTCGGTAGTATATTTTTGACACTAAGGGAACTTCCAAAGTTTTTGGTGGCCATGATATCTCAACAATTGATGCGATGTAGTCCTAATTCAGTGCCTATAAATTGACTCGAGGACGCCTGGCTTGTTATTATCATATTTTACCAAAATCTTTTTGGTAAAATATGACACCAAAAGCATAACATTTTAATATGATTAAAAAGCATAATCTAATTAGCATATTGACAACTCTGTCAATATGCTAATTAGAACAATGAAAACTGCTCACTAAAGAGAAAAACCCTTAAAAATCGTTTTCATAGGATAACCTCAACTTCTCTGTAAAGTGTAAATATGTTATATATTTAAATACAAATCATTGACAAATTTGACCGAGGAGCTAATAGTGGCAGGTTCTGTAATGTATGTAAAGACATATATGTTCAACTTCCATGCCAAATTCCTTTACGTGAAACCTTACAACGTAAGGGGCCGAGGACAGAGCCCTGGGGGACACCAAGGGTCATAGGGACCCTCGATCAGGAGGCATTAACCACGACTATGGAGAAAAGGGAGGATATTAAAGCATGTGGGGACTTACTATACAAAATGATGTAACTTGATTATGTAACTTTATACTTTAACACTTTTTTCTTTACTGGATAAAAGAATGCTTGACCAAACGCCTTTTAAATTGAAATGGTCTTAGAAATGTTATAAATAAATGCCCCATAGAAATAAAACATGCATGAAATATGCATGACCTCTTGGTGAGGTCAATAAAAGGTTATGGACGGCCTCCAGAGATACCGGATCTCCGGTCCTGAGTTCTGGGCTCGGACCGGCAGCCAGTGTGTCACTGAACAAATGTTTTAATGCTTTTTATCGGATTAGTCCACTCACACAGCAGCAGGCCGGTCGATGGTCCACTTTGACTGATGGGTAATAACATTATCCTGCGTCGGCTGGGATTGGCCGACACCGGCGGACCGAGCCATCCCACCATTGATCGCCCCCGCCCCTCCAGCGCCCCTCTGATGCTCGCCTCCATCCACCGCTTCATTTGTTTATGAAATATTAATATTGGCGTCTATCTCCTCTCGGAGATGCAGAGATCTGACTGGGAAGATGGGAAGGAGAGCATCTGGGGAAGCCGGAAAAAAAGCTTTGGTGGCCTGGAAGAGGGAATGTGTTTTTTTGTAACCGCCTTATTTCTGCAGAGCTTAAAGTCTCTGTAGAGAAAGGGGAAACGTACTTCCTCTGCTAGGTTTTGAGGTAAGAAATATCATGTAATGAACGGTGTTTTAGTCGCTGTGACACTCTGACACTGATGCTGCACTCCCTCTGTGTTGCTGTGAAGCTCACGGGAGATACATTCACATGAAATGACATGAAACGGATGTTAAGGTACGACAGAATTTCATATTTCTAATTCCTCTTGGGAGGATTGGAATTCTACAGATGTTTATTTAAGAAGGCCCCTGGCAACAAGCTGGCAGTTTACTTCACTGGCCCCATAAACAGCCTCTGGATCTCTATGTTATAGTGCCCTCTGTCTGCAAACCACCCCTGGTACCGTCTCCTCATCAGATTTCACTCTTTCCTTGAGGAAACCCGATTCAGACCTCGCCTCTACCACAGAACAAGCTGCCTCTGGTTCCTGTGGGTGTAAGTAGTTTGTCTTGTCAGTAAAACAGAGGCTTCAGCCTTCTCATATTGACATCCAGGATTGACGGGTTCCTGCAGCCAGAGCCTTTTATGCAGGGGAGGAGCCTCCGGGATCAATAGCTGTTACCCGGGCAGAACCCACATGACCACTAATGAATCCTCTGGTTTACTGGGCGGGCTGCCGCTCCACACAGGAGGGAAAATGTACAAATACTTAACGCTTCTGCTTCATGAGGTCAAAATCACCACCAGAATACGCTCACCGGATTGGATTAAAGCCTAAACGTTGTAAAGATGGTGAGAGACGTATTTAAATGAACCGTAATCACCTGTAACTGAGCAGACCGGAGGTCCAGAAGCTGCCATGTCTGGTTCTGTCCTACTGAGTCTGTAGATCTGAGTGGTCTCGTCTGCTTCTAAAGACTGTCTGGAAACCTCATCTGTCTGTTTGTCAGCTTCACATGTTCTGTTTTCAATGACTTTAAGTCCTGCGGTACCGGAGGTGGTTAGTCTCCAGTCTTGGATTTCTCTTTACAATGAAAAGGCTCGGTGCCAACAAGTGTCGGGTCGTCTGCAGATCATAACCCTATTTCATAAAACGGGTTCCTTTGTTTTGGTTCAAGTGCCAGTCGATTTGATTTAGAGTCAAACAACGGTGGGTGTGAAAGCGCTGGGTTTTAGACTGACAGGTGTTTTTGGGTTTAATTCATCACCATTCACTCTTATGGAGAATTTACAGTCATGAATTTCGCCTGTGTTGGATGTTTTGAACCGGCTGGAAGTCGGAGCAACGGGATCGGAACCCATTCACACATGAAGAAAAACCTACAAACACACTCAGAAAGATTCCAGGTCTAAATTCAAACCAGCAACTTCTACACCCTTCACCTAATATGGATGTAAATACCCTCAAATTAAGGAGTTAGTTAGGTTTTTACCTCAGGAGTTGGACGAGAAGCCTTATTCTACACTCCTATTAATAATAATAATAATAATTTTAAAGATTAGCTTAGGCTAGCATAGATTTTCCCCAAGTTTGGAGAAATCTATTTCATGAATACAAAATAGTTAATAGACCACCAAAATGACATTTTGGGTGGTAAACCTATTTGAGACCACCGAAGCTGCTCTCAAGTCTGTACTGCAGACCTGAAGCTAACATTCGGTTAGCTCGGGATAGCATAAAGAGCAGAATCAGGGTTAACCAGTTAGCTTGGCTCGGTCCAAAAGTAACAAAATCTTAGAGTAAAAGTATTTATAAAGATCATATAAAGATTAAGGAATGATTTATAATCTGTTCCATCAATACAGGAATGTATCGTGAAAATGCTTTATTGTCTTTATCTGCTGATTAGCGTAATTTGATATTTTTTTGGGCTGAGCTAATCCTTCAATTTTCCTTCAAACTTTTTTTCGACAAATAAAACTTTGAGGAGGTTCGGGTATGACGAGGAAGAGCCCTTTAAATCTTGGAGTGGTTTAAGATAAAGGGGCAGATCCAGGATTTTATTTTTAACCTACTTTACTGAGGGAAGCATATCTGGTTGTATATTTAATTTACCCTTTAATGTCAACACAGAGAAAAAAAAAAAAAAAAAAAAAAAAAAAAGGATTTCTTTGCATTTTTTATTTAATTTATTTGATTTTCATTTTGTTCCAGCATGTTTTTAAACAGTAAAAAAAAAAAAATCACACACATAGTTATTTTATGATGAAATGTATTTCATGGGGAATAATCTATTTTAATTGGATAAGGTCATCATTAATATCCTTATTATAAATTGAAATATCTTCACCGATTTAGAAAAGTAAGTTTTTAGAAAACTATTTGACTATTTCATTTGAAGAAAAAACTATTTGACACTCATTGAACTTTTTTGGTTCTATCAAGTGATGTAATTACATTTAGTAAGTCCTCACAGGCTTTAATGCGCCAAATTAATCCGTTTCTATCAAATATGCCTTTCTCAATAGCCGTGGTTTGGTACCCCCCCTGACCTGTGGTGTACCTCAGGGCTCCACTATTGGCCCCTTACTGCTTCACCACTGGGTATTTTTATAAACAGGTTCAGTCTCGTATTTCAAAAAGAAATAGAGACTCAAAATGAGCTTCAACCAAACAGCTGAGCGAGACATTAAAGGGTTAAGAATCGGGTAATTGAGTGAAAAGGTAGTGTTAGGTGTTGACAGAGGTGTGGACTCTATTGGTTCCCTTTGAGACGCCATCATGCCACTGGACCAAACGGAAACCTCCTCCTCCTCCCGGCAGACAGATTCAGTTATTTTGACCTCTGCTGATACGACACAGCCCACTTCCTGCGGCTCTGCGCTCTATTTTACTGATGGCGCTTGATTGATTTTGACAGGTCTGGATTTACGGCAGAGAGGAAAAGCAGCTAAAGACCCTCCAGATCCACTGGGATATGAAAACGATGGCCGTCTCCACCCAACTCTCCACCTTCGCCGTGCATTATGAGCCATATTCCATCCTGCTAAGTCAAGCACTTTTCTTCTCATCTGCAGCGACGTATCTGAGCCAGCAGTTATTCAGAGACTATCAAACAAGGGCTGCGGTCAGGAAATGCTGACTAAAGCGTAAATATCCATTAAATGAGTCCAGCCCCTGTTGCTGAGAGAGCGCGGCCTCGTTAAAGTGGCCACAGACGCTAACAGTGCTGCGTAAATCACATTGTGCAAGAAATGAGAGGCAGAAATTAGATTAAACTTGTTTCAGCGTCCATTTACGCTTTGTATTTGGGCAATAATTGTCACAAAGCACTATGCTAAACATCGGTGATATATTGATTTTTATTGAGGTTTGGCTTGAATACATAAACCGTAAGTGATATTACATGGTATTTATATAGAAGTAAATGACAGTTTTACAACTGTATACCACTATTTAGTGGATCTGAATGTCAACATTTCACAAAAGCTTGAATGTTGGAACAGTTTCGATGCGCACAGTGAAAGAATTTTACATTTCTAGCAGAAATCACAGTGGAATGTTTGAAATGAGTGTAAAATAAGTGGGTTTATAGTGTCAACAGACTTACAGAACAATAATCATAACAACAAAATTAATCACATTTTGCCTGCAAGAACAAAACAACACAGCAATTATCTTTTGCCACCGATGCTGAAAACTGTCATACATAAAAAAAAAGAGCAAAAAATAATCTCCTTTATCCATAAAATTGAAGAAGTTAATTTCTGGCTCTTACATTTCCTTCCTTCAAGTTTCAACAAAATCCATTCGTGAGTTTTTCCTTAATCCTGCTGAGGAACAAACCAGCCACCTTATAAATGGCTTTTTTGGAATAATGTTGCAGATAAAATCCACATCAGACAGACGCTGTTGCATAATTAAAGGTTTTTGGGTCGAAGGGATTGAATGTGTTTCAGAACACAAGGCACATTGTCCCGCCTCCGGTGCCAAACGTACTTCACGCCATAAAATCGAGCCCCTGGCCCCCCTGTCCCTCCCGTCAGAGTTATGTAGGCCGGCCTGCTGAGCAGAGATAAAAGCGGGGCAGATGCAGCCTCAGCAAAAGCATCGTAGGAGCTGTAGGTGCAGAAGTCGACTCTCCGGGGAGGCCGGATGATTTCTGCCAGCAGCCGAGGTAAAAGCATCCATCCTTCCTGGAATCGTGGGCTCTGCAGTGCAGCGTTAGTGTCTTATAGTTTTAACATTGGACAGAATGAAAGCACGCTCTACATCTTCATATCTACACATTCACTGCATGACGTCATCGAATGTCCTTCAATGGAATATCCACTAACACAGAGGAAAAGAAATGTAGAGGGGATTTGTGATATAAAAACAGATTCTCTTATCTTTAATGGTACTTTGGTGACTCCGCCCACTCCTGATAACGCATTCACTGTCAGAGGAAGCTATCTGGTACTATTTAAATGTGTATATTGTAATAATAAGGCCATTAGTGACTGGAGTGAAGCTTAAGTGCTGACAAACGGTGACATTAAAGGGATATTCTGCAGGAGGGATTGCTGTCGTACTTCAACATTTACTCACGAGGTAAATATGCGTGGAATGACAGAATTGTTACTGCGGCTCTACTGTGACTGACAGAAAGGTTTTAATGAGTCGTTATCAGCATTGACACCCGTTAAGCAGATCAGGAGGGTGCATCCACATTCTCTGAGATTATTTTCTTCCAGATGAATCCACAGCGCTGTGGAAAAGTATCGGAGCGACTCCTGGTTCCTTCTGTTTTTGGTTGGATCTCATACTTAACAGTGTCTGATCATCATTCAGTATTTAACACAAACCCAAGGCAACATAACTAAACCCAAAACACAAACAAAACAATGATTTTATTTATAGAGCCAAAGGTGATCATCTAACACCAACTGGGTCGGTGTGAAAATGTATTTGCCCTCCAAAAAAAACTCCACACTGCCTTAATAAATGGTTCCAGCTGGATTTAACACGGCCGGACCGGTTCAGTCACATCATCACTTAAAAAGAATATTTTCAGAACCAGGAAGTAGCTAACAGGTCTCACCAGTACTAGACTCTGACGTGATCAAAAGAAGAAGAGGACTTCTTCCTCATCCTTAGAAGCTGCTTCTGAGACGCCACAGATCCACAATGAGACTCATCATCGACAAATGAGGAAGACTTGGAACGACAGAAGTGGCGGCACTTCAGGAAGTCACAAAAGATCGGAAGAGAACTTTCGAAGACCTGCAGGCGTCTTTCCCTCCAAAGAAGGTCAGCGTTAATCTAATCTAATCTAATCTAATCTAATCTAATCTAATCTAATCTAATCTAATCTAATCTAATCTAATCTAATCTAATCTAATCTAATATAAAATAATATAATATAATATAATATAATATTATTTAATCTAATCTAATCTAATCTAATCTAATCTAATCTAATCTAATCTAATCTAATCTAATATAAAATAATATAATATAATATAATATAATATAATATAATATAATATAATATAATATAAAATAATATAATATTATTTAATCTAATATAATATAATATAATATAATATAATATAATATAATATAATATAAAATAATTTAATATTATTTAATCTAATCTAATCTAATATAACATAAAATAATATAATGTAATATAATATAATATAATATAATATATGTAATATAATATAATACAGTAAGCTAAGATAAGAAAAGATAATGTAACATAAGATAAGATGAGATAAGATAAAATAATAGAAGAAAAAACAAGATAAGCTAAGATAAGATAGCATGAGATTTGATAAGATAGAACTTTACTGATCCAAAAGGAAATTCTTGTACAGAGATTGTTCAAAATGACAGTAATAAAAAGTGGGTCAAAGAAAATAGAATGTGAGTATGGGTGGAAATGTAAAAACATAAAAGTGGAAATGTAAAAACATAAAAGTGGAAATGTAAAAACATAAAAGTGGAAATGTAAAATTGTAAAAGTGTAAAAAAGTAAAAGTAATTGCATAAAAGCTGCTTTGCTACTTTAGGGTCCAGACGACTCGTCATAGCTGAGGAAAGTCTGGATTCTGCTTACAGCTAGAAAATAAATAAGGAGAATGTCAGGTCATCAGTCTGTGAGTCGAAGCTCAAGCGCAGCTGGGTGATTTAAAGAGCAGGTCCGCCTCTGAAGAACTGAAACTGGGATGGGACAGAAGCTACATCTGGGTCAAAGTTCATGCAGACGCGTCCATCATGTACGAGTTATTGTGAGAGAACTCCAATAGTGCCCGATCTCATAATTACGAATAAAACGGAAATATGACGCCACGTCGTGAGCTAACGACACGACGTCACCAAAATCATCTGTAGGTATGACCTCTGGGTAAATTTTCATGCACATCCGTTTCGTATTCTTTTCAGAATTCCGGCGCGGTGATGGGAAACCCTTTCATCCTGACGATCCGTCAGCTTTGAAGCTTCTATCGGCGTGAACGCACACGGCCACGTTCTTGTGTCGCTCCCAGTAGTGACACTCTTCTGGGAAGCTCCACGCCGCTGCAGATTCCTTGTGGCGACTGACGGCGTGGACAACAAACCCGCACAGCTGCTTCTCCAGCACCTCCACCACCGTCGGGGCGTTTCCCTTCTTCCCCTGAGCCTCCATCACCTCCTTGATGACGTCCCGCGGTACCGGCTGCGGTTTGGTGCAGTACGACACCACCAGGTTGATGTTGTTCACCTGGAGCACCTCGAACCAGTTCTGTCCCGCCACGTGATGGAAGTGCTCCCCGGCTCGCCAGTTCCGGTAGGTGCTGCCTGAGTGGTTGATCAGCCGCACGGACCAGTGGACCCAATCGTACTTTTTGACCAAGAACTCAAGAAGCTGCTGAGTCGAATCTTGCAGGTTCTGGTCCTCCTTCTCCTGCAGGAGGCGATGGAGATCTGTTTTCGCCTGCTCCGGGAAGGCAGCGACACACGCCTCGATCGTGGTCTTCATGCTGGATTCCACTTCTTCCATTCTGCTGCTCCACTCTTGGATTTTTTCCTGCTCCTCCTCTGGACCCTGGGTCAGAGCCCAGTGGCCCAGCAGAGCTATCAGGCCCAGGCAGAGGAGCTCCTTCATCCGGACACAGAAATCTTCCAGGAGTCGGCGGTTCCTCGCTACATACCTGCAAAATAAAGCCAGCGCTTTGTGTCTGTGTAGATTCTGGCTCATCCGGGTCATGGTATCCCATGCGGGTTGAATCCAAAGCATTTGGACTTCTGTTTTGGCTTCAACTGAAGGAGCTTCTTGGATGAGAGTTGAAACATCTTCAAGCCAAAACAGAAGTCCAGTCGCTTTGGATTCGACCCATATGGTGAAAAAGAAGCGTTTACATCTCGGGGGTTCTGGTTCTCCACTCCGAAGAAGTCGATGTGAAAAGCAAATCAATGAAAGTTTAGGCGTTACCTTTCAACCACGTCCAAGATGGATTCTCCAAAGGAGTTGGTCCCCCGTAGAGCGTCGTGCAGCACAAACAGGTTCTTCTCTCCTCCGGTTTTGGCAAAATGCTCCAGGAAGAGTTTGGTCTTCACGGCTCTGAACTGCTGCTTCGCCTCCAAGATGTCCATATATTTTCTGAACTGGTTCCTAATGTTCTCCTCCACCGAGAAGTACTGGGAATCCAGTCGGCTCTTCTTGATCTCGCTGTCGATGTCTTCCAGTTGCGAGGAGAGCAGGTCAAGCTTGTTCCTCACCGTCAGGAACTGCTCTTTCACGTAGATGACCTCTTTGCTCTGGACGTTGTCCAAGGCCAGGCGGAGAACCGGAGCGGCGGCCTCACAGAGGGGGAAGAACTCCCCAACGGTGCTGGCCAGAACCTCGGTCCCCTTCTCAAACATGTCCATCACTGCCTGGATGGTCTCCTTCTTCTGGGCCACAGCCATCTCCAATGAACTGGTCATGTTCTGAGACACAGAGGGACGGAGTCAGATCTACACAAAACCAGACAAAAACTTGACAAAGTGGCTCAAAATCTTTACTTTGTTGAGGTAATAATAAAAATGAAATCTCACAAGAAACTTCTCAACCTAATCTAAACCTGACTTTAAACCGGACTTACCTGCTCGTCCTCATCAGCACAAACAGGTTCTCCTGTTACATGGACTTTTACACACTCACACACACACACTCTGAACATTTATACACGAGGGTATGAACCAAAATACCCACCCATACTCAAACCCACAGTCTGTCCACACACACACACACACACACACACACACACACACACACACACACACGTTTATACACCTACACATCTAATGTTTCTTATAGTTGGATCTGAACAAGAAATCTCTATTTTCTATCTTTTCACCGTTGGTCACTCAGCACCTCCTACGGCTGATCTGAACCTGCTTTGACCCGTGACTCATCGAAATAATAGAAATAAACCAGGTTTCTCACCTTATTATGTCTAGAATTCGTTAACAGTTCTGCCGTAGAGTCGGCGTTCCCTCTGAATCTCTCGGATTCTTTGACGTGAATGACTTTGAGAGGCCAGATGATGTATCTGTTAAGAATTTCATAATACAAAACACAGTTGAGAGAATAGAAGACTGGGTCTGTGCAGCTGAACCGTGTTTTCTACCTCTAAAACCCCTCTGTCGGGATCCTCGAGGCTTTTACCAAAGCATTATAGAGTATTATATTCTTTCTCTAGCATTATCATGAGAATAAACATTCTACAAAATAATTCCAAAATGCATCGCTCATTCAATCCACAGACAATTCCACAAACTTTGGGAGGATTTGCTGCCTTCGTGAAACTAAACGAGGAACGTCGTTTGAAAAAAAGAAGAAGAGGAAATTTGGATCTAGAGACTAAAATAGTTATAATTATAATATGAAGACTAATGAAAATAATCACGTAGGTTTAGAATGTAAATGTCTTCATGTCGGTTTGTGTAGGAGAGGAACATGAATAATACAGGGAGACAAATGAGAGACTGTCCTTTTGACCCTGACAGAAATGGTGATTATTTTCAGTCCCACCCAAAAGGATGCCGGCAGTGATGGCATACAAATACAAACAAAAAAAAGGGGGGGGCGGATAAATAACCTTGGGACTGCCTATGACTCAGAGAAAGGCCAAACCACGTTTAAAAGTCCCCTCTCATCCCTGCTCAGAACCTGACATCCATAATAACCTCGTGCTCTCTGAGATTATGTCTGATGCTTCTAGAGGCTGAAACACCTTATTTTGTTTGTTGTTGTTGTTTATTTCTGTCAGAAAAAAAATCCCATCCTAATTTTAATGCTTGTGATTGAAGATGAATAAAGAATACAATCTGACAATTCCTTCATCAAATCATTGCATGATCGCAAACCATCCTTTGATTAAATGAAGAAAGGCTTCGCCCAAACTGCGCGTTTAAATGTCACGCGCACCCGGTGTTAATGCGCAACTGCAGTTATTTTGCGCACAGACCTCCTGAGATGATCGGACACACCTTAGAGAATATTCACCCCTCCATCTGATGGAGGACGAACACATTCATCACATTCCTACCAGAGCAGCGTGTTTTTTTCTTCTTCTTCTTCTGTACCTGATAGAAAACGACTCTGCGGCTCCTTCACGACCGATCAGCGCAAACAGCTGCGGACAAGTTCTGTTCTTTATCCCCCGCAGTTCAACTTGGTGGAAATTTCCCACGGTCCTCTCATGCACAGTGGTTCTGAGCAGGGGTCCAAAAAAAACAAGACCAGATCAGGAGAGGAGGAAGAGACGCGCGCACAGTATCTGCAAAGGAGAGAGAGAGTGTGTGTGAGAGAGAGAGAGAGAGAGAGAGAGAGCGCGCAAACTGCAATATATGATTTGCTCGGTTCCATTTTCTTCTCTGACACGAGTGCGCCATGGGAGGACGATTCAGTCTCCTCTCAACAAAACGGAACTACATTAATATTTCTTTCTTTTAATCATGTATTATTATTTATTTCTCACGTCTGTATTTTTTTTCCTGAGAGCTCATTTGCGCACTTGGCGCAACTCGTCCGCGCTCCAGCTGTTGGAGATGTAAAAAGATCCAAAATAAGGTAAGATGATCCTGAAATACTTGGTGGATGTTCCGTTTTTGGTGTTTTAATATGATAATTGATGTAATCATCAATTTTATTTCGAGTACAAACCAATCCAAGATCCTACGTGGGTGTGTTTTTCACACACACACACACACACACACACACACACACACACACACACACACACACACACACACACACACACACACACACACACACACAAACACACACACCCACACACACACACACACATGTAGTGTAAAATACACGCTTGCAATTTCGGTATGATTCAGAATGTGATCATTTAATCTCTTTTTAATGACAAAAAAAAGTCGAATTTTTCCTCCTAAATGTTGATGTGTCTGTTTATTTATGTCATAATCCGTCACATATTTAACAGTAATTTAAAATACACATATTGTATTTTTTATCAAAGAGAAGACTTTCTAATTAATCAATCCACAGTCTGCGCGCGCCCTCCCACTCCCAAAAGAGGAAAAATCATTACGCAAATCATTCCACCTTCAATTTACGAAGGTTTTCATGTCATTTATGAAGCTGTCTGTTTGATTTATGTGAAAGAGTCGTATTTAAAATTGTACATTAAACCAATTTCTCTAGGTAAAATGGGTTTTATCGGAGACGTGCTGGTGTCATGGAGAGAAAAATGGACTCCATGACGAGATAAACGACGTGCGTCTTTGGCTCAGAGAGACGCGCAGGATTCCGGGGAAGGTAAGATCCTCAGATCTCCACGTCTCAGTAATCCGCTTTTTCCAGTTTTAGTTCCCCCTACCCTGTGCGTCAAACCTGTTCAGCTGGAAATGATGTATGAGGGCCATTCGAGAAGTGTCATTCTGGGAGATCTGCCCGTTTACCTTCACCTCGGATCAAACTCCGATCCTTCCTGTTTGTTTGGATGTGTCTCGCGCAGGTCATTTAAGATCTTCTTCATCATCATGTGAAGGAAGCAGGATTTAACAGCGGGTCAATTTGGAGACGCAGATGTGACGCGCCAACCCTGAGGGCCCTCAGGGAGTTCAGTGAAACCAGCGTTCTCCAGGGAAATACTCACGCCCTCTAGTGAGAGGATATGGGATTACTCCTTGACTCACCCTCTTACATCTCTCTCTCTCTCCTTTAATGCTCAATAAGATTTGTGCAAACCGAATAGACTACATTTAGAGAAAATAAAAATCACTATAAAAGTAAATATTTCTGATTATTTTTGGCGTTTAGGTCTAAGTTTTTTATAAAGTATCATACAACATTAGAGCCCTTGGTATTAATAATAATAATAATACATTTAATCTGTATTTGGATCAAACTCAAAGTGATACAAAGTAAAAGCAGATAAAAGCATGAATAAAAAATAAAATAATAACTATATAAAAGCCTGACAAAAGAGATCTTATAATCAATGCTGGTGGAGATGGGAGGCCAATGAAGGGAATGAAGAAGGGGGGTGATGAAGTGAGAAAGTTGTTTTTCATCCCCACCTTTATCTCCTCCAGACAAGCGCAGACATTTGACAGGGGAGATGATGATGACGATGAGGATGGAGAGGCTGCGGAGGAACACGTGTCAGTTTTTATGTAGATTTGCGTGTCATCAGCGTAGCAATTGAATGAGAGTCCATATCAACTTTTTCCGGTGCTTTGGAGAGGAATGGGAGTTTGGAAATGGGCCTGTAATAAGCAAAAACCTCTTGTTGTCATATTAACCTGGACATCAAAGCATTGTCATGCTTTTGTCATATTAACCTGGATTTCAAAGCATTGTCATGCTTTTGTCATATTAACCTGGATTTCAAAACAGGGACATGCTTGTGTCATGGTAACCAGGACATCAAAGCAGTGACATGCTGTTGTCATAGTAACCGGGACATCAAAGCAGTGTGACACTGTTGTCACAGTGACTATAAGCGGTCATCTCTTGTTTTCTAGGAGCCGGAACATCAAAGCAGTGACATGCTGTGGTCAAAGTGACCAGAATGTCCAAGCAGTGACGTGCAGTTGTCATAGTGACCGGAACATCAAAGCAGTAAGTTGCGACACACTTGGTACAATCTGCGCTCGCCATTCTGATCGGTGAATGAATGCCTTTCGGTTCAAACATGAAATCTATTGAATGTTAACAAATTTCCTGAAAACTACTCTTTTTTGTGGAATGGCCACATGGCAGTCGAGGCCAAGGCAGAGATTTCTAACATACTATGTACTAGAATTTAAACTTCCAAAACACAGATAAATACACAATATGGCCAAAAGTATGTGGAGACCTGAACGTGGCATTCATGTACTTCTGTGACAGCCTCCACTCTTCTGCCAAGGCTTTCCTCAAGCCTCGAGAACCTGGCTGCAGACAAAGAAACATTTGGAATCTGGCACCTAACCAAAATTCCTTGAAAAGGTTCTCTAAAGAAATTCTACAAATAACAAAGAGGGGTTAAACTGCATCCATGATTAGACTTAGATACAAATAGGATTTGTGACATTAGACAATAACTGATATAGAATACATGAAAGTGTCAATTATAATGAGGGTATGTGTATAAATCCTACTGTTAGAAAAGATAAACAAAGATAAATAACTAGTTCAAGGGACATTGTCTGCTATGATTATAAATGACGTATGTACAGTAGTGTGAACATTAAATATTCTGTAGGTTTCAATTACTCACTTTTAAGATTTCAACTTAAAGTAGATTTAAGACCTATTTCAAAAGATCAATATTTGAAAAAAATAATATGCCAGGTAAGAAGTAACATCAAAGTCCAGCTACCTGCAAATTAAACAAATTCATTGACAGAAATATCTCCAGAATAATGTTGTTAATGCGTGAAGAAAACGTGATAAAACTATATAAAAAGGAAGTTCAAACATTTAAGTGAAGCTCTTAAATGATGGAAGCGCTTTAATGAACCGAACCGAAGTCCAGTTAAAATCCTGATTCCATAAGTTAGGCTTGAATAGGTCTTCTAAATACAAATGTGAAGAAACTTCACTTCGTACTATTTAGGGGGATAAATATGACTATGTGTAAAGGTAATACGCATAGATATGAAAACACTAAAAATATAGCAAATACTATTTAGTGGTATGAAAACGATTATCATGCAAGGTAATAAATATGTAATAAATAATGTCTATACATGTACTTAATAGTATTTCGTTGCCACGTCCCGACGGTGGATCCAGATCTCACAGGAGGGTCTATATTATCTCCTCCGTCATACAAATACCTCCAGGATGAGCTGGAGAGCGTTGCTGGGGAGAGGGACGCCAGGAATGCCGCTCTTAACTTGCTTCCACGGCGATCCAACCCCGGATAAGGATATTAACTAACAGTATTTAGTGACATGAGCATTACTTTAGGTAAATATTGATAATAAAAATGTACTAATAGGTATTTAATGGTGTGAATATTACTGTAGTTATAGACAAAGCATATATAATAGAAATATAAGTTCATACATTAACTACAATATCTTTCATATTTAGTGGTATGGAGTATTACTAAAAGTCTAGGTAATACATATGTAATCAAACAAATATACTTAATAGGTGGTTATTGTTTCCAAGTAAAGTATTTTCTAATAACTTACCACATGGAGGCAAAGACACCTTAAAATGTGTAGGTTGGTGTGTAATTTCATTTAGACGCCTCCTTGAGGTCAACAGCGCCCAGATACTAAAGGCCATGTGGGGTTTGTAACATCTGAACAGAAATCCTCTTCAGCCTCCGTACAGACGAACAGAACGCCGTCAGGATTATTTCACGGGTTCTAGCGCTCATTATGCAACAACCACACAGAATTCTACCGTTTAACGGCGTGTGCATAAATAAATCAACATCCTTGCATCAGCTTTATTCACAGGTGTTTATTTATGGTGGTAACATAAAACCAAAACAAATAAAAAGCCAGCATTTTCACGACCTTTAAGGTTTTATTTAAAAATACAAAAAAAGCCTTTAAGCTGTTCATATAATATCTCTCTATATCAACTTCATTTAGACATGATTATATATATTTATGTATAAAAATTTGTATTTGCATACTGAATCTGCAGGAACAGTTGACTTTGATGTTGACTTGAAGTAATAAAAATAAATGATTGTTTAGCTTGATTTAAAAAGATGCGGCGATACAAACCCACAAAAGGAAACCAAAAATAAATGACAGACTTGAAGAGCGATGCATATAAAATCTAAACCTTCCCAACATAATGTCCTAAAGATATATTTGAATCTCGAAAGAGGAATGAAGAGTGAAACAGAGCTGATGGCTTCCTTTTTTTGATTATAAACCATTTGTTTTTTTATGTATCTTGAGAGGTTATAACTTCAGTGACAACTTTACTGAAGTGTAATGCATTCAACATCAAAATTAGTGCCTTATTTTTCCCTCTTTAAATAACAGACTTAAGTTTCCAAGAAGAAAAGAAATGCTGTTTTTCAGAATCAGAATTAATGCAATACTTCAAAACGTAGAATTTACATGATTTGATTAAGGCAAACATCTCCCGCCTGTTAAGTTGGAGCCAGTTTTATTTTTGCCCTGGCTTTGAGACGTAAGGAGACGATCATGCCTTTAGATGATTTAGTTCTTAGTCTGTCGACTCCAGAGACTGAAGCCAATTCTGACTTGCCGAAGTACTTCTATAGGATCGCTATCACTGAACAGATACAACATGCTTCACAAATATAAGCAGATCCGTCTGGATGTTGACATGTGACTCAGTTAAATGCTAAAATATCACATTAATGCAGAGAAACAAAGCAAACATTTTTGTCTTGATTGAATGCAATACATTTCTCTACAACTCAAATGTGCTGCAAGAACAGGTTTTTGGCAGTAACTAGATCAACCGCATACAAATGGGACTTTATAGGAATGAAATGCTGCCCTCTAGAGGCGATAAATCAGTACAGCGGCAGTCTGGGCCTTTTTGCTGCTTCTGCTTCTTTTTCTATAAAGTTGCTTCCAATGCCGAAATTTATCCAGGAAAGACAGAAAACTCACGTCCCTGTAGTGTAAAAAGTTTAATTTTACTACAGTAAATGGCTGATATTTTGCAAGGGGGCATAATGATTGGGATATGTTCCAATCTCGCACACGCTAAATAATGTCAGTGTCAAAGCGTTGATACAGTTCCTTCACCATCTAGCGTTCAGAGTAAACCTATGACTGACCGATAAACTGACGTCAATATGTCTTACAAGTAGTCAGATTAACACCTAACAAGGTTAATATTTTGGACATTCTATATTTGAGTCTTTATACGACATTGGATAGAAGACGCTGCCTGTGACTCAGATGCAGCAGCAGGTTTGGAGCAGAACGAGGCGTTATTGTTACTCGTTCTAAGCAGTGGACACAAAGTGCTCATAGGGAGAGAGGGAGGAGGAGATAGAGCAGGAATGCGACTCTGGCTCTGAAGGAAAAGCAGAAAAGTGCATGCTTTATGCTTTTTCTTCATTGGCACCTGCGGAGAGCCTCCTGCATCTTCGCCTGCACGTGCTCCATCTTCTCAGCCCACTCCTCGCTCAGACCCTCCTCGTCGTCTCCGATGACGGCGGCGTAGCCCATGAGGGCAATGAGGCCGATGCAGAACAGGTAGGTGAGGCGAGTGCAGAGTCGCTCCATTGTCTGGCGGTCACCTTGCGAGTGCTTCAGGTAGACCTCCAGGATGGGCTTGCTGAAGAGCTTGGGTTTGCCCACCACGCCGTCGTAGAGGGTGTGCAGGTTCTGGTCTCCCAGGTCATTGGAATAGCTCTCCTCAAAGTCTGCCTTCTTGCCATTGCGGTTAACTGGTTTTGCCTCCACCATCTCCATGAACATCCTGAACTGGTTCTTCAGGTTCACCTCCACTTGACAGTACTGGCCATCCACCGTCTCCTTCCTGATCTGGACCAATGTGTTGCAATTCAGCTGAGAGAGCTGGTCCAGCCCCCGGTTGACCGAGCCAAACTCACGCTTTAGGGTGCGGATGTCCTCGTCATCAACGTGGTGCAGCACCACCCTGATCAAGGAACCGGCCAAGCCAAAGATGGGGTTAACAACAGCTGCTGCTGAGGAGATGGTGGCAACGCACTGGAGAACTTTCACCAGGCCCTGCTTCAGCTTGGCCCGGTCCTCGTTGATCTCCTCCTCCATCATCATCATGATGTCTGAGAGAGACGGGCAGAGAAGAGGAAATCAGTTGATTACAAATGACCGACTCAGAGAGTTTAGTTTCGAGTTTACACGTTAAAGGGTCATTCTGCTAATTGTACAAATGAAGTTGGTTCGGTATCTCAGGGAGTACGACACCAGCCGGGGAAAACGGTTAAGACTTCACTTTCTTTAAGAGAAGCCAGCGCAGCCATTCTGGCTAACGTCTCATTTACTTGACAACGGTTTTACTAAAAACAGCATTTTAAGAAAGTACCACATTCATACGATTACATCGTGAGATGATCATCGTACACAAGCCGCTGAAAATGTTCTAGTGTTCATGCGAGGCCAGTATAACTTCAAAATCACCAGGTGTTTGAAGTATTAGTCTAACAACATGATAGCCACGTACAAAGTGGGGGCCGTGTATGGAAGTTTTCAGAGAAATTGCATTTTGCCGGTGTATATGACGATTACGAGGGTTTTCAGAAAAAAAACAACCTGTAAACTATCAAAAGTTTGCAGGTTCTCAAAACTTTGCTGTCAAAAGTCAAAATCAAAAGCCAAAACATTTTCCGAAGCTAGGATTTAGAATCTATTTGTGGTCACATGTTTTTGTTGTCTCATAAATTCCTACCGTTAAGTGTCCTCTTAAAATATTATGTATATATTAAGTAAATATTATGATTATGTAGTAGAAAGGAGCTTTGCTGAAGGGTCCCTCTTTTAACTGGTGTGCTAATAGTCACAAAACATTTTTGATAAGAATAAATTTAGTTTCAATAGTTTTCTTATTTTATTCAGATTTTCCTGAATTCTATACACAGGAATATGAACCCAACCAACCAAAGCTGATCACTTTATCTATATCCATTATTCAGCTGATGCTGCTGTGCTGTGTTTACAGATGATTACTCTCAAATCCAAATTTGTATTTCATCAATAACCAATGAGTGCCAGATTGTAATTGTTAATATTTATTAGTTTCTCAATGCGTAACCATTCAGAACTTTCAAGCTTTATTCCATGGCACTGAATTTTTTTTAAAGTCCCCAAAGTTTCCTTAGAGGTTTCCTATAAAAAATAATTTGACGGTAATCCCAGTAGGGAGCGTTCATTGAGTGGAATCAGAGCCATAGATTACACAGTAGAATATTAAGGGAACGTATGAATTAAGTCCTACAGGCATTTTCTCTTTAATGTTCCGCCAAAATGATTCAGATCGTCCGAATCCATCTGCTGTTAACTTAAGTGCTCAAACGGCCAAAAAAATTATTCATTGCAACATTTCACGTTAGGATATGCTGCTTTTTTGGTAATAGAAGGTATTAAATCTCATATTTCTGGATGGGTATGTGGGAGACGCAACCAATTTAAACAGACCAATTTATGCTGTGGGAAATTGTAATCGTTTTTTTCTGAACAATGTCAATTAAAGCAATTAGTTGAATTAAATATTGAAAATAAAAGTTAGGTAAATTCACTGATTTCATGTATAATTTCCTGTGCAAAGCAGTTTGCAGCCATGAAAAAGTGAAGATGTGTGTGAAGAAGGCATCTTCTTGGTATGAAGGCTGAGCTGCTTCAACAGTTTCACAGCTTAGAAATCAGCTGACTTCTGAGCGGCTGAATAATCTGCAGCATTAGTTCAACTCTTCCATTAGTGACATTTACAATGTCCATCCAGCCAATACTTTTCACACAGACGCTCATAATCCTTCCAGCTTTACAGCAGCAGACCATCACTAACTGATTTGCTCCGTTCATTCCAGCCTGAAATCTTCTCTGGCAGCTTTGAGATCCACAGAGAATAAGAAAATTTCCTTTTCAGCATTTCCTGGCTCTTTCACAGAATATTCCAACACAACAGTTGTAGCTGCTTACATCAAACTTCTTCTCTTTTGCCACACGGGAACACTTCCTTGATTGTTAAAGCGAGAAATGTTCCTGATCACGATAATTCCTGAAACAAAAGAAACAAAAATTCAGACAATTCAATTACCTCCGACAGAGAAGTCTTAACTCATTCCTTGTATTATGATTATGTCTGTGTGTTGTGATTTTTGTCCCTTGTTGCTGTTAGTTTCCAGCAGTGAAGGAGTTAACCTCCTCTATGCTTCAATGTGACATAGCTCCTTTCAGTTCTAGGGCCTTTCAGCACCAGGCTGCTCACTACGAGTTTCTATGCAGCGAGCTGATAGCTCCTCAGCAGCAGAGTGAGGAGGAGGAGGGCATGTGTTGGGCGTGTAGACGTCTGCAGTAAAACAACCCGGTCCGACTCGTTTCTTACATGACAGCATTTCTCTTTCAAATATGGTTTGAAGCTTGTTTAGCAGTAGGATTTGGGAGTTTAAGGTGAAGCCTACATCGGTGCATTGACTTGCTGAAACGTAATTTAGTGTTTGGTGATTATACCTCAGTGTTTATGAAAACACAAGCCTGATGGAGAAAAGTGACATCAACCAACGAGCTAAATGTGGTTGAAGGACTTAATTTGCATGTTGTGGAAGGCGCTAAATAAATGTTTATTTATTTATGTTGTTATTATTATTATTATTATTATTATCTTCCCCTACACCTCAGTGACTTAGTTACGGCTCATTCTAGTGGTGTTTTTAGACACAAACCAGTGTGAGAATAGATGTCATGAAGATAACAACAACCAAGGTGCTGTTCACAAACAAGGGTCCCACACAGCTGAAGATCCTAAGTTTGTGTTTAATTATAACAGCCTCCGAGACACACATGCTGTAATAAAAAGTCAAGGTTTGTTTTCAGTTTCTTTTCTGCCGTTTTTAAATACTCATGCCCACCAGAGGAGGCAGTGATTTACCTCTAAAGGACAAAGAAAGTCATTTGATTTCAGCACCACCACTGTGGACTGGAAGCAGTAAAAGCAACAGCAGAGTTTAACCCTTTAACTCCGGGCTAACTTTAGATTATATGTTCAACTGCTTAAATTCAACAAAAACAAGAGGAATTGCTTGACTTTATTTGAACACTTGTCATCAAAATTCAAAAACACAATGCTTCTTAAGAGTTATTTTTGCAGAACGCTATGCATTTTGCATCGTCTCAACATTTAAACTGAAAGATCTCTTCTGCACATGCTCACTTGTATTCTTTATCTTCATTTGATAGCATTTACATATGAATAACTCACTGTTTGTGCTAACTTTATATTTTTATGTCATTGTTCTCACAGATGATGCGTCCCACAGTGGGAAACGCCCCACATCTCAACACAATATGCAAGATGCGACACTGGTAATTATATAAGTGTTAATAACACTACTACAAATGAGTATTTGTATCAAGGAAAATTGTAAATTCTGACTAATCTGAGATATTTGTCATAAATATGATGATTTTATGTAGTAATGTGTGAGCTTGATGAATCAAAAGACATCTTAGGGATGATATATGATGTCAAGATTTTTATATATTAAAAACAAATTTGATTATATTTATCACAAATCTGAACGACTGTCGGATCCGACAGCTCACTGCAGCTGTATCTTAATTAACATTTTTGGTATGAGCAGTATAGGCAGCTAATGAACATTTTTGCAACTTGGTCTACAACCAAAATGTGAACACATAGATGCTCACTGAAAAAACGCTCAGGGGATGACAATAACCAGATGACGTAATTGAAAATCAAAAAGTAGAAAATTACATGAAAATAGTGAACATATATGCAATTTCTGTTTCAACCATCTGTTCCTATTCAGATTAATGGAGATGCTATTAACATTTAGCAACACATAAGTGGTCAAATGAAATAACTTATTTGAACAATTACTTAATAATCATGACAGGTCTAGATATTGAATAATACCTTTAATAAAATGCTAATTAAGGTCCCATTAAATTAAATGGGTCAACCAATCACTGCTGAGTTGCAGCTTGGCCTTAATAGAGGAGACACATCATTGTGGCCTACATTTATGACTCAGCTTCTGCGTTATTTTTAGCACAAACAATTAAGAAATTAAACAAGTTTATGTCCAGAGAAATGTGTTGGTTGTAAGAAAAAGGAGCTCTTGACTGTAATCAGGAAGTGACTGATTCCTCTCACCTGTTTCCCTGCGGTAGAGCAGCCATCTTGAATATTTTCTATACACACGCTGATGCTAACTAGAATTTACACATCATACTCACTCGAAAATAATCCGTAAGTATAATATTTACATTTTCATCATTTAATTTTTATAAATTACTACCAATTATTTGCAACATATGACTGTTCCTCTTTTTAACAGCTTCTTTGGCAGTTGTGCTACGGCACTAAGGAAGTGTACACCCTTTAGGCTGATACAGTTCAAACACCAGTCATGAGGACTACAAAAACAACAATGAAGAATCTTTCGTAGTTCTTTTACATTTGTGAACACTAAAAAAAGCAATAACATCCCTTCCCATCCATTCAGCTGCTTTCCTGCCCAGCTATGGCTCCCCCTAGCCGTGCCTCCATATTTCCTTGTTAATGCACTCCATAATGCCCTGACCCTCCCTGCTCTATCACACCAATGGGACACCAAAATACACCTGAAACACGCAATTTTTCTAACTAAACGTGAAGTTTAAGTTCTCAATCTATGTCCCAGACAACATTGGGCACCATTGGACCCAAGAAAAGACAGGATTGATTACCTTTAGAAGTGAAAAATTGCCTATACCTCTCTCTCTCAAGTCCCCACCTCGACTGCCTTCGTCTTCTTCCCAGCAATCCCTGCAAAAAAAAGGACACTTCCATCTATGTTGAATATGTAGGGGTGAACACATTGGATTAAACCATTTAAATACAGTCCAAAGACACCCAAAACCCACCAAAATGGCTAATTTGGTTCCAGATATTCATTATATCCAAAATTCCATCATAAAATATCAAATTACTTACTTTAAATAGTGAAGCCCACCCCTCATATAAACCATGTCCTACCCCTTTGGGTTAAACTTATTCTGGTCCATCCAATTGTCATACAGTTGATACCGAAGAACAACTCCCAGAGAGTACGCAGCTGAACTCCCAGGCAACTTGTCTTGCATTTTCTCTGTTTGCCAAGCCCATGAACATCTTTTGGAGGCTACAAAAATAACTATTTGGTGATATTCATAAGTCAAAAATACCCTTTTTTGTGATGGAATGGACCAAGAAAGCCGGTAGGAAATTATTTTCATGTGCGTAAAGTCCAAAGAGAGCTATGGATCCAAATGGACCGCTCCAAAGTGCACAAGTGCACTCAAAGGTACAGGCAACACTCAACAGGCTCCAGGAGGATAAAAAAAACCCAGATGCTCAGATTAAAAGGTAATTGTCGCTATAATAACGTCTTAAATCTATAGAACATACTCTAAGATTTATAGCTACATTTAAATGAAATACGAATTCTAATTATATGTGAATGTCAAGTGCAACCAGAAATAAATGGCGCTATTGGCACAGCAGACGGTGAATTTGGTCATTAAAACATATTTAATTATTTTTAATATAAACCTGTTGACGGATATAACCGCAGGACAGCTCACAGATTAATATGGCACTTCTTCTGATTAAGAAGTATCTATGAGACAGCCTAAAACTGGACTCCATACGAACCCAGTCATTGCACCAAAGTAGTCCCAACGTGAGCCAGTCGGGTCCTGTATCCTGGCTTGTGTAAGCTCGAATTCAGTCGTGTTGTAAAATTATTTATTTGCTGAAAAACCATAAAGACCCGTCTTATGTGGAGGAACGACTGTCCCGGCGGTTGAAGCTGTTTTCCCCAAAATAAACCCACATGCAAATCATGTTTGTGGCTGCTGGCAAGCGTTTAAGAGGATCCTGTTCACTTAACGGCCATCTGAAGTCAAGGATGTTTACGTCGCATATTACACCAGCAACTAGCCAGGAATATGACGGATGTTCGCCTCTCCACGCGTGTTCAGACCTGAGTCTCCAGCTGGTTTAAGACCCCGCATCCCTCCTCTCGGAAAGCCTCAGGCAGAAGCAGCAGCGGCACAAGGGAGGCTTGTCCTCCTCCCTCTGATGGAAAATGAGAAAGAAATAGCCATAAAAAGATGCGTGACCGTTGAAAATGACAAAGCCTTCGTTATCTGCTCAGAAACGAACGTCATCATCAGCGCTCAGTCCTCGTTGTTGGTGAAAACAGGCGCATGTGTGTAGCCTCCATTCAGCCGGATCTGCAGCCGGACGCGCGCCTGTCCTCTTTGCGCATTTGCCGCAGCAGCTGTCTGACGGATCCGATTTCAAACAAGGGTCAGTGCCAACAATCCCCTCTGTCCTACATGGTTTTGTTAAAACTAGACTTGTGTAAGATCAGCTGTGCGTCTGGCAGCCGTCTCTGCGCGTAAAACCATCCTCCTGCCTGACAAAGAACCGCAGTTGTGAGATCTTGTTTTTTTTCTTTCTATTACCTCGGGGGGAAAAGGAGCGACGTGTGACGGTTTGAAAACCATGATTATAATTTCCGGAGTCTAACACTGATCAAGCGGAACAAGGCTGTGACTACAACTCAGCCGAAATATATCAAAAAACAATTTTTTTAGGGGTAATAGGTGATCATCTATTTACCCTTCATTATATAATCTATTATTGGTTTTCACATGAGATGATGTGTTTATCTTTTTTTTTATCTATGAGATAGTCTATCATTTACATAGGATCATCTTTTTCCCTCTTTACTTAATTGGGTCTATCTATATGCTATTTGTATGTCACCAGACCCAGCCATCAGGTAATACCTTAGAACCAAATCTTTATTTCTCACGTCTTGCTCCATTATTTCTTTCATTCCTTTCTTTTTTCTTCTGCTGGTGTTGAAACTAACTACTGTGCTGTGTGTGTCATGTGATATACATAATAAAGTGAATAGAGTTCATGAAATTGTGTGTTCATCATTTCGCACACTGTGTGGATTTTTAAGAGCATTACATGAAAGTGAAAACAAATAAAACTTTTCTTCCTTTAAGGTTCTGAGTTTGATTTGACTCAAAAGTATTGTAACTCAAATTCCAAGTGTTGTAAATAAATAATTGTTGGAGCTGTAACACATAAAACTGCAAGCAAAGGTATGACTATTGAATTACAACAGAAATACAGCAATACCACTATTTAAATGACCTTTTATTGATTTCAATGTTAAAAAAAAAGCATAGAAAATACATCTGACAGTTAAACTTTTTTACAAAGATGTTGAGCTCAGTCTTTTCATTAAGATGTCTTGATTGTAGTTACAGTCGCTTGTCTCCAGGGGCGCTGTACTCAAGTAATGCCGATAACATGACAATAATGCTGTACAATGGATTGTTGTTGCATCAAGGACAAATTATTCCAGCCTTAGATTTCAGTGACATTTTTGTACGGGCATTTAATATAATATATAAAGGGGGGCTGAAATTAGGTGAAATAATAATAATAATAAAATAATAATAATAATCCAATCAGGAATCTACTAAGAAACATATTCCGCAGTTAAAACATATACACAATTGATAAAAATGATGGACCACATTCGTATTGAGCCTTTCTTAAAGAAATTCATCTTAGTGTTTTACAATGGAAAACTTTATTAGGCTCACACTATTTGGACAGTATCAGAAGTCAGTATAATATCAGTTTCATCAACCAACCATAGTAATAAAATACCAACATTTACATATCCCAATGAGCTACATATCACAACCTTGAATAAATATTAAAAATAGTTAACATCATTGATGTGACTGTCAATCAGCTGCACATTATTCCTCCACTGCTGCTGTGGGATCCTCCACTGTTGGCTCCCAGTGTTTCTTCAGGTGGTTCTATGTTCTGGAGCAGTTGCACATACTGCATGGGCTCGTTCTGGAAGCGAGCATTTTTTTTAGCGTAGTATCTCCTGGACGCCGCTCTCCACGACTCCCTTTGCAGCAACTGAGACTCATCAGGTAAGTCTGATATCAGCGTCCTCCTCCTGTCCACAAAGCTAGTGGGCTGTGAGTACTGAGGGTCCGTAATGAGGGGGAAAGCGGTGGAGTGCGAGGGGTTGGTCTGCTGGCGGGCTATTTTTCGGGCGTAGTACCGCCTGGAAGCTGCTCTCCAGGCTGCCCTCTTCAATCTCTGAGCCTCTTCTGGAAGCTGTGACATCGGCACGCCCTTCTTCCTGTTCCTGAGGATATTAAAAGGTGAGGAAAGATCGCAAAGATTAGTATGTATTCCGTTCAAAAAGCACCTCTTTCAGGACTAAAAATGTTTCGAGTTAGGTGAGTAAGTAGTAATTCATTCTCAGTGAAATCCACTTAAAATAATACAAGAAAAGTTTGTGTCAAAGGACACAGATGCAGATGTTGAGATAACCGATATACAGTCCTGCATCAAATTTATGATGCTGGATTTTTTTTAAATCCGTACTTTGTGAGAATTTGGTCACATTTTATGTAAATATTTTCATTAAAGATTGTAAAACTGGTAAAAGTATTGTAGTTTAGAAAAGTTGAAAGCCATGGCGTGCCGATTGAATTGAGTCGCCGGAAAAACATTGAAAGTTGTCGTCAACGGAGAGCTAACGCACAGAAACCAGTGATTAACTCCATATTTTGACAAGTTAATCATAAAACATAATAAAAATATTCTAAATAGAATTATAGGTAATACTTATTACCTGTAATTCATTTTTTCTACATGTAATATCAAAATTGGACTTTTGCTATATAGTGCAATACATATCGGAATACGCCACAAAATATGAAAATACTTCACTTCAATACCAAACCCTGGAAATGTCCCACCTCAGCTGCTCTCCGTCAGTGACGTGATGGCGGTCAGGGTCACAGCGGATGCCTGAAGGAGGTAAGTCCACTAAATGTCTTCTCTCTATTTCCTCCTGTAGTCCTAAGGGGATCAAAAGAGATGGACATTTTATTATAAAGATTTTAGTCGACGCAAATTATGTTTCCAACCACAAAATATCTGTTAAAATACCAGCCAAGATTGAGTTCAAGTTTCAGTGCCAAAGGTACAATTCTTAACAGTCTCCGCTGATGTTGGACACTCAGCCTTAGTGCTGTGCCACACAGGACATTTCTTAAAGTGAGAGATTTTCTTTTTCTATATAATAAGAAAGAGACGTAGGATACATTACTAGTTTCGCTGGAGCTCCCTTTATCCAGACAAAGACTGCTCCTGCCCTGATTTTGTTCCCTGAATGCCTCCTCACTCATTTCCCACTCGATGAAGACTGCGTCCATATCACATGGCTCCTCCTTGATGACGAGGCCGCTGGGAGTGGGAGATGCGGGCAGATTCCTTACAGCTTCCGACAGAGCCGAGGACCCCGAGGAGTGGGAGGTGCAGCTCTGGCCCAGACCAATTCTACAAGGGGACGATGGTAGAGCTGACTCTTGGCTCTGTGAAGAGACATGTGAGGAGGGCCTTGCAAAAAATCCCACTGGAGAGGAAGGGAGAAGAGATAATGGCGTCAGCAAAAGTGGAAGTGATAAAACAGGTGCAAAATATAATAATAATACATTTAATTTATAACGCACTTTACATTTGGATCAAATGTCAAAGTGCTACAAAGTAAAAGCAGAAAAAAGCATCAATAAAAAATTAAATAATAACTATATAAAAACATGACCAAAAAGTAGCAATGTTAATTAAAGTTATAGGTTCTGCTATAAAGGAAAGTTTTAAGTCCTTTTTTAAATATGTTAGTCGTCTGTGGAGCCCTCAGATGGTCAGGGAGGGCATTCCACAGACGAGGGGCAGCAGAACAGAAGGCCCGATCACCCATGGTGCTGAGCTTAGTCCGGGGAAGGAGGAGGCGGTATGAGTGGGTAGAACGGAGGGATCGTATTGAGGTCATTGGGGTGAGTAGTTCATAATTATGTACAGTAGTTCAAATAGAAACATAATTGTTGAACCCATGCCAATAAATGCATGTATAAACGGGAACCGCATAAAATGTTCATTAAATATCATAATTATCATTAATTACATCAATTCACATACTTGAGAATAAGTAAGTACTCTTTCCAAACCTTTGCATTCTACCGAGGATATGCTCTAACCGCAATCTACAATCAAAGGATTTTAACTCATGCCACTAATTGTTTGGCCCAATTTGAAAAAGAAATCTTCAATGTTTTCTTCAGTTATATGCAGGACAGATTTTATACGATTCTAAAGATGTGATGTTGGGTCTCATTTGACAGATTTTTGTGACCCAGAATAAGCATCAACATATCTGCCTACTTGCTGTCAAGAGGAAACAGGTTCAACTGACCCACTGCTACAGCAGCACAGACAAACTGGGACGGGACAAGTAAACAAGTAAAAGTCATTACTTGGGTAAAAGTATGACAGTATAATCAGCAAAATGTTAGAGTATCAAAGTGAAATGGTTCTTCTTAGTCTTTTACCATGATGTTTGTATCACGATTCCTGTTGGAGCTGCATTATTGGGCCGACCTATTCTACTGCTGCAGATGTTAAGGCTAAAGTAATTTACGAACTACTAAGAAGAGAATTTCCTGAAATCCATAAAGAAATCATTCAGTTTATCGCCAACATTTAACATCAACACATCTGTAGATATGTGAATTGTACAAAATCTGTAAAGTAACTAATAACTACAGCTATTGGACAAGTGTTACGGAGTACTATATTCCCTACTGAAATAGAGTGGAGTAATAAGAATTTGAATAATTTAATAAGAAGTAATAAGTGTGTTTGTATTCATGTTCACGTACAAGAGATGCTCATGTCACACTCCTGCTGCACTGCGCTCATCTCAGGGTCAACGTTCCTGGGGTCAAACCCGGTCTCCTCTGACATCTGGGGGTCACCGACGGTCTGTGCTTGAACGTGACTGTGGGAGGCCGTCGCTTTTTCGAAAATCCCGCACGTACAGCCTTGTCGCCGCGGTACCAGAAGCTCGTGATCTATGTCCTTCAGTCTGCTCTCCAGCCTCTGGATCTCTTTGTCCCTGTCGGCCACCATCCGCTGGAACTCATGAGTCCTGGCACTGTTGACACCGTACAGCACGTTTATTATCGAGTCTATGGCTAACCGGATGGCGTTTTCCACCACAAGCGCTTCCTCATCGCGCAGGTGTGGGTGCAAAGTTCTGTTCTGGATCATATTCATCGTTAGAATCGAGCTGTGTTGACGTTAGTAAGGTTCGGTTCCGTGGAGATCGTGAGGTTCCGTTAGCTACACGGTGGCTAAGGTATCAGACAGTGGATCACTGAGACGTCAACCGCTCACAAACATAGGTCACAAATAATAAAAGCATCTTCAGCACACGAATGAAAGGCTTTCTGTAGGTTTAAAAAAGCACAAACATGGCGTACAAGAGCAAACTTCTATGCAGGTATTGTGATATTTGCTTCACCAGCCACGGAGGTGAGCATCTATTTGCTTCCTGTGTGGTTTCTTCTTCTGCAGTCATAAACGTTGAGTTCGTAGCTACAGCGCCGGGAGTAACCCGCCACCTAATGGTTGATTTGATAATTACAGACCCATACATGACATGACAACCAAAGTATGAGGGAAATACTAAAGATTAATTGATAAAATTGGGTATGATGAAAAATGGAGTTGTGAAATCGGATACCTGATGATAGAGTGATGGATTATTTGTGAGTGTTTTGATTGATTTATAGATGATTCTAACTAAAACAGTTGTCACATGATAAAAATAGATCAAATTCTAATACTCTTTGTGCAGATTCTCATGGTAATCATTGAAATTTGAAGACGTTTCACTTCATATTTAAGTGGGGGTGGGGAATCAGGTAATTAACTTCCTGTGAGATGGCTGGTATATTGAGATTCGTTACGTCACAAGTACGTCACAAGTATAGACGCACTGACGCCCACGTCAGTGCATTACTGACGTGGGCGTTAGGGAAGTAGTTCTCTTGATTCATTCAAGATAACAGTGATTCTTTCACATATTTTCCACATTTTACATTTATCATTCATTGATCACAACAACGATAAAAATAATCTGATTTAACGGGAGGCGAAGAAAACGTGTGTACACTGAAAAATGTTTTAGTAAAATGCATATGAATTGAAAAATTTAGTACTATATTGTCACTGGACATGATTATCTAAGTGATTATTATAATTGGTGTTGCTCTGATAATCAAAGTGAATATCCATCCTTTGCAATATGCAACTTTTGTTACTTAATGCC